>JAQFVV010006507.1:0-666942 GCA_028023455.1 Epiperipatus broadwayi
AAAGGGCACTATATATATATATATATATATATATATATATATATATATATATATATATATATATATATATATTAACCATATGGTTTGGCTCTATCACATTAAGCTTTATTCAAAAAATCCAGTATGTAAAATTTTAAATTTTAATTAATAATAATTTATAATATATTGAAAAACCAGTGCGTAAAAATCATTTATACATTGAAATGCTTGTGGGATTATAATTTTACAATTAAGCAAAATCTCACCAATAAATATCCTAAAAGTGATGATGACTTGGACTGTTTGAGAGACTGGAAAATCTGATAGAGTGGATATAAATCTCATAAACATTTTGTCATAAGTTCCAGTGGCAGCTCTATTTCAAATAATATTTTAATAGTATTAAACCAATTTGGAAGTATGAAAATATTTAGCACTTTATTATTATTATTATTATTATTATTATTATTATTATTATTATTATTATTATTATTATTATTATTATTATTATTATTATTATTATTATTATTATTATTATTATTATTATTATTATTATTATTATTATTATTATTATTATTATTATTATTTACAATTTTAATGCACAAATCGGCGCATAACAGCAGAGCTTCTTCAAATTAAATCACAATTTATTATAAACTTAATATAAATTATAATAAATAATGCCCTAGCTCTTTCAAGAGAACTTAGCTCTCATAATCATGGGTAACAAAGAGTAAGTGTAACAAGGTTGCTATGTGTAAATATATGCAGATATATGTAAATTAATTGAACTATATGCGTAAATCTAATTAACCCATTTCTTAGAAATTTTATAACACGCATCTTTCCTATTCATAGCCTTATCATCCATGGCAATAAAACATGCCTCCTTCACCTTTCTCTTAACATCATTTCTTTCCCTACAAACTATTCTTGGATTTTCAGGTTCACATGAATGACCAGTTAATTTCTGATGCATCAGAAATTAACTGGTCATTCATGTGAACCTGAAAATCCAAGAATAGTTTATAGGGAAAGAAATGATGTTATCAATATTCGCAATGCATCAGAAATTAACTGGTCATTCATGTGAACCTGAAAATCCAAGAATAGTTTGTAGGGAAACAAATGATGTTAAGAGAAAGGTGAAGGAGGCATGTTTTATTGCCATGGATGATAAGGCTATGAATAGGAAAGATGCTTGTTATAAAATTTCTAAGAAATGGGTTAATTAGATTTACGCATATAGTTCAATTAATTTACATATATCTGCATATATTTACACATAGCAACCTTGTTACACTTACTCTTTGTTACCCATGATTATGAGAGCTAAGTTCTCTTGAAAGAGCTAGGGCATTATTTATTATAATTTATATTAAGTTTATAATAAATTGTGATTTAATTTGAAGAAGCTCTGCTGTTATGCACTGATTTGTGCATTAAAATTGTATATATATAGTAGGCAGCTGAGTGTGAAATAATTTCTTTTTTATTATTATTATTATTATTATTATTATTATTATTATTATTATTATTATTATTATTATTATTATTATTATTATTATTATTATTATTATTATTATTATTATTATTATTATTATTATTATTATTATTGTTGTTGTTGTTGTTGTTGTTGTTGTTGTTGTTATTATTATTATTGTTGTTGTTGTTATTATTATTAAACAGTAATTAAAAGAAAAGAAAACAATTTATAATTCTTCTAAATTTTGTGAACAATTTTCTAATATATTGTATTTTAATTGAAATTGAAATGTAAGTCTAATTTTGTTTGACTAAAGGGAAATATTAATTTATTCATACTGTGTTTTCATTGGTGCATTTAGTATCATTATGCAATGTAATACAAGGTTTACATCATATAACAGTTTGTTGGGGGGAAGGCTAGTAAATGAAAAAAAAATCGGAATAAAAAGACTACAATTTTTTCACTTATAAAATAAAGTAAAAAAAAACACCTAAAATTAACAACATTGTGGATTAAATTGAACAATATTAATGGATAATGTGGAGTTAAAAGTATGGAGTAAAAACTTTAAAACCTTGTATTATTTTACCACTTTTTTCCATTGATTTTATAATTTCTAATATGCATACTGGAGAAGATACCATAATGGCCATATGCATAATTATTTACCTCAACAAATATTACGACAAACGAAGAACAATTCCAGAAAATGTAAGCAACTACTTTTATTTAGTTTGTATTAGTCAATTTTTAGATTTAAAAATGACCTGTAAATTATTAAATTGAAAAGGAAAAGATTAGATTGTTTTGGTTTTCACACTTTTTATTATGAATAAAAAAATAAGTTTACTTATAAATTGTAATCTTCATAAAATATAATTCGAAATAAGTTTGAAGAAAGTGTAAAAATATAGATCAGTCCAACTAAAAAAACAGTCAATTTTTTAAAGTCATATAAAGTTTAATCAATTTAAAAAGAAAATGCATGAATATATTTCTTATTCACATTAAAAAAGAAAAGTCATCTGCCCAAGGGTATTTCACTGTGAATTTGCTAACTTATTGAAAATAGAAAATGACAGATTATTAATGCCAAAAATATCATATTGATAATTGCTCACATTTGAATAAATTTTTCTTAGTATTATTAAACACATATAAATTTGCTGATAGAAATGAATAAATAAATATTTACTTTTAATCTTTATTGTAGAACATGCATATTAATAATATTTTAAAATGTTTTAAAAATAGCAAGATCATTTAAAATTATTACAGATTTTACTCTGGATGGAAAAACAAGATAAACAAATCAATAAATGATTTTATAAAGTTAAGCTTGTTAATTATAATGAACCTATAAATTCATTTTATGGAAAATTATCTACAGAAAGTATGGATAAACCTATTTTAATTGCACTACACTCAGAAGCATTTAAAAATGGTCTCACTATGCTGAATCAATAAATAAATCAATAAATAATTTTTTAAAAATTTTTGTTTTAAAGATCATAATAGACCTACAAATTCATTTAAGGAAAATTATCTATAAAAATTAAAATGTGGATAAACCCATTTAATTGTGCTAAACTCAGAAAAGCATTTGAATATTGTCACACTATGCTAGCATCGAACATAATAATCAATATATATATATATATATATATGAGAATTATTTAGGAATGTTTGCTCCTGATATCAGTTTTTTTATCATTTTTGCTCATAAGGACAAAACAAACTTTGAATTAAAAGGATAAAATCTAATGGAAGAAAATGTTCATTTATTTTATTTTGTTATTGTTTTTTTTAGTATTATTAATCTATATTTTTGCCATGTATAATTCAGGGATTTTTTTTAAATATATTTATTATGGTATAAAATATACTTAGTAACAGATGAAGAAATGTATAAATATATATATATATATATATATATATATATATATTAGATCATAAAAAAAGTATGTGTAATATATATATATATATATATATATATATATATTACACATACTTTTTTTATTTTCCAGTTAAGGGAAAACATAATATTAAATATCATTTATCTAGACAGAGAGATATATATTTACTTCTCCCACTTTTAAAACAGATTTTAATATTTTATTGAAGGGTAAACAAACAGACCAAATTTGTCAAAGTTATACACGTAATGACACAATTGTTTTATTATATGAAATAATTACTATAAGCATTTTTCATTTTTTAAATTTTTCCTATGAATGAACATGTCCACTTTAAATATAAACTGTAAGCTGATTTCCATTGTTTACTTGTGTATGGCTTGCTATAACAAAAGTATTATTTGTGTTTTAAAATAATTAATGGTCATTTGACTTATATGTTGGTGGTTTGTTTGTTAATATATTAATAGGTTCTGCATTGTGAAATATAATATTTGTTTCCACTTTTATTGTTAGGATTATTTTATCTTGTTATGGTATTGATAAGGATTTATGACAGCTTTCAGCTGATAGGTATATGCCACATATAGTATCATTAATATTAATTTTGCACATGGTCTGATGTAGAATTTTCCATTGCTGATTACATGAGATGATGATATTGTTGAGGCTGATGAATTGTTAGTGCTTCATTAGCAAAGTTAATCCCAAGAGAGGATGACATCCATGGTCTGAATTCTATTTTCCTGTGATGAGGTTATGCCCACAAACACTTTTATACCTTTGAAAAGGTATTAGAATTGGCCATATTATTGTATAACTATCATGTTGTTTTGTAGAGACTCCCTTTATTGTTTGATAGTTATATAGTTAGTTTTCCATCATGTATGGTGAAGTTTTGTGTTTCAAAATCAATTATCAGGAATAAAATAAAGTTACATTAAGGGACATTGTTTTATCTATAGTGTTTGTCTAATTGGAATAGTATTTTTATGATTTTGTAGGATCTTTATCAGTTTATAAAAAAGCAACCAAAGCTTACTAGTGATTGTAAAACTTCTATATGGAAGAGATACACATGGACAGGGTTGATTTATCTTCATCAAGCAGTGATTTGCTGATGGATCAGTAAAATAGGTTAACTATTAAAATGATTAGGTTGTGGAAATAGGCAATGTTTTGGTGTCATATGTGCATTTGACTTCTGATGTATGTCCCCACATCAATACAGTAATTTTTTATAGTAAATGCTAATAATTGTTAATTGTGCTGAATATGATAAGTGTCCTTATCAAATTCTGATAAATAAAATATCTAGAGTTTAATACACTAAATTATAATCTTGAGTTTTAGATTTAAAAAGTTGCATTAATCCCAAAAACCTAAATACATTTTGTTATATAATTTGAGTGCTAATTTAGCTTAAATAAAGTTGAACTATCTTATTCTATAAGATAGAATTATGATAGAAACCTAACCAATAATAATAATAGTGATACTATGAATATTACTGTATTAGTTTGTCTTATTTACTATGTGTGTAGGCAATGGGATTCCAAGTATTTTCCTTCTCTGATTTTGTTTAATGTATTCATCTTATTTCATACAATGTGTCTGAAATAAATTTGCAAATAATGTAAATAAATCTTTTTGTGTTAAAAATTTATTTAGTTGTCTGTAGTCTTATTGCTAATCATCACACCATTATTATTATTATTATTATTATTATTGCTATTGTTTCATCATCTGATTATATGGAAATCATCATTGATCAATATAGTAAAACTAACTATATGTTGGTATATCATAATAATTTTGGTAAGCCCTGTGATTTATGAGTACATCTGGGGCATCATCACTTAATAAGCAAAATATTATTAACCTAGATTTCATATTATTTTAAATGGTATACTAAAAGATTAAACACGTAATATTAGTTTAATCAATTTATTTGAACCTGCAGATCTATCATTCACTGATCTTGATCACATTGTTTATATTTATGTGAAAAAAAGAAGTTGGTAAGTTATTGTGTTTAGTTATTGAAAAATTATTCTTATGTCTTGAAGCTTAAATTATAAAAGTTAGCAAATTTTTAAAGTTTCTTTGAAATTATTAAATATTGTTTGCTAATTCAATTTGGTATTAAAAGCCATTTTGTACATTGTGTTTGGGTAGTGGCAAAATCCTGCTCACTGACCCAAGAATATCTTGTATAACAATCTTTAAGATGTTTGAACCCTGAGAATAATAATTTAGTAATTTCCAATGTATAATTTGAATTTATGGTAAATTTTATATCTAGTTATTTATTGTAGTTGGATTTGAGTTTTGTTATACTCACTGTTTTATAAAAGTCAACCAAACATTAAGTTGTAAATTGCTTCTTTTGTCTTAAACATATAGCTTGTTTTGACTTTATGGTGAATATTCTGGTTTTGTCAAGCTTGGAATCCATATTTTGTTGAGTTAGCTTATTATCATTTAATTCAATATCACTTTAGAGTTCGGTACATCGTCTTCCATCATAATCCTCTCATCTGTCATTTCAATCTTTCTTTATTTCTTCATTATTATTTCATCCTAATTCATTGTCATAATTAATTCACATTTCTTTAGCTCTTGCTCAACTATCATGTTAATCATTTGTTAACTCTTATTCTATCATCATCTTAGTCATTCATTATTCTCATACATCTTCACTTTTTTCTCTTCATTCTCTGACTCCTTTAATTTTATTATTTAATTATTACTTATTTTCATCATCCATTTACTCATTTACATCCTAATTTACTTATTGCTGGATTTATATTTAATTTTATATTTATTCCCTCAATCTAATTATTATTTATTTATTGGTTTGATGAATATTAAATTTGTTTCATAACATTTGTTTTGTTTGTGGATTTTAAAGCTAGTTTGACCAGAAGTTATTATCTTCATTAATCACATTGTAATTTTTTTAAGTTTATAGTTTTATGTGAGCTTAGTCAACATAGAAATCATCTCTTTAGTTTAACATTTATTTTAGGTATATATTCTAGATTAGTGGTAGCTAGGAAGATTACATAAGAAGATATAATCACCCTAAAATGAGAGGCTAGATTAAATTGATTGGTAACTACAGAAGGTTACAGAGAAGAACATGTCACCCTAAAACATAATGCTAGATTGACTAGCTAGATTAGCATAGAATGTTACAGAGAAGGTTATGGCTCCCAAATGTGTAGGATGACTATATATATTAGCTATGGAAAAAGGTTACAGATGAGAATAAGGTGTCCTGAAATGCGTGAGCTCGATTGTCAAAGTAATGATTATTGTTTGAGATTTGTAGTAATTCTAAAAGAATTATTCTAAAAGAATGATTGTTAAGAAAAAATCAGTGTGAGCAAGTTGTGAATGATGTTTCAGAATGTAACAAATTATACTAACTTTGGATTATGTGGATGATCATGACTCAAATAAGTTTTAGAAATAATCATAAATAAATTACAAGATGTACTTTGTATAATACTATTATATAATAAAATATCCTTGATAGCAATATGTTAAATGATGGTGTTATTGGCATAAGATTGCAACATGTTTAGAGTTGTACATTGATGTAGGCATAGGAACTTAAAATAGTTAGGTAGAGTATATGTTGTCTAGCATATGGTCGTTTTTTTTTCTTTGTGTGTGAACATATGTGGAATTGTGGGTCAATGGAAATGTTGTAGTGGTGAAATGTATACAGGGTTGATTCAATTTAATTCAAATTAAGTAGTATAGTCATAAATATTATTATAAGAAAATATTTACAAAAATGAGTGGACTAGAATATAGTCCCATTCTGATAGATGCTTTTATGCCAGAAGTACCCATAAGAGATTTGGATGTTTTCTACTTTGAATCTCAAGAAACAGAGAAGTCTAAAAATAAAATCTCTACTGGTGGTACTACTGTTGAACTAAGTGATACAAATACAATGTATCAAATCTTAATGGAATTTATGAAGAGATTAGAGAATAACATGGAAGAAAATAATGAGAGTATAAGAAAGTTGAAAAGTGAAATGAAAAAAAATTAGATTATAAGAGAGTTGGAAGATAAAATGGAGAATAATATAAGAGGATTAGAGAATAAACTGGAAGAAAATAATAAGTGTATAAAGATGTTAAAAGATGTGATGGAGGGATTTGAAAATAAAGTTGAGGAAAAGATTGAGAAAAAAGCAGAAGAATCAAGGGTTAAGGAAAGAGATAACTCAAAACAATGAGAATATTAAGAGTTCACTGGAAAAGTCCATGCAAGAACAATTTGAAGATTTTAGGAGCACAGATATAGAGGAACTCAAGAATAAGTTTTGTGAGTTTAGAGGTAAGTTGTAATCATAATAATATGTGAGCTAAGAAAGATATTAATAATGTGTGCCATGATTTTGAGGCTAGCAGAGATGATACCAAAGAAAGATTTACTCTATTGCAGAATGAAGTTGACGGGGTAAAGATAAGCTTTGAGGAAGAGATTGTGCATCAACAAATTCAATTCAAATTAGAAATGAGCCACGAAATTGAGGATGCTTTCATCAAATACCAAGGAAATGTAGAAGAAAATTTTGAGTTTAAAAATAAAATAGAAAGCACTGTAGAAAAATTGCAGAAAGAACTTAGTGAAAGTTTCATAAAGGAAGCTATTTATTTGGACTGTGTTAAGGAACAAAAGATTGAATTTCATAAACATTTTGAACAGTTTAAAAAGGAACAAGAAAAGTATGTAGTAGAACTGTTAGAGAAAAGTAATAGGGAATTCCAAATTTTAAGTACAGGTAGCAGAATGGAAAGTATCCAAGGAAAGCCTACTATTGGGTCCAGAGAGCTAAATGACAAAATTGATATTACTTTGGTTAGTCCAAAAGAAACTTGCATGAAACAAGATATCTCTACTATTTATAATGATGATATGCCTCTAAAAGGGAAAGGGCCTGTTCTTACCCACTTTTCAGGGATAAACCAGACAAAACGAACCATAGAAGCAAACCTGAGCAATGGCAGCTCTACAGTGTTATGGTTTAACAATATTAAACATTTAAAGGAAGAGCCCAGAGAAAATCCTTTAAGAGTACTTACATAGTTTAGAGGAGTTGTTCTCTTTGTGTGGATTGGCAGAAAATAAGAAATTGGCCATATCATGCAACCATCTGTATGTTTCGGTTAGAGATTGGTGGCAGTCTTTTTTGATCAGCGAACCACATATGGTGACTTTAAACACATGATACTTACATCCTTTTAGGGAGATGATAAGCAGAGTAATATCTGCTATCAAATATCCCACGAAAAATATAGCCCACATAAAGGAAGTTTTCCCAATTTTTCCAAGAGCAAGTGGTGAGATTAAAAACACTGACAGAATTCCCTCTTTCAGAGCATCAGATAGTGAGGATTCTCCACCACAATCTACCTAAATCAATAGAGCAGGTGTCAGACATCTTCGATGCTCACAAAATCTCTGCATATACTAGGGAAAATTATCGCAGAGTTAATAAAGAAAGACCCAGCTATATTTTAATGAATATAGATGTAAGGGAAACATCAAAGGTTCAGAAAATTTTTCAAAGGAGATATATTTCTCCCAAGCTGAGGCCTTCTCTATATTCTGGTGCTAATAGGCATTTAAGTAGGTCAAAATACAGACTGGTTATATTAAACAATGAACCTTTAACTAGTGTTACAGCCACTATAATTGAGAAAGTTGGGGGTAAAGCTGAAAATAAATCTAAACTTTAAACTGAATGGGTTTTTGTACAATAGCTCCTTCTTACAATGATCTTCTGTTAACAAAAGGAGGGACAATGTGATGTGGATTTTAAACACCCTTGATCTAGATATTTATTATTTAGAATCCTGCACACTGGGTGAACCACCCATTATGTATAACTGCCTGGTTATAAAATTAGTTATTGAGGAGATTAGTATAGATGCTCTAATTGATTCAGGCAGCCAGGCATCCATCTTGTCTGAAATTACATATGATAAAATTTTAAACTTATCCTCTGGTGTTCCCTCATTACCAATAAAACAAATTCAAGTAATGTTAGCTAACAGGAAAAGAACCAAGCTCTGTAATAAACAGGTCTGGGTAAGTTTTAAAAATAATCAAATTGATTTTGAGCATGTGTTTTTTGTTAAACCTGGATTGATTCATGAAACTATTATAGGCTCAGACTTCATGATTAACAATAATTGTATAGTTGATTATTAACAAAATTTATTTTCCTGTGAAAATCATGTCTTTCAGTTGGAATATGGATCACATAATTTCCCCAGTCAATTACTGTGCATCCATGACCCATCAATTGATGTTAGTATCAAAACTAAAATCGGCTGCCTTAGTTTTCTAAATTTAGGAGTAGTGGAAAATTTTATATCAATTAATGTATTAATTCAAAATCATTTTCTTTAAAGACCCAGGTATAACAGAAGAATATACTCATAGAATTACATTGAGGAGCATTGAGCCTTTTCAACAGAAAATGTACCCCATTTTTTACAAATATCAAAGTGAGGTACAGTCAAATTGACTGGATATTGGAATGGCAAATTATTAGGAAGTGCCCTTCTGCTTATGTTAACCCTCTTGTAGTTATTAGAAAGAAGGATAGCATTATTTGAGTTTGCCTGGATGCTCAAATGTTAAACCAGATGACTGTCCCTGAGCATGACATTCATCCATCAGTACATGAGCTCTTGGTTAAGTTTAAAGGGAGGTTAATTTTCCTCACATTTGATCTTATGGCCAGTTATTGGCAAAAACCACTTCATGAGGATGACAAAAAATATATGGTTTTCCGTTTCCAAGGCCAATCATATATTTTTATAAGGATGCCCTTTGGTCTTGTTAATAGTGGTGCTGGTCTGATCAGACGCCTAAACATGATTTTTTAAACCAATTAAAAGAGAAACTCATTATGTACATGGACAATATTGTCATCACTTCCAGTAGTTTAGCAGAGCACATGGAACACTTACAAATGTTTTTCCAAGAGTGTTCCTCCAAAAAATTAAAGATTAACTTGGAGAATTGCAGCAGAAGAAATTATTATCTTGGGACATTTAGTCAATGCTCATAAGATCAAGCCCCATCCACAAAAGATTGTTGCTACACAGGATTTCCTCATTTTTAAAACTAAAAAGAAACTTTGCTCTTTTCTCAGTCTATGCAACTATTATCACAAAATTTACGAGGACTTTGCTGGTGATATTATTCAATTATACAACTTGTTAAAAATATCTGAGAGGTGAGTTTGGAATACTGATTAAACAAAAAACTTTAACACAGTCAAGGCGAATTTCCTCAAGAAGATCATATTACATTACCTTGATTTTAAAAATAATTTTTATATACAATCAGAGAGTAGTCATTATGGTCTAGTAGTAAAATTATTTCAACTTAATGATAATCAGGAGCCTTAAGTTCTATACTTTTTGAGTAGTTGTTTAAAAGGGCTGAACTGAACTACTCCATCACAGAAAAGGAAGCACTATCAGTTGTTTGGGCATTTCAGAAACTGTGCCAATTATTGCTAGGCTCCAAAGTGATTGTCTTAGCAGACAATAATAATTTTAGAATTTATAAAACAAAGTTATCTCAATAATGAGAGAATTATTAGGTGGAGCTCATATCTACAACAATTCAACTATAGCATTGTATATGTTCAAGGTAGAAAGAATATTCCAGCTGATATGATAAGCCACCACCCTGTCTTATTTTACTCCAACATTCAGATACTCAACATATTACTGTAAATAACTTAAATCAAATTGTGGATGAATCTATAGTTCAAGACTATGATCATTTTGCCGCTATTCAGAATCAAGATGCAAAATTAAACAATATTATTTCTACTTTGGAAAATTCTCATCTTAGGAATAATAATAATTATAAGAATATTCTGAAAATAATTATAAGATATAAATTTAATCATGGGATCTTGATGTATAAGACTAATTTAAATGATGATAAATCATGGTGTATCATCATACCATCATGTGTTGTAAATAAATTAATCAACTATGTCCATGGTAAATATGGACATTTTGGTGCTTCAAATATCTACCATGTATTAACACCTTATTTTTTTCATCTCATATGTATAGAGACATTGCAAAAAAGATAACAACATGAAGTATTTGTATAAAATCAAAATATTGTACCAAATCATTTGCTGGTACTTTATAGCCAATAATTCCCAGTAAACCAAATGAATTACTCATGCTTGATTTTTACAGACCTCTCCCACCATCTAACTGGCAAAAATTTATATTAGTTGCATATAAAATGT
Source organism: Epiperipatus broadwayi (assembly GCA_028023455.1). Taxonomy (NCBI): domain Eukaryota; kingdom Metazoa; phylum Onychophora; class Udeonychophora; order Euonychophora; family Peripatidae; genus Epiperipatus; species Epiperipatus broadwayi. The sequence goes on from JAQFVV010006507.1 coordinate 11,708, forward strand.
TCTCTAAATTAGTTTCTACATACCCTATACAATGAACATATGCTAAAAGTACTATCAGGTACTTAACTGATTATCAGTTTTTATTAGTAGGTAAACCTGATGTAATCTTGACCGATCATGGCACTGCCTTTATATAAAAAAATGTAGCCAATGGGTTCAAACACAAGGTATTAAACATGTCATGAGTTCAATGACAAACCCTGTCAAATTCTTGTTAGCATGTGATGTGTGAGCTCAGTAGACTCTTTAGGGTCTATGTGCAAGTTGACCATAAACAATGGCTCAAAAAGCTTCCTAAACTAACTCACTATATTAATGTTACTTTCAATGAGTCTACAGGATTTACTTCAGTCCAATTACACTATGGGTGGCATTAACCTCTACCATTAAGACTCCATTACCCTTCATAAAGAAAATTAATAAAGACAGTGACATAGTTAGGGCACATAACAGGCTGATAAAAATGGGGCTAAAATGGGTGAAACAATCAAAAACTAAGCCACATCCATTTAAGGCTGGAGACCTTGTGCTCTTGCATACCACTCACATTACCAATGTGCAGAAAAATCAGTATAAGAAATTTCTTAATTTATATGAAGTTCCTTTCCAAATAATTGGGCATGTTGGGGAGAATGCTTTATGGTCTCAACCCCTGAGGGTCCAAAAGGAATTTACAATGCACGCAGTCTAATACCATACCCATCAACCAATTAATACAAAAAAATGTCTACAGAGTGCAAATCATTTTAATTGTTTTTTTTTTAATTCTTACTAAAAAGGAAAATAAAAATATTATTTCTTATTTAAGTTATTATTAACTAATGTATAAAATATTATATGTAAAAACTTAAAATTTTCCCTTTGCAAGTAGGAAAATATTATAAACATATGGTTTGGCTCTATCACATTAAGCTTTACTCAAGTGATCCACTATGTAAAATTTTAATTTTTAATTATTAATAATTTATAGTATATTGAAAAACCAGTGTGTAAAAATCAGTTATAAATTAAAATGCTTGTTGGATTATAATTTTCCAATTAAGCTAAAGTTCACCAATAAATATCCTCAAAGTGATGGTGACTTAGACTGTTTGAGACACTAGAAAATCTGATAGATTGGATATGAATCTCATAAACATTTTTGTCATAAGTTCCAGTGGCAGCTCTATTTCAAATAATATTTTAATAGAATTAAACCAATTTGGAAGTATGAAAATATTTAGTACTTATTATTATTATTATTATTATTATTATTATTATTATTATTATTATTATTATTATTATTATTATTATTATTATTATTATTATTATTATTATTATTATATATTATTATTATTATTATTATTATTATTATTATTATTATTATTATTATTATTATTATTATTATTATTATTATTATTATTATTATTATTATATTATTATTATTATTATTATTATTATTATTTTATTATTATTATTATTAAACAGTAATTAAAAAAAAGAAAACAATTTATAATTCTTCTAATTTTTGTGAACAATCTTCCAATATATTGTATTTTAATTTCAATTGAAATGTAACAGTCTAATTTTTTTTCACTAGAGGGAGAGATATTAATTTATTCACACTCTACAGTCATTGCCTCATTTAGTACCATCATGCAATAAAATACAAGATATAAACAATAAAACAGTTTGTAGGGGGGCTATTAAAAGAGGAAAATCAGAATAAGAATACTTCAATTCTTGCACTTTTAAAAGAAAGTAAAAAGAAAAAGCTGAAAAGTAACAACCTTGTAAATTAAATTGAACAAAATTACAGGATTATGTGGAGTTAAAAGAATGGAGTAAAAACTTTAAACCTTTATTATTTCAACACTATTTTCCATTGATTTTGTAATTTCTAATATGCATACTGGAGAAGATACCATAGCAGTCATATGGATAATTATTTATCTCAACAATACTACTTCAAATAAAAAACAATTCCAGAAAATGTAAGCAACTACTTTTATTTAGTTTGTATTAGTCAATTTTCAGATTTAAAAATGACCCATAAATTATTTAGATTGAAAAGGAAAAGATTAAAATGTTTTAGTTTTTGTGCTTTTTATTAAGAGCAAGAAAATACATTTACTTATAAATTGTAATCTTCATAAAATATAATTCGAAATACGTTTGAAGAAATTGTGAAAATATAAAGCAAACCAACTTAAAAAAAAAGTAATTTTTTTAAGTCGTATAAAGTTTAATCAATTTAAAAAGAAAAATGCATGAATTTATTTCTTATTCTCATTAAAGAAGAAAACTTGTCTGCCCAATGATGTTTCAGCATGAATTTGCTTAGTTATTGAAAATAGAAAAATGACAGATTATTAATGCCAAGGATATCGTATTGATAATTGCTGACAGTTGAATAAATTATTCTTAGTCTTATTAAACACATATTAATTTTCTAATAGAAATGAATAAATAAATATTTATTTTTAATCTTTATTGTACAACATGCGTATTAATAATATTTTTAAATGTTTTAAAAATGGCAAGATCATTTAAAATTATTACAGATACTACTGCAGATGGAAAAACAGAAAAATAAATCAATAAATGATTTTAAAAAGTTAAGCTTGTTAATTGTAATGAACCTATAAATTCATTTTAAGGAAAATTATCTACAGAAAGTATGGATAAACCTATTTTAATTGCATTACACTCGGAAGCATTTAAATATTGTCTCACTATGCTGACATCGATAAATAAATCAATACATGATTTTTGAAAAAAAAAGTTTGTTTTAAAGATCATAATAAACTACAAATTGATTTAAAGAAAATTATCTATAAAAAATTAAAATGTGGATAAACCTATTTTAATTGTGCTACTCTCGGAAAAGTTTTTGAATATTGTCTCACTATGCTGGCATCGAACATAATAATCAAAATAAATCTATGCGTTACTTAGGAATGTTTGCTCCTGATATCAGTTTTCTTACTATTTTTGCTCATAAGGATGAAACAAACTTTGAACTAAGAAGATAAAATCTAATGGGAGAAAATGTTTGTTTATTTTATTTTGTTATAGCTATGTTTAGTATTATAATATATTTTTGTCATGTATTATTCAGGGATTTTTTAATATATTTAGTAAAGGATGAAGAAATTTATATATATATATATATATATATATATATATATATATATTATTGTTATTTGCCCAGTTAAGGGAAATCATAATATTAAATATCCTTTCTTTAGACACACACACAGAGAGAGAGAGAGAAATATTTACCTCTCACACTTTTAAAACAGATTTTAATATTTTATTGAAGGGGGAACAAAGAGACTAAATTTGTTATATTTACATACTTAATGACACAATTGTTTCATTATATGAAATAATTAATATAAGCATTTTTCATTTGTTAAATTTTGCCTATGAATGAACATGTCCACTTTAAATATAAAATGTAAGCTGATCACATGTGTACGGTTTGCTATAACAAAAGTATTATTAGTATTTTAAAATAATTAATGGTCATTTGATTTATAGATTGGTGTATTGTTTATTAATACATTAATAGTTTCTGCATTGTGAAATGGAATATTTATGTTTCCACTTTTATTTTTAGGATTATTTTATCTTGCTATGGTATTGATAAGGATTCATGAATGTATTCAGGTGATAAGTATGTGCCAGATATAATGGCATCAACTCTAGTATCATTAATATTAATATTGTGCAGGCTTTCCCATTGCTCATTACATGAGAGGATGATATTGTCGAGGCTCATTAATAGTTAGAGCTTAGTTAGCATAGTTAATCCCAAGAAAGAATGATATCCACATTCCAAATTGTATTTCCCTGTGATGCAATGCCTACACACTTTTATACCTATGAAAAGGTATTAGAATTGGCCACATTATTGTACAGCTATCATGTTGTTTTGTAGAGCCTCCCTTTATTGTTTGATCCTTCATGAGGTTATATAGTTAGTTTTCCACCGTGTATTGTGAAGCTTAGTATTTCAAAATGAAATAGCAAGAATAAGATAAAGTTGGATTAAAGGACGCTGGTTTATCTATAGTCTTTGTCTAATTGGAATAGTATCTTTATGATGTTGTAGGATCTTCATCGTTTATAAACAAACAAACCAAAACTTACTAGTGATTGTAGAACTTCTACATGAAAGAGCAAGAGATACATGTAGTCAATGTTGATTTATCTTTATCATGCAGAGATTTGCTGATGGATCAGTAAGATAGGTTAACTATGAACATGATTAGGTTGTGGACATAGGCAATGTTTTGGTGTCATGTGTGCATTTGACTTCTGATGTCTGTCCCCACATCAATATAATAAATCTTTTATAGTAAAGGCTAATTATTGTTAATTGTGCTGAATATGATAATTGTTTTTAACATATTCTGATAAATAAAATAGCTACAGTTTAATACACTAAATTATAATTTGAGTTTTAGATTTAAAAAATTGTGTATATCCTAATGCCCTAAATAAATTTTGTTTTATAATTTGAGTGCTAATTTAGCTTAAACAAAGTTGAACTATCTTATTCTATAAGATAGTATAATAATAGAAACATAGCCAAAAATAATAGTGATACTATGAACATCACTGTATTAGTTTGTCTTATTTACTATGTGTGTAGGCAATGGGATTCCAATTATTTTCCATCCCTGATTTTATTTAATGTATTCATCTTATTTCATGCAATGTGTCTGAAATAAATTTGTAAATAATGTAAATAAATCTTGTTGTGTTAAAAATTTATTTAGTTGTCAGTATTTTTATTGCAAATCATCACACACATTATTATTGTAATTGCTATAGACCCATCCTCTGATTATATGAAAATCATCATTGATCAATATACTAAAATTAACTATATGTTGGTATATCATAATAATTTTCATAAGCCCTGTGATTTATGAGTACATCTAAAGCATCATCACTTAATAATCAAATTATTATTAACCTAAAGTGCATATTCTTTTAAATGGTATACTAAAAAATTAAACACTTAATATTAGTTTAATCCGTTTATTTGAACCCACAGATCTATCATTCACATATCTTGATCACATTGTTTATATTTATTTCAGAAAAGAAAGTTGGTAAATTATTTTGTTTAGTTATTGAAAAAATATTCATATTTCTTGAATCTTAAAGTATAATAGTTAAGGAATTTATAAAGTTTCTTTGAAATTACTAAATATTGTTTATTAATTATATTTGGTATTAAAAGCCGTTTTGTGCATTATATTTGGGTAGTGGAAAAATCCCTCTCTCTGACTCAAGTATATCTTGTATAACAATCTTTAAGACGTTTGAACCCTGAGAAGAATTAGTTAGTAATTTGCAATGTAGAATTTGAATTTATGGTAAATTTTATATCTAGTTATTTGTTATAGTTGGATTTGAGTTATGTTATACTAACTGTTTTATTTAAGTCAACCAAACTTTAAGGTGTAAATTGCTTCTTTTGTCTTAAACGTATAGCTTGTTGTGACTTTATGGTGAATATTCTGGATTTGTCAAGCTTGGAATCCGTATTTTATTTAGTTATCTTATTATCATTTAATTCAATATCAGTTTAGAGTTCAGGACATCATCTTCCTTTATCATCATCTCATCTGTCATTTCAATCTTTCTTTATTTCTTCATTCTTATTTCCTCCTAAATCATTGTTATAATTAATTCACCATTCTTTAGCTTGTACTTCATTATCATCTTAATCATGCATTAACTCTAATTCTATCATCATTTTAGTCATCCATTATTCTCATACATCTTCACTCTTTTCTCTTTATTCTCAGACTTCTTCCATTTTATTATTTAATTATTAGTTATTTTCATCATCCATTTAGTCATCTACATTCTAATTTACTTATTGCTTGATTTATAATTTTAATCTCATATTCATTTCATCGATCTAATTATTATTTATTTATTGGTTTGATGAATATTAAATTTATTTCATAACATTTGGTTTGTTTGTGGATTTTAAAGCTAGTTTGATTAGAAGTATTATCTTCATTAATCACCTTGTAATCTTTTTTAAGTTTATTGTTTCATGCAAGCTTAGTCAATATAGAAATCTTATCTTTAGTTTAACATTTATTTTAGGCAAATATTCTAGATTAGTTGTAGCTAGGAATGTTACGTAGGAGGATTTAGTCACTCTAAAATGACAGGCTAGATTAGATTGATTGGTAACTATAGAAGGTTACAAAGTAGGATATGTTGCCCTAAAACATGGGGCTAGATTGACTAGCTAGATAAGCATAGAAGGTTACAGAGGAGGATATGGCTCCGAAACATGTAGGATGACTAACTAGACTAGCTATGGAAGAAGGTTACAATATATATATATATATATATATATATATATATATATATATATATATATATATATATATATATATATTGTGACGTTTATTTATATACGTTACAAATATATTGGCATTTGGTAAAAGCTAAAAAAAAGTAAATTTAGATTTTTTTTTGATTAGTATAATTTTTGTTAAAAACGTACAATGAAAGTTAAATTATTCTTTCAGTATTTTTTTTTTTATGTGATTAGTAATAACAGTAATTGGAGAGAACAAAAGAATTCCAAAAGTAAGAAAAAAAGATAAGCTGAAAGTAGAAATACTCAAATTAATTAAAGATGGCCGAAAACTTGAAGAAAATAAAGACTTTAGTACACAAAATTTTTAAAGACTGGATAAGATTAAAAAGGCATGGTACGAGCATGCGCAGAAGTCCTGAAAACTGGATATAAAAAGGAGGGATCCGGTTGAAGGAACGTCTTGTTCGTTTTGTTTCTCTAGTTGGTCTTGGATAACATTTAATATATCCAAGATCGCTCTTCGCTGAAGGAATTCGGCATGTCGCAGTGAACCGGAGCGCCTGAAAACATCGGACCTAATGATGTACACCAGGAAAAGCCTTCGTGACTGACTGGGGAAATGGACCACAAGAACAAGCAAGAACCAAAAGGCCGAGCTCATTATTACCAAAAAACTATGCATAGTTATCTACTAATGAATTCATGAAACTTACCGGTAAGAATAATTATCCTGATTGTGACAAAGTTAACTAGTTAAAAACTACTCGTAAAATATATACGTATAAAAGAATCCAGATAGTGACTTTAATTTTTCTATATGAGAGACTCTTATTTAACCAAGAACTTTTTGTTTATTTTAAATATTTATATTTTCTGTCTATTTCCCACCTGAATTAAATGTGTTCTCTCCAAGGTATTAAATAGTTATTTAACTGATAAATATTTTAGTTTGTTAGAATAAAAGAGATTATACTTTTATCAACCTTTTTCATTGTGCGTTATTAATAGTAGTTATTATTTTTTATTATTAAATTTGTTTTAGTGAAATAAGATTTAAACGTAAGTTACCTTTGCCAATATGCTTCAATACGCCCAGGGCTAATAATTGTAAAAAAATCATTAATTCTCATTACAGTAGAATTACCGTTCCAGGAAAAAAAAATATTATAAAAGAATCTTTTTATTTTTCTTTGTCTTACAACTTGCGAGAGGTGCTGGCGACATATTTCAATGGATTCTTAGGAATCCTGGCACCCATAGTAAATAAAATTAAAAGTTGATTTTTGTCAATAGCACAAATTCGTAACAATTAATAGGCTGGAGTTGATCAGGAAAAATAGCTGTGTTAAGAATAGAAATACAACTTTCTTTTTTGTTTCCTTGATACAGTTTGATCAACTCATGCTCAAATATACATTTGGGGCGTAAAGTGGTCTAGTAAAACGGTAAACGTTACAATGGCGACCCAACTCGGGCTTCGATTTAAAAACCACGACCTGAGAAAATCTAAAAACGGCATAAAATTGAGTATTTAATGTCTGTAGCCGGAAAATAAATTATGATTTTTTTGAAAAAAGAAAAAAATTATAAAAAAAAAAACTAACTAATTAAACCCTGATTATTAAAATATGAAAGAAGATATTTTTTTAATATGACTTCCAGAAAAAAAAAAATATGTATATTTTTTTATATATGTCTAAAAACACGATCGTGGCTGATGTAGACGTAAATCACAAGTATTTGACCAGGTAGGCGGTTACTGAAGAGGGGAATAACATAGCCCCGAGTCCTTATCCGCAGTATATGAACATAAGACTGTCTTTAAATGCTTGTCAGACTATTTCTAGCAGAGATCCCAATAAAGGGGAAGGCAGATCAAGTTGGACCAAGTTGCCATGAGCCTGTAAGACTCAGAACGATGAGCAACGCTCATTTGTGCTTATAACTTGGGCTTCTTATCGTTAATATTACACTAAAGCGGATAGGACACAGATGAATGTTGAAATATTTTCCATTCCCGCCATGTTAGACCTAAAAGTGGGCGTTAAAGCCAAACGTCGCTTGTGAATGAGTCTACACAATATATCAGCACGCTACTACAGAAAAAAAAATACGAATATGAATTTAAAAAAAAAACAAACTTAAGAATAAAATTAGTGTGAATCCCTATTTTATTCTCATCTCCCGGCACTGGTGGTATTGTGACATTTATTTATATACGTTACAAATATATTGGCATTTGGTAAAAGCTAAAAAAAAGTAAATTTAGATTTTTTTTTGATTAGTATAATTTTTGTTAAAAACGTACAATGAAAGTTAAATTATTCTTTCGGTATTTTTTTTTTATGTGATTAGTAATAACAGTAATTGGAGAGAACAAAAGAATTCCAAAAGTAAGAAAAAAAGATAAGCTGAAAGTAGAAATACTCAAATTAATTAAAGATGGCCGAAAACTTGAAGAAAATAAAGACTTTAGTACACAAAATTTTTAAAGACTGGATAAGATTAAAAAGGCATGGTACGAGCATGCACAGAAGTCCTGAAAACTGGATATAAAAAGGGGGGATCCGGTTGAAGGAACGTCTTGTTCGTTTTGTTTCTCTAGTTGGTCTTGGATAACATTTAATATATCCAAGATCGCTCTTCGCTGAAGGAATTCGGCATGTCGCAGTGAACCGGAGTGCCTGAAAACATCGGATCTAATGATGTACACCAGGAAAAGCCTTCGTGACCGACTGGGGAAATGGACCACAAGAACAAGCAAGAACCAAAAGGCCGAGCTCATTATTACCAAAAAACTATGCATAGTTATCTACTCATGAATTCATGAAACTTACCGGTAAGAATAATTATCCTGATTATGACAAAGTTAACTAGTTAAAAACTACTAGTGAAATATATACGTATAAAAGAATCCAGATAGTGACTTTAATTTTTCTATATGAGAGACTCTTATTTAACCAAGAACTTTTTGTTTATTTTAAATGATATTTATATTTTCTGTCTATTTCCCACCTGAATTAAATGTGTTCTCTCCAAAGTATTAAATAGCTATTTAACTGATAAATATTTTAGTTTGTTAGAATAAAAGAGATTATACTTTTATCAACCTTTTTCATTGTGCGTTATTAATAGTAGTTATTATTTTTTATTATTAAATTTGTTTTAGTGAAATAAGATTTAAATGTAAGTTACCTTTGCCAATATGCTTCAATACGCCCAGGGCTAATAATCGTAAAAAAATCATTAATTCTCATTACAGTAGAATTACCGTTCCAGGAAAAAAAAATATTATAAAAGAATCTTTTTATTTTTCTTTGTCTTACAACTTGCGAGAGGTGCTGGCGACATATTTCAACGGATTCTTAGGAATCCTGGCGCCCATAGTAAATAAAATTAAAAGTTGATTTTTGTCAATAGCACAAATTCGTAACAATTAATAGGCTGGAGTTGATCAGGAAAAATATCTGTGTTAAGAATAAAAATACAACTTTCTTTTTTGTTTCCTTGATATAGTTTGATCAACTCACGCTCAAATATACATTTGGGGCGTAAAGTGGTCTAGTAAAACGGTAAACGTTACAATATATATATATATATAATACCTATTATAAAAAAATATTATATATAACATGTTAAAAAGTATTTAACAGTAAAAAAATATATTTTAAATTTTTTAGTAGTGCTTTCAATTACATAGTAAACCTCATCAGCCTTAACTAAATTTCAAATTTTAATGTTGCATAAATTTCCATAAGCTATATATGGCCATATTTGCAACTTGCCTATTAATAACATTATTCTTATATTTATTTATTAAAATTGCCTCTTTAATTTTTTCTGTTTTTTTTATTTTTTTTATTCCATTAATATCTTTATTTCATTAGTATTAAATTTAATCTATAATTACAAGTTTTCTCATTGTCAAAGAATACTGATGCTGCATTAAATTGACTATTTACATTATTTTAATCTGATTATATAATAATTGATGCTCCTTTAATCTTTTTTCCACAGAACATCTTGATTCACCAATATATATATATATATATATATATATATATATATATATATATATATATATATATATATATATATATATATATATATATATATATACATTTTACATCCACATGTAATCTGATAAATTATATTACTTCTTTGCAATTTACTCTCACAATTATTAATCAATATATATATATATATATATATATATATATATATATATATATATATATATATATATATATATATATATATATATATCACAATACTATTAATTATTACATATAATTCAACTAGTAAGATTTGGTAGCCCAGGCATTTAAAAATAAGAAACATTCTCTTCCCTTTGACATATAAACTGATCTTGTGCAGGTATTTTATGATTTTAAAAAATCTGTCTCTAAATAAGTTGAAGATTTAATTTATACCTGCCCAATGAATGTTAGTTTACATTAGGAATAAACTCTAAGGGTAGGTGGACTATCTCTATTTTAAGAATGTTAATGGTGGGAAGTATGTAACAATTATATACTTCATGTGTGAAGAATAATTTATTTCCATAAAATTACATTTATATTTGTTGTAATAATACATAAAGGGAAATGGGGTCATATGGAGAAATGAGAAATACCATCACCACCACAGATTATTACCATAATCTTCATTAACATTGTCATTTATGTTTAGGAGGCAGAACTTTTTCAAACTATGAAGGTGCATCAGAAGGCTTTCTTCTGCATCACTCTTGGTTGCATTTATTTTAAGGAAACAATTTGCCTTTTCTTTGGTGCACCATTCATTATCTTTCATTGATGTTGTTTCTAAACTTTCTTCAATTTAATCTTTTTGTATCTGTATTTCATAAATTGTTTTCATACATCTCTGCTACTCAATGTTTCATTTGCCTGAAAGTTGGCTTACTCTTTAGAATGAATTGACATTACTCATTTTTTCATTTTCACCTTCTGTTTAATGTTTGATTTTTTAACTTTCATGTGTCCTTATTCTTCATTCTCTTATAAGTTCCAGTTATCAATTTTTTGCAATAGTTGATCCATTCTTTTAGCTTTTTCTAGAATTATACTCTTCATATGATCAATAACTACTGCAATTTTATTGTCCTGCTTCTTTATATCTTAGTTTAATTTACGAATTATATTGTGAATAACATTCTGATTACTGCTTTATTTTTTCATAATAGATTTTTTCCCATCAATTTTCTAAATTTGAAACAGAATTATTTGCTTATCTTTTAGTATTTTTTTTCTGTTTCTTCATTTTAAACATTATTTTGATTCTCTTCTTCTAGGTTCTTTTCTTATTTCTTTTTATTCCTTTCCATCTTTTATATAATATTCTTAATAACGTTCTGATGCTCTTTTTTATTTTCTTGTATTGTTTAGTTAAGATTCTGCATAGATTCATAAAAACTCTAATTTGTTTTTATATGGTCTGTTTCTCTAATCTGAATGTTTTCTTTTATTTTTTATCCACATTTCTTTTTTTCCCTGATTACTTTATTTCATTTCTATAAACAACACCTGATTTTATGACTGATTTTATTCTATTTTTAGAAAATCTTTTTCTGATTATTGTCTACTATTTTCTTTAGCAGCATTAGAATTTTTTTTGCTGTCATTTTTATTATTCTTTTTTTTTTAGATTTTCTTTTCTGTTATTATCCCATGCTCTTGGTTTTCTTTGTTTTTATTATGGTATTTTCTTTGCTCTGCTCATTTTAAAATGACTTTCATTTTCTTTTGCAACATTTAACATTTTTTTGCTCTTTATCAATTGGATTTTTCATTTCTCAAAACTTTTCCAACATCTGGGCTGACATGTTCATATATTTTAATCTATGCATTACTTTAGTTGATTGCTATTTTTTATTGATCAAATTTTTTGTATTTTGTTTAATTTTGTTCTAGTGAGAATATGAGCATATATTTGATTATTTTTAATTTTATAGTAAACATTTTGAGTTATATTGACAAATAAACAAATATATAATTTTAAAAAGTAATCCTTATTAAATACATCTCATATAACTTTATTTCCATGCAATCGTTTACTATTATGTAATACTATGCATAATCTGCCTGTTCTTAAACCTGATTTTCTCAATAACTGACTTTCCTTGTCTAATCTAATTTATGACTTTTTGTTTATTTTTTATTTTTATTCTGGTCAAGGATGTGTGACTAATTTTCATATTTTCTATTATAATATTATATTTGAAATAAACATGCCCACATAAAATGAAGTTCCAATAACAAATGATTTGCTCAAAACACTGTAGAGATCTAACCAATATCTGACATCAAACAAATGAATAGCGATGTGCAACCCTGGAATATATCCAACTTTTACTATCAGACAATAACTACTTTATACAAAATAAAGTCTAAACGATCTAGCTTAATTTAAATTCTATAAAATACTTAAATCTCTTAGTATAATATACTAATGCAAAATGTTTGCAAAGCATTTTGTGTGTCATAGAGATTAATAAACACAGTATATTAAAGTTATAATTTACTTATTTTTTCACAATGTCCCTGAAAAACAACTGGAGATAACAAAACTTAAATGTGTTTTGCTATAGTGTTGAAATATAACAATCAATACAATGGCATGACAAAATCAATAGAATGATATGACAACATTATAAACTTAAATCTGTGACAACATTCTTTTTCCATCTCTAATACTGAAAATGCAATTAAACTTATCCTAACAGTCAAAAGATTAACTTAAGCAAAAATCATGAATTGGTCTTTTTTGTTCTTTTTTTAAATAACTCTCTTTAAATATATATTACTGTCACTAATATAATAATTTATAATCAATTATGACTTAATCAACAAATAATCATCTTTTCTCATGTCATCTATATAACAGTAATATATTTTTTATTTATTTTTTATCAAAAGTAATTTTTTTCTCAGGTAAAATTATATTTGAGGTTTAATTTATGTGGCCATTTTATTTACTGTTCACTTGATTTCAATTATTGTACATTGGGTGTCATTTGTAATGGCTCATATATTGGGATAATTATGAATAAATGGAGTAACAACATCACCTTCATTGAATATTTACTTTCAATGAATTACTTTGTTAATGGATTATCATCAAGAAATATAAGATGAATATGACACAATTAGCATTTAATAAAAATCAATAGTTATAATAATAAAAATTTACATCTCCAACATTAATCAAGAATAATCAACAGTCATTTTCTGTGACAGGATCTAAAATAAAACTAAAATCAAAATATAGGCCATTTATTTAGCTAATGCCAAACAAAAGGCAAAAAATAAGGACAATTATCTGTATACATATACGTAAGTGCTACAATATCTATATTTATGAAAAATGCTACATTTCAGATACATGGTGATGTTGTTCAAGACTTTGGCCAATGATCTATGAGTATTAAAGCCAACTATAAATTCGTTTTTAATCTATACAAATAAAATGTAGTAAATCAATATTAAAGTTGCTCTTAAACTTTGCACTATCCAAAGAATCATCTGGATTTCCAAAGCAAAAACATATCCACATGTATACACATATTACCTATTATTACTCTAGAAATAGTTCAGAATTACAAAAACTTTGGTGGCTGTGACTATGAACAAGAGAATTTAAAAAAGTATAACTTTAATATACTTTTAGAGTATTATTAGTATCATTTACAAATCCATAAAATTGTTTTAGTATGATGAAATCAGCTCACAAGCACTGTCAATTCATAAAACAGATAGATGAAGAAATGAAGACAATAACACTATTACTTTTTACTATTATTTAATAAAGTTATTCATTGAATCATAAATAACACTATTCAGAAGCTATATTATAATATGACAATTCCAAATGTAATACCTTTTCTATATATAATATATAATTTCATACAGCAAACAAGATTTTGTTGATTATTATTACTAAATTATTTAATGTTTTTTTAAATAAAGTTATTTGACTTTATACTGTATAAAGTTTTTTTTTCATATATCAAAGTGTCAGCCTGGAAGCAAACCAAGGACAATGGCTTGTAAAGCAGCTATGCTAACCACTAGGCCACCAATGCTTGACTATACTGTATAAAAGTGAAAACAACATTTCACAATATAACATAATTTTTGAAATAAACTAAAGTCTCTCTTTTTTATAAAAATAGGAAGATCACAATATATAATCTTTTTCTCTTTTTCATATTACATGAAATTAAATCTGTTCATGATCTTGATCCACTAAATATAAAAGTAGTTTGTGCTGAGTCCAATGATTGAATAAGAAAATTTAATTATGGTTTATTGCCAATGACAATTATGCAATAAATAAAAAAATATGTATATGTTGCATTATTATGCAAGTAGAATATGTAAATCAATTTGAATATAAATTACCTTTATATAGTACTGATGTAGGTCATTACATATTTCTAAGAGTTAACAAAAGTGAATTTTATTGAAATAATTTTTTTTTAAATGTTATTTTTAAAAGTTAGTTTAGATTTCATAAAAGATTTTAATGAATGTTTGAGAAAAGGAAAAGAACAAAAGAATGGGGAAGTAGAAAGATTTTGATAATAAATAAAATTAAGAAGAAAAACAATTAGCATTATTTTTAAATTAACAAAATAAATCTCTTGTTTTGTTTTGTAATAGGAAATGTGTGTGTCTGTAAAAAATCATTAAAAGAAAGGAATTGTTTAAAGATAAAATAGAATGCTAATTCTATGCAGATAAAGAACTAAAAACTTAAAATCAAAACAATGGAAATAATCAACAAACAAAGGAACTGAGTATTACTGTTTGTTTGAAATAAAACAACCAATGAAAGGACTAGAATATAGTTTGAACTCTTAAATAAAAGAATTGAAAGTCCAATAGGATTACATCAGATTGCTCAATTGATCCTCAGATAAGGAACACTAGCTATAAAAATATTTTGTATTGTTACTTCACTTCAGGCATTCATAAAACAAAATCATTAAAATTATTTTTTATTCTGAATTTTTCAAAATTGATCTAAATATATTGAAATATCCCAGAATGAACATCCTATAATTTAGAATGCACTGCTGAACCCATTGGATCATGTGGCCAGCCTGAACCTCTCTGCAATAACATCAGCAGTTAGTTTGAGGGAGAAATAATGTTTGCATAAAACTGAAAATCATCAGTGTACCTGCTAAGATCTGCAAGTATATTCATATACATTACAAATGGGTGAAATCAGGAGAAACAACAGAAGCTTTGTTGTCTTATTCACGTGTTGAAATCCTAGGTAAACATTCATTTTATCATCAAATATTAAACATTTCAAGAACTAAAATTTAAATTTAAACAAATATTGAACTATTAATAATCTATCTATCTGCATTATCTTAGCTTCCACAATAAGACTTTTAAATCAAATACCTCAGTAGTTTGTGTGTGTATTATATAATTAAATATGTGTTTTATGTTGTTTAGTATTTAAAATGTAAATGGGTGTATTGTGAACATATTAAATGTATACTTTAATATAATGTGTATTTGTTTTTATCATCAGGCAAGAATGAGCATTTAAGAAACGCTGGAAATAAATATTTTAATTATTGTTAAGTAAGCTTGAAAGTAAGGGAGAGATTTATGCTATAGAATTAACAGCATATGTGACAGAAATATTGGAAATGAATATTTGTAGTACAGGCAGAGAATTGAGAATAGCTAAAGTCCAATCAGCTAGGTGGGAGGTCAGGTACTAAATTCATAACTGTTTGAGCAAGCGTGTTAGTTATCCCTGTAATTAACTGGCACCCAATGATTTTTTTTTAAATAAATAAAGTGCTTGGATGACCAATGGTATAATTTAGAAACCAAGTGATAGTATTATTGGTAGCTTGCTACCAAGTGATATTATATTATTTACCTAAAAAGTGGAAGCTTTACAAGATAGTAATAGAAATGAATATAAGGGATTGGATAAATAAATCTAAAAGAAATAGATGTTTCCATCTCTTTGTTGACAAATAAGCAAAGGCAGACAGTACAATGGTGTAGACAACATGGGCCACAACTGACACAGCTGACAGTTAAAGAAAAAGAATATCAGTAAGCAACTAGTTTAGGTTGGGAGAGCCCACTAGTTAATATTCAGTTTAACAAAAAGTATCAAATTGGCATAGAAAACAGAACGGTTGAGATTTTATGGGACAATATAAAGGTGGATGCATAATTAAAAAATGAACACTCCAGGTGAATTATAATAAAATGACATACAGAATAAACAATATAACTAAGGGGGTTGTGTTCATTTAAAATTTTATTATAGCAAAGATTTTGTGTATAAATAAGAGTAGGTATATCATTTAATCTAAAAATGAAAATGGTTATGAAAATAAAAACTTTCATGGGAAACAGAGGGAAGCACTGAATAGGCACTTAGAGAGCTTGGGATTATTTTTCTCATGCAATGAATGCAGTGAGTTGGTCAAGTTTAACATAGATAGTAGATACATATACAATGATGCTCAAATTTGGTGGGAGTCAATGGGAGTAAAACCAACAAATTTTGAGAAATACAAACAAGCACTCTTAACAAACTACTGTGGAGAGGGAATGCAAGAGAATGTTAAGTGTTAGGTAGGACAGGGGAGTTGTTGATTATGTTTTTTGCAGACAAGTGGCAAAACTAATATCTAAACAACATATTATGCATATAGTAAAAAGGGGTTTATCAAAAACATTCAACAGATAATAATGGGGAAGAATATGGTAGAACAAACCACAGAAATACTTATGACTAGACATGAATAGACTGCATGAGGAAAGGCAGAATAAGAAAGGGAATGCTGAGGATACTCACATGCATGTAGCACTCTTAGTACAGAATGATGAAAGGGAGGACCTAAGAATGGCACCTCAGTCCTGTCCTAAAATATAGGAATCAAAGAAATAAGAGTTAACACACTCCTTAACTCAAGGAGTCAAGTATCAGTGATCTCACATAAATCCTTTAATGATATAAGTCAGAGCAAATTGAAAATAAAAAAAACTTACCACTAAAGAATTTATACATAATGTTGGTGAATGGAAAAAGAGCCAAGATTACATCAGAACTAACTTGGGTGAGTATATGTATAGCAGGAAAGGAATCCAACCACATCATCCAACCACATCATGTTCATCTTAGAGGGACTAATACATGATGCAATAATGGGATCAGATTTTGTGTAAAAAAGGCTGTGTTGGATTATGAACATTGACAGGGGAGAGTAAACAAGGCAGATATCCCATTTGAAGTCTGTGAGACAAAGGTTGGTAATGCATGGCAAGATGCAGAAAGTGCAGGGATAGAAATAGAAAGAAAAGTGATGGAAGGAAGATGTGGGGGTAAGGACCAAAAGGAGTGGTTGAAGGAGTTGTTCGGCACATGTTAAAGCATGTTTTCAGAAGTCCCTGGAGTTATTGAGGGATATGAGCATAGGATTAGGCTTATAAAAGATCAACCATATCAAGCTCAAGCATACCCTATACCACATCAATATAGAAATGCAGTATATGTTAATATGGAGGATTACATCTAAATGCTCATCTCCATAAAGTAACTCGATAGTGACAGTAAAAAAAAGAATGGTTCTATTCGGTTATGCCTAGATGCATGACAATTAAACAAAATAACAGTGTTAGACACTATTGCTCCACCAGCTATGAGTGAGTTACTAATGAAATTCCAGAAAAAAGTAACTTGATTTGACAGGCAGCTACTGGAAGATCAGGCTGCATCCTGAGGACTGGAAATACACTGCTTTCCATCATAACCGATGGGCATATAGTTTCAACCACATTCTCTTTGGTCTAAAAATAGTGAGGCAGGACTTATACAGTGCCTGGACTAGGTATTGTCACAGGGGATTAAGGATTTGATTAATATGTAATTAGATGATATAATTCCTGCTTCTGGAAGCATAGAAGAACACTTTGAACATTTGAAGTGATTGCTTTGTGAATTAAAAAGAAGAGAATTTAAAATAAATTTGAGAAAAAGTCATTTAATGATCCCAGAGGTAATTTTTTTAGGACATGTGATTAGTGAGCAATAAATATCTCCATATTGTGAGGAAGTCCATGCTATATAAGATTTCCTGATGCCAATAAAGAAAAAGGGCATTAAATCTTTCCTCAGATTATACAATTTTTTCAATTGGTTTTATAATAATTTTTCCTCAGACATGGAACCACTATTATAATTACTGAGAAAAGATAAAAAATGGGAAATGGGAAGATCAACTTGAGCACAGCTTTACAAATGCATAAAGAGGTTTTCTAAGTAAAGTTGTGCTGGTCATACCCATATTTTAGTAAGCCTCTTTTTGTGCCTACAGACAGCAGGAAAATCCGATTGAGGGCAACACTGTCCAAGGTACAGGAAAATGTACAGCATTGGGTGCTTCTCTTTGTGAGTTGCTTGTTAAATGAGCCAGAAAAGAATTATGTGGTAACTGAGAGAAAGGCTTCAGTGATCATGTGGGCATTTAAGAAGTTTAGACAGTATTTAATAAGATTACAGGTGATTGTGATCACAACCATAGGAGCCTTGAGTTCCTTAATCATGGCTTTCTTACAAATAGTAAGCTAAACCAGTGGAATTTATTTTTGCAGGAGATCAGTCATGGTGTGCAATACTGCTGAGGCAAAGATATTGCTCTGAGCCACTACCCAATAGCATACAAGCATAACATCTGAATGGCAACAAAGCATACAAGCAACAAAGGATGTGCATGGAGGCAAAAAGATAAAAAGATTAAAGGAGCTGCAAGTGGAAGATGCAGATTGTAAACAAACCTATAATTAGACCTATAAATGGTTCATTATGGAAGGAGAGAAAACTACTGCTTAAAGGAGGCGTTTTGCAGTGCAAGATGAAAGTGGGTGAACATACATGAATCATTCTTCCCATGACCATACAAAACGGGTGATTATGTGCATACACAGAAGGTATGGACATCATGGTGGAAGCAAAACTGAAGGTTGTGTTGGCTATTGGTTTTATTGCCCAGGGATATATGAGTATCTTAAACATGATTGTGGGATGTACCATATATGCAAAGACCAAACCTCCTAACACATCAATTGCAGGGCCATTGAGACCCATATATGCATATCAGCCCAATAGTTTTTTGGCAATAGATTTCTATGGACCCCAACTCCTGTTTAATAAAAATAAATATTTTGTTAAGGCCTATGATGTCTTTTCCAAATTCATGGCTGTTTATCCAGTGATGCAGGCTAATGGTAGACAGACTATATGAGTACTGGAACAACAACATTTTTGAGATGTGGGAATTCCAAAGCAAATAATATTGGACCACAGAACACACTTTCTGTCAGAAAAATAGAAAAGATGGACAGAATGTCACAAATAAAGTATGTCCTCATTTCAATTCACAATCTGCAGTTCAATCCCTGTGAATGTATTATGAGAATCTTGGGATGCTTATTTTGCATGTATCAACAAAATGATCATTGAATAATGAGGGAAGCAACAAGAGTCACCAGCATGATAAATTGGTCAAAGAACAGGTCAACAGGGTTTGAATCTGTCAGACTCCATCATGGCAAAATATTGCATACCCATTTAAAACTATTTTTCCTATTGGGGTGCAATGTATTAACAGAAAAAAGATGTTGAAGCATGCTGTAGGCCCAGAAGGATGGGAAATATAAGACAAAAGAAGCTAGTGAGAGTCAGGTATATGTTTAAGTTGGGGAATAAAGTCATGGTGAGAGTAAACCCAGTAAGCCACCCTCAGAAAGGAATATATAAAAAAGTTTTAACCAATATATGATGGGCCATACAATATCAGATGCGACTATGGATGCAATGCATTTGAGATTGCTCACGGGACAGAAAAAAGAGAACATTTAATGGTCGATCATTGCAATTAATAAAATAAAATAGATAAAGTTGGCAAATCGACCCTATCATAATTAGATGCCAGAATTTAAGACAACTGATCACAAATATAATACAGAAAATAAAAATATTTTTTAATTTTTGATATTAGAGATAAAATGCTCAGAAAGATATTTTACCTCAGGACAGAGATGTACTGATGTAGGTCATTACATATTTCTAAAAGTTAATGAGAGTAAATTTTATTGAAATAATTTTTAAAAAAGTGTTATTTTTAAAAGTTAGTTTACATTTCAGAAAAGATTTAAATGAAAATTTGAGAAAAGAAAAAAAACAAAAGAAAGGGGAGAGGGAAAGATTTTGATAATAAACAAAATTGAAAGGGAAAATGATTAGCATTGTTAGTTTTAAATTAATAAAATAAATCTCTCATTTTGTTTTGTAATAGGGAATGTGTGTGTCTGTAAAAAATAATTATAAGAAAAAAATTTTTTAATGATAAAATAGAAAACTAATGCAATGCAGATAAAGAACTAAAAACTTAAAATCAATACAATGCAAATAAACAACAAACAAAGAGACTAAGTATTACTGTTTGATTGAAATAAAACAACCAATGGAAAGACTAGAATGAAGTTTGAACTTTTGAATAAAAAAATGAAAGCCCAATAGGATTACATCAGATTGCTTGATCGATCCTCAGATAAGGAATACTAGCTATAAAAAAAGGAGAGTTTGTATTGTTACATTACTTCAGGCATTCATAAAATAAAATCATTAAAAGTTATTAATTATTTAGAATTTTTCAAAATTGATCAAAATATATTGAAATATCTCAGAATAAACATCCTATCATCTAGAATGTGCTGCTAATGCATCGGATCATGCTGCCAGTCTGAACCTCTCTGTATTAACATCAGCAGTTAGTTCAAGGGAGAAATAATGTTTGTATAAAAATGGAAATCTTCAGAGTATCCCTGTGAAAATCCACAAGTAAATTTCTATACATACCAACTGGTTGGAATCAGGAGAACCAGCAGAAGCTTTGTTGCCTTATTCTCAAGTTCAAATCCTAGGTAAACATTCATTTTATCTTCAAATATTAAACATTTCAAGAACTAAAATTTAAATTTAACCAATTATAGGACTATTAATGATATGTCTATCTGCATTTGCTTAGTTTTCATAATAAGACTTTTAAATCAAAGATCTCATTAGTTATGTGTGTGCATTATATAATTAAATATATGTTTTATATTGTTTAGTAAATAAAATATATACGGGTATAATTTAATCGTATTAAATGCATACTTTAATATAATGGGTATATGTATTTATTATAAGGCAAAAATGAGCATTTAAGGAAAGCCAGAAATAAGTATTTTAATTATTGTTAAGTAAGGTTGAAAGTGAGGGAGGGATTTATATTATAGAATTTACAGTGGATGTGTATTCTGTTGGTCAGATATTTGTGACAGAAATATTGGTAATGGATATTGTAGTATAGTGAATTGAGAATAGCTAAAGTCCAATGAGATTGGTGAGAGATCAGGTACTAAATTTGTAGTGGGTTGAGCAAGCATGTTAATTACTCCTGTAGTTAACTGGCACCTAAAAGTTTTTTTCCTTAAAATAAATAAAGTGCTTTGATGACCAGTGTTATAATTTAGTAGCCAAGAGTTAGTATTATTGGTAGATTGCTACCAGTGATGTTATATTCTCTACCTGAAAGGTCGAAAGCCTTCCATGATAGAAATAGAAACTATCATAAGGGATCAAATAAGTAAATCTAAAAAAAATAGTTGTTTCCATCTCTTCATTGATGAATAAGAGATGGGAAGTACAATATATTCATTGCCATTTTTCTCTTGCTCACAAATTTGATTTTATTGAATGCTATAAATTTACCCTGCCGGGATGAATGTTGTGCTAAACTGTAGTTCATTTGTAACATTTTAAATGTTTCCCTTTTAGAAAAATATGTTCCTGATTAAATTAAAACAAAGTTAACTATAGAGTATTATTACTATTACTTAATTCTAAGAAATAATACTCCTTTATGTTGTTTATCTTATAATCAATGAAATATAATATAAATCTTTATTATATAATAATAACAACTTGTAAATACATCACAGAAAATTATATATATAAAAGCCTTTTTCGGTAATTCTCAATTTTTTTACCCTTCTTAATATGATACCTCGTACTAATACTAACACGTATATTACGTATATAGCGACATTTATTGACATTTTCTATAATTCACATTTTTATCATTTTTATCATTTTTTTTATTTATTTCCCCTTATATGATAAAAATGTGAATTATAGAAAATGTCAATAGATGTCGCTATATACGTAATATACGTGTTAGTATTAGTACGAGGTATCATATTGAGAAGGGTAAAAAAATTGAGAATTACCGAAAAAGGCTTTTATATATATAATTTTCTGTGATGTATTTACAAGTTGTTATTATTATATAATAAAGATTTATATTATATTTCATTGATTATTACTATTATAATAAAAATTATTTGCAAATGTTGATGTGTAAATGAACATGTGCACATCTACTATATTTTATTTTATTGTAGTTTCATTTTTTTAATTCTCATTTTTCAGTTATCATTTTTTGATTTTTATGTTAGTTTTTTTGTAGCTTCAAGTGTTCGATAAAGTTGTATTATTTTCCAGTGTATTTGAATGCAACTTCATTTTATCCATGTTTTCATTAAAAGTTCTATCATTAACTTAGTCTTTACAACTTCCATTGGGATGATGTCTTCCGAATTAACATATTTTAAGGGTAAATAAATTCAAATTTAAATTTATCCATTTAACACAATAATAAATTTTATGTCAGGTTAACAAAGGCTAAATATATTTTATACAATATGGCAATTTAAAAAAAAAATACATAAATTTTTATTTCTAGGTAGCATGAGATAAGACAGTCATGCTTTTGAATGAATACACAAGGCTTGTTAAAAATTCTCTTTGGGAGATATTTCTATTTTTCTACTTCTTTTAGTAAACAGCCTATATGTGTGGAGATGCTCAACATCTAGACATAGCTTAGCACATAGTATCTTTTACTCCATTTCAAAAACACCTTTCTACATTAATAACGAGGTTAATCCTTCTATCTTTATGATATACTATCACATATTTCTCCACAACTGAACTCTCTAAATCCTGAAGACTATAGCTTTATCCTGCTTCCCACACATTCATTTTTAAAATAATATTGTGATCCATCCAGTCATAAAATATTTCTTAAATTACAGCATTAAACACTGACCAATAAATTCTATTTTTAGAAAATAAATCATTTTCATTTCTTTCTTTTAAATAATTACAAACTATAACATTGAAAAATTCCACTGTAGTTATTGTTTTATTCTTTTTACTTACAAAATAAACATAAATAATCACAACACTTTTACTATTGCTGTGTCAGTCTATAATTCTAAAGAAATATTAATCATCAAATATTAAGTCATAGTTAATGTCATTAATTGAATATTATAATATGGCCCATGTGTGGAGGTTTAGTTAACTTCTACTTAGGAAAAAAACCTTATAATCTTTGAATTTGACATGTATTTAAATAAAATTCCTTTTTGTTTCTGTGAAATAAAGAGAAGAAAAAAACTAAACAATAATTAATTACAACAGCAGTCTCTAACCAAAATAGTAAAACTATGTGGGTTTTTTTTTTTTTGAAAATTGACAAATATTATTTAAAAAATTATATTTTTATCTCTATTTTATTTAAAATTCTACAATTACTGAAAGACAGGGAAATTTTTTTAAAATTTATTCAACTCATTTCTTTTTCTTATATTTTCCTCTCTCTTCTACAACTATGCCCAACACACTCTAAATATTCATATTCTTATTTAAAACGTTTGGAATTTATTATATTATCATTTAATGATTGTAATATTAATAATTCTTATTTTTCCAAATGTAAATAAAAATAAAATGATTAATATATATATATATGTATGTATATATATATATATATTATAGACAACTACATTTGAATTAATAAATAATAAATTTATTTACATCAAATCGATTTTTGTTCAAAATGAATCTTCTCAACATGTTAGGATAAATCAGAAAGTCATGTGATTTATATTAACTTAGTATACAACTTATTGTTCGAATTAAACCTTAAAAATTATTAAAAATTTTTACAACTCAACTTCATGGATTCTTGTAGCAAAATCTACAAACATAGCATCCTTTAACCTTAATAATAAAGGCTTCATAAAATTATGATAAAACAAGGACCCAGTTTTCAGAAGACACAGATCACACCAAATGTCTGTAGAGTTGAAAGAAATCAGATGCCATATATTCAATATAGCAGTTTTCTTAATCTTGTTTATAAAAATCTTTAAATAAATTAAAAGATATTATATCCACTGAATTATATAAAAATTTGCATTTTTCTTTGTAGATAAAATTCTAAAGTCATTTCATTTGTTAATATTAATATTTCAATGGCGTTCTTATTTAAAACCATTTCTAAATTTTCTTCAATAGTATTTCATATGATGGAATTAAAATCCATTATGTTGCCTCATAAAATACTTTAATATAAAAATATAAACAAATGTGTAAAATTAAGAGCATGCTAATGAGCTCTAAACAAATTTTTTCTATGATAAATGCTATTACATAAGAAGACATTCAAATCATTTTTATCTTGGATTGTCCCCATCCCCAGACTGGTTTCGACCTATGGGTCTCTTCAGTGAGGAGTTGGGACATTAGATTCAAAAAACCAACTCAAGCTAAGCATTTATCTAAAAGTTAATTGTCAGAAGACACCGATCACACCAAATGTCTGTAGAGTTGAAATTTTTTATAATTTTTAAGGTTTAATTTGAACAATAGGTGTATACTAAGTTAATATAAATCATGTGGCTTTCTAATTTATTCTAACATCTTGAGAAGGATCATTTTGAACGAAAATCGATCTGATGTAAATAAATTTATTATTTAGTAATTCAAATGTAATTGTCTATAATATTTGCTTATATTTTTACATTAAAGTATTTTATGAAGGCAACATAATGGATTTTAATTCAATCATATGAAATATTATCGAAGAAAATTTAGAAATGGTTTTAAATTAGAACGTCATTGAAATATTAATATTAACAAACGAAATGACTTTAGAATTTGATCTACTAAAGAAAAATGCAACTTTTTATATAATTCAGTGGATATGTCTTTTAATTTATTTAAAGATTTTTATAAAGAATATTAAGAAAACTGCTATATTGAAGATATGCCATCTGATTTTTTTCAACTCTACAGACATTTGGTGTGATTGGTGTCTTGTGATTGTTTATGGTAGATTTTATAAATTGTGTCCTTGTTTTGTCATAATATTATGAAGCCTTTATTATTAAGGTTAAAGGATGCTAAGTTTCTAGATTTTGCTACAAGAATCTGTGAAGGTGATTTGTAAGCCGTCAATTAAACATTGAAAATTTTAATAATTTTTAAGGTTTAATTTGAACAATAGTTGTATACTAAGTTAATATAAATCACATGACTTTCTGATATATTCTAACATCTTGAGAAGGTACAGTGTAATAACTATTTAATAAGTACTTAAGAATGGTGGGTAATTGACCGTAAAAAAGAAAAAAAAAACACACAAATATTAGTAATAAAAATGTTAATACTAAGAAAATGTTAATATTAATAAAAAAAGTTGTACATAGTTTTATATATATATATATAAATATATATATATATATATATATATATATATATATATGTTGATCGTTTGTATTGCATTAATTAAATTTGACAATGACTTAAATGAAAAACAATAATTATAACAGGAGAAAGTAAATCAATATTTTAAATATAAAATGGGATAAGAATATTATAAATTTATTTTATAACGTGTTTGATTATTTTTTAATGAATCAAGGTAAAAAAATATTTGAAAAGCAGAAACGCTGGTTTTTAAAACAATAGAAATAGCACCAAGATAAAAAGGAAACAATTAAGAAATTGTCTGTTTTTTCTGGCTGAAAAAAAAAGATCCAACAAGTCTAGTTTGAGGAGAAGAATTATTTTTATATTGTTCTAAAAAATAGACATTTTGTTTTCTTAATTAATTCAGCATTTGGATAAAGGTAAAAGAAGTGAATGAAACATTAATCTGATTTATTCATCACATAAGTGGAAATAATTATCAATCTAAATTTTAAAAAAGAAAAGCAATATAAATTGTGTTTAAAAGTAACTAAAAAAAAGGAAATCAGAACAGTTGAATTAAGCTTTATTCTGTCTATAAAAATATTTTATTATATTCAAACTGCTTATAAATTTATGTAAAGTGGTATATATATATATATATATATATATATATGGATTTATATATCTTGAACTATATATATATATATATATATATATATATATATAGTTCAAGAATAAAATCCATTGGCTAAATAGCTAAATTGTCATGGGGTGAAGCATGTATCCTATCGACTATGGCCATATAAATTAAAGAATATGACTGTCTATAATTAAATTGCCTGAGGAGTTCAGATTTACACCAGATGAAAATATATGGATGAGTAACACCTAACTACCTATTGCTACTGAAATACCTTCAGGATGCTCTATCAAATAAAATTGGAGTTCTTCAACATCTATTTGAAAAATACATCAACCATAAGAACTTTGTATAAAAAGGAAAATTGTAAATTATATTTTATTTTTTTGTTGTATCAATTTGTATTTTTATCTCATCTTATATTTGGAAAAAGCTATTGTTAATTATACAGGGACAATCCAATATAAGAAAATATCAAGAAGTAGGGGCGGGGGATAGCTTGAAAAGTATTTTTTTTAAATAAAGTTTAGATCAGTGGTCTTCAACCACCGGGCGCAGAAGATTTTTGCTAGTCTATGCTAGACTGCCAAAAAAGTTTGTAATAACAAAATAATAAGATTTTAAACTTTTAATTAATATAAACAATTTTTATTTATTTTTTCATCACACTTTTACCTGATTAAAAAAAAAAACAGAACAAAAAGAAAATCTAATCAATCATACATAAATTAATTTGTTTTTCTAGTTATCACATATGTTTATGGGGGTGTAGAATTAAATTTTTTATTACTTTTCTAAAAAAATTTAAAATATTAAAAAAAAAGTTTTTTATTATACAAACTTCATATATATATATATATATATATATATATATATAACTTCATCTAAGGCTAAGCTGTTTACATCTTTAAGAAAATTTATCTATAGACTTCTGCTGGTCGGTGAAACCTTATCCTTATTTTTACCGGTTTGCAGGTGTGAAAATGTTGAAGACCACTGGTTTAGATTATTTACTTTCTACTGAGAGATGTGAGATTGAAATATGCACAAACAATTAAGTGCTTCAATAGAATATTGAACAAGGTAAGAGATTTTATTTTTTTTGTTTTTTTAAAGCCACTGCTATAAAATATTTTGCCACATGATATGACTAATTATATATATATATATATATATATATATATATGTATGTGTGTGTGTGTTACTAATCATATTTCTTAATATAAAGTGAATAAATGACTAACCATTTATAAAATAGCATTCTATTATTATTTGCTCTTATATTCTGTGTTGTTTGATCATTGTATTTTTCCACAATTAAAATTACATATTATATCTGAGGTTGTAGTTAAATTTACTTAGGGTTAGCAATCTCATTTTTAATTAACCATTTTTTTATTATTATCATAATAGACATAGAAACTGTAAATACATAGAGATATCCAAGTAATTTATGGGCATCATTTTTTAATATTTTTCTTTATTGAGATTTTTAAATATTTTTCTATATAGAATTTTTTTCTGTTCTAAATTGTTTAAGAATTTATTTTATGTTTAAATAAATCCTATTCTTGTTTGTAAATAAATATTATGAAGTTTTATAAATTAACAAGATATCTTTAGTTTTGTTGATCCAGCATTTACATTCAATTAAGCACTTGCATTGCATTTTATGGCCTATGTTTTAAACATGCACACACCCACATTATTGTTTAATAAGCATGGGAGAGAACATTAAATACAGGTTATATTTTGTTTAATAGATAGGATGTATTATTTTAGTTATTAATTAATAGTATGCATAGATACATACTGGTTAAGAGAGTCAAATGCAAATTCTTCCTGAGTTCGAATATCTGAGGCAACGGTTTTAGAAAAGAGTGGTAAGATGTGAGATGAACTGATTTGGATTGCATATAGATTTAGTGGATGATGCTTAGGCTAGTATATTGAAGATGGGTGTAATCGTGAGTCAGGTATTTCATTGTTTTATTTCTAGCATCCTACATGAAGACCCTAGGTCCAACAGTAGTTAGATGCAAACTTGCTCTCTTTCACCTATATACGTGGATGGACCGGACTGTTGCATTTGGCACTATCAATTTTAGGATATGACAGATAGGTGTACCAGCACTTTTACATTGAAAGTAAGTTAATTATACATTATGGACGAACCAACTGATTGTTAATGTTGATCTGTGTGTTCAAATGTATTTGCAGATCGTTACATCCGGGTATATCCGACCATACCATTACAATATATATATATATATATATAGTATAATTACCATAATTTTCCATGTAATACATATATAATAGCTAAATATTTGACATTTCAATACAATAACAAGTACTTTCTTTCTGAAATCATAGCAATGTGTGTAGTGAGGTTTAAAATAATATTTTTTTCTTTGTTTGTTACTCATCCTCAAATTCTATTGGTTGAGAAATTTAAAAAAAATATTTTATCCTTCAATAGCTTCTTGCAAATTTTATTAATTTTCTTTAATTCAAATTTTTAATTATGCTCTTAGGCATTTTAAACATTTCTATAGCATGCCTTATCAATCTCTAGTCATATTGTTCACTTTTTGCCAGAATGAGAGTTTTATTTAAATGGATGTCCTGCTTAGTTCATTTAATGTATGGAAATATGGCTAATGAATTAAATTCAACAATATGACTAGAGATTGCTAAGGAAAGTTATAGAGATTTAAAAGAACTAAGAGTATAAGTAAAAAGTGTGAATTAAAGAAAAATAACAAGAATTGGCATATTTGGGCAAAAATTGAACAATATGTCCAGAGATTATTAAGGGAAGGTGTAGAGATTTTTAAAAGAATGAAGAGTATAAATGAAAGTGTGAATTAAAGAAAATTAACAATATTTGGAAATGTGGGAGGATTAAATATTTTTTAAAAGAAACCAATAGAATTTGAAAATTAGAAGGAAAAAATAAAGGTAAAAATAACAATTTTAAATCTCACTGTGTACATTTTTATGATTTGAGAAAGAAGAATCCCTGAGGAAAGTACTTCTTATTGTATTGGAACATCAGATACTTAGCTATTATATTTTTATTACATATTAGCTCCAGGAAATAATACTGTGAATTTATTATTTATCCATGCGAATAGTAAAATATATATTGTAACTATATGGTAGGGCATGATGTTTATCAAGCATAGTTTGTCAAACTATGAGGTAAAATTTTAAATTTTAATCAACTGTAATCTTAATTATTCAAATCTGTTGTTTAAATCAGTGGTGTGGTCTAATGGATATTAATTTTATTGAGTGATAATAGAGAAACTCAATAAATAGATCTCTTTAGGTTAGTAAATAATCAGATTGTTCAACATATATGTTTGTTCTCTGCCCGGTTGTGTGTGCGATGCTTACATATGATTTGACAGATAAATTAATTTCAATAGTTATGGTATAATTGTATAACATTATGTTAAATAAAACCATGCAATTACTTTAATGATTTCACTGTTAAATAATAGTTTATAAACATACTTAAGATTAGCAGTAATTTTAAACTAAAGAATATAATTAATCAGTAAATATTTTTATGGTATTTTAAATATTAGTATAGAGTACAATTAATTATAATTGTAACAGAACCTCACTTCTTTGCTCTTTTATGACCTGTATATACTTATATTTATGTGTAGCAGTATACAGAGTGTTGTAGATGGGGTTTGAGTCCAATATGCTAGGCTTTTACCTTGACATTTCCATTTCTTTCACCATTAAAATTATAAAATTAACTTTGCTGCACTAACGATCCCACTATGTTGATCATCAATCTCTGCAGGGAAAAGACCCAGGGTATTCTGTTTTTTTTTTATTTATAGCCCCTCCATTCATTTTAGAAGCTTCACTCATTTTCCATTTCTTGTCTTTATGATTTCTATACAACTGGATTTTGATCAAAGTGTGAAAACTTTTAGCACTTTTGGCATTTCTTGTTTTAAAATCAATTTCTTTTACAAATTTCTAGGCCTTTAGAATATAATTAAACAAAAACCTCATTTCCTCCCTCTACAACAATTAAAGCCATTCATACACATATATATATAACATGCACATACATAGTATTTCGAAATGGCAGAGTGCCCCCCTTTTCTGAGATATATATGTATTTTGTATAACCACCACCGTGTAATATAATAATTAATCCATATACCTTAACTATCTATATATAATGACCACCACCTATCATGCTAATTATGACTGGGTTTAAACCTATTCTGTCACAGTAACCTCCATTCAAAAGCCTTCAAAAACCTCATGTCTATTTTAGCAGTTCCTTTTTTTACAAAATTTGATCTAATTGTATATTTCTTTGCTGATACTTCTTCCCGCCTCATGTGTCCATCTGCTTCTTGTTCTGATCCAAAGTTTGGCTTCTCAGGTGCTCTCCTTCCTTCAGGTATCTCTTTCCATTTTGGCAAAATCTCCATTCTCATTCTCCGCACTCTTACATCTTCTTTTATCACTTATGAAGTCCCCCATAGTCATACAAGCTCATATCAATGGCATTGAGCAACTCAGCAATCTCTCCAATGGATGCTTTTTCTGCTCCCAAGGACATCTTTTCCATTCTCATGGGCATGTTGTGTCTTATAATGTGGAGTACATGACTCTCTGTCAAATTGCATGCATCCAATGTCTGCAGTCTAGCCACCTGCTTCTAAAAACTGTGAATAACTATTGCCACAACATTTCTTATGATTCTTTTGCATAATTTGATAGCATGTCAACTCTTGCCTGTTCTCAGACCAAAATGCCTCTCTCAGTTTATTATCGCAATCTTCAAAAGTCACTGGCTGTTGAAACAATGTATCATACCATGATAGATCATTGTCTTTGAGGTTGCTGCATGCAATAGTTATCTTACTCTCCTCTGCCTTTGGGTTTTCATTAAAGTATCTCCTCAAACACATATATGCTTTACAGGTAACTCCCCCATCCTATCGGTGAATGTCTGAATTCTTAGGAAGTGGTTCATATTCTTTTGGACCAACATGTGATCTATCACCATTACCAGTTTTTCCATGGGGTTTAATTGAGTGCCTTGCTTTTGGTCACCTTCGCTATCCATATTTATGACTTCTGTGCCTTCATCTTTCTGTTCCCCTGAATCATTTTTCATCTTTAATTCCTACTTTTTGTTCTAACCTAATCATTGGTTCATATTCTTTTGGACCAACATGTGATCTATCACCATTACCGGTTTTCCCATGGGGTTTAATTGAGTGCCTTGCTTTTGTTCACCTTTGCTATCCATATTTTTGACTTCTGTGCCTTCATCTTCCTGTTCCTTTGAATCATTTTCGTCTTTAATTCCTACTTTTTGTTCTAACCTAATCATTCTCTTTTCTAATTCTCCAAATCTAACCTCCAGACTTTCTTTTTTTCCCAAAATTCATACCAAAATATCTTCCTGATCCCCTTTTTGTTGGTTAATTTTCTTTTGCACTCTTGTTTTCACAAACTATTATTTTTGTTTTCTTATTTCCAATTAAATGCTTTGAACTCCACTCCTTCACCCCATCACCCTGCACTGCTTTCTAGTTAGCCTCTACTGCAGTTTCCCTCACTCTCCAATACATGATTTCATTTCCCCATCTATTTAAAAATATAGACATTTTCCTCATTATAATATAAATAAATATTGCTTTGTTAAACGGATCTTTTGAAATTAATAGTGAAACACATGATAGACATAGTACCTGAATATAATTTTAATCCATTTGTTAGTTGGATTTATTTAAAGTCAGCAATTATAATCAAATTATAAGCTTATTTCATTCAGGACAGAACAACAATTTAATCTTAAAAGATTACACTTTCAAAAGTTAAATGATTTTTACCCTTTTCTTCACTTACACTTAAATTATATACTACTGAATACTCAAACAATAATTATTAACTGATATTACCTTACTCTCAATTTATATAAATATCACTACAGTATTTTTTTCCTAGTTATTTAATATATATATATATATACACACACACATATATATATATATATATATCATTTTTTGAGGCAAATGTATTATTCTGTTTTATCAAATTAATCTAGCAGTTTTCCAATGTGTATTTATGGACATCACTAGCATTCCAAGCACCAATCTTAGGTTAAATAAGAATTACACAAAGGGAGAGACAACTAATAAACAGCTATGGTCTTTAATACATGTGAGAGGTTTAAACCTTAGCTAGATCAGGCTCAGGGTGGTTGGTGTTATGGCTGGGAGTAGATATAAATGGGAACAAGCTTTTTTCTTTTTATACAGTAAAAAAAATAAGAATAATCTGACCACAGATTTCTACACATAGTTTTATTATAATAATATTTATTAAGAGTTATGCTAAAGATAAAGTATTGGTTTACAAACATAAAAATAATATTTTAACTTTAACCCGTTCACATATAAAACTAGAGCTCTGACATTCTGATTTGTAATATACATATTCTAACCTAATATGTTTTATTCTGTATTTATCCAGTAATTCTTTATTAGTCTAGTTTGCACTTAGACACCAATCATACACTGAGCTGTATTAGGTTATTTTGTCTGCACTTGTTGATACCAATTTTTCAGGTTGTTGTTAAGGCAACCAAAAATAAATTAAGCATATCCATTAATTTGCCAATATGATCTAAAATACTTTTCATATAATACAATTGTACATTCAATTCTCTTAAGCCATGCCACGATTGTAATAACAACAATAATTGTTCACTTACTAATTTAAAGAATAATTATAATAATATTAATCTCAGGGTTCTTTTGTTTCATGTAAGGAAATGCTCGGCAGTATTGTGTTGTCGCATATGACTGGCATTCTGGTCGGTTATAGGAAACATTTATTTTACTTAAATTCAATGTGTCTTCATCTCTCATATCAACTGCTATATTATATAAAGAGATGATAATTCTATTCAATAATGACGTATAATTTTGAATAACACAGCCCTTTTTTTTTTTTCAAAATCTCAGTCAGAATAATAAAAAGACAAGGGTGCTTTTTGTGTCCTTCCATCATCCATGACAACACAATAAGATAACTAAGATTTATTACTTAGACAATTTAACTAAATGAGAATGGAATAATGTGCAACCAAAGTTAATGGTTTGGGAATAAATTCATTTTTACACACACACAAAAAAAATGTTTAGTCTGAAGTTTTCAACTCCATAAATAATTATCATTAAACTAAAATATAATGACATATTCCAATCTGCTTAACTTTATTTGTCTGGTATATTAAGTTTTTAAGAATTTGAAATGATTTCGGACTCAAGAAAAGGTTTTGCAAATATTGTGCAAACACTTATATTTAGCATATAAAAACAAAAAAATGAATCTACAACAAATTTTAACAAGACTATAATTTATTATTATCACAAAAAAATATATGAACATTTATTCAATAATCCCATAGTAATACAAAAATATAAAATATAACTGACATTAATCTGTATACTCTTTTGGTTATGGACTAGAGGTTACTACTTCTCCTGTATGCAATCATATGGATTGACTAACTTTTGGTAACCTTGTAGAAGCTTTTATTCAAAATTATTGACTAACTATTTTTTTTTTTTTTAAATGATTAATCCCATCATATGCAATACGCAAAATATTAAATTTATTTCTAATACATTTACTTTATTTATGGTCTTTAATGGGATAACCTATTCTAATTATAGGCCAGTTATCAGAAGTCACATTTACCTTCTTATGTTTAACTTAATGCTAACTTAAATTATGATACAAATTTTATTCATACGTATAATTTTAAATATGAGTATTATTTAATTACTAACCAGAATTAAATATTGCATTTGAATATTCCTTCAGTAAATAAGCGTTTTAAATTACGCAATTTTAATTACTTTCTCCATTGATTTACTTGTCAAATACTAGCAATATTTAGCAGCACAATACAGATATTGATCTTAGTTACTAACGCACTATTTATACTAAAGTGGATCTTGAGGAACTAACACCTCCAATATAACCTTTATCTTGCCCGAACTTTCAAAATTAAGCACAATAATCAACACCTTCCATGGTGGAGCTATCTTTATTTTCACATGAGGAATATGGAATAACCACGAAGGTTTGTAAAGTAATCTACTACATTAAAATATTTTGGTGGTTTCTTGCCTCTTACTTGGGCATACAACGAACACACACCAAATACAATCCTCTCCTGGAATTTAAACGAATGAAGCATTCTAAATGCTGGATAAATTCTTGATCGTCCTATCTATGAGAATCAATCACTTGGGCTATAAACATACCCGAACATTATATTTAAAATCTTCCTCACATGGAAAACAAAGCTTTTGGGGAGATCATTTTTCATCCCACAAAATAAATACATTATAATTATTACCTATGCAAATATTAAGCATATACCAATGCTATATCTGGGCAGGATAAGTAAATACACTGATTATAATAAACTTATGTTACCGTGTATACTTTGATCAACATCTGAAATCAATGGACATCATAGAATAAAAGTATAATAATTTTAATTTTAATAAAGGAACATTCAAAAATAGTTGGTAGCATACTATCTTAAACTAAATAAAGTGGATGTGTTATTTAAGAATAATTAGGAATAAATTCCTCAATTAATACAGTATAAATTCGTTTCAAAACTTTAACAAAAAATATTTTGTTATAGCATTTTTTTTTCTTTTTTTTTTTTAGTTACTTCTGATAATTTTCAATATTTATTTTACCCCTTAAATATCTAAATATTTTTCGTTTACGTATCTAACATACAAAAATTTCTACCTACAATTGTATGTAATAATTAAAACATATTTTATAGATTTTTTTTCTTTCGTGTTAAATATCAACTTAACCTATAATAATTATATTAAAACATACCTCTGTCATTACAAGGCTATTAAATATCACTTGATCATACAGACTTTAACCTATGTGATATAACAAAAAAAATAAATATCATTTATAACTTTGTTTTAAACAATCATTAATTAACAAGTGCATACTCTCTCATTAGAAAATGTTTTTCTGTTGAACAATTGAAGAGCTTTATCCAGTCGTATTTCACGAAGCAAGTTTAAAAACAATAAACGCATGGTATTATTCCCTTTAAATAAAAGTTTTCTCTTATTTTGTGTGTTTAATAAATTAGGTAAAGAAAAATATAGCAAAATTGAAGATTAATTCTTACTTGAATTAAACTGCTACAATTTTGGGATCCAAGAAATAAATAGACTTCTAACATAGACGAATATTTGACTATAGATGATAAACATACACAATATTTTTTTTTTATTGACGATACATACCATTCATATTAGCTCACTTACTTATGGACAGAAATGCGCAATTTTTCTGAGATTATTCTGATAATAACTGCAGCTGATTTACATGTATAGGAAGTTTTACTAACTCCAACTGATGTGTAATATAATATATCATTTATTTTTATCATTAAGTCACTAAGATATTTGGTTTTGTTCATACTTTAGGAATTATAAAATTTTTTAACGGTAACTTCTCCATAAGAATGCCCCTATATAACTCTTCCTATATTTACTCTGAGAAAGTTTATATTTTTTTTTCAAAAAAAATATACATGTGCATAATTTAATCTTATTTATCATTACTATTATTTCCAGACAATTCTTGGTGAATAAAACATATTTTAACGTATGTAACTATATTACTTGTAAAGGCAGACAATATTTAGAAAGAGCGCAAAAATGTTTCTAGTTGATTTTCCTTGGTTTCAAAATATTTCTTTCAATTATTATCTTTTTTCTTTCTATACCAAGAAAATATCAATAAATGACATAAAGTTAATAAATAATTAATCTTTTCTTGGAAATCGCTTCTTTTCCTTAATTTAGATATAATATAATTTTTCATGATTCTTTTAGTTACATCTGTCATTTTTGAACTTTAGCACGAGACAATAAACTTTTAAGTATAAAATGTCTTTAAATAGGTAGATGGCACAGGAAATCAGGACATCTTATCAAAAAATTTAAGCCACACATTATATTATTAAAATTTTACTTTGATTACATTGATTTCTGCAAAATGAAATGAAAAAATTGAGTTACCAAATTTCAGCACTGTTCCTTCCTTGAAAACTAAAAGCAGACTATATTTTTCAAAGTCAAAATGATCTTGACTTTAGCGACCTCTTCCAGAAAAATAATCATTTGATTATAACATAAACAAAAGAAAGGAAAAACCTATTACAATCATATAGTTTTAGTATTATTTAAATAGATTACAAAGTGATTTGACAATAAAAAAAATAATAAATACATTTAATTAATCATAATTATCAGTAATTTATAACTCATTTTCTACAAATGGAATTACCAGAGGTTATTGTTCTCTATGATAAGACATTCATCTCTTCTTCCCCTCTACCCATTCAAAATCAATTACTGTTTATGATATTTGTTTTTATACTATATTAATTTGCTTTAATTATTAATATCTCAATTAAATTATTCATGTTCTCTCTTTAAAAATGATATTGCATTACTAAATCTATTAGTTATTCACCCAAAACATGCCAAAGTGAGTGAATAGCATACTTTATTAATCAATTATTACTATTGTTATTTTATCTTTTTATTTCTTTAAAGAATAGCATTGTTTTCCTGCATAAATAATGCCAAGTAAACCAAGAGTCAATAACAATAGGTTACAATTCTCCCACTGTTATAATAAATAAAAAATAAAATAATATATGCATTTTTAACGTCTTATGGTATTACTAAGTTTATATCCTACTTCTTTCTTATGTCAATAAATACAGTTTTAAGGATTTAATTTTTCTTGGGATATGGTAGTAAGCTTTGGGCATTATAGGTACCTCTTGTTCCATCAGGGGTTGAGACCAAAAAGGCATTCTCACCCACTTGTTTCCCAATTTCATAGGGGCCTTCATAAAGATACATGAATTTTCTAAACATATGTTTCTGGAGATTACTCACATGGGGAGTTCTAATTAAAACAAAATCATGGACTTTAAAAGGATGTGGATTGGTTTTGGAATAACGAGTGCGTTTATCACCCATCTTTTTAAGGTTAATTCTGGCCAGTGCTTGGTCATGTTCCACATTAATATTTTCCACTATTACGGGTAACGGTGTTTTGATTAGTAAAGGTTCAGGTCTACCAAAGTGCATCCGAATTGGAGAC
The DNA here is from genome assembly GCA_028023455.1 of Epiperipatus broadwayi. Taxonomy (NCBI): domain Eukaryota; kingdom Metazoa; phylum Onychophora; class Udeonychophora; order Euonychophora; family Peripatidae; genus Epiperipatus; species Epiperipatus broadwayi. The sequence continues at coordinate 49,597 of JAQFVV010006507.1, forward strand.
ATCCTAGTAGACTCATTAATAGTTATATTTATATAATTAATCACCTGTGGCAACTTATTGACCCACTGTTTGTGATCCCGTTCTATATATACTCGGAACAACCTACTTATCTCATTCATGATTCTTTCACTTGGATTGGATTGGGGATTTCTAATCGAGCACATGATATGTTGAATATTTTGCTTCTTACCCCACTTTTTCCATGTACCAGAAATGAATGCATTAGCGTGGTCGGTAAGTATTGAAGCTGGTTTTCCTATTAATGGAATTTGATAAGTTTCCAAACACTTAATAACATTTTTAGCATCTGTTTTTGGAACTGGGTAAGCAGACATATTTGGTAAAAACATCATACATCACAAGAATAAATTTTTGACGGTTGAAAGGTGGAAGTGGTCCATAAAAGTCCAGTGCCAATAATTCATTGGGCTGACTGGGCAGTATGGGTTGAAGTGTTCCCAAATACGATTTATTTTGAAACTTTGTTTTTAAACAAATCTCGCATTCCCTAAGTCTACGGGCAATGGATTCAGACATCTTATGAAAATAAAAATGCTTCTTAATAATAGGTTCAATTTTCTGAATTCCATAATGTCCATATTGGTGTGAACATAATCTATGAGTTTATTGACTAAACATAAAGGAATAATCACTCTCCAAGAATTTTTATCTCCCCTTTTTAATTTCTTCATTAAAATTCTATCTTTAAACTTATACCCCTCTCTAATTCTATCAGCATATCTACTTTTCTGACCTAATTTAGCTGGATCTGATAAGAAGTGAACTATTCTCTCCAGCCTAGCATCCTGTGCTTGCAGTAATTCTAAATTTGTATAATCTCTAACTATTTCTTCCTCTAACAAACTAGACATATTACAAATAATTATATTTTCAGTACTGGGGTTCTGATAATTAACAGAAACAGGATTGCGGCTAAGAATATCTGCAATGACATTATCCTGTCCTGAACAATATATGATTTCATACTGATACTGTTGGAGATAGAGGCTCCATCTGATTAATCTTTCATTATTAAGGTAACTCTTGTTGAGAAACTCTAAACTATGATGATCAGTTAATACTATAATTTTTGATCCCAACAAAAGCTGTCTAAGTTTTTGAAATCCCCACACAACAGCTAATGCCTCTTTTTCTGTGGTGGTATAGTTATGTTCCACTCCCCTTAAATGTCAGCTTAAGAAATATAAGACTCTAGGTTCCTTATTCTCATTAAATTGGTATAGAATCACCCCTAAACCGAACCCACTACTGTCGGTTTGCAAATAGAACTCTTTATTTAAATCTGGATAGGCTAAAATTACTGTTTTCAAAAAGTTATCTTTAATAATTTGAAATTCCCTTGTATGTTCCTGGGTCCACTTCCACTTTTCACACTTTTTTAATAAAACAGATAAGTGCATAGTATCATATGAAAATTTTTAATAAAACCTGTGATAGTAATTACACAGTCCCAAAAATGATCTCAAGTGCTTTCTGGTTTTACGGACGGGAAACCTTTGAATGGTGGCAATTTTGTCTGGGTGAGGTTTGACCCCTTCAACACTAACCAAATGACCAAGAAAAAAGATTTCTCGGGCAATTAAAATACATTTTTCTAAGTTGACTTTTATATTGTTATCTGAACACTCACAAAGAAACATGCTAAGATGCTGTAAATGATCATTTAAATTTTCCGAAGCAATGACAATATCATCGACATATATAACTAACAAATTTTTCAGTTCTTTTGAAAAGACCATATTCAAGCATCTGATAAGGCCAGCCCCACTATTAATTAAACCAAAGGGCATCCTTTGAAAAATATAAGATTGGCCCTGGTAACGGAATGCCATATACTTTTGATCATTTTTGTGGAGTGGGATTTGCCAATAGCTGGCGGTTAAATCAAATGTGGAGAATATGCTCTTCCCTTTGAACTTCGTCAATAATTCCTGAATAGGTGATGGTATGTCATGCTCTGGGACAGTATGCTGGTTAAGTGTACGTGCATCCAGACAGACTCTAATGGATCCATCTTTCTTTTTGACTACTACTAATGGATTCACATAAGATGAAGGGCTGGGCTTAATTATTTGCCAGTCAATCATCTTATTAATCTGCTGTTGAACCTCTGCCTGGTATTGATAAGGAATAGGATAAGTACGCTGCTGGAAAGGCTCATTATCTTTCAAATTGATTCTATGGACATACCCTTTTAATATACCAGGTATTTTGGAGAAAACACAACGATATTGGAACAACAACTGGAAAAATGGTTTATAGTATTCTGTGCCAATAATACATGAACCATCCAACTTAACTTTAATATTTACATCAACTGTTGTCTCCTGTATGGTCATTAATTGATTCATCTGACTATTACAATTGACTACAAGAGGGCAAATCTCCTCTTTACATCCAAAAGTTTCATCTCTGTAATTAATATAACAATTATTTAGAGTCATGAAATCTGAACCAATTATGGCTTCATGAATCAAACCTGGCATGATTAAAAAAACATGCTCAAATTTGCACAAATTAATTTCTAATGTAATAAAAACCTGTCTATTAGATATCATAGTCTTCTTTCCATTAGCAAGTATTACCCTAATCACCTTACTTGGTAAAATTGGAATAGATTGGTCAGCTGACTGAATTTTCAAGTAACTTTCTTCAGACAACAAGGAAGCTTGACTGCCTGAATCAATTAAGGTGTTGACAACAATTCCTGAAATGATAATCTTTATCATGGGACAGTTGTACAAGATAGGTGGCTCAGACATTTTGCCAGGTTCCAAATAATCAATGTCAACGTCTATATTATTGATAATCCACATCATGCTGTTCCCCATATGTTTAAAAATAGGGCCCCGAAGTGAGGAACGTTCCTGCGAGGTCCTTTTTAATTTAATGCCCCACTACTTTTACTACCTTTTATATTTTTCTTTGGTATTGTTGGGATACCACTAGTAGAAGGCTGATTCTCATTCAGAATTCTAGTCTTAACTGTTAGCCTACTGAGGTGGCTATTCTGTCTACCATAGGGATTCGTCCTATAATATCCTTTTTCTCTAACTAACTTCCTCCTTCCCATATGTGACCTATCTGCGAAATTGATATTACTCACCATCGGATGGGTGTCTCTATTTTCCCTAATTCTATTATCAATATTCCTATCGCTGGTCTCTAATGAATCTAAAATTTCTACTACCTCTTCTATGGTATGTCTGTCAGCAGCAATCAAGATCTGCTCTATATGCCTCGGCAGATTATGGCGAATTATTCGCACAATTTGTGTCTCAGATAAAGGATAAGCTGTCAAGGTTTTCAATTTGATGGCCTGACTCCTGAAAAACTGAGTATAACTACCCTTATTTGCATGATATCTTTCCTGAGATATCTGATATCTCAGGTTATCTTGGTGGTCTTCCTCCCAAAAACTGGCTAACATAAGATATTTGAAGTCTCCATATGTTTCTGGTTTAATAAATAATGATTGTCACCAGTCTTTAGATGCTGCACACAAATGGTTAGCGGCAATAGCAATCTTTTCTATCTCAGATAAATGACATAAGGTGAATAACTCCTCCAGATTCTGGAGATACTCGTGTGGATTCTCCAGATATTCACCTCTAAAAAAAATTATTTTTAAAAATTTTAAGGCCATGGAGCTATTACTTTCTGGCTCTAGCATGACTTTACTTCTAGCCTCATTTAATGGATCGTATATTGATTCTACTGGACTAATTACCGTATGTAACTCAGATATTTCTTGGTTATTATGACCATTATTTGTTTCCTTTACTTGAGTTTCAGATAAACCTTTACTTTGAACAACTTTTTTACTTTTTGTAAAATTATCCCTATTATAGTCTATAGCTTGCATTCGACTCTCTAATTCTAACTTATAGTTCTGCCATTCACAGTCTATTCTCTTTGAACTATCTTTTAGGCCTACATTTAAGTGTTTAATCTGTTGTTCCAATTGGTTAATAGTTTCATCTTTATCTATCCCGAATTTATCTTCTAACTTTTGATAAACTTTACTCTCACACTGAGTCATTAATTCCCCTATTTCATCTTGGAGATTATTATGTAATAGCTGTGCATTACTCTTTATTATATCATTAAAATTTTCTACTCTTCCCATAAATTAACTTAGCTCACTTTCTAGATTTTGATTAATCTCACATTGAGTTAACTCTTGAGTTTCTAGTTTAGCTATTAATCTGGTAATCTGGCTCTGACATCCTTTCACTACATTGTCAGGTGCTAGAGTTATATTTTTAACTTCCTCTTTCAAATTACTAACTTCACTTCTAGCACTGTCTAATTCTCCCTTAATAGATTCAACTCTATCCTGAACTTCTCTTTGAAATACTACTGTTTCCTTTTGATAATTTCTTATTTCCTGTACTTCATTGTTTAATACAATATATTGACTTTTAAAGTCCTGCTGGATAGCCTCAATCATATTTTCTGCCCTTTCAGAATTTATTTCGATCTCTTTCCTTATTCTTATTTCCAGCTTTTCAGAGGCCAATTTTGAGTCTTCTACATGATTTCTCAAATCTTCCCTTAAGTCTTTTATCTCCTGTACTTGATTTTGAGATGTCTCTTTGATCTCCTGCATTTGATTCTCTAATTTAATATTTAAATTTTGTATCTGACTTTTTAATTCACTTTTTAATTCACTATTTGAGTTTTGTATCTGACTTTTTAATTCACTATTTGATTGTTCTAATTTACTATTTGAGTTTTGGATCTGACTTTTTAATTCACTTTTTAATTCACTATTTGAGTTTTGTATCTGACTTTTTAATTCACTATTTGATTGTTCTAATTTTTTTCAAGAATTCCTCCAATGTATTTCTCATTAATTGATCTGGCTCATTTTCATGTTTTCCCTTTATTATTGTGGCTTCTTCTGGGTTAGCTATATCCAAATCTTCCCCCGTGCTCTTTTAATTGTACACTAAAATATGGTGTCTGTGTATCAAGGGATTGTAACTCTTGGGATCCTCCCAAATCCTCAGAAATACTATGATTATCTTTGTTTTCACTCATATTAAAATTCTAACTCTTTTAGTTATTTAACAGTACTGAAATATTAGCAATGAACTATTAATAAAATTATTGATAAGAAATTATTGACAAGACATCCTGCCTCCATGCCTCTCCTACCAAAAACAATCTACACCAAAAACTATGCTCTGACATTTAATATCCCTAAAGCTCCAACATTAACTACTAAATATGCTCTTTTTTTTTCACATGCTTCTTGGTCCATATAAATCTCATTAGATATTATGTAATATAGCATAAGTGCCAATCACAAAACCAGACAAACAGATCATCATAAATGATAAAATCATTACAGTGTTTTATGGAATTGCCTACAGACCACAACATCATAAACTGACAACTTAATTATTTATTTTTTTAGTGGCAAAAGATTAGATCATATAATAGATATTCACATAATATCTTATGGCTAAAACAATTCATTATTGGCAAATGTTTTTTTCATCAATGAATAATTAATCCATTCAAGTGCAAACAATATTAATATTGACTTCAAGAAAAGTTTACCAAATTCATCGTGGCCAGCTATAGCCATCGATGGCCCCTTTAGTTGGGCGGCCATTTCTAACCTAATTATTTACTCTGTATTTATCCCGTAATTCTTTATTAGTCTAGTTTGCACTTAGACACCAATCATACTCTGAGCTGTATTAGGTTATTTTGTCTGCACTTGTTGATACCAATTTTTCAGGTTATTGTTAAGGCAACCCAAAACAAATTAAGCATATCCATTAATTTGCCAATATGATCTAAAATACTTTTCATATAATACAATTGTACATTCAATTCTCTTAAGCCATGCCACGATTGTAATAACAACAATAATTGTTCACTTATTAATTTAAAGAATAATTATAATAATATTAATCTCAGGGTTCTTTTGTTTCATGTAAGGAAATGCTCGGCAGTATTGTGTTGTCGCATATGACTGGCATTCTGGTTGGTTATAGGAAACATTTATTTTACTTAAATTCAATGTGTCTTCATCTCTCATATCAACTGCTATATTATTTAAAGAGATGATAATTCTATTCAATAATGACGTATAATTTTGAATAACACAGCCTTTTTTTTTTTTTTTAGAATCTCAGTCAGAATAATAAAAAGACAAGGGTGCTTTTTGTGTCCTTCCATCATCCATGACAACACAATAATATAACTAAGATTTATTACTTAGACAATTTAACTAAATGAGAATGGAATAATGTGGAACCAAAGTTAATGGTTTGGGAATAAATTCATTTTTACACACACACAAAAAAAAATGTTTAGTCTGAAGTTTTCAACTCCATAAATAATTATCATTAAACTAAAATATAATGACATATTCCGATCTGCTTAACTTTATTTATCTGGTATATTAAGTTTTTAAGAATTTGGAATGATTTCGGACTCAAGAAAAGGTTTTGCAAATATTGTGCAAACACTTATATTTAGCATATAAAAACAAAAAAATGAATCTACAACAAATTTTAACAAGACTATAATTTATTATTATCACAAAAAAAATATATGAACATTTATTCAATAATCCCATAGTAATACAAAAATATAAAATATAACTGACATTAATCTGTATACTCTTTTGGTTATGGACTAGAGGTTACTACTTCTCCTGTATGCAATCATATGGATTGACTAACTAAAAGTACATTTCATTACCAATACATTGTTTATTAAATTTTTGGTAACCTTGTAGAAGCTTTTATTCAAAATTATTGACTAACTATTTTTGTTTTTGTTTTTGTTTTGTTTTTTAAAATGATTAATCCCATCATATGCAATACGCAAAATATTAAATTTATTTCTAATACATTTACTTTATTTATGGTCTTTAATGGGATAACCTATTCTAATTATAGGCCAGTTATCAGAAGTCACATTTACCTTCTTACGTTTAACTTAATGCTAACTTAAGTTATGATACAAATTTTATTGATACATATAATTTTAAATATGAGTATTATTTAATTACTAACCAGAATTAAATATTGCATTTGAATATTCCTTCAGTAAATAAGCGTTTTAAATTACGCAATTTTAATTACTTTCTCCATTGATTTACTTGTCAAATACTAGCAATATTTAGCAGCACAATACAGATATTGATCTTAGTTACTAACACACTATTTATACTAAAGTGGATCTTGAGGAACTAACACCTCCAATATAACCTTTATCTTGCCCGAACTTTCAAAATTAAGCACAATAATCAACACCTTCCATGGTGGAGCTATCTTTATTTTCACATGAGGAATATGGAATAACCACGAAGGTTTGTAAAGTAATCTACTACATTAAAATATTTTCGTGGTTTCTTGCCTCTTACTTGGTCATACAATGAACACCCACCAAATACAATCCTCTCCTGGGATTTAAACGAATGAAGCATACTAAATGCTGGATAAATTCTTGATCGTCCTATCTATGAGAATCGATCACTTGGGCTATAAACATACCCGAACATTATATTTAAAATCTTCCTCTCATGGAAAACAAAGCTTTTGGGGAGATCATTTTTCATCCCACAAAATAAATACATTATAATTATTACCTATGCGAATATTAAGCATATACCAATGCTATATCTGGGCAGGATAAGTAAATACACTGATTATAATAAACTTATGTTACCGTGTATACTTTGATCAACATCTGAAATCAATGGACATCATAGAATAAAAGTATAATAATTTTAATTTTAATAAAGGAACATTCAAAAATAGTTGGTAGCATACTATCTTAAACTAAATAAAGTGAATGTGTTATTTAAGAATAATTAGGAATAAATTCCTCAATTAATACAGTATAAATTCGTTTCAAAACTTTAACAAGAAATATTTTGTTATAGCATTTTTTTTTCTTTTTTTTTTTTTTAGTTACTTCTGATAATTTTCAATATTTATTTTACCCCTTAAATATCTAAATATTTTTCTTTTACGTATCTAACATACAAAAATTTCTATCTACAATTGTATGTAATAATTAAAACATATTTTATAGATTTTTTTTCTTTCGTGTTAAATATCAACTTAACCTATAATAATTATATTAAAACATACCTCTGTCATTACAAGGCTATTAAATATCACTTGACCATACAGACTTTAACCTCTGTGATATAACAAAAAAAATACATATCATTTATAACTTAGTTTTAAACAATCATTAATTAACAAGTGCATACTCTCTCATTAAAAAATGTTTTTCTGTTGAACAATTGAAGAGCTTTATCCAGTCGTATTTCACGAAGCAAGTTTAAAAACAATAAACGCATGGTATTATTTTCTTTAAATAAAAGTTTTCTCTTATTTTGTGTGTTTAATAAATTAGGTAAAGAAAAATATAGCAGAATTGAAGATTAATTCTTACTTGAATTAAACTGCTACAATTTTGGGATCCAAGAAAAAAATAGACTTCTAACATAGACGAATATTTGACTATAGACGATAAACATACACAATATTTTTTTTTTATTGACGATACATACCATTCGTATTAGCTAGCTTACTTATGGACGGAAATGCGCAATTTTTCCGAGATTATTCTGATAATAACTGCAGCTGATTTACATGTATAGGAAGTTTTACTAACTCCAACTGATGTGTAATATAATATATCATTTATTTTTATCATTAAGTCACTAAGATATTTGGTTTTGTTCATACTTTAGGAATTATAAAATTTTTTAACGGTAACTTCTCCGTAAGAATGCCCCTATATAACTCTTCCTATATTTACTCTGAGAAAGTTTATATTTTTTTTTCAAAAAAAATATACATGTGCATAATTTAATCTTATTTATCATTATTATTATTTCCAGACAATTCTTGGTGAATAAAACATATTTTAACGTATGTAACTATATTACTTGTAAAGGCAGACAATATTTAGAAAGAGCGCAAAAATGTTTCTAGTTGATTTTCCTTGGTTTCAAAATATTTCTTTCAATTATTATCTTTTTTCTTTCTATACCAAGAAAATATCAATAAATGACATAAAGTTAATAAATAATTAATCTTTTCTTGGAAATCGCTTCTTTTCCTTAATTTAGATATAATATAATTTTTCGTGATTCTTTTAGTTACATCTGTCATTTTTGAACTTTAGCACGAGACAATAAACTTTTAAGTATAAAAGGTCTTTAAATAGGTAGATGGCACAGGAAATCAGGACGTCTTATCAAAAAATTTTAGCCACACATTATATTATTAAAATTTTTCTTTGATTACATTGATTTCTGCAAAATAAAATGAAAAAATTGAGTTACCAAATTTCAGCACTGTTCCTTCCTTGAAAACTAAAAGCAGACTATATTTTTCAAAGTCAAAATGATCTTGACTTTAGCGACCTCTTCCAGAAAAATAATCATTTGATTATAACATAAACAAAAGAAAGGAAAAACCTATTACAATCATATAGTTTTAGTATTATTTAAATAGATTACAAAGTGATTTGACAATAAAAAAAAATAATAAATACATTTAATTAATGATAATTATCAGTAATTTATAACTCATTTTCTACAAATGGAATTACCAGAGGTTATTGTTCTCTATGATAAGACATTCATCTCTTCTTCCCCTCTACCCATTCAAAATCAATTACTGTTTATGATATTTGTTTTTATACTATATTAATTTGCTTTAATTATTAATATTTCAATTAAATTATTCATGTTCTCTCTTTAAAAATGATATTGCATTACTAAATCTATTAGTTATTCACCCAAAACATGCCAAAGTGAGTGAATAGCATACTTTATTAATCAATTATTACTATTGTTATTTTATCTTTTTATTTCTTTAAAGAATAGCATTGTTTTCCTGCATAAATAATGCCAAGTAAACCAAGTGTCAATAACACTAGCTTACAACATATACACACACACTTTCAAATTCATTTATAATTCACAAATGGTTTAAAAGTTGCAGACAGACAGAAAGAAACCTCCCTTCCAATATTCTTTTATTTGCTTCTTCTAAACTTAGCTAACAACAATTCATTGTGTTCAAGGGTTGCATCAATCACTAATATCTATAATAGGTTTACATAATTAAAACAAAACAATCTTTTTTAAAAAATATTCTTATAGAGTTATTCTACATAAATCTATAGAATTGGTAACTGATTTTTTTTCCTTATTATTTTATTAATTTTAAACAAAAACTCAATAAGCAAAGTTTATTATTACCTGCACATCCCCGGAGAGTTTGTGGACTAAATATTTTATAGTTCAAGTCAGCACAGGGGAATGTATGATCCGTCTTGAGGTTTTTTTTTCTCTATTCTATCTGGAGTCTCCATTTGTAAAAAATCTTCATTTTTACAGTTTTGATCTTTGCAGTTGCTTCAAATCCAGAAAGTCTTTTGTTGTTGAATGTAACAGCATATAGAGTGTTGTAGATGGGGTTTGAGTCTGATCTGTTAGGCTTTTACCCCAACCTTTCCATTTCTTTCACAATTAAAATTATAAAATTAACTTTGCTGCACTAATGACCTTGCTATGTTGATCGGCAATCTGTGCAGGGACAAGATCCAGGACATTCTGGATTCTTTACTTTTATAGCCCCATCCATTTTCTCTAGAAGCTTCACTCATTTTCCACTTCCTGTCTCTATGATTTCTGCCCAACCGGATTTTGATCAAGGTGTGAAAGCTTTTAGCACCATCAGACTTCCTTGTTTTCAAATCCATTTCTTCTAGAAAATTTCTAGGCTTTTAGAATATAATTTAAAAAAAAGTTCATTTTCTCCCTTTTTCCAAAATTATAACCATTCATACATACATCTATAGCATCTACATACATACTATTTTGAAATGACAGAGTGCACCTCCCTTTTCTGAGATATATATGTATTTTGTATAGCCACCACAACATAATATAATAATTAATCTATATACCTTAACTATCTACATATAATGACCACCACCTATCATGTTAATTGTGACCAGGTTTGGACCTGTTCTGTTACATACTCAAGATTAAAAGGTGGGAATTTTCTAATTATAGGCAAATATCTCTATTGATAATAAATAATCTAATTGGCTGAACAATTGACCATCATACCCTTGGCTAAAAATGTATAAATAAGGTAGTAATATCTTGGAAGGGGAGATTAATAAAAAAATGAAAATAAAGATCAACTGTCAAAGAAACCTATTTATTATTTAAAGTATATACATTATTGTTTTTTGTTTCGAAAAAAAAAAGTATATACATTATTGAAAAGTTCTTATTTTCTATCATTAAAAGTATAAATTATTTATTATTATTAATTAATAAAGCATAGAGTAAATTTTAAAGCACTCTTATCTACAAAGGAACATGCTACGACTGCTAACTGTTAATTTGAAAACATGAGTTCATGAACAAGACTAAAGTTACAGCAAATAAATTGCTACCAAGGTTAAGCTAAACAACAAGCAAGTAAAAAAATTTGTAGGCATTAATTTTCATAAATTATCTTATAATTGTTTTTTCTATAACAGCCATAGAATACATAACAATTGTTGCTATTATGAATTTCAAATTGTGATAGAAAATGGTTTTGGAACTTTCCTTAATAGAAAAAAATTACAAGTGAACTATATTAAAAGTGATATCTGATTTTAATTGCTAAATAATTCTCCTCCTACACTTGTAAAATGTTTTATTAAAATAGAATGATATTTTAAACTAAATGTATATGCCATTAATTTGTACTTAATGTTACAGAATTTACAGAATATGCAGGAAATAATTATATTATTATGTGGAAAATTAGTAACAATAATAAGTCATACCATTCTACGTTTCCTTAATTATGAATGAATAAACTATTAATGCTAGTGTTCTCAGAAATATATTTACTGAAATTTCTAATAATAAATGTCATATATTACCTCGAATTTAAAGGGAAAACAGGATATGAATATACTAAATCATAATGGAATTGTTAGGACTATTAAATAAAGTAATATTATCCACCGATATTATTCAGATCACCTTAGTTCCAAATTGGTAATTTGTTATATTACTAATATTACGAATTTTAAAAGCACAACAGGATATTTATTGGATAGCTGTATTATATTTTAAAGTTAAATAATTATATACTACAATAATATTTTAAAATCAATGATAATTTTCAGCGATGCATTTTCTTCCAGTTTAAAAGAGTTAAATGTTTTTAAAAAAGAGATAATAATTAATTAATGATTCTGACAGTTCCTCTATGATTAGTAATAACTGATTAATAAATGTTTACTTGAAGCATTCAGAATGTTGCAATTCTAATAAAATATATTGAAGATGAATATTTACAAATATTTGTGATAAATAATAAAATTTATAATGATGATATCATGGATGATAATCTTGCACACTTATTATATATTCAGATTTAAAATCTGAATATGATGTCTTTGTATAATTTAATTAATGTATTTACTGAAAAAAAGAAATAGTTTAATCACGATATTTACGGGAAAAAAAGATCATGAGAAATGCAAAGTAATTATATTATTAAAAAGCAAAGAAGATTATAAGGCCTTCAAAAGAATTCTGCAGTTTAAATTGTTACATTCAAGTTTTTTCTTTCTTCACAGAAGAAATATGAAGAAATCTTATTTAAGAATGCTTATTTTATTTATTGTATATTTTTTTATAATTTATGTGTATTTAATGTTCTTAGATGTTCAGCAGATGACTTGCTCAAAATGTAAAAGGGACCCAGAATAATGTCTATATTTAAATGTAGATTTATATTAAAAACTGATGACCAGAAAAGTAAAATTTTTTAAGATAAAATTTCAAACTTTATTGTCAATTTTTGTTGATATTGTCTGGTATGTAAAGCTATACAATTATCAAATCATCACAAAAGGTAAAATTCAATTTTGATTGAATCTAGGCAAATTTAATACTTTACTATGTATGGTATTATGTGACTAGTTACTGTTGATAATTATTACCCATTATGGATTGCTTTTGAGTCAATAATTATTATTTTAATTTCCACATATTTATTGATGATTATATTCCGTTGGTTTAGTGTTCACAGCTATGATATAGCTACTGTTTATTTTTGAGATTTTATTGTTGCCATGTTAGATAATCATGACATAATGTGTTGTTATACTTACCGTTTGTTTTTATATCCATGTCATCTCATGTAAAGCATATTTCCTTCTATACCCTTCATGAAAATATAAAGGCAGTATTGTTGGTGGATTATGTAGATGCCTATGAACTTTGAATTATTAAGGCATATACTGTTACAAAGAATTTTGGATGTTTTCTTAAATAAAAGATTAACCAGGCATTTTATCTCATATCAATATAGCTGTTCCAAATTGTGGCAGCTGGATATCAGACCATCCATTGTCATGGAATGACCATGGTCTAGATTACTTACAACCTTGACTGTTTTGGCTCACCACTAATATACTTATGGATGCATTGCATATGGTATTAAATTTCACACTTTTAATTCTTGATAGTTTAATATTTAGTGACAATAAAATTACCCTTCAGAAGGTTGAAATTAGATCTGTGAATTGTGTGATCATCAGGCAAACAATGTCATCAAATAATAATGTCTCTGTTAATTATTAATTTAGAATACATTATTGTACCAGTTTATTATTGGATCAAAGTGATATTAAATGCACATACTGTATTTATTGTTTGCTATTCGTAATTAAGTGTTAGTAAACTAAATTTTCATTCATGTTATAGTAGTGTTATAATATGATATTAGGTAACCAAATGTTGATTTATAGCAGGGGTCCCCAACCTTTTTGCACTTAAGAGCACATTTTATAATACCAGCCAGGTGGTGGGCACCATTTATTTTTTCAATATAAATTTATAGTTGGATATTTTTAATAATACACATAATGTACAAAAAAAATATATATATTTCAAAAATAAAATATTAACATTATTAATGTTGATATTTTTACACTGTAAAAGTATGGTATGCCCTACAATTCGATTACAATATAATACAATAATTTATAAGAAATTTTAAAAATTAAATTTATTTGTATCAGATAAATAATTTTTTATCATATTCGGATAGTGGCAGGCACACGTAAAATGGTCTGCGGGCGCAATGGTGCCCATGGTCATAGGGTTGGGGACCCCTGATTTATAGTGTTACTGATTTTTATGGGTAGATTTGCATTATATTATCAGTCCAATATTACAGATGAATAGAAGTAGGAAGTTATATAATCTTCTTAATGTCATAATATAAGCATAATTACCAATACCTTAAAGTGTATTCATCATCTTAAAAGTGCCTGGTATTAACTATTGTCACCTATCAATGGGTAAATAGAAACCTTCCGAGTATCATAATTATATTTTTGTTATCTAGAAAACTAACAAACCTATACATAGTAAACAAAATTTAATAAATTTGTAATAAGTTAGAAAGATGAAAATTAAAAGATTAAGTGTAAATAATAATACGTAAAATGTAAATGATGTATTATAATTTTGATTTTTGATTTAAGGAGGTATTCTTATCTTAGTATTAGAATCATAGTAATAATTTTTATTTTATTTTATAAAATTTCCTTTTGATAAGTTTGATAAAGAATACGTATAGGTTTTTTTTTTGAATGTGTAAAAAGTAATTGTAAATAAAATTTGTTTTGAATTTTTGAAGTTATCAGTAATCTTATTGTTAAATACTATTGATATTATTATAATTGCTATCACCATCGTCATCACTCAATATTAATAAATTTTATTAAATTCTTATATTTAGAGTACATAAAATTATACTATTGTCTGATCAAAATATTATTGGCAGTATGCAGAGATGATATTTTAAGGTGATATCTTAAAGATAAAATATTTGATTTTAAAGAATGATATCCCAACAAATTGTAAGATACGATCATTCACCAAACTTAATCATATTGATCAAGAGCCCAGATTTAAATTCTCCTTAGATGATGTCATTATTGTCCTATGATTATTGTCATAATTGTAATCAAAATATTTTAAAATTCTTTATGTGGTTAACATAAATGTTATTTTTATATTACTATAATGGCTTTCTTGAGTTTTTATAAAGTTAAGAGTTTGTCTTTGTTGTTATTAATGAAAAGAGTTAAATAATATTTAGTAATTCTCTTTGGTAATATAATTTATTTAAATTTTCTACATTTGAATAGCAGTAAAATTACCCTTGCTAATCCGGATAAAAATTTTGGAATCATTGAAATCTAAAGTCATAAAGACCTTGAGAAATTATTGATTAATAATTTCAAACTTTGATTTTGTTTGTTATATATATTTCTTATCTTTATTCATATTGAATTTATGGCATAATTAAAATCCCAAAGATTTAAATCTTCTTCTTTGATTATTTAAATTTAGAAACCCTTGCTTTTATTTTAATAGAATCCCCTTCATATTCACCAACATTGCAGTAATAGTTCATCCATATCTTTTTTTCTTTTAGTTCTATCATCTTATTTTATTACACTAGCATAATTTATTCATCCTTCACGATCCCTATTTCATTGCAAAATTTACTGTTCATTACCTTAACACATTTCTCGTCTCTTCTTCTCATATTTAGGTCTATTTCTTATTCATTTACATTAGTTAATTATTACTTGCTCATCACTATCCTTTTTAAACTTCTACATCTTTATTCATTTGTCATTCCCATCAGTCTGTAATTTTATAATCATTGCCTAGACATATATCTTCCTGATTGTTAATCATCTCATATAAATTAAGTTAAACATATGGCTGTTAATATAATTATCTTTAAAGTATTGAAATTCAACTTAATGTGCGCAATTTATGTAAAGTTAGAATGTAATGGATTTAAGATCAATGTACCAGCTATATAAAATAAATATCTTATTTACATAATGTCTTTAGTGTATTGTAACTCCTCCTATTTATGCTCTACTCATATGAACATGCTCATCATAGCCAGCTTGCTGTGTTATTATATTCACATTTACTCTTTTTTATTTTATTTGTACTCTAATTTCTGCTCTGTTTCCATGCTGATGTAGTGAAACTAGAAGTACTATCGATCATGTAATTTATATATATATATATATATGACAATAGATGGCGTTATACCAAAAACATCTTCAAGCGTTTGTTTACATAAACATCAGAGCGAGTATTTCACTATCTCTAACTTAATTTCCACCTTCATATCATGATTTCAAGCTATTTGCTATCATCAGTGAAGGACAGGATTAAGAAACTAGATCTAAAACACAAACTCTGAGCGTTTAAGAAACAGTTTCTATTCAGCTTGCAAGCGTGAATCTTTTAGACACGTAATGTCTTCAAACTCAGCATAGCATGCCAGATAGCTACATAGGCCTGATATCAGTTCAGCATCACCACATAGTAGAAGCCTCTGCAATATATATCATTGCAAGAAAGACCTCAAAGGTACATTTATGAAAAAGAAAAAACACAAGTTAAAAACTTGCATACGCTTGTATTTATGACAATAGATGGCGTTATACCAAAAACACCTTCAAGCGTTTGTTTACATAAATGTCAGAGCTAGTATTTCACTATCTCTAACTTAATTTCCACCTTCATATCATGATTTCAAGCTATTTGCCATTGTCAGTGAAGGCCAGGATTAAGAAACTAGATCTAAAACACAAACTCTGAGTGTATAAGAAACAGTTTCTATTCAGATTGCAAGCGTGAATCTTTTAGACACGTAATGTCTTCAAACTCAGCATAGCATGCCAGATAGCTACATGGGTCTGATATCAGTTCAGCATCACCACATAGTAGAAGCCTCTGCAATACATATCATTGCAAGAAAGACCTCAAAGGTACATTTATGAAAAACAAAAAACACAAGTTAAAAACTTGCATACGCTTGTATTTATGACAATAGATGGTGTTATACCAAAAACACCTTCAAGTGTTTGTTTACATAAATGTCAGAGTGAGTATTTCACTATCTCTAACTTAATTCCCACCTTCATATCATGATTTCAAGCTATTTGCTATCGTCAGTGAAGAACAGGATTAAGAAACTAGATCTAAAACACAAACTCTGAGCGTTTAAGAAACAGTTTCTATTCAGCTTGCAAGTGTGAATCTTTTAGACATGTAATGTCTTCAAACTCAGCATATCATGCCAGATAGCTACATGGGTGTTTTTGGTATAACACCATCTATTGTCATAAATACAAGCGTATGCAAATTTTTAACTTGTGTTTTTTCTTTTTCATAAATGTACCTTTGAGGTCTTTCTTGCAATGATATATATTGCAGAGGCTTCTACTATGTGGTGATGGTGAACTGATATCAGACCCATGTATCTATCTGGCATGCTATGCTGAGTTTGAAGACATTACGTGTCTAAAAAGTTCACGCTTGCAAGCTGAATAGAAACTGTTTCTTAAATGCTCAGAGTTTGTGTTTTAGATCTAGTTTCTTAATCCTGTCCTTCACTGACGATAGAAAATAGCTTGAAATCATGATATGAAGGTGGAAATTAAGTTAGAGATAGTGAAATACTTGCTCTGACGTTTATGTAAACAAACGCTAGAAGGTGTTTTTGGTATAACACCATCTATTGTCATAAATACAAGCGTATGCAAGTTTTTAAATTGTATTTTTTGTTTTTCATAAATGTACCTTTGAGGTCTTTCTTGCAATGATATATATTGCAGAGGCATCTAGTATGTGGTGATGCTGAACTGATAACAGACCCATGTAGCTATCTGACATGCTATGCTGAGTTTGAAGACATTACGTGTCTAAAAGATTCATGCTTGTAAGCTGAATAGAAACTGTTTCTTAAACGCTCAGAGTTTGTGTTTTAGATCTAGTTTCTTAATCCTGTCCTTCACTGACTATAGCAAATAGATTGAAATTATGATATGAAGGTGGAAATTAAGTTAGAGATAGTGAAATACTCGCTCTGACGTTTATGTAAACAAACGCTTGAAGGTGTTTTTGGTATAACGCCATCTATTGTCATAAATACAAGCATATGCAAGTTTTTAACTTGTGTTTTTTGTTTTTCATGTATATATATATATATATATATATTGTACCGGTATAAATCCACCACGCTTACTCATACACAGTACCCGAGTTCAAACCCAGCCCACGTTTAAGAATAAATTCCAAAACGCCAACTGAATTCAAACCCAAACCCCGGTATGACCAACCGATGATGACTTCATAACAGCACGGGGTTATCCCTTTTCTAGCTCAGCTCAGAACATAGACTAATTCTTACAGTTAATGATATATAGATTTATTATACTCTAGATATTGGAACGGTCATTCATGTGACGTATATATTTAAGTTGCCAATACAGACGGTAAGTGGCTAAATAGACTTGGAGAGTAATGAGGTGGAAGACACAAAATTAGATTAAATAAATTGTTTAATAAGAAAAATAGAAATATAAGCATATAAACATAGTATTCAACAGTACGGTAAGACTTTCATGAATCCTCTTGTATTTGGCTACTAGTCTTTAGTAATCATTTTATCTGGTGAACAAACTCATGCCAATAGCTGTGTAGTTAAATGATTGAGGGGTGGCTAAGAGAATCAGAGTATTTGAGCATTGAAAAAATATTTATCTAAAGATTATTTATTAACTTATTTTATTCGAATAGACTCGAGCCGTTACGTAGACGAACAGTTGGAGGTGGTTTTATATAAATACGACATAGGAGATAGATGTACTGGTGGTTGCCTGGATTCAAGAGCCCTACAGTAATCACTTGCGGTGCATCAACGGAATACCGGGTGGCTTGTACTTTGACAAGGCTTAATGCCCCCAAGTAGATCCGGGACACTACAACCAGCCGGGATCATTTCGAAACCCGGTGATCCAAGAGATTACCTGGGAAAGAAACTGCTTTCTTTCCCCAATGGTAGTATGGCGAGACGCTAACTTCAGCGAAGGGAAGGCATTGCCACAGACATGAAGGACGAGTACTTGAAGTGGATTTTTAAAAGAAATTATACAAAACCTGGAATCTATTCATCTATTTCTACGCCACAGGCTGAGATCCTTATCCCAATAAAACATAGCAGAATTAAACTGACTGCGAAAACAATACTTAACTAATTTTACTCTGAAATCCCTAACCCTCCAGGTTGACAGGCGGTAGCGATAGTATCAAATTATACAGTGAGTTATTTCTCATTTCATGTATGACATTAATATAACAATCTGAAATCATTTTATATATTTAAGATTGAACCTTAGATTACAAGTATATGACAACTTAAAATAGAATAATAAAGTGATTTAACATTTACCAACTCGGAATATGAAAGAATATTTATTTCAGAAAACGAAATTACTTTTAAAATAACTTAATCATTATTGTACACTAGCTTTACACAGAGTTGGGAAATATTACTATTGGCATCGTTTGTTTAGAGAATAAGCAACAAAAAATATAAATGCATTCATTTGGATTATTATTACTATTAATTACAATTTTTATAAATTATTTCTAAAGACTAGAGCGGAGGATTAAAAGAAAAGAAAATTTACTGACAGGTTAAACAGTAGGATCATAACGAAACAAAAGCTTACATGTAATTCATTTGATTGATAACATTAAGCTCGGAAGAAAGTTAAAAGTTCATGTAATACAGTTACTCTTCTTTCTTCATCCGGCTTGGCTTTTCCCGATTGATATTTCCGACGAACGTAGGCGCGCATTTTGAAAGTTATTTGCAAGGCATTGTCAATTTGGAGATTGGAAGCTGGAAATTATGAAGCACATAACACATGATCAGTCAGCGGCACGAAGATCCAAATTGGCAGGGCAGAGACCAGCTCCTGGCACTTAGCCCATCAACATTGCGGTTTACTGGTGAACTTCTTAACAAATTTGTTTGAATTGAATTCAACTGCTGTGCTGTCTTGAGACTACCTCTCTCAAACACCTCAAAAGTTAGAATGTTAGTTTTTCTCTAAGATGGCCACAGTTGACCTTTCCGCCTGATTTTTGTTTTTAGGCTCTGCCTACTTTCTCCAGCCTCCAGCCATTCAGCTTGACCATACAATCTCAATTATCCTTTTTATTGTTCCGTTTCCAGCAATCTTTTACTTTAATACGCAATTTTTAAATTGACACAGTAATTACTAATATAAATTCCTTAACTAATTTCGAATACAAGTTAATTGCTCTGTACATTTGTGCAATTTAGATTTTAATTAAAAACACTGATCAAAGGAATGTGACTTTTGATCAGTATCTTTAAACGACTTTGTACAATTTTACAAAAGCTAAAATTTAAACAAATACGCCCACAATGAACTTTAAATTAAATTGATACAAATTCACAAACCACGCACACACGAATATTATTTCATGGTTTGTGACATTTATATACGGAACCTTACATATTTATTTACAAAACATAATATATATAACTATTTTTTTTATTATGACTGAAAATAGACAAATCTCACTGCGGGCGGATAGTAGTTCGAGTTACCGTACTTAAAAACACATGAAACGAAGATCGGTTCTTTGATCTGTCTGTTTCAATATATTGAAGCAGTCAGATCTGAGTTCGATTCTAGCTTCATGACATCTCACCAGAAGCCCACTTCAAACCCTAGTACTAACCTTAAATTTCCGATGCAATGGGGCTTTATACGTTCAATCCATGCTAATTTCCATAAAGAAAAACTATTACATAAATGTGTGTTAAAATTAATTCGTTTGAGGTTTAAATTAACCAATTCTCTTAATGAATTCATGATAAAATTATTCATGAATCTATGTATATTACAACTATGTGGATTATGTGTATATATTTATAAATATTAAAATATATATAATTGTTCGAAAGTTTCATTGCATCGACAATGTTTTGATTTTACTTTTAAGTAATTTGTTAAAATTTTAGTGATTAAAAGCTACATTCTTTCGATAAGATTTCAGATTCTCTCTTTCCAAAATGATGGGTAAAGTTTTATTAATTAGAAAAAAGGATAAGTATTTAAAATGTAAGCATTTCCTAATTAAAATCATTTTTCTGATTTTAAAAATTCAATTTCTAATTAGAAAATGTATTCAAGTTAATGAGTTTGAAAGCCTTATTGAAGGAATGTATCTAAAAACTAGTAAATTTTGTAACATTGATAATGAAAGAAAGTGCTAGCCTGAAGGCATCAGAGGACAGTATAAATAGCTCGGAAAAGTTTAGAGAAGGAAGAAGTCACCTTTGTTGTAGAGAAGTGCCATTAAACTCTGTGTGTTTTAAAAATCATGAATTTAAATAGTGTTTCAATCATGGTGAGGGGCTAAGCTTCAGAAATCTGACTATGGTTCCTGAAGTCCCCTGAAAATCTTCAATGAAGCTGATTGATTCTTTCTGGACCAATCATTCTGCCAAAATCATTACAAAATTAATCAAAATGCTGTTCACGTAATACCAAATGTGCGCCTATGTTTTACCAACCCGGATGTGTAAACTAAGTAATCAGCCCCAGAAGAAATGGTAATATATTTCCATAATAAACCATGACTCGTTGGCCATTCCGAACTTGACTTTACACTCACTTTAAGAGCTCTTTTCATTCTTTAATGTAAATCTGTACAAAACTTTCTTTTATTTATGCTTTTTAAATTTATGGTAATTTTCTCAACCTCTAGTCTTTAACTTTAACTTTCCTTTCTTATGATGGCGGTTTATTTATTATATTATATATATTTTTAATTTCATTCTTTTTTGTCTTTACGTCTGGTGAACAGATGAGATTATATAGGTTTTTAGCCTGCCATCCTTATATTTTCAATATTCAGAAACTTTATATTAAAAAAAAAGATTTTAAATGGATTTCTGGCAGAATTAAAATGCTTGTCTTTTGTAGTTTCAATATTTTTAAAAAATTTCTCTTAACTGATTTTTCAGACTGGTTTTATACTTGATTTTTTTCTTCTCTATTTTCAGCAAACTCATTTTTAGATTCACATTGTGACTTTTTCCAGAAACAAATGAAAAATCACACTATCCTGATTATTCAGATTAATCCTGTTTTAAAGTAAAAATTGTCTTAATTTTTTTTTAATGTATCGGTCACAAAATATCTCACCTGAAAATTTGAGCTTCTTTCCTTGATCAAGCTGAT
Organism: Epiperipatus broadwayi; assembly: GCA_028023455.1. NCBI lineage: Eukaryota > Metazoa > Onychophora > Udeonychophora > Euonychophora > Peripatidae > Epiperipatus > Epiperipatus broadwayi. The sequence continues at coordinate 71,815 of JAQFVV010006507.1, forward strand.
GGAAAAATTTTAATGCTATACTTCTCACATCGTCTAAGTTTTAACAGAAAAACAACCAATCTTTATAACACAAAATTGTTGAGTATATATATATATATATATATATATATATATATATATATATATATATATATATATATATATATATATATAATTTAACAGATTTTCTTCTTTTTCTGTTTCAATATGTAATAACTGTAGATTTGTTTATGCAATGTACACACACACTCATTCAAATCATTTATAAAACTGGCCCATTAAAACAATCTGAATGCTTTTTAGAAATTATAATTTTAATATTTAAAATTAAATTCTTACAACTTCCAAATCCCAAACTACAACTACATAAAAAAAATAGAAATACAATAGTAGAATCGAGCTTAAAGGGTAGAATAATTTTAAGAAAAGTTATTATTTGCAAAATTAGAATGACAACCTAAATAGCTTATACACACACACTGCCTATATATGGGTTATAAGCCTATATAAAATATTAACTATTGAATAATCAAATGTGTACTACTCTTTTTGAGTTTTTATCAACACACAAACAACTAAAGAACATAACTTGTCCCCACTCTCTGTCTTAGGCTTTTAGAATTTGATCCTGTAGGGTTCAAACTAGGATGCCCTACAGCTTCCTTTACCATATGAAAATGTGATGATTTTTGGTCCACATTTTCTGTCATGCACATTACTATAAATTTAGCTACTGACTAAATTGTAATGGCACAACATTTCCCCTTTTCTAATAAAATTATCAGCACCTTTGCTTTAACTATATCTAATAAAAAATCATAACTAATATGCACTAATACTAATAATAATAAATATAAAATAATTTCTAACTATGGGCAAACATCATCTAAATGTCCATCTAATCCACTTTTCATTATAAAACTTGATATAATGATTTATTAGGAGATCTTTTCCAGGCTTCTCTGATAAAGAATAAGGGATCAAACTCCTAGCATTATAGGTTCCCTTATTCCCATCAAGAGTAGCAAGTATAAAAACATACTCTCCTATTTTCTTAGTAATTTGGAATGCCTCTTCATACAAATGCAGAAACTTTTTAAATTGGTGTCTTTGAAGATTGCTAACATGATAAATTATTATATCTGGACCACTCTAGTTTAGCTCTTGAGTCTTATTCTGGACTTTTCCTTTTTGCAAATCATATTGCGGTCTGCAAAAAATTGCAAATGTATATTCAGTCCATTTTTGAGATCTTTAATTTTCATTTTGACTGAATACTTATAATATATATCTGGAGGATTTATTTTAGGTAACCTCTGATTACAGAATCCATCTAGAAATATGGACTCTTGGTACCAGACATAACATAACTTTACAATTTTCAGAGAGATGGAATCTCTATACCATACATACTTTGTCTTGAAACTTTCTAGAAAGATTGACTCTCTGTACCATATATAAATTCACTTTTAAATTTTCCAGAGAGATTGACTCTCTGTACCATATATAAGGCACACTTAAATTTTTTAAAGACATTGATTCTCTGTACCATATTTAATGGACATTTAAATTTTTCAGAGAGATTGACTCTCTATACCATATATAAGGTATCTCTAATCTATTTAAAAATATAGATCATTGAAACCACACATGCTTGTTAGCGAATAAACTGATAATTATAGATTGTTGAAACTTTTGTTCTCTTTCTGAACTATTTGGTTTCATCTTCCTTATTGCCTCTCTTAAATTAATCACCTTATCTGGTGCATGGAGTTGTTTCTCCAACTCCTATCACTTCATAATCCACTTTAATCAGACATTTATCCATTTTCCTATAGGTTCTCTTCCTTAAGATTTGTTTTAGGGCTTTCTCTTTTAACCTAACGATCTGATTTGTTACATCATGTTGTTCCTTCAACTCTGTTTTTATTCTTTTATCTTCATGATCCACCCTAATCTGCTATTTGGTCATCTCCTCATGTATTCTTTTTAGGGAGAGATTTGGTTTTACTGCTTCTATCAGCATTTCTAATTCTGGGAACTTATCCTCTACCAGTGTATTAGCTGGTTTATTTACTTTTTCATCTAATTTCTCATTCCTTTCTTTATTATCAGTAGGCTGACTATCTATCTTATCTTTTAATACTAATGAGCTCTAGCTACCTTCCTGTTTTACAATTCTAACATATTCACACATCTCTCCTGCTCTATCTTCTAAAAAGGTTTCAGCATTATATTCTAATCTTTGACTATCTTCTATTATACTCTTTTTACTATCATCTCTTAGACTTTCTACCCATCTTTTCACAGAGTGACATATCTTTTGTTCGAGACTTCCCTTATTTCTTTTGGGATGTTTATAATCTTCTAGTAAGTTTTGATACATATGATTAGTCATCAGTTTGGTCAATTTTATACCTGATAGTGCTTTCTTCTTTATTCGAATCTAAAACTCTTCAGTACTTGTTACTATTGTCTTTACATTTATGCTAACCTTTAATCCACTTACAACCTCTCCATCTTCTTCTATATAATGTGCCAGTCAAAATCGTGTATTTATTCAACAAGACCAATAATCCAAGCAAAAGTACTTTGAATCCAACAATGCACAAGATACATATGTCAGGACAAGGATGAATTCTAACCTATTTACCTAAACTATTGCCTCTCTGACTAATGGATAACGTTTGTGATGACACTAGAAGTACTTGGTTTTATACCATCTCAGCTGGAGGTCATGGTTCACATAGAGACTCAAAATAATAAAAGGTTTATATGAAAAATCAATGATTTAATGGATTCTGATGATTGAAGAATGGTACAAATATGATTTGATCGATTACTAATAGTTTGAACCGTAATAATGATAATTCTTTATGGCAACATTATAAGGAAGTGAATTTACATCAAAGAAATATTATAAACAAATAGAGTAATGAACCTTAGAGATTGGGAGTGATGACAAACTAAGCTTATTTAAATAACAATATTATAGGAATTTATTAAGGAATTTGGTACAAAATAAGTTAAATCTTTGTTTATACAACTTGGTTATTTTCTTTAATTCGTTTTGTTGCGGCTTTGACAAACAATGTAAAAGTTTGTTAATTGGTCTGCCAAAAACCAATCAGCAATAAAATATTATTAGCCCTCTTCAAGATATTACGAATAAATTTGTTATATATATATATATATCATTTGTATATAATGAGTGTATATATATATATATCATTTGTATATAATGAGTGTGGGAAGCAAAATAGTTCTTAAATAAATAATTGACAATTATACCATCAGATTTAATTAATTACGAAATTTGTTTGTGAAGGACATGCCATCATGGCAGAGATCATTTCAGGTTTGTTAAATAAAGATATAGAATGATGAAGAAGGCAGTATGCTATTATAGATTACAACAAAATAAATGAGGTCTTTTATGAACCACTGGGTGGCTTTACTAAAAGAAATTCCTGATATGTACAGGTAGATAAGAGAAATGTTGGCCCTCCAGCCAAAGCATGCCTCTGAATAATAATAATAAATGTGATGTGCTGGATTTACCAAACACATCTTAATGGAAATGCTCGAAAAGATCCCTTGGTATGAACTACGTCTACTTTGAACGAGTGTGAAAGGTGGGACCGGTCATAGTTAAATTTCTGAAGGTCGTAAAAGGTAATTAGCAAAGCATAATGATAATGATAAAATGGTTGTAGCTATAAATACATAATGCCTTAGACATATATAGATAGATAGTGTATCACTAACAAAATTAATAACTTAATTTCTGATTAAAATAATCGTCTGCCATAATGGAAAGTCACAGAAACCTTAGGCCATCAATGAATGAATCATAAATTATACTATAAAAAGAAAGGCAAGAATTAAAACTAAAATATAAATTGTTTTCCATACTTTCAAATATTTCATTTATTAATAAGTTATTAAATAATTTATCAAAGATTACAAATAAGATTGTCTTTAATTAACATAGACGGCATTGAATATCGAACTAATAAATTGTAAATTTAATATTTTTTTGACAAATAAAATATATATGTATGAAATATATACTGATAAAATTCTATGACAAATTTTACTTAATTGATTCACTAAAATTATTTATTTTTTCAGAAATAATTACAGGGCTATTTTAAATTGGAGGTAATAGTAAGATACTTTTAAAATAATTTCAATCATAACTAAATTTAAAATAAATTTATAATATAAAAGGTACAAAACTAAATGAGCTTTCTAATAATTAACTTACAGGAGGTAAGTCTTCTGTAATAATTTTCAAATAAAAAAAAATAAGAGGGAGAAAATTTAAAGTTAGTTTCTCATTGAGTTTTGTACTTGGAAATTTCAGTAAGTGAAATATTCTAAATAAACCAACAAAAATTAATTTAATTTGCCACATCAAAATAATGTAAGATTTTATAAGAATTGATATTTTAAATTGAATAAAATTAAAAGATGCATTTTAAACCAAGCCATATAAACATCACACAGATATATAAAATATAAATTAGTATTTATTTGGAAAACAAGTAAAATAGAATCAATTGCTTGTGGTGAATTGGATGTTACCTCAGAATCAGTCGGTAGGCATTCCATGGCTTGAAACAGCAGTTACAATCAGATCATTTAGCAGACTTCTTTGACACAGTATCGTCTCGGGATAGGTCTTGAAAGCACCGGAAAAGCATGGTGGTGAGGTGGTGGAACAGACCTCTGAGAAGCAAATGACCAATCTGTTCACCCCATAATTTCTTTAGGCACGATGTATATATAGATTAATCACTTCTCTTCAGTAAACTCAATAATCCCTTCAATCCAATTTTCCACAATTTATGTGGTCTGGTCTTATCTACAGGATTCAATCTATACTGACCTCCACCTATTGTAATCTCTCTAAGCATTTATCTGAGGTTGGTGCCTGCTTTGGAGGGAAATCTATAATCCTACATGCCCCAAGGGTTGATTTCCTAATTACAAAAATAACAACAAGCATATTAAGTTTATCAGTCATTGTACTAACAAAATCTATTAAATTAAGGTTTAGATTAACAAAATGTAGATTTTATTCAGAAAAATTTTAGGAATTTGGTACAATGACTTTCACATTTAATATTTGATTAAAACTTAAGTAGAAATTTACAAAATATAATTGATCCTTCAATGTACATTTATCAAAAGATAAATATAAAATGTTACCAACTGATTAATTTAAGAAAAAAATGAATTTTATTGAAGAATTTAAAATATCTGTAACATTTTATAGATATCTAGGATTCCATTACATATAAATACTAATTTAATAAAATACACATAATATACTTTTACAAATATTATAAAATAAATAAACTATTATAAAAGATTAGTTAATCATAAAATACAAATTAATTAGATACAAGATTACAATATTGCTTATAATTATACTACCACCAATTATGAGGTAGGTGTCAGTTATTATAAATAATTGGGTTCAAACCCACAGTAGTGCTGATGACATTGGCACTAGATGAAGCAGAAATATGTATTATATTTCCAGCTTCATATCCCTCATCTTGGAAAAAAACAACAAAGAATGTTTTATTTGGGTGTCCAGTGACAATAGAGGCTGACCAAGAGTTTGCTGACCAAGGTTTATTATATTATTATTGGAATGGTAACTGTATTGAGATCTGCAAGCCTGTAGTTTCTTCTAAATTTATTACTCTGCTGAAATTACAATTCTTAAACTATCATCCTATTAAATGATTTATTTTCTTAGCAATTTTTTCTTATCTTCCTCATTCTACTAACTTTAGTCTTCTTGCTTCATTTAGTGACTATTAGCTAATAGTCCTTAGGCAAGAATTATATATCAACAGTCCAGCAATGTAATCAATATGTATTTCAATGATATGGAGTCATACACAAAAGGTCCCACATTTTGAGATAATTTTGACTTCCCCTGGATCTGGAGATATTTCATAGTATGGTTTTAAATGTCGAGCATTAAAAGTCTCTTTTTGTTCATTAAAAATTTCTTTGCTTATTCCATCATCAGCTAGGCTGAAGGCACTATTTTTATGTTTGCAATGTTTATCTTTGTGTTTTTTCTCTTCTTTTTTGCTCTGCTGTTTATCATATTTATCTCGACCTTTTGTCATATTGTGTGCTATTTTCCTGATTATTTCTGAGAGCAGTATCTCTCTTTTTTCAATTGTTTCCAAATTACTATTTAATTCTGGTATATTAGCTTTTGCAACATCATTTTTCAATGTTTCTAGTGGAATTTCATTTTTATTTGAATTTCCTATTAGATTATCATTTATTTTGGGAATTTCTGATGTAGGTTTATCTTCTAATATATTTATTTTGTATTCTTTTTCATTTACTTCCATATCTATAGACTTCAATGTTCTCAACTATTTTTTTTTTATTCAAGAGGTTCTGGAATGATTTCTACATCAGGTTTCATCTTTTCCATGTTTTCTGTATTGATTTCAGCATCTATTGTAGTCTCTGAATAGATGTTTACTTTTTTGGTATCTCCATATTAATATTACAATCATCAATATTTACAGCATTAATTTTAGACTCTTCCATGATCTCAACCTTGATTTTAGACTCTTTCACAATTTTTAAATCAATTTTAGATTTTATTAAATCAGCTTGCAACTCATAAGCAGTCTTTGCATCCACTTTAAATTCTGTTACTGTATTTGATACTATTGCAGTCTCAGCTTCTGTATCTACTACTACTTCTTTTGCAAATTTAGAGATATATTCCACAATTATAAATTTTCCTGAAGGTGGACTGACAACTTCAATAAGATCCTTTGTAATTTCAATTTGTTCCTTTTTAACACTTTCAAGTTTTGCTTCATCAGTAATTGGATATTCAACTGGTGATTCTTTTAAAATATCTTTGGCTGGAAGTTCTAAAGTTTCTTTAACTTGGTTTAATTCAACAATATTCTCTGTATCTCTTTCTGTTTTAAAATGTTCTTCCACTAAAAGATCCTTTAAAATCATTTCTGACATCTTTTGAATATCAACTTGTAACGTTTGTTCTTCCACAATCTCAGAATCAATTCTTTGCTCAAACAGTTTAGGTATAATAATATCAGCTTCTTCCTTTGTAATTATATCTCTTGCTGGTTTTGACTCTGGCTTTGGTTCAATAGATTCAGCAACTTCTTCTGCACTTATTACTTCTTTAGGTGAAATTACAATTCTGGTTATTTCATCTAGAGATTCTCTTTGTGGAGGCAGTTCTTCACCATCTTTAATCATTTTTGTAGATTGTTCGTACTTATCCTTCTTCATCTTTGTCCTTTGGTATAATTTTTTTTATTTCTTGTATAGTTCTCTCTGCCCTCATTCGGCTTGACTCCTCATTAATTTGGATCATCCTCATCATACTCTGGGGCATGACAATCACATTTTTATCTTCTGAAATTTGTTCCTCCCTGTTTTCTTCTTTCATTGGGGTGCCAATATCAACATCTTCACTTTCTTTTTCTTCTATGCTGTTATCCATTTGGATTTTGAAAAGTTTGTCAACAGTAATAATGCTGATCTTAGAATTCAAAGTTATGGCTAACTGAAACTTTAAGACAATCTTGAACAACTAGAATGTAAACGTATTTTGTAACTTGGAATTTATATAATCACTAATTCGAATGTTTGCTTCCCTTATTCTGTCCACTTTTCTCATCATGATTTACTGACTGTGTCCATTCTGACCTGCCCTACTAAGTTCTTGTCTGTTTCAAGCCAGATATTTAAATAATTGTTTCAACTTCAACAAAAAAAAAAACTTTATCATGAGAATGACTGATTTGTTTTTGATTCTAGCTGGTCACCCTTGGTCACTCTTTGCCTCTGAAATGAACTAAAAAAAATCATTTTTTTAAAAAATTCGATACACAATTTGTTGTTATGAATATTACATTGCTTTCAATTTTATTACATATTACACCAGTTATAAAATTCTTCACTCTCCAAATCTCGTATATTTAAAAAAAAAAATTGTTGACAAGAATTACCACGGTTCTTTTTTTATTTATTTATTTTTGAACTTGATAACGAATTTATAATGGTAATAGGTACTCTATTCCCTACACTAGGGTGCCAGTTATCAAGATCAGCGATAATATAACACTTATAGATAGCTCTACTATATATAAAATATATATGTACTTTTATCGATTGTTAACACAGTATGCCCATATGAATAAACATTAAATACATCTTGTTACCACCTTTTACACATAAGGCTATGGTTGTAGTACATGGGCTTTAAACATTTTTTAAGCACGTGAAAACACACAAGAAAAAAAATTCACGTGTGCATGTAAAACCAGATACAAAAAAAAAAAAAATTCTACATATGGTTGTAATACATGAGTTAAAAAACTTTTACAATATATATATATATATATGTGGTTCAAAAATCAGGTACTACAACTAACAAAAACTTTTACATTTAAAGTTATAGGGTTTGGATTTAAAAGAAAATATTTCGCACAACATTTTATGGTTGTAAAACAGTCTTTCATTTTTGACACTCTTGAAATAAACTTTACATCACTTTGATATCACTTTATGATTATTTTACATAGTTTGAGTTTCCTATAAATCTATCATTAAGAGAACACATTTTGCTAAGCTTAAAAGCACCTATATAACAAACTTTTAAATATATTAGTCTGAGTATATAAAACTGTATCTATGAAATATCATTTGGGGATGTGAATATTTGTTCAACTGTCAAATCCAGAAAAAAAAATGTACATCTATATTGGGGAAAAACTTTTCAACCTTTTATGCTTGAGATACAACACAATTTTTCCACACATATGGGTTTCCAAGAAAATATATAGTAATGCAATACATATAAAATTTTCAAACACATCTGTTCCTACACATCGCACATACACACCCATGTACATATATATGCAGTGCTACATATACAAGTACATAGATTTTACACACACATACATCTATATACATTACATAATACTACACACTATTGGAAACGAGAAGGAAAAAAAAACTTTGGAGAAAAAATTGAAAAAAAAAATCCATATACATGCAAAATTCTTTACACTTTGCTTTAAAATAGACACAACATTATACTCAATTAACAAAAAAAAAAAACTTTCTACATAATAAAACTCAGGAAGTAAAAAAAAAAACCTCTTACATATACATTAATATAGTAGTTCAAACTACTTTCACATTTTATACAATCTGTTTAACCATATGAGTTTTCATTTTAATTAATCTGTTTATCAAAAAAAAAAAAAGAATTACAGATTATGGATGGAAAACATGGTATTCCTCTTTACTTTACTAACGAAACAGTATTTGATTTTATAAAATCAAAATGACAAAACTAAATCATTTTATATTCTGGAAAATTATGTATATATTAAATTATATATAGCAAATTATACACATATAGCTCATGAATTATTCAGGGTGTGGGAATAATGAACAGACTCCACGATTGGGCGTCCAAACTCAGAAAAAAAAAACGTAGCCTCTGTGCCAGTCAAAATCGTGTATTCATTCATTAAGACCAATAATCCAAGCAAAAGTACCTTGAATCCAACTATGCACAAGATACATATGTCAGGACAAGGATGAATCCTAACCTATTTGCCTAAACTATTGCCTCTCTGACTAATGGATAACGTTTATGATGACCTAGCAGTGGTTGGCTTTATTTCGTCCCAGCTGGAGGTCATGGTTCACATAGAAACTCAAAATAATAAAGGTTTATATGAAAAATCAATGATTTAATGGACTCTGACGATTGCAGAAGGGTACAGATATGATTGGATCGATTACTAATGGTTTGAACCGTAATAATGATAATTCTTAATGGCAACACTATAAAGAAGTGAATTTACATCAAAGAAATGTTATAAACAAATAGAGTAATGAACCTTAGAGATTGGGAGTGATGACAAACTAAGCTTATTTAAATAACAATATTATAGGAATTTATTAAGGAATTTAGTACAAAATAAGTTAAGTCTTTCTTTATACAACTTGGTTATTTTCTTTAATTCGTTTTGATGCAGCTTTGACAAACAATGTAAAAGTTTGTTAATTAGTCAGCCAAAAACCAATCAGCAATAAAATATTATTAGCCCTCTTCAAGATATTACAAATAAATCTGTTAATATATATATATATTACAAGACATGAAAGATGGGCATTTAAAACACTATTACATTTAAAATCATTTGTATATAATGAAACAGTTACATCTGTTTCACCTAAAATCTTCGATAATAGTATATATTTGTTGTAGGCGTGTATTTCTTAAAATTTTAAAAACTTTGTGCTTATAATATAGCAGGGTATGTGCGTATATAATCGTCCTATTAATATAAAATTACAGTCTCAAATATTTATATACAAGCATATTCTGTTAGATTTGTTAAAACTGAAATAAACATAACTGTATAATTAAAATTTATCTATATAGCAGCATAATAAGTTAAATTTATAATATTACTTATTTTTCAATATTCTTTCTCAATAATTATTTAAGTCAGTATTTATTAAAACTTATTAGTATATAATATAGTAATTTATAAGTCAGTATTTATTTTAAATTATTTCCAAGTTTTCAATTCTTTTGTTTGCTTAAAATTACAAGCAGAAAGTTTTATCAGTTTTGACACTTCGTTCTAAAAATAAATCTTTGACTAAAATTTGACCTATTTAAAAATTATAACCAAGACCAATTATAATATTCAGTCAGGCATAAATCTATACAAAAATCTTTACAAATTACTTATGACCATTCTCTTGAAAATATATATTTTAACCATGACGTCAATTAAAACAATAGAGTCTTACCAAGTCCAGATTTAGATATACTTAATATTTTTACTAACTGGATATTTGGTTAAAGGCTAGTTTGAACTAGTCATCTTGTGATGTGGCATGACTCAAAGTAGGAGGTTACTACTGTCAAAAATATAGCATAAAAAGGGGTCCAAATAGCCACCAAAAACCTCTTCCATCATCTGTCTTAAGTTTTGCTCTTGCTGTGAACATTGTGATTGCTGCCAAAATTATTTCCAAAGGCCAGAGCTGAAGCTAAGTAAGAAAACTGTTTCTGCTGTTTAGAAAGCTAAATCTTAAAAAAAAACTACCATTCAAGCTGCTCCAAAGATGACCGTTGGCTAAAAGACAAAGAGACAGCCGTTTGCTCTTCCACGAGCGGCTACCGATGAGAGAAAACCTCCACCATGTCCATCACAGTAAGAAAGAAGCTGTACCTGAGAGACCAGAGAGTTCCTGACCAGAGAAATGGAGAAAGCTGCCACAGAGATAAATTTGCGAAGCTCCATCCAGACTAAAACCTAAGAGAAGCCCAACCTGACTGAATATAGTGAGAAGCACATAGAAACAATGCCTTAAAAGAGACTTTGCCGGTAAATCCTTTCTGACAAATATTAAATCTCATAACTAAAACGTATACTAAATGAAAGCTAGCTAACTAAATCACATAATCAATTATATTTTCTAAATGTTCAATTAAAATATTTATCTTAAAATGTTTATCTTAAATTTGTTTAAATCTTAGAACACTCCAAATTCTTGCTTGATCATTAATAATTTTAAATAATCCTAAACATCTAGTTTCTATAAAACCATACAACAAATTTATTTCTATATTATCATCTTATTGATCGTTTTATGCAATTTATTCTTATGTCATCTATCTTTAGTTTTAAGTTCATGTTTATTGATTTATGCTGTGTTTTATCAGAATAGAGTCTTGTGTTAATAAATTATCGGGGGGGGGGGTGAGCAATCACTTTTATTATATCAAAGTATTGCGATATAAAGAATATAGTTAAGACTCTTTTCTGAATTATATTTGTGCTAGAGTGAATCGGTATTTATAATGCCCGAATAAGTGATTTAAAATCTTTTGCTAAAGTTATTTAAAAATGTATATTTGCATATATTATTTAAAATGCATCTTTTTCTCAAGTTATTGAAAATGAAAATGTTTTGCGAAAGTTATTTAAAATGTATATTTGCGTATATTATTTAAAACGCATCTTTTCTCAAGTTATCTAAAATGAAAAGGTTTGCTAAAGTTAGTTAAAATGTATATATTGCATATGTTATTTAAAACACAGATTTTGCCCAAGTTATTTAAGAATTATATTTGCGTAAGTGATTTAAAATATGTATTTTGCCAGCTATTTGAAAAGGTATATTTTACACAAAGTATTTAAAATGTAGGTTTGCATTCGCTATTCAAAACATTTTGCATTATTAGTAAGGTCTATTTTGACGAATTATTTAAGATGAGTAATTTATTTAAAAATCAATAATTTGCGTGAGCTATTTTATAACTCTTATTTTATTATTTAAAAATCAGTTTGATATTAGATGTAGTTATACTACATATAACTAATGTTCCCAGTTCTAAAAAATCAGAAGTTTGCTATAACTTCGAATTAGAGAATTAAGTAGCTATGCAGAGAAACCTTAAATCAGATTCTCATTATTGCTTTTATCATATAATTTAATAAGCTCCTTTATGAACTGACCAGTGGTAGTAGCACTGAAGAAGCTAAGATTTTGGTGTAATTAATTTATAAAATATTAATTTAGCGTTGCGAATGTATTGCTAATTTGCATAAATATGCACATCTACTTGCTATGTATATAATGGCCCATCTCAAGATTGTTCAACGTCCAGTCACGCCTCAAAAGTTTAGGCCACTGCGACATTTTCTTCGTATTTCATCAAGTCACGCCTCAAAAGTTTAGGCAAATGTGACAGTTATTCGTACTTAACGGAACCAAAGCGTTTCCACAGGACTCATAAGCCACCCTTCTATTCACTAAATAAATAGGCCTCTTCTATTATAGCAAGCAGATCGGTTAGGGAACCGTTTACTAGGTAATAAACCCCAATTAAGAATGCATTCGATGCGCACTTATCTGATACTATAGTTTCAAACGCACTAGAATCTGATGTTCCACTACCATCACATCTCAGTTCAACTTCCCTAGAAAGTAACTTCGGTTTTGATCCGATCTAGAATCTGATTTAATGTGTTTATCTGTATTGCAATTATATATCATGCAAATATCGGTGATATGATTTAAAATATATTAATAATATAATCTTAAACTTAGTAATTATAATATAATTTTAAACTTAGTAATAATAATATAATTTTAAACTTAGTAATAATAATATAATCTCTTATTCATCAACAAATCGATCACTCTAGCTAACTATAACCAATTCCAAATATATAAAACATAGCATGAATTAGAACATGAAAGATGACATAAGCTTATTAAAAAATACACTGCTGTGTGATATTATTTTATAACTCGAGAATTGATTCATTGCTTGTAATATTATTTTATAACTCGGAGAATCCACTCATTACTTTGTAATATTATTTTATAACCTAGAGAATCCACTCATTGTTTTGGATATTATTTTATAACCCTGAGAATTCACTCATTGCTTTGTAATATTATTTTATAACACTGAGAATCCACTCAATGCTTTGTAATATTGTTTCATAACCCTGAGAATCCACTCATTTATTTGTATTATTATTTTATAACCCCAGTATTCACTCACCAGCGTGTGAGCTAGCTATACACCACTTACTATGCTTTAGTATTTATTAAATGTTATATTCAATTTATGAAATATAAATTTGTCTTAGTCTCATTACTTGCTCATTATCTTATGAATCACTAGTTAAGTTATATAATAGAATATGTAATATGGGTGAATGTCTCATGTTTTACTGCTTTTCTATTGCTGGAATGTGATTAAAGAAATATTGAGTGTAACCTCAGGCATGTCATTCACGATGGGTTGACTTGGAAGCACAAGTGAGAGAGTTAAGGTTGATCAGACATAGGGTATTACTATCCCAACTTGGTCAGCTTTGGTTCTCTGGCTTGGACTCTCAGTCTGTTGAGCAAATGTACAAACCTGACCATTACAATAACGAGTGTGGGAAGCAAAATAATTCTTAAATAAATAATTGACAATTATACAGTCAGATTTAATTAATTACAAAATTTGTTTGTGAAGGACATGCCATCATGGCAGAGATGATTTCAGGTTTGCTAAATAAAGATATATAATGATGAAGAAGGCAGTATGCTATTATAGATTACAACAAAATAAATTAGGTCTTTTATGAACCACTGGGTGGCTTTACTAAAAGAAATTCCTGATTTGTACAGGTAGATAAGAGAAATGTTGGCCCTCCTGCCAAAGCATGTTTCTGAATAATAATAATAATAAATGTGATGTGCTGGATTTACCAAACACATCTTAATGGCAATGCTCGAAAAAATCCCTTGGTATGAACTATGTCTACTTTGAGGGAGTATGAAAGGTTGGACCGGTCATAGCTAAATTTCTGATAATAATAAATGAATGGTTGTAGCTATAAATACATAATGTTTTAGACATATATAGATAGATAGTGTATCATTAACAAAATTAATAACTATTCGTCTGCCATAATGGAAAGTCCCAGAAACTTTTGGCCATCAATGAATGAAACATAAATTATACTATAAAAAGGAAGGCAAGAATTAAAACTAAAATATAAATTGTTTTCCACACTTTCAAACATTTCATTTATTACTAAGTTATTTAATAATTTATCAAAGACTACAAATAAGATTGTCTTTAATTAACATAGACAGACATTGAATATCGAACTAATAAATTGTAAATTATAAGTTTAATATTTTTCTGACAATTAATATATATATATATATATATGAAATATATACTGATAAAATTCTATGATAAATTTTACTTAATTGATTCACTAAAATTATTTATTCTTTCAGAAATAATTACAGGGTTATTTTAAATTGGTGGTAATAGTAAGATACTTTTAAAATAATTTCAATCATAACTAAATTTAAAATAAATTTATAATATAAAAGGTACAAAACTAAACGAGCCTTCTATTAATTGACTTACAGGAAGTAAGTCTCCTGTAATAATTTTCAAGTAAAAAAAAATAAGAGGGAGAGGATTTAAAGTTAGTTTCTCATTGAGTTTTGTACTTGGCAATTTCAGTAAGTGAAATATTCTAAATAAACCAACAAAAATTAATTAAATTTGCCACATCAAAATAATGTAAGATTTTATAAGAATTGATATTTTAAATTGAATAAAATTAAAAGACGCATTTTAAACCAAGCCGTATAAACATCACACAGATATATAAAATATAAATTAGTATTGATTTGGATAACAAGTAAAGTAGAATTAATTGCTTGTGGAAAATTGGATGTTACATCAGAATCAATCGGTAGGCATTCCATGGCTTGAAACAGCAGTTACAATCAGATCATTCAGCAGGCTTCCTTAACACAGTATCATCTCAGGCACTGGAAAAGCATGGTGTTGAGGTGGTGGAACAGGTCTCTGAGAAGCAATCGACTGATCTTTTCACCCCATCATTTCTAGGCATGATGTATATATAGATTAATCACTTCTCTTCAGTAAAGTCAAATTTTCCACTATTTATGTGTTCTGGTCTTATCTACAGGATTCAGTCTATACTGACCTCCACCACTTGTAATTGCTCTAAGCAGTTCTCTGAGGTTGGTGCCTGCTTTGGAGGAAAATCTATAATCCTACATGCCTCAAGGGTTGATTTCCTAATTACAAAAACAACAACAAGCATATTAATTTTATCATTCATTGTACTAACAAAATCTATTTAAGGTTTAGATTAACAAAATGTAGATTTTATTCAGAAAAATTTTAGGAATTTGGTACAATGACTTTCACATTTAATATTTGATTAAAACTTAAGTAGAAATTTACAAAATATAATTGATCCTTCAATGTACATTTATCAAAATTTAAATATAAAATGTTACCAACTGATTAATTTAAGAAAAATGAACTTTAATGAAGAATTTAAAATATTTGTAACATTTTATAGATATCAGAGATTCAATTACATATAAATACTAATTTAATAAAATAAACATATACTTTTACAAATATTATAAAATAAATAAACTATTATAAAAGGTTAGTTAATCATAAAATACAAATTAATTAGATACAAGATTACAATATTGCTTATAATTATACTACCACCAATTATGAGGTAGGTGTCAGTTATTATAAAAGATTGGGTTCAAACCCACACTAGTGCTGATGACATTGGCACTAGGTGAAGCAGAAATATGTACTATATTTCCAGCTTCAATAAGGACTATCTTCTCCAAGAATTGAGGCACTTTCTTCATGTTTCTCTATTTTATTTCCCAAAGCCATAGGACTTCTGCTGTTGTTTTCAACACAGCTATTGATCTTTTCTTTTAATTCATCTTCATTCCTCTTATCCTCTTATTTTAAACCATCTATATTTTTCTCTACAGATTGATCTATCTTTTGCCCTAGACTTTGTATACATTTAAGCATCTGCCTCATTATTTTCATTATTTCTGCTTCATTCATTCTATTAAAATTTTAATATATTTCAATTTATATCCCATCTGTGCCTCTCTGACTACCAAGAACCCACACATCATCTCCTTGTCTGACACCTATCTCTGACTGACTAATTTGCCTTTCACCCTGCTCTTGTATGCATGTTAATTACATAAAAAATATTTAATGTCTTATTCAATGAATCACACAATAGTCTATATAGTGCATGTCTGTTTGTAATATCCCAAATTATATATCCATCTATTCCCCCAGAGATCCAACAGATACTGAAGTCACCAGAATGATTAGCAGTTCACAATTGTGAGACAAATAAAAGAATTCAGTCACAGCACTATAATCACACTATGCATCACGAGCACTCAAAGGATGATCCCAATTCAATCACTATTAACTACCACAACCCTTGATTGAATGATGCAAACTCTGTTGCAATAAAAGAAGGCTTTTAAGTCTTAGGGGCTAAATCAGATAAACTATGATTTGCTCTCTCTCTCTTGGAGTCTTATGTGGCAAGTATCAAAGGATGCTCTGCTTATTATGGACTACAGAATACTAGGCCTTGATATCATGGCAGAACTGCTGTTAACTGCTTAATGATAAAATAAGAATAACATAACTTATAGACTGGGTTGGAAAACTATGGTGTGCTCTCTTTTTTGGAGACTTATATGCCAATATCATGGCAGGACTGCTGTTAACTGCTTCATGATAAAATAAGGATAACTTATAAATTGGGTTGTAGCAGTGAATAAGTTTGATCATTCACATGTTACACAAATACATAGCATTCTCAAGGCAATGAAAAACTCTCCACTCATCATCAAAACTGCAATCTAACCAACCAAATTCCAACGATCAAATATCCAATTCAACCTCCAAAATCATGGACTTTTCTACAAAATGAACTCCCCAAACACACATGAGACTACTATCCCATAATTCATCACTATTACTATGCATGTCCTTTCTGGGAATAAATTATTCTAATGTTTCAAAAACAAACTTTATTATTTATTTCACCAATGTCCTAAGTTGTGATATACATATCTATTTTCAAAATCGAGAAAAAAAAACTAGGCTGTTTTATGGATGTACCCATTTTATCATCATCAATGAAAATTAAATCATATTACACATCATCATATACAAATCTAAAATAAGACTATATGACCAAGACAATTTTGTGAGACAAAAAAAAATTCACCAAAAAAAAATTTCCTCTCTCTTTAACCACACATCTCCCATCACTTTATAGACTACTTTTCTCAGGTATATGGTAATATATCATGCCCCAGTGGTGCATCCATTGTAACTTAAATATTATATCAAAGAGAAAATAATTGAAATATGCAAAGAATTAAAATATTACCACTAGCTGAGTATAAGCTATGAATCAAAAGGCATTGTAGCCAAATAAAAGATTCATTATCAAAATGATGAGTAAGTACTTATTAAGGAAACTCATAAGTTGTAACTATAATAGTCATTGAACTTTATTAATGAGCAAAATCAGCTAAATATTAATTCTCAATAAAAAATTGGTGGCTTAAATTCATCAACTTCTACTTAAGATTTAAAAAAATATCATAATATCAATACTTTGGAACTAGACATTTCATTTATATGGTATCTGGCCTATTTGGAACCCTAGTTAGGCAGCCATTGTATCATCAATAAACAAGTAGAAAGGACAAAGTATTATAACTCAGGAAATAACATCAAGTGAGTTAGTACACTGGTAACTCAATAAAATATCTTCTCAATAAATCCAACAGTAGATTTGACCCACTTTCATCTCTTGCTTTGGTGTCAAATGCATATTTAAATGAATAACTAGTGAATATGGTCTAGCAGAGCACCACTAGATTATCTGATCCTAGACACAGTTATATCTTATAACCTTTTCACATGTACTAGGTTTGAATCCCTTTTTGGTACTTTATTTGTAACAAAAATGGAGGATTTTCTTTTTAGACCCATATCACTGTACGCACTAACATTTAGGTAAATGTAAATCATCCTTAGACTAAAGTGGAGTATATAAAATTCATCAGACAATAATTATCTCATATATTTTAACATAATAAATGTGTTTTAATATCTTTATTAGATTTACTAGCTCATATTATACTATTGATTTAAGATGGCAATACACTCATCCTTGCATGATGTAGATGGTGGAATGGTGGTTATTATAATTATTCTCGAATGTCAACTAAATACCATGAAATCACTTATTTATCTATGGCCTTTAAACATTTATCCAGTTCATTAATTCAAATGTGATGATGATGATGATAATGATAATTATAATGGTTAACCACAGCTCCAGCACCAAGTCTAACATAAAATTTATTTCAAAAGAAATTCATAACTACTGGTTAATCTTAGTATATTTAATTAGAACCTAAACAATTAACATTCACCATTGATGATGAATGATCACAACTAATAAAAAATACCTTAATGAAAACATATGCTTTGTTTATTAACACAAATTAACATTTATTAATGTGTTACTAACATATACAAACAATTTAAAGATAAAACTAAGAATTTATAATAATAATAATAATAATAATAATAATAATAATAATAATAATAATAATAATAATAATAATAATAATAATAATAATAATAATAATAATAATAATAATAATTGATTATATTGCAATCATAAGATTACTTTTATGTTCTTCCCCCTTTCTTATCAGAGATATAATGTATATAAAATTGGATACCAAATTTGCTAAAGTTTTTTTTTCACAAGAAAAATATTTTATAAAAAAAATAAACACTCTTTTGCACACATACTTTTATAATCTAACATGTAAAGTAGAATGATTAAAAAAATGTTAGTAGAATTGGAAACAGCAAGATTTCCAGAAACAAGTTTTTAAATTACTTCTCCCCACTTCTTTCTAAACTACTCTTAAGATCATTATACCTTAACTCAAAGCAATAATACTCCAATATTTCTAAGGCAGATATTTATTCTCACATTCACACACCATTACAAAAATCTAGCAAGTTAATATATTACTGTGCATGTGTGTGTTTATCCCTATGATAACTAAACATTATTTAAAAACCAAATAATAATACAAAAAAAAATATTTTACATATTAATAACATTTCATAACTTTAGATTCATATACAATAATACTCTGTAATAGTTAAGGAGCATTAAGCTGTTGATAATGTGCTTTGCAGATTTTAACTATAAATGATTGAATACTAACACTTCAAACACATGATACAGTCTTTGGGAAAAGATAGAGTGGCCATCTACTTTTTCGAACCCAAACACTTTTGTATGGGCAAATATTAAGTGTCTGAAAGTGAAAGCATGAAGATATTAAATAATCACTTTAAATTAGTTTTACATGCTTGAATGAATGATGCTGGTGAAAATTACTAGAATTTATGATACATCATTCTTATTAGACATTAAATGTATGTAAATAAATCAATTATTTTATATAGCGCGATGTTTATAAACTGTAATGGATAAACAGCATTAAGCTGTTGCACATGCGCTTTGCAGATTTTAACTATAAATGATGAATACTAACACTTCAAACACATAATAACGTCTTTGGGAAAAGATAGACTGGCCATCTATCTTTTCGAACCCAAATACTTTTGTATGGGCAAATCTTAGAATATAAACTTCATTAATAAGTGGGGTATAATAGTTTTAGCATACATAAAATTATTACTCAAGGATATAGCTATGATTATTGAAAAAATATTTTGTTTCAATCGATTATGGTTGTTTTAAAGTTCTAAGAAAAAAATATAAAATTTTATTGCTTGAATTGAGTCTTTGATATCATAAAAAAATAGACAATGAAAAATCATATTACCAGTCCCAAAAGTTGAAACATGGCTTATAAATGTGTATACTTATTTAGCTTGTGAACATCTATAATGGACTGTCTCTTTTCTTGAAACTTATAATTATTTGATGGTTATGATTGGCTTCAGCAGAACCCATTTGGCACTGGAACTGTTTCTTCCCTCCCTGTTATGCATAATTCTTCTATTAGATGGATTATATCAGTTGTCTCCCATTCATATTTTTACTGGGTTTAAATTCAGTCATTGGAATAATTGTACTAGATGATTTAATCTTTATCAGTTGATTAATTATTTTCCTTCAGCTTTCAAATGCAAGTGAATGTTTACTTTTACTTAAAATATCACATTTCTCTCAGTCATCAGAAGTACAAGAATTTTAATTTCAGAGAAAGCATTTCTTTCTTTTTTGTTCTTTATATGACATGCTGGTGGATGGACTGGTAAACAGATGAGACTATATAGGTTTTTAGCCTGCCATCCTTATATTTTCAATCTTCAAAAAACTTCATATTAAAAAAGATTTTAAATGGATTTCTGGCAGAATTAAAACCCTTAACTTTTTCTAGTTTCAATATTTTTAAAAAATCTTTCTTCGATGATTTTTCAGACTAGTTTTATACTTGATTTTTTTTCTCTATTTTCAGCAAACTCATTTTTAGATTCACAGTGTGACTTTGATTGGTTTTATACTTGATTTTTTTTCTCTATTTTCAGCAAACTCATTTTTAGATTCACAGTGTGAGTGGAAAAAGTCACACTGTAAATATAAAAGTGAGTTTGCTGAAAATAGAGAAAAAAATCAAGTATAAAACCAGTCAAAGTTACACTGTGAATCTAAAAATGAGTTTGCTGAAAATAGAGAAAAAAAATCAAGTATAAAACTAGTCTGAAAAATCAGCTAAGATAGATTTTTTAAAAATATTGAAACTAGAAAAAGACAAGTGTTTTAATTCTGCCAGAAATCGATTTAAAATCTTTTTTAATATAAAGTTTTTTGAAGAAACATATGAAAAATCACACTATCCTGATTATTTAGATTAATCCTGTATTGAAGTAAAAAATTGTCTTAATCCTTTTTTACGTATCAGTCACAAAATGTGACACCTGAAAATTTGAGCTACTTTCCTTGATTAAGCTGATGGGAAAATTTTAATGCTATATTTCTCACATCATCTAAGTTTTAACAGAAAAACAACCAATCTTTATAACACAAAAAAGTTGAGTAAAAAAAATATAATTTAACAGATTGTCTTCTTTTTCTATTTCAATATGTAATAACTGTAGATTTGTTTATGCAATGTAAACACACACTCATTCAAATCATTTATAAAACTGGCCCATTAAAACAATCTGAATGCTTTTTCAAATTATAATTTTAATATCTAAAATTAAAATTCTTATAACTTTCAAACCCAAAACTACAACTACATAAAAAATAGAAGTAGAAATACAGTAGTAGAATCGAGCTTAAGGTATACAATAATTGTGAAGAAAGTTATTATTTGCAAAGTGAGAATTACAAACTAAATAGCTTACACTAGAATCGAGCTTAAGGTATACAATAATTGTTAAGAAAGTTATTATTTGCAAAGTGAGAATTACAAACTAAATAGCTTACACTGACACTACCTATATATGTGTTATAAGCCTATATAAAAAATTAACTATTGAATAATCAAATGTGTGTACTACTCTTTTTGAGTTTTTATCAACACACAAACAACTAAAGAATGTAACTTGTCCACTCTCTTTCTGTCTTAGACTTTTATAACTTGATCCTGTAGGGTTCAAACTTGGATGCCCTACAGCTTCCTTTA
This sequence comes from Epiperipatus broadwayi, assembly GCA_028023455.1. Lineage (NCBI taxonomy): Eukaryota > Metazoa > Onychophora > Udeonychophora > Euonychophora > Peripatidae > Epiperipatus > Epiperipatus broadwayi. Next base: position 93,994 of record JAQFVV010006507.1, read on the forward strand.
CCATATAAAATATGATGATGATTTTTGGTCCACATTTTCTTTCATGCACATTACTACAAACTTAGCTACTGACTAAATTGCAATGATATATATATATATATATATATATATATATATATATATATATATATATATATATATATATATATATATATATATATTGTAACTTAAATTTTAGTTGAAAGAATTAAATATTACTACTGGATCACAACCTGTGTCAAAAGGCATTGTAGCTGAATAAACATTGTCAAAATGATGAGTAGGAACATATTAAGGAGACTAATAAGTTGTAACTATAATATCATTGAAATTTATTAATGATCAAAATATTAATTATCATTCAAAATATTGGTGGCTTAATTCAAACATTTCTATTTAAGATTTAAAAAATATCATAATGTCAATACTTAGAAAATATCCATTTCTGTTATTTGGTATCTGGCCTCTTTCAAGCCATTGTTAGGCAGCCATTGTATCATCAATAAACAAGTAGAAACTATAAACAAATTATTAACAATAAACTATTATAACTCAAAAAATAACATCAAGTGGGTGAGTACAATGGTAACTCAATAAAATATCTTCTCAATAAATCCACCAATAGATTTTACCCACTTTCATCTCTTGGTTTGATATTGAGTGCATGTTTAAGTCAATACCAAATTATTAGTTTTTATGCTGGGTTTGCAAAAAGATAAGGGGGATTTAGATTTAAAGGCCCTAGCATTGACAAAGATTATGTTGTGGAAATGGGATGGGGCAGAATATGGGAAGACTTAGAGTGGGGAATGGAAAATAAAGTGGCAAACAGGTTTATCTGGGCGTAGTTGCTGAGATATTCTTGACTTTGTTTAAAGTGAAACCAAATACATCACATCACATCATAGACAAAGTTATATCTTATAACTGTTTCATATGTGCCGGGTTTGAACTTCATTTTGGTACTTTATTTCTAACAAAATTGGAGAATTTTGTTTTTAGACCTGTAACACTGTATGCACTAACATTTAGGTATACACAAAACATCCTTAAACTAAAGTGGTGTATATAAAATTCATCAGACAGAAATCATCTCATAGATCTTAACATAATAAATGCATTTCAATATCTCTATAAGTTTTACTAGCTCATATTATATTATTAATTTAGGATGGCAATTCATTCATCCTTACATGATGTAGATGCTGGAATGGTGATTATTATATGGATTTATGAATGTCAACTAAATACCGTGAAATCATTTATTTATGGCCTTTAAACATTTATGTAGCCCATTCATTAAAATGTGATGAAGATGATGACAATAATTATAATGGTTTCAACCACAGCTTTAGAACCAAGCTTAACATAAAATTTAGTTCTAAAGAAATTTATAACTACTGCTTAATTTTAGTATATCTAATTGGAACATAAACAATTAATATTCCCCATTGATGATGAATTATCACAACTAATAAAAAATACCTTAATGAAAATATACACCTCATTTAATAAAACAAATTAATATTTATTATTGCATTACTAACATATACAGACAATTTAAAGATAAAACTAAGAATATATATGACTAATAATAATAATAATAGTAATAAAAATAATTGATTATATTGCAATCATAAGATTAATTTTAAGTTCTTCCTCCTTTCCTGTTAAAGATATAATGTATGTCAAATTGGACAACAGATTTTCTAAAATCTGTTCTCCACAAGAATATATTTCATAAACAAATAATCACACATTTGGCACACATACTTTTATAATCTAATATGTAAAGTAGAATAATTAAGGAGAAAGAAATGTTAGTAGAATTGAAAGGAGCAAGATTTCCAGAAACAAGTTTTTAAATTACTTTTCCCCCTCCCTCTAAGCTACTACTAAAATCACTATTCTTTAAATCAAAACAAAAATAACCTAATATTTTAATGCCATATATGTCTATTGTTCTCACAATCACACACCATTATATACATGTAAAAAATTAATATATTACTGTGTATGTGTGTGTTTATCCTCTTTATAACTAAACATTATTTCAAAACAAAATAATAATACAAAAAAATCTTTTACATATTAACAAACATTTCATAATTTTAGATTAATATACAATAATACCCTTTAGAAAATAAACTTCATTAATAAGTGGGGTATAATAGATTTAGCATACATAAAATTATAACTCAAGGTTATAGCTATTATTATTGAATAAATTTTTGTTTTCAATTTATTATGGTTGTTTTAAAGTTCTGAGAAAAAAAAATAAAACTTTACTGCTCAAATTTTTACCAATAGTCTCTAATATCATAAAAGAAAATATATAATGATAATTCATATTACCAGTCCCTTTTATTTTGTGGAGGCTTCCAAGAGTTCAAACTTAGCTTGTTAAATGTCTATACTTTTGCAGTAAACAATTTCTGTGGTTCACTGGAACTGTCTCTTTTCCTAAGGCTTATAATTATTTTATGGTGATGATTTGCTTCAGTTGAATCCATTTGTCCATGGAGCTGTTTCTTACCTTTTTGTTATGCCTAACTCTTCTAATAAATGAAGTAAATCAGTTGTTCTCCCATTTTTAATTTTTCTTGGGTTTAAATTAAGTCACTGGCATAACTGGGCTAGATGATTCAATACTTATTAGTAGATTAATTATTTTCTTCAGCCTTAAAATGCAAGGGAATGTTTTCTTTTACTTAAAATATTGCATTTCTTCCAATAAGTCATAGGTATAAAATAGTTTTAATTTCAGACAAGTCATCTTTTTTATATGATATGATGACTCTAACGTGGGTCAAAAAGCCCAAGATGAAATATACATTTTTAACCTGCCATTCTGTTTTCAATCTTCCAAAATAAAACTTTTGAGATAAAAAATAAATGATTTTAAATTGATATCTGGCAGAATTAAAATGCTTGTCTTTTCTAGTTTCAATATTTAAAAAAAATCCCCCAAACTGATTTTTCAGACTGGTTTTATACCTTATTTCTTTCTCTATTTTCTGCAAATCCTTTAATTATATTCCTAGTGTGACTTTCTCTAGGAACACATGAAAAATCACACTATCCTGATTATTCAGATTAATCCTGTTTTGAAATAATATTGTTTTAATCCTTTTTTCATTTATCTGTCACAAAATGTCACACCTGAAAATTCTTTTTGATCTCAGATGAGAAGACCCTAAATTAGAGTTCTCACATCATTTATGCTTTAACAGAAAAACAACCAATCTTTATAATGTAAATTGTTGAGTAAAAAAAAAATCATTTAACAGATTTTTCTTATTTTTCTTTTTCAATATGTAATAAATGTAGATTTGTTTATGCAATGTACACACACACTTTATCATCCAAATAATTTATAAAAACTGGCTGTTAGAAATCTGAATGCTTTTTAGAAATTATAATTTTAATATCCAAATTTAAATCCTTAACCTTCAAACCCCAAATTATAATCATAGAAAAACAAAATAGAAACAGATAATAGTAATAAAATATTAGAATCTAGCAAATTCAGGCTAGTTTTGAAGAAAGTTTAATATTTGAAATATAAAATGACAACTAAATAGCTTACACACACTGCCTATATATGTGTTATAACCCTATAAAAATTAACTATTGAATAAGAAGGTATGTACTACTCTTTTGTTTTCTCAACACACAAACAACTAAAGAAGATAACTGTTGCTTCCTCTCTTTCTATGTTAGGCTTTATAGAACTTGACCATGTAGGGTTTAAACTTGGATGCCCTATGGCTTTTTTTCCTATACAAGAATGTGATGATGATTTTTGTTTCACATTTTCTTTTATGCACATTATTACAAATTTAGCCATTGACTAAATTGTAATGGCACAACATTCCGTTTCTTCTAATAAAATGATTAGCACCCTTGTTTTAGACATATATAATAAGAAAATCATAACTAATAAAATAACGCTTATAATAATAAATGTAAAAAAAATTCTAACTACTGGCAAACATCATCTAGAAATGTCCACCAAATCCCCTTTTCATTAGAAAACCAGGTATGTGATTTATTTAGAGATTTTTTCAGGCTACTCTGCTGAAGTATAAGGGATCAAACTCCTAGCATTATAGGTTCCCTTATTCCCATCAAGAGTAGCAAGCATAAAAGCATTCTCCCCTATTTTCTTCATAATTTAAATGGCCCTTTTTACAAATGCATAAACTTCTTTCTTTGGGGCTGCAAAGATAATAGATTATCAGGACTGCTCTAATTTAGCTCTTGAGTCTTACATTAGGCTTTTCCTTTTTGCAAATCATATTGTGGTCTGCATAAAATTGCAAATGTCTATTCAGTCCATTTTTGATATCTTTAAATTTTTTTTCATTTTGGCATTTTTAGCACTGTGGTAATTCCACTGGTCGAAAGTTGATTATCTCTAGAAACTACTATCTTTCCAACATTATCCCCAAAATTTCTCTAAGGATTGATTAGGAGGCTTAGCCCTGTAATTCTTCCTATACCATAACTACCAAAATATCTGATCATTTGTCTGATTATCTAGATTCAGACTAGAGACATTATAACGATACCTGTTCTTGGTGCCTTTGGCCTAGTCTCTAAATCTAGATCTGATATCTCTAGAGCATCCAAGATTTCTGATGTTGCCTCTATGCTGCAGCAATCAGCAGCAATAAGCATTTGCTAAATGCTTCAGAGAAGATTGTTTTGGAGTACTCTCAGGATCTGGTGCTCTGAGAGAGGAAATGCAGTCAGACTTTTCAGTTTAACTGCCTGCCCTCAGAAAAACTGTGTATAGCTGCCCTTGGTACCACTATACTTTTCCTGAGTAATCTGAGAGTGCACCTGGTCCTGCCTATCTTCGCTCCAGAAACATGATAGGATGACACAGTGAAAATCCCCAAAGGTTGTGGGTTTATCAATCAGGGACCACCACCACTCTTTCGCATAGGCATAAAGATGATTGCAGGCAATGACCAACTTTTCCAATTCATTGAACCTACACATAAAAAATAGTTCTTCCAAGGTATGCAGATGCTCTTAGGGGTTCTCCCTGCTTTCCACAATAAAGGCCTTAATATTAATTAAATTTGAGGTCATTGATCCTCCTACTGTATATTCTTCTCTACTGGTATGGTCAGCCCTATCTACTGATTTTTCAACTTGCAGATTTTCAACTAAACTAGGTATCTTTTTCTCTGACTGACTATGTTCTGATCTATCCCTACCATCATCTGGACTGATGCTCACATCATTTTGCCCTGAATTTAGGTTTGACTGATCCTGCAGCCCCATATTAATATGATCTTTTAATTACCCTATTTTCTGGTAGTGATTATCCATCATGGGGACCATGTCTCTCATGGCATATGCCTTATGATTCACCTCAACATTCTCCAAAATAACACCCATTTCATGTTGATCCCTTCTGGGTCCCCTTTCTAAAGAACTTGATTTGTCCCTTTTCACTATCTCCTTCCTAAGGCTATCCATTTGTTTCCCCAATTCTTATCTAAGATTTTGATCAATTTGTACACACTCATTGGTCATGCTTCTCTTAACTTTTGAATTTCATTTTTTAAGTCACAAAACTAGTTTTTCATAGTGAGGGTTTGATCCACACAGCTCAAGGTAGCTTCCTTTATGAGCCCAAATTGGATACCACCTTCTCTAATATGATATTAATTTTTGCAAAAGTTATTTCACCATTCCTTTCTATGCCTTTTGATATGGATTGGGAGACCAACACATGGACTTCATTCCTAACTAACTCAATTTCTTTCTTATTTTTTTTTTGATAGACTGCTTCACTTGAGCCTTTAATGACTTCAATCCTTGACAATCTTTCTGTTTGGCCATTTCCATAGATCTAGACACTCTTTTTATCCCACCCTCTAATGATGCAAACCTATTCTTACACTCTATATTGGATTTTCTATCCTTGTTTCCAAGACTATGATCATTTGGCTTTTATTTTCCATAGAATTATCTATATTTACCCTTAAACTTTCTATACTTTTTTCCACATATTGACCTATATTTTGTTCTAGACTTCCTATACTTTTCACTACAGATTGATCTATCATTAGTTCTAGATTTTATTATCTTCTTTTAGACTTATATTATCTTCTTTTATACCTTTTACATTTTGTTCTAAACATTTATGAGCTTCTTCTATTCTTTTAAGCATCTGCATTATCATTTCCATCACAGATGGTGCTTTATTTTCTATCTGAGTCTGGCAAACTTCTTGCTCTCTATCTACTGTTTCCTCACTTGAGGCTGTATCACTACCATTAACTTTAGAGGCATCTTCCTCCTCTTCCTCTCTTCCTTTTTGTGTTTTTTAAAGGAAATCTCCATATTCTCTTCTTCAGTATAAAAACTATCACTGATCCCTGGGATTGGGACACCTTCCTGTTCCATAACCTCTTCAGTAGTATTATTTAGTTCACTCATTTTTTAAAAAATTATATACATCCCATATGTGCTTCCCTGACCACCAAGAACAAACACATCATTTCCTTGTCAGACACCTATCTCTGACTGACCAACTAATTTCCTTTTCACCCTGCTCTATTATGCATTACAAATTCAAAAAGGAAAAAATATTTAATATACCTCATTCAATGAATCAACACAACAACAATCTATATAGTGCATGTCTGTCTGTAATAACCCAAATTATATATTCATCTATTCCACTAGAGATCCGACAGATACTGACAGTCACCAGAATGATTTGCAGTTCACAATCATGAGACAAATAAAATAATTCAGTCACAGTACTATAATCACACAATGCATCATGAGCACTCAGAAGATTATCCCAATTCGATCACCTTAAGCTACCACAGCCCTTGATTGAATAATGCAAACTCTGTTGCAATAAAAAAGGCATTTACATCTTAGGGGTTAAAATATATAAACTATGCCTTGATCTCTCTCTGGAGTCTTATGTGGCAAGTATCAAAGAATTTCCTGCATATTTTAAGTCTCAGGGGTTATAAAATAGATAGGAAAATTATGCCTTGCTCTCTCTCTCTTGGAATCTTAAGTGGCAAATCTCAAAATGATGCCCTGAATTATAGACTACAGAAAACTATGCCTTGTTCTCTCTCTTGGTGACTTATAGGCTGATATCATGGCAGGACTGCTGTTAACTGTTTCATGATAAAATAAGGATAACTTATAAATTGGGCTGGAGCAGTGAATGGGTTTGACCATTCATGGGTTTCACAAATACACAGCATCTTCAAGCCAAAGACAAAACTCTCCACTTATCATCAAAACTGCAATCTAACCAACCAAACTCCAATGATCAAATATCCAATCCAGCCTCCAAAATCATAGTCTTTCTACAAAATGAACTCCCCAAACACACATGAGACTACTATCTCATAATTCATCACTATTACTATGCCTGTCCTATCTGGCAATAATTAATTATAATGTTTCAAAAAAAAATTCTATTATGTATTTCACCACTGTCTTAAGTTGTGACATACATCTATTTTCAAAATTAAGAAAAACAAAACTAAGCTGTTTTATGGCTGTACCTATTTTATCATCATCAATGAAAAATTAAATGATATTAAACATCAGCATATACAAATCTAAAATAAGACTATATGGCCAAGACAATTTTGTGAGACAAAAAAATTTCACTCAAAAATTATTTTCTTTCTCTTTAACCACACATCTCCCATCATTCTATAGACTACTTTTCTCAAGTATATGATAATATACCATGCCCCAGTTGGGGGTCCATTGTAACTTAAATTTTAGATGAAATATATGTCCATGGAAACCTCAGACAATTACAAACTACGAATCAAAATATAATGGCTATTAACATTTATTAAGCATCACATGATCACATTTATCAACATTTATTAATTTCAACAATCAATCAAAGATTAATGATCAATCCATTGTAGCTAAATATTATAAAATTCATTATTAAAATGATGAGTATGAACATACTAAGGAGACTAATAAGTTGTAACTATATTAGTCATTGAATGTATTAATGATCAAAATATTAATTATCATTCAATATATTGGTGGCTTAATTCATACATTTCTATTTAATATTTAAAAAATATCATACTATCAACACTAGCCATTTCTGTTGTCTGGTAACTGGCCTCTTTCAAACCCTAGTTAGGCAGCCATTGTATCATCAATACACAAGTAGAAACTATAAACAAATTATTAAAAACAAACTATTATAACTCAGGAAATAACATCAAGTGGGTGAGTACACGGATAACTCAATAAAATATCTTGTCAATAAATCCAACAATAGATTCTACCCACTTTCATCTCTTGGTTTGATATTGAATGCACGTTTAAGTGAATAACATGTGAATATGGTCTAGCAGGGTGCCATTAGGCTATTTTAACCTAGACAAAGTTATATCTTATAACTGTTTCATATGAACTAGGTTTGAAATATTTTTGGTACTTTATTTCTAACAAAAATGGAGGATTTTGCTTTCAGATCCATATCACTGTATGCACTAATATTTAGGTAACCACAAAGCATCCTTAAACTAAAGTGGTGTATATAAAATTCATCAGACAGAAATCATCTCCTAGATCTTAACATAATAAATGCATTTCTATGTCTCTATAAGTTTCACTAGCTCATATTATACTACTAATTTAGGATGGCAATTCACTCATCCTTGCATGATGTAGATGTTGGAATGGTGGTTATTATAAGAATTTATGAATGTCAACTAAATACCAAAAAATCACTTATTTATTTATGACCTTTAAACATTTATCTAGATCATTAATTAAAACATGATGATGATGATGATGACAATAATGATAATGGTTTCAACCACAGCTTTAGGACCAAGCTTAACATAAAATTTAGCTCTATAACTACTGGTTAATCTTATTATAGCTAATTGGAACTTAAACAATTAATATTCGCCATTGATGATGAATGACCACAACTAATAAAGAATACCTTAAAAAAATATATGTCTCATTTAATAAAACAAATTAATATTTATTAATGCATTTTTAACATATACATACAATTTAAAGATAAAACTAAAAAATTATATGATTAGTAATAATAATAATAATAATAATAATAATAATAATAATAATAATAATAATAATAATAATAATAATAATAATAATAATAATAATAATAATAATAATAATAATAATAATAATAATAATAATAATAATAATAATAATAATAATAATAATAATAATAATAATAATAATAATAATAATAATAATAATAATAATAATAATAATAATAATTGATTATATTGCAGTCATAAGATTAATTGTAAGTTCTTCCCCATTTCCCATTAAAGATAAAATGTATGTCAAATTGGACAACAGATTTTTTAAAATCTGCTCTCCACAAGGAAACATTTCATAAAAAAATAAACACTCTTTTGGCACACATACTTTTATAATGTAACATGTAAAGTAGAATGATTAAGGAGAAAAAAATGTTAGTAGAACTGAAAGGAGAAAGATTTCCAGAAACAAGTTTTTAAAAGACTTCTCCCCCCTTCTTTATAAGCTTCTACTAAGATCGCTATTCCTTAAATCAAAACAAAAATAACCTAATATTTTTAATGCCATATATGTCTATTGTTGTGAGAATCACACACCATTATATACATGTAACAAGTTAATATATTACTGTATATGTGTGTGTTTATCACCTTATAACTAAATATTATTTAAAAACAAAATAATAATAATACAAAAAAATATTTTACATATAAACAAACATTTCATAATTTTAGATTAATATACAATAATACCCTTTAGAAAATAAACTTCATTAATAAGTGGGTATAATAGTTTTAGCATACAAAAAATTATTTTTCAAGGTTATAGCTATTATTGTTGAAGAAATTTTTGCTTTCAATCGATAATGGTTGTTTTAAACCTGGTACATGTGAAAAGGTTACAAAATGTAACTTTGTCTAGGTTCAGATAGCTGAATGGCAACCTGCTAGATCATATTCACTTGTTATTCACTTAAATATGTACTTTATATCAAACCAAGAGATAAAGTGGGTAAAATTTACTATTGGATTTATTGAAGAAATGTATATGTTTAAGTTACAATGTACTCACCCACTTGATGTGGTTTCATAAATTATAATGTCTTAATAGTTTATTTGAGTTACTCTGTGTTCCTACTTGTTTATTGAGGATACAATGTCTGCCTAACTAGGATTTAAAATAGACCAGATACAAGATAACTGAAATGACTAGTTTCTAATCATTATTATTATGATATGATTTTTCTATCTTGGAGTTGATTTATATTTATTTCATCATCAGTTTTCTCCCTCAAAACAAAGACAATATATTGATTGTGAGAATGATAGGTGGATATGATATTTCATAAGTATTAAGTTACAGAAATCGTAAATAGAAATTTATTTTTTAGTTACAACTTGTTTGAATTATTTTAGTTACCATGATTAATTTAAATTGATTACCAAAGAATGAAATATTATAATAGCTACTACTTGTTAATAATTCAATGGCTGCCCAACTGGGGCTCTAAATGATTGCCACATAGAGGTAAGAAGTCAGAATGGCCCCTTGATTTGGTGACACTTTAGTCATATTTAATTCAGTTACTATATATATATATATATATATATATATATATATATATATTGTGACGACCAAGTAAAGTCGTCGTCACACGTATATATTTATTAATAGAAATTAGATAAATTAGCTACTAGAAGTAATAAAGGTAAATGGATTAGCTACTAAATTTTAAAAAAAGAAGGAAAAGAAAAAAGTTGAAATTCAAATGTCGAAATTACTTTGGATTTTTGTAATAGTAAGAGAAAGGGAGGCGGTGCATAATGAAATGTGTCTCTTTCTCTTTTTAAAAAAACAACGAGTAAGTGAAATGCGTGAAAGTTATTTCTGTTTATTGTGGGAGAGGGGAAGGGAATGCATAAAGAAATGTATCTTTTTCTCTCTTTTAAAAAAAAAACTATATTGTAACAAGTTAAAATAAATTATGAACAAAAACTTGAAAAAATGAATTGTAAACTTTTAAGTAAAAATTAAATGTAATATGAAATACAAAAACAATATGGCCATATAAATTAGAGGTGTTAAAGTCTGTTGGACTAATTAAATTCTTCAGACAAGGAAAAATGTATAACAAAGAAAAGCTTATAATTACAGCTCAATTAATTAAAATCTACATTCCAGCCACTAATTAAACCAATAGGTTGATAAGAATTCATTGGAAATCTAAACCTTAATTAAAAATTTACAAAACAATGAACAAAAGAAAGACAGTAAGACCAGAGTTATGATAATTATCTGTTATTCCGAGTAGAGATTTTGAAGAAGCAACAGCTAAAAGAAAATGAAAGAAGTGCGTGGCTAGTGGCATTAAAGGGACATGGGTTCATATTCAATCCATGTCACTAGTGACTGACAATGTACAAGATCTATGCCTGACCTGCTAGAGAGACTGCCACTTCTGTGACTGAACAACTTAAGATCTACTTAAAGATTCGACAAGAAGTAAAAAACTGGAACGAGAAATAACCCCACAAACTGAGAGAGAAAATCAATCCATCCAACAGGGAAGGACATACCATCTCTATAAAAAGAGGATGATCTCCCACTGGAAGATAAAGAGCACTCAAAAGAAATACCCATGGAAACAACTACAACGAAAGCCTAGGAAAAAAGAATGCATGAATTTTAATTTTTAATATTTGTAAATAAATAATGAAGGAACAATCTTGTGATTTAGAACTCTACCCAATAGGACTTCAAGATAGCTTTTATATTTGATCTGTTTTACTATGTTTTATTATAGCCACATATTTATATAAGTGTGTGTGTGTTTTTATTGTTATGTATTTTTTTATATATGTATGTGAGTGTTATTAAACATATTTATTCGTAAATTGTGTATACTTGCTTTATTCACCTATCACCAAGCTATGACAGGGGGGGGGGAACTGAAATTTATTTATTAAAGGGTAAAGCTAATTTTAAAAGGTATTTGTGTGCTGCTTGTTTGTGAGAATTTCTCAATTATAAAAATAAATAGCAAGTGCTGGACATTCGTTAAATTTCTTGAAATAGTTTGCTTTGTTCAGCAGCTGAGGGTTCTTGATTGGGAAAAATAATGCCAAGATAATATGTATGTATTGCCTTGGGGTTTGGTCAAGGGTATAGATATGAAGTTAAATTTGTATCTGTATTAGCTCTCTGCTTGCATTGTAATGGTGTTGGTTAAATAAATAAGTAACAATATCCATTACAGTTGGAGGCTAAGCTGGGATATTTCGGTTAGAAAAACTGATAGTAAACAAATAAGTAATAAACAAATAAAATGATAAATAATAAAAGTTGTAAAAATAAAGTATAAAAAGTATCGAAATAAAATAAATAAAATCAAATCAAACCACCCAAATAACCGTTTCCATTACAATATATATATATATATATATATATATTGTACAACTAATGAACAGCAATATATATATTGTACAACTAATAAACGGCATTACATGCCCACAATTTTATTTAAAAAAATAAGATAAAAAATAATCTATAAGCAGCCTAAAGATTTATAAAGATAAAATTAAAGAAATAAAACCACTATGGAATCATTATCAATAAATAATTGAGGTAATTTTTTTTTGAAAAAGTAACTAAATGTTTAATAAATAGAAGTTTAATGTAGAAGTTTGAAGAGTTTTCTTTTTTATTTTAAAACAAAACACATTTTTCCAAAAGACAAAATGCTGCTATTCATAAAGTTTTATAAATTGAAGAAAAATTAGAGGGAGAAAATTTAACTTAGTGAATTTAAAAACGAAAACATAAAAACTAAAAATTGTTCTCTTATAATTTATTTATGAATGAGGAATGTGGGCATAAAAAGATTGATTTTAAAATACATAAAGAAATAAAATATCTAGTCAAAATAAGAGTCATAGATCGCATGATCCTATTCTCTTAAGCTTGTAAGTTAATAAACAATGAGGATTGCCAATTCCTCAACAAGCTTTGTGTTAAATGCTTAGTCAGAGAAAGCCATTTAAAATATCTGTGTTAGAAAGCTCTCCCCAAATCCCTGACCATGGTTTCGTCCTTTGGCACTCCTCAGAGAGGTGTCAGAGTAGGTTCAGACACTAGATCTAATAATACCAACCAAAGCCAGCAGTTAACTAAAAGTTATCTATTGAGTGGAAAATGTCTGTGTGTTAAAAAAATAAAATATATATATAATTAAATTTAAATAAATGAAGAAAGGCTTATGATCAAATTAAAAATTCACTCACTGATTAATTACTTATCCAATAAGTAAAGAATGGGAATTACTGTCTATAAACTGCTACAAATATAAACAATGGGAATAATTAAAAACTATTTTATCTGAAGATAGATTGATCTAAACAAGCATGTAGATTAATAGACAATGGCAAATAATTAATAAAATTAAATTAAATTAATTAAACTGATCCAGAAAAAAATTAATTAATGATAAAAACAATGAGGCAACAACATAAATAAGACACAAAATATGACACACACAGTTTATTTAATGTTTTTACTGCAGACTCTTATTTTTTCAACTCATCATTGTTAAGATCATGCCATGCAAAGCAGTCATCAGAGCAAGCAGCAATACTTCAGCCTGTCTGCATGAACATCACCAATCCACCTGTTACAAGTTATTTATGTCTAGGAGATTTGAACAGCCAAAAATATCTATCTGGCTGAATATAAAAAGTAGCCAGGAGCCGTGACAAAAATTATCAAAAAATCAAAATCCAAACACTTGGTAAATCATCCATACAGCAGCAGGAGAATAAAAAGTCACATCTTTTAGAATACAACATGTTAAAAAATCTTAAGTAATATAAATTCTTATTCACATTCATGGACTAATATTAACTTTATGAACAATAATAGCTATAGAAATCTTTGGGTGTCTTTGACATTCAGCACATGGATAAACTATAATATGTATGTGGATATCTGCTTCCCAATATATTAGGGCTAAAGGTTTGCAAAACTTTCCAAATAATTACTATTTATATTTCCAAATGTGTACATGCAGTTTTATGTATAATAGTTTTATGATTTATTATTAGGTGTTTATTAAGAGTATGTGGGGATAATTAATATATTACTACTGCATATTCATTGTGAGCATGTGTGTATATTATAAGTGTGGCAATTACATTACTTTTCAAAGGGAGATTAAAATTAACTTATAAATTTTAATACCAAATTTATTTGAAATATATTGCAATAAACATTGTCTGCTAAATAATGTTGAGTAGTTCTTTATAGTTATACTACTAGTAAACAATTGTCTTAAGAGGATTATCGCATAGTCAGTTAATATTATTCTTGTTAATATCATGACTGAGCTAGTTGGGATAAATCAGGTGTTGAATTCGTAGCCATCATTCAAGGCATGTTAATTACTTCATGTAGTTAGCTGGTGCCTGAAATTTATTTCCAAAACAAATAAAGTGCCTTGAAAGACAGGGGTTGAATTTAGCAGGTGAGAAGTCTATAGCCTGGAAAGGTGTATGGTCACAAGTTATATTTTGTTTAACTTTTGCTTCTCCATCTGAGGGATTGGGTTATGTACTATTAAAGTACGAATGAAGTGGAAAGATTTATATTAAACAATTTTGTAATATTTTTATATAAAAAGAAATAAACAATTTGGTTTTACAATTTTGTTTTTCACAAGTATATTTTTATTAAAGAGTAAAAAAATATTCTTTTTATTTATTTATTACCTACTCTCATCCAGTTCATTTGGCTTTCCCAATGTAAATGCAGAATCATCATAAATGACATTCAATTACATTTTTTCTTGTTGAAAATAAAGATTCAAAGAAATGCTAAATTGTGTAATTGCAATTAAAAAAGTTGTATAATTTGGAAAAAGAATGGACCAAAACAGACAAATTATATATATATATATATATATATATATATATATATATATATATATATATATATATATATATGTAATATAGAAATCAATATATATATCAAAATACAGTACAATTTATATAAATTATATTCTTTTAGAAGTACTTTTGACTATACAGTTTGTAGTCTTTATCAACTATATAACGTTGAATAATCAAAATGACCAATGTTATATAGTTGATAAAGACTACAAACTGTATAGTCGAAAGTACTTCTAAAAGAATATAATTTATATAAATTGTACTGTATTTTGATATATATATATATTGATTTGTATATTACATATATTGTGAAACAATACAGATATCAAACTTTATTTATTACATATATATATATATATATATATATATATATATATATATATATATTCTAACCTACATTATGTGTAGCTCCACTACACGTCATGCCAACCACGTTGGGGGCCATAATCTAACCTAACCTCGCTCTCGTGCATCTCCACTTCCAGATAATATATGATATAAAATAAAATGGGTTCTATCTCAGTTAATAATTAATAACTAAAATATTCAGTGTTAAAATTAAAATATTTCACTAGCTCAAATTTAAAATACGAATAAGGTTCAGTTTATAAAAATAAATTAAATAAATATTTAACATTTTCATGAGACTTGAAGTGAAAATACAGGTGACAAGATAGATTACATTGAGCCAATATCCCACAGGATAATACCTCAATGGCATAAGAACACTATCCCCCCTTTATTACTATTTCAAATAACAAACTCATAGTATTCTTACAACTTTAATAACTTCTACTCATTAAGATTAAACTAATAATTAAGTCTTAATCTTCTATTTGTAATAATCTAGCTCAATAAAATAATCTCAGGTTCATAAAGTTTATTCTAAATTAAAAAAAATACGGTAGTAAAATATGAGAAGGGATTTTATGTCATAATCTACTACACTTAAACTAATAATAATAAATAACAGTAATAATATTCTTCATTGTTTAACTAATTCTGTATAACTTTTCTTTTTACTATAATTTATTACCATAATAAAATAATAAAATAATTTTATATAATCTTTTATTTTCATGTAATAATATAATAAATATGTGGTAGCACATGATAATCTGATAAACAAAATATTTGTGGCATCTGATAGCATATAATTTAATATAATATTGTGATAACTGATTTATGACCAATAAAATAATGTAAGATTATGATTATTTAATTATAATGAATACCAATAAAATATTTAAAATTCTTAAATAATTCTCTATTTACCTTTTTGTGCAAAATTATATAGTTGCTTCAATTATTATGCATATATCATGATTTCATGCAGCGATGTGAAGAAATAAATAACTCGGACACAACATTTTTGAAATAACAAAATTTAACAAAGTTTATTACTAACAACAAATAAATAAACAATTTATTTACAATATTTACAGTGTATATCCTTAATTTTTTACTTTACAGTTTGATCTACCGGGTTATAAAAAAAATAATTTATATTTCAATCATATCTTTATTTAGATTTAGGACAAAATTAAAAAAAAAATGTACTATTTGATTTCTCATTATGGGTAACTTATTACAAATATCTTTATCTACTTTATTAGCAACAGCATTTTATCCTTAATATTATTAAACTATCTTATTTTAAAAATTTCATACCTAGGAAACATTCTATAGAAAACAAAATTTTATAATGAGTATGGATTTGCACTCTCTCGTAAGTTAATTTCAAAATATTAAAAAAAAATTTCATCTTGCAAAGTCAAAGATGTTACACAAAATATTACCCAAAACTCAGTACTAGATTTTAGTATTTATCACACAATGTTTACTAATCATAATATATTCTTCTTTAAGCCTTACTTAGTATGATATAAGTGTAATCATCAATATATTTCTGTTAATCAATAAACAAAAAATATACTATGCATATTGTTTACCTAATTTACTTTGTACTATTGTATTTTAAAAATATGCAATACTTATTTTTCTCTTAAAAATAATACTAAAGCATTTAAAATTATTATCACTTTAAAGAAAATGTTTTTGTTTAGATACTTTATTTTAAAAAAGCTTTCATTTCCGAAATAAAATTCAAAATATATTCTATGATTCTCTTCTTTCCTTGGGATACATTGGATCTTCAATTTTAAGTTATAACCTCTTATTCCTTCTAATCAAATAAACCAATCTTATACAAAACGATAGCATAACCTAAGTTCTAAATTATTTATCATTTCTTTTAAACATATCTTACTGAATGATGCAGTTACATGAAATAAAGATAGCGAAAACAGATGCATAGGATTAAGGAAGAAAGCTAAAGTATTACTCTTAACATATCTCAAAATCATGGTACAGTGCGAAGAGGTATGACATTTACCGCCTATTATCCTCTAGTACAGGGACGATGTTAAAGCTATTTCTTCAGCTTTATTAGAACATCAAATATTTAAAGAAATATAAACACTGTCCAAATAAAATGTATATCAGTCATAGGGCTATGTTAACTATGCTGATAACCACATAAAGACTAAATATTATTTCCATTCCTTATAACATCCTATTTCTTAAAACATCATCTTGGTTTCCTGTTCACTTAGTACTTCCAAGCCACTATCTCAACATTATTTCTCAAGATTTTCCACATCTTACATCGATGAATAACTATCTGCATTTACAAAACAATAAATAAAATTCATTAATAGTTAAACAATCTAGCTGTTCCACAAGAAAAGTCTGCTTACTTCATTATTCTATATGTCTAATCATATACAATCTACTTAGACAATATTTGAATATCCAATAACATGAAAATTTTAAAAGAATCACATAATTATTTGTTATGTTGGATTATATTACTAATAAAAAAAAATGTCGTATGCATATCTTTCAAATCAATCCTATCTCATAATGTTTTTTTAAAATGTTGTATAAAATGCGGTACATATAAGTAAAAACCTTTTACACTTCATTCTTCCAATTTATGGATGATCTAAAGAAAACAAAAAAAAATATACACTATAAATTATCAATAGTTATTATTATTACCAATAACCTTTATCTAGTCATCGTGTTCAGTAGGCTTCCTTTATCCACTTGAGCATTGCAGATATAAAAAAAATTCACACCCATACACTTTATATTAAAATATTTTTAGCTAAATTATTAGATTGTTATATTATAAAATTTTAATATTAGTAAATTAATGTTTTTATGTTTTTCCTAATCTTATATAAAAATTTAGATTTAAACTAGGTTAACAAAATAAAAGGAATCAAAACTATAGTTACATATTTCCTTGATGATAGTTCCTGATAAGTCCAAAAATGTTTATTATTTTCTCTAGAGTTTTTAAAAATGTTTTCCTCCAAGTGCGTTAAAGTTTAAAACAAAATAATTATTAATCCATTTAGTAAAATTTATAGAAAATAATCCTTGGTTTTAGTATTTAGGATGATAATTATTAAATCATAATATTAATTAATCCCTTGAAGCTTCTTAATCTTCTCTACCAATATTCTCTGCATATCTGATGCATCAATCCATCTAATTTAACTTTAAAAATATTCGATAAACTTTTAAGTACTATTTGTATTTCCATGGATCCATCTTTTATTCAACTATGCATTCACTTTTTTATATAAGTTTCCTTCTTGATACATTTAAACTTTCATTTGGTATTTTTTTTTTTTATAAATCAATTTTAAAAATAAAAATAAAAAAACTTCAAGTACTTTTAAACAAATCTTTTCTAAAATACATTTTAAATAATTCAAAGAACAGATATTTTAATATCAAAAACACTTCTGTAACATATTTTCTTGGGTTCTTTCTTTGATTCTTGAAAATATTTTTTAAAAATGTTACCTTCAGAAAGGATATAACATTTTACTCTTGTGAATATCATATTATATAAACGATTTATAAGATATATTTGTCTTATTACTACTTTTAAAAAAAATATTGGATCAGCTTATAAATAATACTCATCAATACATTTTTTTTTAGACTCCGTATAATGTCTGAGCTGTGGTTTTTATGTACCAGAACAGTTCTTCGGTGAAATATTAATAAAGCTGTATCAATAAATATTTCAAATATTTTTTCAGCATTACAACTTATATCCATTTTATTTCATAGTATATCCATCCTTTATTGCAAAGCTTAGGTTAAACTTTTAGATAAAATACAACTGATAAAGGAACTTTAAAAAATTTAACAAAGCATGTTAAACAAAATTATTAAAATATTTTTTAGTTTACACTCTCTTTTTTGCAAGTTGCTTTTAAAATATTAATTAGTTTTTGCAAATAAATTATGAGAGAGCACTAAAATTGACTAAAATAATAATTTTAAAATACTATTTCTTTGATAGCTATAATTTATCTTTCTCTGGTTTCAATACATTATTAATCTCCCCCAATAACCCCGTGCAAAACATATTTATAGTCTGTAAGAATACCTATTCCTATTGGTTAATTCTTACTTTAGCTTGAGAACAAATTTACATATTTTTAGTTTATAGTAGAATTGAATTTCAAAATTAGAAATTATGATGTAATGAACTTAAAATATTATTTAAAATATTACTTTTAATTCAATTATAACTTTATTTAAATTATTTAAACATTTAAAATAACTTTTAAAATAACCTTAATAATTTATTCCATTTCTTAATATTCAATTTATCTATTTTTATTTAAATAAAATATTTAATTTTTATATTATGAATGTATTTATCTTTATGACATCATTTAAGCATTTTATACAATAGTTAACTTAATGTTTAATACTATTTACTTTTATGATAGGCAATAATTCTATCCAATTCTATACTGCAATTTCAAAATATTTTAAACTTTATTATTAATTCAAACAAGCGTGTGTGTGAAAGTATATAGTATACAAGTCACATGATTAATAACTTTGACAGATGATTTTTAATCTATTTCTCTGCCTAGATTTTTAAAATTGCTACACTTATTATATTTAATAATATAATTATTAATTTGGAAGAACAATTTAGAAAATATCGAATTAAATACAATTCTCACCATCATAAAGTTTATTTTTAAAATATACGATATTAATTTTTGCTTATTAAATATGACTTTATAAATTTAAAATATAACATTTATTACTACAAGTTTTAAACTATTAAAATCGAATTATTAAATATACTTTTAATATTTATAGCTGTGTTAATTAATATGGCCAGCTTTTACAACCATATGAAACAATATTTAAAGCTTTCTATAACTATTTTTAAATGATTTTATATACTACGTATTCTCTTTAGCTTCAAATTGTACTTTAAAGATATAATTGACTTAATATAATTAATGTATTAAAAGAACATATTCTAAAATTTAAAATTTTTAGTAATTGACTGTTATAAACTATTACTGACCTATAGAAAAGGGCACAATATATATATATATATATATATATATATATATATATATATATATATATATATATATTGTAATGGGTTCGATCCATTGTGATCCTTACTACTGGCCTCTTAGGCACAGAAGAACATACTCGGAGAGTATGTATGTCCAAATGATAGCTATAAAATATATAACTAGCATTATATTTTCAGCACATAACTTCTTGACAGTTCAATTCAACACCATGTTCAAAGTTCTTTTTGTTTTGTATACATGGGTGCCAGTTATTTATCCAGAGGATGAATAATGCACTTTAAACAATGGCCACTAATTCAATACCTAAGTTACAACCAAGAAGCTCAGCTACTTGTAATCACTAACAGACTATATAAAATTAGTGGTGAAAAGAATTGACCAATAAATAAAGCTTTAATTTTAATGAAAGAATTTATTTAATTAACATTTATTAACCCAATTTTAAATATTTTATAAATCTTATTTACTACTATAACACACGCACATTTATAATTTACACTTGATTAACCTAATTTTAAATATTTTGTTTAACTAATATAACACATGCACATTTATAATTTAAACATAATATCACATAATAAAGCATTAATAATATTTAAAATTTAAACACACATATCAATAGTTCATTTTATGTATGATATACAGTTCATATCCTTGACTCTTGGAGGATTCACATGAATGTGATGGCTACTATAGAAATGAAAATAAGAAAATGTTATTACCTTGGATTTTGAATGTGGATACATCTTGCTGTTTGCTGCTTCTAATGAAGTATATCTAACTGGTTAGATTTGAAGTTTCTTGAGGAGGTTTTATTCTTATTCATCAGTATTCTTCCTGGAGACAGTTAAATATAGATGGTGACTCTTCTAGTTGTTATATAAGCATTATCCTATTCACAGGCAGATTTTTCTGTTTTACTGGACTCAGTCTGGAGAAGGTCATATGTTTTCCGAGGTCTTAACACTGCATTCTTGATTCTGGATGCATAATAATCTGACTGATGTAACTCTCTTAAATGCAACTGTTTTTCTGAACTGTAGTCTCAATTGACTGTTTTCTGAACTGACTCAAACTCAACTAAGTTTCTGATAAAAAATTGACTATTTATACAGGAGACCTGTTGCTGTTTTGAGGTTCTCCAGCTATATTTGTTGTCGAAATTCCTTTGATAATCCTTTAACTATGTGTTTTGATATCGTTTAATTAGTAGCCATGCAAACATGTTGTTTTTATATTTTTAATTAGTAGCTAATCCTTTGGAGATAAGCTCTTTAATTCTGTTGTTTTTTACAGTTGTGATTAGTAGCCACCACTGAGTTTTAAATACATTTTTTCTTTATTTCATTTTAATATTTATTTTCAAGTGTTTTTTAAATATGATTTTAACATGCACATATACACACATTTATCATTTCATTGTTTACTCTCACACATATATAATTTAAGATCAATTCATTATTTAGTTTTTTAAGATTACTTTTTTTTCTTTAACTCGAATGAAAAGAGATTTATATTTTTAAACTTTATGTGATATTTAACTAATAATAATAATAAAAACTCTTTACTTCTTTTATAAAAGTTTTAACTTGATGCTTCTAAACAACCCCCTCCCCTCTTTTAATTAACTAACTGGAACTTTTATTTCAAAACTCTTAAACTTTTACTTTTACATTTTTTTTAATGAAAGATTTTTATTTCTAATAATTTTTTAAACAAATTATTATGTACCAACACAATATTGTTACAATATATATATATATATATATATATATATATATATATATATATATATATATATATATATATATATATATATATATATATATATATATATATATATATATATATATATATAAAATTAAGAGCATGCTAATAGCTCTAAACAAGCTTCTTTTTTATTTATGATGAATGCTACTACAAGAGAAGGCATTCAAATAATTTTTATCTTGGATTGTCCCCATCCCCAGACTGGTTTCGACCTATGGGTCTCTTCAGTGAGGAGTGGGACATTAGATTTTAAAAAATCAACTCATGCAAAGCATTTATTTAAAAGTTAATTGTTAGAAGATCTGAAACTTTTAGACATCTACATGTCTTTAAAGTCAGCTCTCCAACTGAAAAAAGCATATGGGCCTGAACTTAATTTAGATACTCCATATATTAGTAGGCTTAGCCATTTAATTTAGCCAAAGCTACAACAGCAAAATAATAATAGTAATAATAACAAGTCAGATGTCCCATATTAAAATGATTTGAATGCCTTCTCTTGTAGTAGCATTTATCATAAATAAAAAAAGAAGCTTGTTTAGAGCTATTAGCACGCTCTCAATTTTACATATTTGTAAGTGCAAGCTATATATATAAGTCATGTGACATCTGACTTGTTATTATTACTATTATTATTTTGCTGTTGTGGCTTTGGCTAAATTAAATGGCTATGCTTACTAATATATGGAGTATCTGAATTAAGTTCAGGCCCATATGATTTTTTCAGTTGGAGAGCTGACTTTAAAGACATGTAGATGTCTAAAAGTTTCAGATTTTTTTCTAACAAATAATGTTTAGATAAATGCTTCATTTGAGTTGGTTTTTTTAAATCTAATGTCCCAACTCCTCACTGAAGAGACCCATAGGTCGAAATTGGTCTGGGGATGGGGACAATCCAAGATAAAAATGATTTGAATGCCTTCTCTTGTGTTAGCATTTATCATAAATAAAAAAGAAGCTTGTTTAGAGCTATTAGCGTGCTCTTAATTTTACATATTTGTAAGTGCAAGCTATATATAAGTCATGTGACATCTGACTTGTTATTATTACTATTATTATTTTGCTGTTGTGGCTTTGGCTAAATTAAATGGCTAAGCCTACTAATATATGGAGTATCTAAATTAAGTTCAGGC
Source organism: Epiperipatus broadwayi (assembly GCA_028023455.1). Taxonomy (NCBI): domain Eukaryota; kingdom Metazoa; phylum Onychophora; class Udeonychophora; order Euonychophora; family Peripatidae; genus Epiperipatus; species Epiperipatus broadwayi. Next base: position 117,322 of record JAQFVV010006507.1, read on the forward strand.
CCATATAATTTTTTTAGTTGGAGAGCTGACTTTAAAGACATGTAGATGTGTAAAAGTTTCAGATCTTCTTCTAACAATTAACTTTTAGATAAATGCTTTGCTTGAGTTGGTTTTTTAAAATCTATGTCCCAACTCCTCACTGAAGAGACAGACCCATAGGTCGAAACCGGTCTGGGGACAATCTAAGATAAAAATGATTTAAATGCTTTCTCTTGTAGTAGCATTTATCATAAATAAAAAAAGAAGCTTGTTTAGAGCTCTTAGCATGCTCTTAATTTTATATATTTGTAAGTGCAAGCTATATATAAGTCATGTGACATATTATTACTTTTATTATTTTGCTGTTGTGGCTTTGGCTAAATTAAATGGCTAAGCCTACTAATATATGGAGTATCTGAATTAAGTTCAGGCCCATATAATTTTTTCAGTTGGAGAGCTGACTTTAAAGACATGTAGATGTCTAAAAGTTTCAGATCTTCTTCTAACAATTAACTTTTAGATAAATGCTTTGCTTGAGTTGGTTTTTTTAAATCTAATGTCCCAACTCCTCACTGAAGAGACCCATACATCGAAACCGGTCTGGGGATGGGGACAATCCAAGATAAAAATGATTTGAATGCCTTCTCTTGTAGTAGCATTTATCATAAATAAAAAGAAGAAGCTTGTTTAGAGCTATTAGAACACTCATCATTTTACATATTTGTAAGTGCAAGCTATATATAAGTCATGTGACATCTGACATGTTATTATTAATATATATATATATATATACAAAGATTTTCACGGGTTACATATATAAAAGACATATTTAGCAGGTTCATATGATATTAAAAAATTTAAATATTGTGTTATCAAGTCAAAACATCGGTATATCAATATTTAAATTTTTAACATGGATAAACTTACAATATATATATATATATATTGTAATGATATATAAATATGTCGTTACATTAATTTAAAATAAAAACTTAAAAGCTCGCAAATAAAAGTAAAAAACTAAATGCTAAAATTAAAATGTTTGTTAAACGTATATACATTCACACAGATGCCAAACTTTAAAAATATTTTTTTTTAAAAAGCAAATAAATAAGTATTTGAACATACTTTTTTATAAAAACGTACAAGATTTAAAAATAAAAACAGGTATTAATTAATGTAATCTGTAAATGGAAATGATTGTTTATGAATTATCGAAAACCAAACTGGCCCTTGGGCTCTTGTATAATTAAAATGATCTGATGAAAGTTATATAAGAAAATAATGAGAAATTAGCTTGCCCAATGGAAGCACTAAGCCTTGGCTCAGACCCTAATGAAAGTGATGGATTAGTGACGTTTTGTTGATTGAATCCGTGTGGATAATATAAAAAGGGAAATACAGTTTTTTCTGACAGTTCCAGCTTTTTGTGTTTGAGAGATGTGATAGGATGCACATACCACACTCTCTATTTAAAAAAAAAAGAAAGACTGTGATACTTTGAACCAGCTATTGCCATCTCCAGAACATTATCTTCCAATGGAGGCATCGCAGGAATTAAAAACAGGAACCTGGACTCTTCTACCATAAGCTATATGAAATGAACAATTATTAAAATCAATTAAGAACTTTCATCAAGTTTTACAAATTGATAAACAAGCCAACTTAAATATTAAAACGGACTCTTATCTGACTTTTGTAAGTTTTTAAATCAAATTAATAATGTTTAATTTTATATGTTTTCCGATTGATAAACATCATTTCCATTTTTTTTTCTTATTGTAAAGATTATTTAAATGCATGAAATTTAAGTTGTTTATAGACACTTGCATGGATTCGTTTGTGGTTAATTATATTTTGGTTTTCATATTTGATCAAAATATATAGACATTCAATAAATAATGATACCATACGGTATCTAAAATGTATTTAATCGGATGTCTTTTAAGTATCTAAAATGTATTTAATCGGATGTCTTTTAAGTTGTTGGTGACAATGCACGTATTTTATGGTGGATACTATTGGGTTACTTATAAATTTTCCTCTGCGATTGTCAGTATCAATAATTTTGTATTTTGATCATTTATGTTTATTTTGAAATGTTTTTGACCGTGGAATCTATGTAATCGATCTATACCCAACATTTTTAAACAAATCTGTGCAAATGTATCTAAATGTTAAATTTAAGTCGAGCGTGAATGGCTATTTAGTTTTGTCAAGTTATATTAAGGGAGGGTAATCTTAGGTTATTTATTTCGTAGTTGAATTGGTTCAATGGATTGGATATATTTGTGTAATTGTAGATGTAGTATGAGATCTGCTACAGGCAGGATTATATATATACACCACACACCTTCTGTTTGCCTATGGATTGATTTGTAAGATGGCAAAGGACCGCAGACCATTCCTATGGAGTTTTATGTTTATTGTTCTACTCACCAACAGATGTGACATTCCTGTTGGTGGAGAGACAATGTCTTCTCTAATTCTACTTACTGATCAGATGTACATTCCTGACAGTATAGGATTTTGTGTTGTCATATTTTCATGCTACATTGAATACATAAATGTATCAGATGGATTGGCGCCGGTTTGATTGCGAAATTTGTTGCCTAAAGTTAAATCAGGGAAGAATATTTTCTTTTCAAATGCAGATCTACATAGTCTATTCATACTCGACTATCTAAATAAAATATTAAACTCAAAAACTTAGTTAAATGTAAAATTAAAAGTTAATATAAAAATCTAAAATGTTGAATTTGTTCCTCAAAATTTAAATGTTATTTTATATGTGCAAAAATAAATATTTTTATGTGTTAATTTCTGGCAGTGGCTTTTATTTACTTATATTTAAGATATAAATTAAGATATAGATTTTTATCTCTGTGTCTCCACTGAGGTAGTGACTTGGGCTAACGATCTGAATATTTAAATAAAGTGGAATCTTAGCAGCACGTATCTGCCTACTCTATAAATTTTTCTAGGTTTAAATGCCTAGATGGCACTCTGTAGAGCAGATATCGTAGTTTGCAGTTAGATTCGATCTTCACTTTCATTTCGATCATTATAATATATATATATATATATAAACAATTAAATGTAAAAAGATGAAGTAAAGACAGATATTTTAAACAGATTTAGGGAATTGAGGACTGGTAAAGAAAAAAGACAAGGGGTTGAAGTCAGCTGTATGCTTCATTAAAAAAATAAATCAACAGTTTAATAATATTTTGAATTTTTTTGAACAAAAGCATTGATAAATAGATATTGTATTCAAATATTTTAAAAATATAGAAATAATGAAAAAAGTGAAACAGTATAGAAGTGGATAAAGTTGTAGAGCTGACATATTAATAAAAAGAGTTGATATGTTAGACAGAAAACAGGAGAATATAAAAAATGGGTGCACATACATAAATCGGAGACAGTAAATCTGCTGCTAAAAATAAAAACATTTTCAGGAAACAGAGAGAGGATTCAAATGAGCACATACAGAACTTGAAATGCTTTTGTATCTTGAATAGGTTAATCGAGAGAGCAAGAACTGCCTAGTAAGGGAGCCAGAATATTGTAGGGCTGAAGCAAGAATTGCCTTAGCTTGCAGTCACAGATGGTGAAAAGCTCCACTCTAGTGGAAGTCATTACATTTTAAACCAGCAACATTCAATGAATACAAGCAGTTGCTGTTGGCATATTATTAAAGAGAGGAGCTTCAGGAAAATATTATTCTCCAGGTAGAGCAGGATAGGTGACAGCTGGAAGAGTTACTCCTTACATATTTTGTAGACAAGTAGCAATATTGAGAGAAATCACAGCATACCCACTGTCAGAGAAAATGATTATGTGAATATTTAGGTGTGGTTTACCTGGGAATTTAGAACAAATAATGATTTGCAAGAAGATGGTGGAGCAGATGGCTGAAGCATTAATGGTACTGGACAACAATAGTTGGTGGATTGTCAGGATGAGGACAGACATGCAGTAATTGATCACATGCATGTAACAAATTTGGTGTGTTGTGGAGGACAGGGCATGCCAATAATGGCAGCTCAGAGTTGTCCAAATGTAGAGATAAGGATAGAAGGGATTGTAACTAGTGTGTTGTTCAATTTAGGAAGTCAGGTTTCAGTAATTTCATAAGAAATGTTTAATAAAATAAGTGATGTTAACCTGAAAATTAAAATTTTGCCATTGAAAATGGTATATGTTTTGCTGTCTAATGGTAACAAGGTGAACTTGGCTTCCAAGCAGACATGGATAAAAATGCACATGGCAGAAGGAGAATATATCCAGGTATTATTGATTCTGGAAGAGGTTATGAAATACAAAGCATATTAGGCTCAGACTTTATGTACAAAACAGGCTATCTATTGGATTATAAATAAGGTTGGGCAGAAATAAACAACACAATAATTTCATTTACAAAATCCAAAAAAATAAAAGTTAATAAAGAAGATTGTGCACAGAATGCAGGAATGGAAATAGAAATAGGGGAAAAGATGTATGAATCAAGATACATAAATGATAATCTAAAAGACCAATTGAAGAAGATATTAAACAGATATGAGAGTGTGTTTTCTGAGATTCCCCGGGTAATCCAAAGGTATGAACATGGATAAGGCCCATGAAAGATCATCCATATCAATCTCACACTTATCCTATACCACAACAATATAGACATGAAGTAGAAGATCAGATAAACAAAATGCTTAAACCGGGAATCATATCTAAATGTTTGTCTCTCTTTAATAACCCCATCATAACAGTAAAAAAGATGGATCCATTTGATTGTGTTTAGACACCAGCAGCTAAATAAGATAGCAATACCTAATATTAATGTTCTTCCATCTATGAATGAATTGTTAACAAAATTTCAAAGAAAAATAGTTTTGACATTCAACTTAAATGCCAGTTATTGGTGAATTAAACTTCATCCAAAGGATCAGAAATATACTGTGTTTAAATATAATGGAAGTTTCATATAATTTTAATTAGATTCCCTTTGGGCTTAAAACAGTTGAGTGGAACTTGTCCAATATCTGGATCATGTGTTGTCAGATGATATTAAGGATTTAGTTATAATGTATGTGGATGCCATCATGGTGACTTTGGACAGTACAGAAGAACATTTTGTGCATTTAGAATTGCTGCTGGGAGAGTGTGAGAAAAAGGGAATCAGGATTAATTTGAATAGGAGTAAAATAATGATTACTAAGATCAAGTTTTTGGTCATACAATCAGAAAAAGAGGGATATTACTTATTCATGAAAAAAAAAACAAGCAATTCAGGATTTTCCCATGTCTCAGAATAAAAAAAACATATGAAATTTTTTCTAGGATTATGTAAAATTGATAATCAATTTTATAGAAATTTTTCACTTGATATTATTGCAATTATTAAAACAGGAAAAGCTCTTGATGTGGAATGAACAGCTGAGCATAATTTCCAAAGCATGAAGGCAGGATTTTTGAATAAGATATGCTGTCATATCCCAATTTCAACAAACCATTTTTGTACAAACAGATCGCAGGTTTGTATTAAGGTCCATGCTGTTTCAAATACAACAAGGGGGTCAGCATGGGGTCCTTTGTTTTATTAAATGCTTATTAAAGGGACCAGAATTGTATTATACTGTAACTAATAAAGAAATCCTATCAGTTGTCTGGGCATTTAAGAAATTCTGGCAGTATTTAATGGGCTCTGAGATAGTGATAATTACTGATTATAAGAGTCTCGATTTTCTTAACCATAGCTTCCTGAATAATAGCAGGCTAATAAGATAGAACTTGTTCCTGCAGAAATTTAATTACAAAGGAGCATACTGTAATGGTAAAAAATATTGTGGCAGACACTTTAAGCTGATATCCAGTAATTCAAGAACACTTAAGTCTTGACAGAGTGTATATAGCTGCAGCTAAAATATATAAAAGATGACTTGCATAGCTTAAAAGTGCAGCAAAGAGAAAACAATGTCTATAAAAGATAATGGAGTATTTACGCCATCAGCCTATAATGAAAACAACAAATAATATGCTATGGAGGGACAAAAATTACTTTTGTTTGAAGGGAAAATCCTTACAGCACGTATTTCGGAAAAAAAACAAACATGCATTATTTTTTCAGTTACTATGAGGAAGCAGATAATTAAATATGTGCAAGAAACTTGTAAACATTATGGGCATGTGAAGATTAGGTATGGCTGAGTCATTGGTTATACTGACCAGGAATGTGTGCTAGTATTGCAGACATCATTGGAAAATGTCCTGTATATTCAATAATCAAGCCTACTAACACATTGGGAGTAAGGCCACTGCAATCTATATACACCCAATGTTTAAATAGCTTAGAAGTGATAGTTTTCTAGAGATGTTAGCCTCCAGTCAATAAAATGAAATATTTGATTGTGGTATATAATGTGCTTTCCAAGTTGGTAGCTGCATATCCAGTAACCTAAGCTAATGAAAAACAAACTATTCAAGTCTTGAAGCAACAACACTTTATGACTGTAGGAATTTTAGACAAGATCTTGTTGGATCATGGAACACCCTTTGCATCCAATGAATAAAAGAAATGGATGAAAAGACATTGGATAAAACATATTCTTACATCAAATTGCAACCCTCAATATAATCCATGTGAATGGATTATGAGGGAGTTGGGGCATTTATTTTGTGTTTATATACAAAATGTTCATCACAGATGGGTGAAAGAAACCCATAAATAGTCAACATGATAAAGTTCTCAAGAAACAAATCCACAGGGTTTGAACCTATTCAACTGCATTTTGGAAGAAATATTTTGTACCCATTTAAGACCAGGTTGCCAGTGGGGACCAATCCAATAAACAAAAAAATAATGCTGAGCAAGTCAGAAGAGGCAGGGATAAGCTGGGCCATATTCAAAATAGGAGATGACATCATGGTGAGAGTTCATCGTGTGAGTCACCCTAAAAATTACATATAGAAGAAATTCCAACCAACTTATGATGGCCCATATATAATCAAGTGGAAATATGACAATAACACATTTGTGGTAAAGCAGGAGATGGAAAAAAGGAAGCATATAATGTCTGATCATTAAAAATATTAAGATAAGAAAAATAACCACCAGACAAGTGGTAATAATAAAAAAAAGTCAAACAAATTAAGAAAGAAAACTTAAGCAAATAATAATTAATGTAAATAGTTCAAAATTATTAAGGAAGTAATCAGAGATAAAATGGTCAAAATGACACATTTTACTCTTAGCAGGGGAGCAGTGTAATGTACCCTAATGAACAGCATAATGTGGCTGTAATTTTATTTAAAAAAAATTAAAATAAAAAATAATCTATAAGCATCCTAAAGATTTATGAAAATAACAATTTTAAATAAAAACACTACAGAACTATTATCAATAAATGCTTGAGGTAAATTTTATTGAAATAAGTAATTAATAGTGCCTAAAGACAAAATGCTGCAACATTCATAAAGTTTTACAAATTAAAAAGTAAATAGAGGGGGGGATTTAACTTGGAGAATTTAAAAGGAAAACATAAAAAACTAAAAATGGCTCTCTTGTCATTTATTTAAGAATGAGGAATGTGTGCATTAATAATATTGATGTTAAAATACATAAAGAAATAAAATGTGTGTGTTAAAAAGGAAACAAAGTTAAATTTAATTAAATGAAGGAAAACTTATAATCAAATTTAAAATTTACTCAAAGATAGGTTGTCCCATAAGTAAAGAATGGGAATTAGTATCTATAAACTGCATCAAATATAAACAATGTAAATAATTAAAAACTATTTTATTTGGAGAAAGATTGATATAAACAAGCATGAGTATTAAGAGACAATGACAAATAATAAATAAAAGTTAATTAAATTAATTAAACTAATTCAGATAAAAATAACTAAAAGATAACAACAATGAGACGACAGCATAAATATGTCTGACAATTTTATGAACTCAATTTATTTAGTTCTTTTACTGCAGACTCTTATTTTTTTAACTTGGCATTAAGATCATGTCATGCTAAGCAGTCATCAAAGCATGTATTCATATTCTAGCTCAGTTTGCAAAAACATCAACAATCCACCCATTAGAAGTTATGCCTGTCTAAGAATCTGAGCCAACAAGAATATCTACCTGCCTGAATATAAGAAGTAGGCAGGACCCAAAACCAAAGTTATCAAAAAACCAAAATCCAACTGGTTGGAAATCATTTATACAGCAGCAGGAGTGCAAGAAGCCATATCATTCAGATTACATGTCCAAAAATCCTAAATAATATAAAATTTTATTACCATTCATAGACTAATATTAACTTTATGAACAATAGTAGCAGTAGCATTCTTTAAGTGTTTTTGATATTCAGCATATAGATGAACTATAGTATGTATGTGGATGTTTCATTTCCAGTATATTATCCAAATGTTCTCAAAGCTTACAAAAATAATTAATATTTATAAATCAAAATGTGTATATGCAGTCATATTTATATTAGTTATATGATTCATTATTAAGTGTTTATTAAGAGTATGTGTGTAGAATTAATATATTATTACTTTATAGTTTATTGTAAGCATGTGTGTATAAAATAAGTGGTAATTATATTACTTATCAAAGGGAGATTAAAATTAACTTATAAATTTTAATATTAAATTTATTTAAAATATATTGCAATAAACAGTGTCTACTAAGTAATATCAACTAGTTCTTTATGGTTATAGCACTAGTAAACAATTCTGTTAACAGGTTATTGGATAGTGAGTTAATTTTATACTTAGTAATTTCATATCTAAGCTAGTTGGGATAAATTGGGCACTGAATTAGTAGGTGTCATTCAGTACATTTTAATTACTTTGTATAGTTAGCTGGTGCCTGAAGTTTACTTCAATACAAATAAAGTGCTTTGAATGACAGGGGTTGAATTTAGCAGTCGAGAAGTTCTGTGGCCTGGAAAGATGGTCACAAGTTATACCTTGTTTAATTTTGACCTGGCTCCAGGTACCTTTGGTATTATGCTTCTCTTCCTAAGGGATCAGGTGACATACTATTAAAGTAAAAATGGAGGAGAAAGATTTATATTAAGCAATTTTCTAATATTTTTATAGAAAAAGATGTAAACAATTTGTTTTATAATTTTGTTTTTTCACAAGTATGTTTTTATTAAAGAGAAAAAAAAATATTCTATTTTTTTTATTTCCTTCTCTCACCTGGTTCATTATATATATATATATATATATATATATATATATATATATATATAGATATATATATGTGTGTGTGTGTGTGTGTGTGTGTGTGTGTGTGTGTCTGTGTGTGTGTTAAAATGTAACATACTTCTGAGTATATTTATTTAAAAAACAATCTTGGAAAATGTAATTTAATTCATGTAGCATTGGCATTTATCATAAATCATTTAAATTAAAGTTCAAAAAAGTATTAAGATAATTTCCATTACAATATGACATAATTCTCACTTGAAATCTTGTTTTTAATGATAATTTGCTTTATTCCAATATAATTAAAAATTGTTGAAGATATCCTTAATAATTTAAACTTTAATTATATTAATGCTTACCATGCTTTTGATATGGAAATATCATATTATAGCAATTTGACTTCTTTAGTTTCCTCAGCATTTATGTATATTTAGTAATTTACAAAAGTTTAATTTTAATATTTCAAAATATTTAAATTTATTTAAATATCCAATTTCATGAAAACGGGAATACATGTATCTTTCTTTTGTTTATTAAGTATGGGTCTTTTGCGATTGCATAGGCCACATTAAGTTTTTGCTTTCGGTTTACCCTAACTCTGCCTGCTATTCCAGTGTTAAGTAAATTAAATTTATGACCATATTTCTTTTTATGGTCCAGTTATTTTAATATTATATAATCAAAAATGATAAAAACAATTGATTTTGTGATAAAAAAATATATATATTTGAAAGTAAAAATATATTTTTTTTGAATTTAATATTTCATTACATAAATCTATTATATATATATATATATATATATATATATATATATATATATATATATATATATATATATATATATATATATATATATATATATATATATATATATATATATTGTGCCATTACAATTTAGTCATTAGCTAAATTTATAGTAATGTGCATATAAGAAAATATAAAACAAAAATCATCAGCACATTTTTATCTAAAAAGGAAGCTGTAGGGCACCCAAGTTTAAACCCTACAATATCAAGTTCTAAAAGATTTAGACAGAAAGAGAGTGGGTCAACAATTATATTCTTTATTTGTTTGTGTGTTGATAGAAAGGTAATACACACATTTAAACTATTCAATATTTAGTTTTTCTGTTAAAAAGCAAAGTTATAATGCATATGTATAGGCAGTGTGTGTTATAAAAGCTATTTAGTTAACCACTTTTATTTCAGATATTAAACTTTCTTTAAAACTAACCTATGCTTTATCAATTTTAATGGCTTATTCTGTTTCTATTCTTGCTTTTCTATAATTGTAATTGGGATTTAAAAGCTAAGGATTTAATTTTAAAATATTAGGGTTATAATTTCTAAACTAGCATTCATATTATTTGAATGGACAGTTTATGAATGATTTGAAATGATAAAGTATGTGTGTACATTACATACAGAAATTTACATTTATTATGTATTGAAAGGAAGAAGGGTTAAATCTGTCAAATTATTTTTTTTTACAATTTTGTGTTAAGGGAGAAAATCTGTTGAATCAGATATATATTTTTGTAGCAATTTTGTTTTTATAAATGATTGTTTGTCATTTTGGAGCTTAAGCTTGGTGGGAAATTTAATTTTGAAATTGTCTCATCTTAAGATCAAAAGAAAGAAGCTCCAATTTTAGATATTACAGATATACATGAGGAGAAGGGATTAAGACTATTTTTTTCCTTTGAAACAAAAGTTTGTCTGAAAACCAGGTGTGTGATTTTTTGAATTGGTAAAAAATAACAAGTCACACTATCACTCTAATTGGGTGAGTTGACTCAAAAATGGGATATAAAAGCAGTCTGGAAAATCGGTTGACATTATTGTTATTATAATATTGTTAGAGAGACTTTTTACAAATTATTGAAACTAAAGCAGACAAACATATTTAATTGTGCTAGATAACCTTTTTTTAAAATCATTTTTATATCAAGTTTTAAAGTTGAAAATATAAGGATGGTGGGGTAAGAAAAAATAATACATGTTCCATCTGTCTCCCAGACTCATCATCAACTAGCACATCATATAGGAAAGAAAAGATGTCTTGTCTGAAAAATAATATTCTACACCTTTCAACTGACTGAGAGAAATAGGATGTTTTTAAATAGAAAGAAGAAAGGCATTCACCTGCATTTGAAGGCGATGAGGAAAATCTACTGATAAATATTAAATCATCAAGTCCAATTAATTGTGCCAGTAACTGATTTTAAACTCAAGAAAATTTATAAATGTGAAAACAACTGCTGTATTTCATCCACTAAAAGAATCATGCTTGACAGGAAGAGAAGAAAAATTAATATAATGATTTCCAAATTGTCCACTAAAGCAAATAACCTCAATAGAATCTTCATCATCAAATAAGAATACACCTCAAGAAAGAGATTGTTCCAAAGTAAAATGGAAAATGGTAGCTGAAGAAATATAGACATTATACAAGATATGTTTGAGCCCATGGAAGTTTGCCACAAAACAAAGTATCGGTAATATGACTTTTTATATCTATTTTCTTTATGATATCAGAGTCTTAATAAAATTTTAGCAATAAAGTGGTATAGTTTATTTTAAAAACTTTTAAAGACAATTCAGATTGATTAAAACCAAGAATTTCTTACTAATAATAACCTTGAGCTTCATAAATGATTTTGAATGTATCAAAATTATTTGTTTATTAATTTCCAGTTATGAAATATTAATGTGTAAAATAATTTTTTGTATTATTATTTTGGTTTTAAATAATATTTTTGTTATTGTGGGGATAAAACACACACATACATAATAATATTTTTACATGTGTATAATTGTGTGTGAATGTAAAGAAAAAATAGGCGGTATTAAAAATATTAGATTTTGTTTCAAGTTAAAGTATAGCATTTCAGAGGTAGAAGAGAGGGGGAGAAAATAACTTAAAACTTGTTTCTAAAACTTGCTCTTTCCAATTTTACTAACATTTATTTTTATTCATTCTGCTTTCATGTTAGATTATAAAGTGTGTGTGCCAATGAATGAATATTTTTTTATGAAATACTTTTCTTGTGGATGGAACATTTTAACAAATCAGTTACCCAATTTAATACAATATACATTTGACAGGAAAGGGGGGAGAACTTGAAATTAATCAAAAGATTGCAATATAGTCAATTATTATTATTATTATTCATATAAATTTTCATGTATGTCTAGAAATTTTATATATATATGTTAGAAATGCAGTAATAAATATTAGTTTGTGTTATTAAATAAGGCAAATATATTTCATTAAGAGTATTCTTTATTAAGTGTGATCATTCATCATCACGGTGAATATTAGTTATTTAAGTTCCAATTAGATATACTAAAATTAAGCAATGATTATGAATTTCTTTATAAAAATTAGGTTTATGATTAAGCTTAGTCCTAAAGCTGTGGGTGAAACAATTGTCATTATCATTATCATCATCATCATCATCATCAATGTTTTAATTAATGAGCTGTTTAACTGTTTAAAGGCCATAAATAAATATTGATTTCATAGTATTTAGTGATTTCTTAGTATTATTATAACCACCATCCCATCATTTCTTTCATGCAAGGATGAGTGAATTGCCATCCTAAATTAATAGTAATCTGAGCTAGTAAAACTTATAAAAATATTGAAACACATTTGTTATGTTAAGATCTAAGAAATGATTTCTGTCTAATGAATTCCATTTTAGTTTAAACATGTTTTATGTTTACTTAGATATTAGTGCATACAATGATATGGCTCTAAGAAGCAAAATCTTTTATGTTTATTAGAAATAAAGTACCAAAATGGGATTCAAACCCGGTACATGTGAAAGGTTATTAGATATAACTGTGTCTAGATTCAGATAATCTAGTGGTGCCCTGCTAGAACATATTCACTTGGTATTTGTTTAAATATGCACTTAACATCAAACCAAGAAATGAAAGTGGATAAAATCTACTGTCTGTATACCTGAGAAGATATTTTATTGACTTACTAGTGTACTCACCTTACTTGATTTCCATATACCTGAGTTATAAGAGTTGTTATTAATAATTTGTTTATAATTATTGATATTGTGATATCTTGAGAAATCTAATTATAGAAATGTTTTATTTAACCCAATGACCCTTAATATGATTTATGACTCAGTCTGATCTTTGTTTAATAGCCACTACTCAGGTTAAATAATTGTTTTCTCTTTGATATAAAAATTCTATTACAATTTTTTTTCGTTTATTATGCTGAATATTTATATTTGAATCTTTTCTTAATTATTTAATACATTTGGATCGTTTGATCATCTTTATTAAGTTACAATGAATATAATATTTGGATATTTGAGATTTTAATAATATTTGGATTTTTGACAAATCCAATGATATTTTAATATACAATTGAATTTCTCTTTGAACACTTTAATTATGTTAATATATATATATATATATATATATATATATTAACATATCTAAAATATATTATATATATATATATATATATATATATATATATATATATATAATGATTTTAGCAAATATTTTTTAAAATAGTAGGCTCTTTTATAGATTCATTCATTAAACGACACATCTTGTTTTGCATTTTGTTGTTACATATGCATTTTTATATCAATCTTTACTGAGATATATAATAATGCTTTATGGTCTTGCAAACATTTTTTAATATCAATAGATCAAAATTATTGCAAAAAACAATAATTATTGTAATATAATAAAATTATATCTAACTAGAAAAAAATGGATTCAAAAACCCATATTTTATTATTCAATCAAATTATTGAATATATAATTATAGAGAAAAAAAATTGATAGTTCTTTCATTAAACTTTGTATAAAACAATTTGAAATGTGTCTAAGGCAGCATTTCCTATACTGTTGGTCGTGATGCCAAATGAGGTTACTAAGCAAAAAGTTGGGGACATGAAAATTTAATTCACATACATGAAAAGAAATATTAGTCACAATCTTTTCATTATCTTTAATTTAATACATTTTGTTTTCTGTACAACACAATTATAAAATCGTAATGATGGCCAAGTTGAGCTGTATATTATATTTACATATTAAAAATAAAACTAAGTGCATTATAATAGTGGTGTCACATTACAATTTCAGCACATAATTTATTTCAGAATCAAAATATATGCTGCAGTGGCAATAATGAGGTTGGAACCACTGTGATTATATAATGCATTTCCAGTCAAGTTATTTGTTTTGGTTTTATTTCAACAAGTGTCTACATCGCAAGAACAATACAATATTGTATTCTACTGTTTTACTTAACTAAGGTTAGTATTCATTTGAACATTATTATTAAAGATGTTATATATATATATATATATATATATATATATATATATATATATATATATATATATATATATATATATATATATATATATATATATATATATAAAGAACCTGCTAATAGCTCTAAACAAGGTTATTTATTTTATTTTTTATGATAATTGCTACAAAAGAAATTACCTAAAGCCTTTTTTTATGATGGTCCCCATCCCAAGACCAGTTTCAAGCTATGGTTCTCATCAGTGAGGAGCTAGGGCACTAGATTCAAAATATTAACTCAAGCCAAGCATTTATCTAATTCTTAAATATTAAGAAAAAGATCCAAATTTTCAGACACCTACATGTCTTCAAACTCAGCTCATTAACCAAAGAAACTATATGAGCCTTAACTAAATTTAGTGATCCCATGTAGTAGCAGGCTTAGCAATTTAATATAGCCAAAGCCCTAATAGCAAAAAATTATAATATTAATAAAAATCAGTCATATGTCACATGACCTAGCTTGTATTACCAATATGTAATATATAAAGAGCCTGCTATTAGCCCTAACAAGCTTTTTTATTTTATTTTTTATGATAAATGCTATAAGAGAAAATACCTGACGTTTTTATCTATAATGGTCCCCAATCCCCAGTTCATTTTCAAGCTATGGCTCTCCTTAGTGAGGAGCTAGGACATTAAATTCAAAATATTAACTCAAGCCAAGCATATATGTAATTCTTACATATTACGAAAAAGATCCAAATCTTCAGACACCTACATGTCTTGAAACTCAGCAATTTAACCAAAGAAACTATATGAGCCTGAACTAAATTCAGTGATCCCATATATTAGTAGGCTTAGCAATTTAATATAGCCAAAGCCCTAATTGCAAAATTATAATATTAGTTAAATCAGTCATATGTCACATGACGTATATAGCAGGCTCTTTATATATTACATATTGGTAATACAAGCTATGTAGGTTATGTGACATATGACTGATTTTTACTAATATTATAATTTTCCTATTAAGGTTTTGGCTGTATTAAATTGCTAAGCCTACTATTATATGGGATCAATGCAATTAGTTCAGGCTCAAATAGTTTTTTTGGTTAAAGAGCTGAGTTTGAAGACATGTAGGGGTCTGAAGATTTGGATCTTTTTCTTAATATTTAAGAATTATATAATGATTGGTTTGAGTTAATATTTTGAATCTAATGTCCTAGCTTCTCACTGGTGAGAGCCATAGCTTGAAACCGGTCTTGGGTTAGGGACCATCATATATGAAGTTTTCAGGTATTTTCTCTTGTAGCATTTATCATAAAAAGTAAAATAAATAAGCTTATTTAGAGATATTAGCAGGTTCTTTATATATTAACCATTGATAATACAATCTATATAGGCCATGTGACATATGACTGATTTTTACTAATACACCTCGGTCTCATTTTATGTGGATTTATTTAATGCGATTTTGAAGTTATGCGATTCATGTTTCTTCTTAATATTTTTGTATGCATTTTTTTTATGCATTGACACTGTATTAGATCAGATGTCAAACTCCAATAATGTGCTATTACTTTAAATAATAAATTTTGTGCACTTACATCATATTTAAAGAAATAGCACATTATTGGAATTTGACTTTCATCTTAATAATTTCAATATTTTCAGTGCTTTATAATAGTAAGACTTTATGCAATAATGAAATTAAAATCATTATTTCCACATTTTATGTACACACATTAAATTTTACAAGATTATAATGTAAATTTGTTCGAACATTGTGCATGTTAATTTTGCATTTTAAATCACATTCTGTTTTTGCTTTTTAAAAAAGAATGTAATCAATTATTAATCATTTAGTGTCTGCAAGTTTATTTTTTAAAAGTGATTAATAGCAGTGGGCACAATTGAATTTGACAATTAAAAATTAAAATTTGATTTTTAATTAAAAATTACGTAAGGCGACCTGAAATTAATGTGATGTGAAACGAAATTTGATTTTTAAATGGAATTGAAAATTAAAAAATTAAAGACAAAAATAAGAATTTAATTTTTAGTTGTTAGATTAATTACTAATTGCATTGTCACCAGAAAACCATTAACACAACATGAGAATGAAGTCGGCACTAGTTGTATTTCGTCTTGTGAAGAATCTGATTTTTTACCAGTTTGCAAATGAACCTGTTTATCGGCAAATAGCGATAATAAGTAAAATGTGTATAAAAATGTAAATTATGCATAAAAATATATTGTTTTGAATAAAATTAAATATTATAGTTAAAACAAGTTTGTCTTGTATTAATTTTTTTCAAATTTGAAATTTTTTATTAGTCATATTTTATTTCCTTATTTTTTTTGCGTGAATTTTAAAGTAATTTTACATTGGTGCTTTGCTTTTATGTGATTTTTGAAAAATCACAGTCCGTATCCCCCATTTTCAAGGTAGGTTACATCTATTTTTGTGTGATTTCTTTTGTGCGTGTTTTCTGAGGAACCTATTTACCATGTAAAATGAGACCCAGGTGTATTATAATTTTGCTATTAGGGCTTTGGCTATATTTAATTGCTAAGTCTACTAATATATGGAATCACTGAATTTAGTTTAAGCTCATATAGTTTTTTTGGTTAAAGAACTGAATTTGAAGACATGTAGGTGTCTGAAGATTTGGATGTTTTTCTTAATATTTAAGAATTAAATAAAGGCTTGGCATGAGTTATTATTTTGAATCTAATGTCCCAGATTCTCACTGATGAGAGCCATAGCTTGAAACTGGTCTGAGGATGGGGACCATCATAGATAAAGGCTTCAGGTATTTTCTCTTGTAGTATTTATCATGAAAAATAAAATAAATAAGATTGTTTAGAGCTACTAGCAGGCTCTTTATATATTACATATTGATAATACAACCTATATAGTCATGTGACAAATGACTGATTTGTACTTATATATATATATATATATATATGTATATATTGTGCCAAGGCCAAATCGCACATGTATATAAAATAATTTTGTCATAAAAAAATTATTAAAACAAAAAAATCTTTCACAAAAGAGTTTGAAATAAAAGTTGAAAAATCATTGATTTAAAGTAGGAAGGGGATTTTCTTAAAGTTAAACTGAAGGTTTTATAAAAAGGATGTAAAGAGTTTATTATTATTAGTGAAATACAATTTAAAAGCTTTAAAAATATATATAAATCTCTTCATTTAAATTAAAGAAGAAAAATAATCTTAAAACAAGTTTTGATGTGTAGAGTAAAATTATATATGTGCATGCAAATGTAAAAAAAATGTATCAGTATTAAATATTATAAATAAATGAAAAATGTATTAAAAAAAAAATCACAGCGGTGTGCTACTAAGTCAAGATATGAAAACAACACGTTTTGAAATAGCTACTACTAATTAAACAATCAATCAAAAAACAAGTTGTCTTTGGATTAATTGCTAAAGAATTTTGACAACAGATATTTGCCAGAAAATTTCAAAAGAAAAACACTTCGTCGGTATAAATCCGGAATATTTTATCGGACAATCAGTTAAGAGTTTGTTTCAATCTAGTTTGCAGTGACAGTCTTGTTCCAGTTTGAGATAACAGGGCATTTCTATTATGAATCCAGAAACAAACATGCACTGTTGAGCAGCTTTTGTAAATATACACTCGTGCTCCAGCCTTTTTAGTCCAACAAGATCATCAAAACCTGCCTGAGAAATAATGTCTGCATAACAACTCAGAAATTCTCCATCAAACGTTCAACTGTCTTCAAGAATAAAGCAAATGGTTTCGCATAAAATCTCTTCAAGAAATGTCCAAATCTAACCGGTTAGATATAATCTACCAGAAGCAGCCAACAACAAGCAGTATCCACATCACCAAAAATCCTAGGTAAATCTTTATTTATTATCAGTTATACATAGTAGCCACTTCTGTAATTTGTAAATATTCAAGATTCAAATTATGTGAACTCTATCATACATAAAATGAACTATTGATATGTGGGTTTAAGTATCAAATGCTATTAATGCTTTATTATTATATTTGTGAATGCTATATGGTTTAATATGTGCGTGATCAATATATCAGTGTATTACATAATTTAGATAAATGCCAATGTTCTACTATTAAAATCTACAAGAATATTTAAACTAGTTCAGAAATGTTAATTTAAAATGTGTGTGTATTATATTAAAGTTATAGAATATTTAAAATATTTAATGTTAGTTAATAAATTGTCTTTAAAATTAAACTCTATTTGTCAGTCAATTCTTTTTATCAATCTTTTCTTACCAATATTTTATTATTGATTAAAATTAGACTGAGCTAGTTAAGGGAATTGTTTCGAACGCTGGATTATGAGCCTACTGCCTCAATACGTTAGTCCTCAGACCAGCTGGCACCCCAGAGTTTACCCCAAAACAAATAAAGTATTTGGATAGTAGGGGTTTGAATCTAGCAGCCGAGATGGGCCATTGTTGATAGTTAAAGCTATCAATAAGATCTTCCATTTTGCTCGAACATGCTGGTTTGTTCATGTAACTTTTATAAAATTATAAATGTATTATGAAGGTGTTTGAAACCGGCCAAAACTTACATATATGTATATGTAGGTGGTTTCAGCGGTTCGACCCGGTACATAAATGGCTTTACCCAACATTTGGTGCCAAATCTGACAAAAATGACAGTTAATTAAATACTTTGTTTCTTGTTTAAAAATAAAAACCTTAAAGAAATCTAAATTACATATGTGAAAGTGTATTAAATTAAAAATAAAAAAAAGAATTGACTGAAAACTTTTTTTCTTTAAATGAAAAGAGATTTTGTGCTATTTACGTTATTTAAAATTCATCATTCTGTTAAATCAGAGACAGTTAGATGTTTGGGCAGAGTTAAGCATTAAGATTGGGTAGAGATAAATGGACAAAGGAGGGGCAAAGTCAGTGTGGATTTCCAGTTTAGAAATAAATAAATAAATAAAATAAAAATTAGTAAAACTTATGAGCGTGAATAAAATATAATATTAAAGAAAAATAATATAAAAAAGTAAAGTTTAAAATTATAAATATGACAAGAAATAAACCTAAAATGGAGACTCAAGGTAAAAAACAGACAATGTTCCCAGTGAGGAACAAAATAAAAACGAAATTACTGAAATAGAAAAGGTCCCCAATGAAGAAAAGATAGAAACTCAAGTGAAAGAAGTAGAGAATGCTTCTAGTGAGGAACAAAAAAATAAAAACAAAAAAGAGGGTGAGCAAAAAGAAGAGAATAGGGAAGTCATAGCTTTATTAACTTGCATGTTTGAAAAACAAAAAGAAACAGCCGAAGAATATACACAAATAGCTCAAGAGCTTAAAAACCAAAATAATGAAATGAAGAGCAAATTGGAAGGGCAAGCTGAAATGCTTGAAAAGTTAAAGGACCAGATCGAAATGGGCCAGAATAAAATAAAAGAAGAAATTAGGGAAGAAATAGAAGAGATTAAAATACAAGTAGAAAATCAAATAGAGACCGCTTACCAAGTAATTGAAAAAAATAAGATAGAAGATAGAAAAGTAATTGAAGAGATAAAAGTCAGAATGATGGATTTAGCTTAGAAAGTAAATCAAAAGAATAGTAAAAATATTTCACAAATGGAAATAAAACAGTGTGACCACTTGAGTGCAAACGCACACATTATAAACAATCCGGCAATCATGAAGCTGTTTTTGAAAATACGGATATTTTCTGGCCATCAAGGTGAAGCTCCTATGGAGCATTTAAATTGTTTGGAGTGCTATTTCACTCTGAATCAATTAAGTGAGGAGGCTATGATCGCAATAGCTTGAAGCCATTTACAAGGGGGGTCTCAATCTTGGTGGGACTTTTTATATAAAAAACCCATGACTTTTGGCGAATATAAAATTGCTATTTTAGCTAGTTATTGGAGCGAAGATTATCAGGAAAATATTTGTCACCAGATCTCGCAAGATAAATGGTGACCTGGTGAACTGTTCATTTCTTTTTTTAGAAGGCAAGTGGCGAAATTACATTCTTTAACAGCAGACCCACTATCTGAACAACAAATTGTCAGGATAGTCTGCCATAGTTTTCCTCATAATGTCGAGCAAATGCTCATAGGAACTGAAAGAAAAACAGTGGAACAAATGGCAGAATTGTTGAGTGCTTTTGACAGAGCTAGACCAACTTTTGATACAAGAGATAAGGAATTCAAACCCAACTTAGAGAGCCAGCTGTAAACGCCATGCGATATAGACATAGGTCGAATTCGGGGAGTCCCCGGAGGAGACATTATTTTAATAGTCCCGAGAGAACAAAAATCTTTCAAAGAATCGACAGCAATCCTAACATCTCTCATACTAGATTTAAGGAAAGGCCCAGGGGTGAAACTCAATCCCCCAGGATGAGTGGCTATATGCAGAAAAAAATATAATAAAGAACCACCAGACAAAAATTAAAAATATGTAATCTGATGGTTTCGCCAGCTTGATTTAGTTTATAATGACCATGGACTCGGAATAATGAAAAATGTTTAACAAAGTTTAATGAAATAAATGAAAAAACGAGTATCAAGTTAGTTTGAATAATTAAAAATAATTAAAGGTAGTCTTAGTAAATAAATAACAATCTTAGGGTTTTTAAAATGTCAAAGCAATGATAAAACGATTTATGTCAAAACCCTCGATTATGTCTTATCGATTATATTGATATCCCTGCTCATAAGACTAAAACATATCGGAGCATGACGCAAGCAAAATAAATGTGTAAAATCAAAATAGACAAGCAAAATGATTATGTCAAAAACCCTCAATTATGTTTTATCGATTATATTGATATCCAAGCTCATAAGTCTAGAAAATAGTGGAGCGTGACGCAAACAAAATAAATGTGTAAATCAAAATAGACAAGCAAAATGAAAATGTTTTTTTTTAAAAATAAGAGAGTAAAAATAACGCTTTAAAAATAAATAAGTGTATAATGAACATATTAATGGAAATAAAACATTATCAAATAAAATTTAAAAAAAAAGTGGATTTAATTAGGATTGAGGTGTGTGCGAGTATTTGGGCAAGGAGATAAATTCCAGGCCTGACTTTTGTTGGATTAAGCCTTTTCTTGTGGTGACTTTGTTCTACAGATGGGTAGTGTGAATAATAAATAATACTGATGATGATGCACCAGTAGAAAAGTCCTGGCATATAAAAGTTAATAAATCTGGAGGAAAAATACCCAGTAACCCAATAAAATAAATATTTTAGTAAGTCAAATGTGCAGTAGAGATAGTGCTGCCATTTGCAATCTTAAAGTCCCTGTTCATGATCCGTTGTGAACAGTTGCCCATGCTGTAGTCACGACTTCTGCAAGAAATTAAAAGTTGGTTTAAATCAGCACAAAATCTATCTGTGTGTTGAATTGCCTTATACTTTGCTGCCTGCTTCTCTTAATATTACATTTATTACCTAATGATGATAAAAACTAAAAATGCACTATAGAAAAATAAGAATTTGAAGTGGTAAATACTTAGGAAAAGTGATCAATGCATATATTAATTAAGAAAAATGTTCGTAAAGAAATAAATAGGTCAAATAGTTAAAATAAAATCGATAAAATCAAGTTAAATAAATAAGCATAAATAAATCTATAGTAAATAATAATGAAGAATGACTCGTAATAAACTAATCGATTTTTATTTTTTATTTTATTGAATACACGCATGTTAAATAAAGATGTTCGTAATGATTTAAAAATAATATTATAAGATTAGTGTAAATAAATATTTTAAATAATGTTTCTTAAGGGTTATAAATAATATTATAATATAAATAAATAGTGTAAGTAATGTTCATGTGTATTTAAAAATAATAGTGAAAGGTAAATATAAATATTAAGTCACTCTAAGTGTATTAAGAGTGTATAAGTATACATGTGTATATACGAGCACATACACTGGAAATATTCGGTAAATACAATACCTTATGATGAGTATCTTAAATGTATTTATTCAGATATCCTTTTAGGTTATTTTCTTGGTACGGCTGCACCTTATGATGCGTGCAAAAAGGGATTTATTTATTATAGATTCCCTGTAAGCATGTCCAGTAATAACTTGATATCTAGAATATTAGTAGGTGTAGAATTATGCTACGTATACACATGTGTAGAAATTATCTAAAATAAAAATTAATAAATCTTTAGAGTCAAGAATTAAAATTGCAAGAGATAAAACGGTCAAAAATGATGCAGTTTACTCTAAAACAAAAGGGGGTGTAATGCGCCAAGGCCAAAATGGCACATGTATATAAAATAATTTTGTTGTAAAAAAATTATTAAAACAAAAAAATATTTCGCAAAAGAGTTTGAAATAAAAGTTGAAAAATCATTGATTTAAAGTGGGAAGGGGTTTTCTTAAAGTTAAACTGAATGTTTTATAAAAAAGAAGTTAAGAGTTGATTATTATTAGTGAAATACAATTTAAAAGCTTTAAAAATATATAAATCTCTTTATTTAAATTAAAGAAGAAAAATAATCTTAAAACTAGTTTTGATGTGTAGAGTAAAATTATATATGTGTGTGAGAATTTAAAAAAAAATGTATCAGTATTAAATATTATAAATAAATGAAAAATGTATTTAAAAAAAACACAGTGGTGCGCTACTAATTACTAATTAAACAATCAATCAAAAAACACGTTGTCTAAGGATTAATTGCTAAAGAATTTCAACAACAGATATTTGCCAGAGGATATCAAAAGAAAAACACTTTGTTGGTATAAATACGGAATATTTTATCGGACAATTATTTAAGAGTTTGTTTCAATCTAGTTTGCAGTGACAGTCTTGTTCCAGTTTGAGATAACAGGGCATTTCTATTATGAATCCAGAAACAAACATGCACTGTTGAACAGCTTTTGTAAATATACGCTCATGCTCCAGCCTTTTTAGTCCAACAAGATCATCAAACCTGCCTGAGAAATAATGTCTGCATAACAACTCAGAAATTTTCTGTCAAACGTTCATCTGTCTTCAAGAATAAAGCAAATGGTTTTGCATAAAATCTCTTCAAGAAACGTCCAAATCTAACCGGTTAGATATAATCCATCAGAAGCAGCAGAAACAGCCAACAACAAGCAATATCCACATTACCAAAAATCCTAGGTAAACCTTTATTTATTATCAGTTATACATAGTAGCCACTGCTGTAATTCGTAAATATTCAAGATTCAAATTATGTGAACTCTATCATACATAAAATGAACTATTGATATGTGTGTTTAAGTTTCAAATGCTATTAATGCTTTATTATTATATTTGTGAATGCTATATGGTTTAATATGTGCGTGGTCATTATATCAGTGTATTAGATAATTTAGATAGATGCCAATGTTCTACTATTAAAATCTACAAGAATATTTAAACTAGTTCAGAAATGTTAATTTAAAATGTGTGTGTATTATATTAAAGTTATAGAATATTTAAAATTATTTAATGTTAGTTAATAAATTGTCTTTAAAATTAAACTCTATTTGTCAGTCAATTCTTTTTATCAATCTTTTCTGACCAATATTTTATTATTGATTAAAATTAGACTGAGATAGTTAAGGGAATTGTTTCGAGTGCTGGATTATGAGCCTACTGCCTGAATACATTAGTCCTCAGACTAGTTGGCACCCCAGAGTTTACCCCAAAATAAATAAAGTATTTGGATAATAGGGATTTGAATCTAGCAACCGAGATGGGCCATTGTTGATAGTTAAAGCTATCAATAAGATCTCCCATTTTGCTCGAACGTGCGGTTTTGTTCACGTAACTTTTATAAGATTATAAATGTATTAGGAAGAAGTTTGAAACCGTACAAAACTTATATATACGTATAAGTAGGTGGTTTCAGCGGTTCGACCCAGTACAATATATATATATGAATGCTTGTATATTTTTATCAATTTCTTATTCAAAATCATTCATCCCATTAGTTATTATAAAAAATTATTTTTTATTTAAAAATTATTGTCATTTATTTATTAACTAATAAAAAAAACATAGTCCTATTTTTTAAACTTAATAGGTAATTTATAATTGATTTATTGATATTTTTTAATTATTAAAAAATAAAATATTCAGGGATATTAAGAAATTGAATGTTTGGTAGTAAATATGCTTCGTAAATTTAACGAAAAAACACAGCTACTTCTTGGTGTCTCTTCTAACTAATAAGTACTGTTATTTTATTTATATTTTAGGATAAAAATAATTTTTATCCATGGATGAACTTGACTACTAAAGATAGTGATGCAGATGACAATGCTACAAAGTTTCTTCAAGGAGCATCTCATAATCAGAGAGGCATCTGTGATGTAAAAAAATATGATAAGACATTTTCCCCATTTGGCTTTACTTTCAACAACTGTGATGGTAATGAACAACTTTTTTGTTTAAGTTGAAATAATGTTTTGTCTATGGAGAGTATAAAACTATCATAATTAAAATGGCATTTTGAATCTTAGAATCCTTCATATGTCAATAACCCAAATTAATATTTCAAATGACTGTTAAAAACTTCAAATAAAGAAAAACAATATTTTGAGAAATTTATAAATGTTTATAAAAAATATTTACTCGCATCATATAAAATTTCATATCTGATTGCTAAAAATAAAAAGATCTTATATTACCAGCTGCTATTAAAGTGGTAGAAATACGTTATAAAAATAAATACAGTGATGAAATTCGGAAAATTTATTTGGCAAATGATATTGTCACTAGTAGAATTTCTGAAATTAGAAATGACCAATTTGAGCAAATAATTACTAGATTTAAAGAAAGCCCAATATTTACAATTCAGTTGGATGGAACAACTGATATTTCAAAAATATAGTAATTATTAGTCAGCTACATTTATAAAGAAAACAATAAGGAAAAACTGTTATTTTGTTATTTTTTGGAAGAACATAAAAGAGGCGAAGACATATATAATAAAAAGACATTTCTTTTTTAAAACTGAAGGTTTAGAATGGAAAAATTAGTTTGGTGTATGCACAGATGGTGCAAAAGCTGGTGAAAATATTGTTTTTAAATCATTTGTTAAAGCTTTTGGTAGTAATCTTGTAACTTTTATACTCTGTCTGATCCATCCCAAGGCCCTTGCAGCAAAAAAAAAATAGCAGTGAAATTGAATGATGCGATTAGGGATGCTGTAAAAATTATAATCTTTATTAAAAGCTATGCCCTTAACAGCCATTTATATTCAAATCTTTGTAGAGACATAAACTCTGAATACAAAAATTCATTATTACATGCAAAAATAAGAAGGATGTCAAGAGGGCAAAGTTTAAAAAAGACTTTTGTTATTAAAAAAGAACTTATTGTATTTTAACCAATCAAAACTTTCCTCTTGCTGCTTTATTTCAAAGGAATTTATGGCTATCAAAGCTGTGCTATTTGTCTAATATTTTTGAGAAGCTAATGATCTTAACTTGTCTCTTCAAGAAAAAAATAGCAATAATTTTACTGAGTGATAAAATTGAAGGTTTTATTAAAAAGTTCAACATTTAGAAAAATAGGGTGGAAAATGATTCATTGGAAATATTTGTGACTATCAACAATTTTATAATTGAAAAAAATAATTGTAATACTTTAATTGCAAAAAGTATTACAGATAACTTAAAAACTTTAGAAAGATAGTTTTCCAAATACATTATATCGAATTTACATTTCAAAACGTTATCTTGGATTCAAAGACCATTTTTGATTGACATTAATGAGATTAATTACCTACCATGTAAAATCCAAGATGAATTTTCTGATCTATCAAGTGACTCAAACTTAAAACTTGACTTTCTACAAAATCCTTGATTGAATTCTAGATTGGAGCTAGGACTAAATTTCCCACAGTTTTTGAAATGGCATAAAATGTTCTTCTGCCATTCAGCACCACATACTTATGTGAAATGACGTTTTGGCTTTAATGTATATTAATTCCAAATATCATTCAATACTGAAAAACATTGAAGATGCTTTATGTCCAGCAGTATCAAATATTTTACCAATATATAATTTGTTTTGCAGCAAAAAACAAGCACATCCATCTTATTAAAATGTGATTTTCTTCATTAATTTTTGTATATTTAAAATAAACCCTAAAACTATTTATTTTCATATGTACCAAAGAAATAAATTATTTATGGGAACATTTATTTTTGTATCTATTGTAACAGTCAGAATTCATATTGTACCGGTAAAATCACCATGCATAATCACGCACAGTAATCCGAATTCAAACCCAGTCCACGTCTAGGAATAAATTCCAAAATGCAAACTACATTCAAACCCAAACCCCTGGCATGACCAACCGATGAACAACACAACAACGGTACGTGGTTTTCCCTTTACTAGCTCGTCGGAAAACACAGACTAAATTACCCTACAATCAGTTATTCATATATATCTTATATTCGAGATATTGGTACGGTTAATAATTCAATATATATTTAAGTTGTCGATACAGACAGCAGGTGATTAACTAGATTTCGAGAGTAATAAAACAAGAGAGACAAAAATAGATTAGATAAATTTTTAATAATTATTGAAATCATTGAATACTATGTACAGATATGGTAAAATTTTCATACGTATATTTATAATAACTTGCTACTAGTCCTTAATAATCGTTTTAGACTGATAAACAAAATGCATGCCAATATTTATATGTTTTAAATGGTCGTACGAGTTGATATGAGAATCAGAGTAATTTGAGCATTTAAAATATTTAATTCCTATTTTATATTAAGTTGTTTGATTTTAATAGATTCAAACCATTACATATACGGATAATTGGAGGAGGCTTTATATAAGAATATAATATAATAATGATGTACTGATGGTTGCAGAGATTAAGATATACTACAATAATAACTTGCGGTGCATTGACGGAAGACCGGGCAGCTTGTACTTTGACAAGTCTTAATGCCCCTAAGTAGATCCGGGACACTACAACCAGCCGGGATCATTTTCGAACCCCGGTGATCCAAGAGATTATCTGGAGAAGAATTTCTTTCTTTCCAATTGGTAGTAAAAACGAGACGCCAATTTAGGCGAAGGAAAAGGCACTGCCACAGTAACATCGAGGAAGAGTGATCGGAAGTGGACTTAAAGCGAAACTATATAAAACCTTGATTATCTCTCCGTAACATTTTCTACGCAACAATCTGATATGACTATTCAAAATAAAACATGGCGAAATCAAAAGATCACAAAAGTAATGATTAATTAATTTCACTCTGAAACCCATAACTCCCCAGGTTGTTCGGAAGGTAATAATAGTAACAAAAATATTCACTTTATATTATTACTCCGTTCATATATAAAAAAAATAATATAATAAAAATTTAGACTTTATTTTAAATATTTGTTATTTGGAGCAGAGATTAAAATATCATTTTGAGAAAATAAAAGGAACAATACAGGTACTTGAATATTTCTCAACTCAACATAAACAAACCAATTTTTAGTTCGATAAAAGAAAATTACTTTTAAAATGAATATAATAATAATACTATGAAATAAACTTTAATGGCTTTAACTAGAGTTAAAAAATATTATTATTGGCATCGCTTTGTTTGTAAATGTAAGTAATAATAAAAATATAAGTATATTCACTAATGAATTACTATTAGGCACAAAATATTAGTAAATTATCATCTAAAGACTAGAGCACAGAAATATTAGAGAAGAAATTTACTGACAGGCTTTAGTGTAACATTTTAACGAAGGAAAACAAGAAATTTACATGTAATTACTTAGATTAATTCATAACAGATTAAATAATAAAATTATTAAGCTTAGAGGAAAGTTAAAAAGTTCATGTAACAAGGGTTACCATTCTTTCTTCGTCCGGCTTTTCTCCTTGTGGTAATGTTTATGCAGAATGTAGGCGCGCATTTTGGATTCCTTAGAATGGCATGATTAATTTAAAGGTTGGAATTAAGAAAACTGGAAGCACAGGAAACATTATAAATCAGCGGCTCAAAAGATTTAAATCGGCAGAACAGGGATCAGCTTCTTGGACTTAGCCCAACATTATTGCAATTTACCGGGCAACTTCTTAATCACAGTTGAGATGATTTCTCTGGAACAACTCCTTTGCTGTAGCCCGAGACAGTCTACGCACAGCAAAGTCAAAAAGTAGAGTCTTCCAGTATATTATAATATAAGATGGCTACCGTTGATCATTCTGCATAGTTTTTGTTCATGACCCCGCCTCCTTTGATTTTCTGGCCTCCAGCAATATCTAATTTTGACTATACAATTGCATTCACCTTTCTTGATAAGAGTCCTACATTTCTCATTTCCATTGTTTGATTTACATTTATTTCTAAATTCAATACATGATTCTAAATTGACAAGCTAAATAATTACATAGGAATTCATGAATACAAAATTGAAATTCATTATCTTAACTTTCAAAGTACAAACTAATTATTCTATACATTTTGTACATGTAAGATTTGACTAAAAATACTGATCAAAGGAATGTGACTTTTGATCAGCATTTTTAAATGACTTTGTATAATTTTGAAAGATTTAAAATTTAAAAAAAAATATACACGCAATGAAACTTTTAAATTGAGTGAATACAACCTACAAACCACACACACGAATATTATTTATCATGATTTGTAATATTTATACTTGTAATATTTACATTAAATTCTTTTAAACAAAGCATAAAATAACTAACTTAAAATTTATGTGGCCTGGAATAGAAAAAGCCTCATTGCGGGTAAATAGTGATTTAGAATTACCGTACTTCAACATGAAAACTATGAAACTAAGATCGATCCTTCGATCTGTCTGTTTCAATATGCCTCATTAACTAGTTGCATAATTCAACCACCACATTCAAAGAGCACCACAACAGGTGGGTTCAGGGCATGCAGCACTATTTTTGAACCCAGTATATTGGTTCCATAACTTCCAACTGCATGACAATGCACCTGCCAACACCCTAGTAAAAATCTTTTAGTCCTGGGGGTCAGGGAGATGTGAAAGAATTCTACTAATTAAATCTAAGGTTATGACTATTACTTTACTAATGCCTAACCTTTATGTATTTAACTTCTGATCAAGGTGAGATACCATGGCTATCAGGCATTAAAGAATAGACATATGGACACAGACATAATTAAAACATTTTTAATCTGACAAATAAGGTTAGATTACATATTTGTGACATATTATATTTGCAGATCCTCAATTATTTGAACTGGCCCTTTGAATACTAATGAAAGCTAAGAGTGATTTCATGCCTAATGATTAATTGTATTAGTCACCATATGAGGTACAACATTCAATAAAATCATTGGCAGTGAACCTACCTGCCTTAGCAACAGAACATACATGTAAAGTTTTATATGTAACATTAATGTTAGGGGCATGTTATTGGAGAGCAATTAATATGAAATACTTGGGAAATGTAATCATAAGCATACAATAAGAAGAGAAATATAATAGATGACATGAAGTATGCATATAGATGTTATGTAATAGTTCAAGAGTAAACAGTGACATGGTGAAGCCATATGGGGAAATATAAAACTCGTGGGTGGGCTTTGTGCCTGGCACCCTTTGAGAACAGTCATATAAGCAGGTTCAGGGGTAAGGGATGTGTCCACTGTTACTCCCTGAGCTTAGCTCCCTATGGGAGCACCTCTAATTATGCCCTAGAGTATAAAAGTGAAAAGATACCTTTGTATAGATATCTGGAAATTTCCATGGTTTTAAAAGGGGACATGGCATTGCTAAGCTATAACACATATCTCTGACAGAAACATAGTTAGATTTATTTAAATTTGCTTAACAATGAGATGATTCATTTCCAAGATGCACATTTATGAGTATTTTATGTTGAAGCTCTCAAATAACATGATTAATGACCCATATGCATAAATAAATTTATGTAAACCAAGTAGTAAAGAGGAGATTAAAATTCTATCTGGTTACTATTGCTAATTGGATAAATCCATCTACACCAAATTATGGTACACTTGAACTCTTAACTAATATCAAACACCAGATATGTCTCTATAATTCCTCCCATTTATTTTAATACTTAACAATATTGGGAAGCTTAGTAATATGGAAATCATGAGAACACATCTATTACATAAATTATTTCATAACAATGTCTGATAATTCCTGAGCTGGTTGTTTATTAGTGCAAATAGAGGGGGTTATTATTATCTTATCTTTATGATTTTTCTCATTATTGTGAAATCATTCATTATAATATTAAGTAAAACTAGTGAGCCAGGTTGGTCATTATCCAAACATGAAGTCATATAAATAGACACATAAATGAGAATAAAATAGATACCCAAGATACAAGGTAAAGGGTCAGATATGTTAATCTATATTTAAGTGGTTTCCGAGTTTTAATATATTTTAAATATCAATAAATAAAGTTTTAACAGAGTTTTACATAAGTGGGACAAAATTATAAAAAATATAGATTATTTAGGTGAGCTGTAGCTTTAAAGGAAGAAGTGAAAATCTTTAAACATTTTTGTACTGGTTACCTCTTGAATTCAGTTGAATGTGCAACTTGGTGATTGACCCTTCATGGTTCATTTATTCATCAGCAGCAGTTTTCTTTGATAGTTTATTTTAAGATTTCAGTTGACAGCAGCATTTTCATGAGGCAACAGTGTATAGTTTCTATTGAGTACTAATAGTTCATTTTAGAGTAAGTGGAAGTTCAGCACACATAGATCATCCCCTAGAAAAGAATAACACATACCTTACTCTTCCGTCATGGCAATGTAGAACAGCAAAATGATTTACTTTTAATAATTAAAATAGCATAAAACCACAGACCAATATTTGCAAAGAGAAAGCCATAGACATATTTTATAATAATGAGAACTAGGACACCTTTATCATAATCATAACATGAACCTTTTAGAATGTTTTCTTTTTTATATTTTACATACTTCTCTCGCCCCCCAAACATGAACACTTATCTTTTATACCTTTTTGTCTCTTATTCCCTATCTTGCAGACCCATCTGACATGATGTAATAAGGTTCTCTTTAGTCCACACTGCAATAGCCTCAGGTAAATTGATGTATTAGAAGCACATGCTACATTTCTATTTTCAATCTGACTGAATTTATTTTGTACTTTATTTATGGTCCATTACTCATGACCTGATTACAATACAGATTTTACTTTTTTTTCTAAAACTAATTTAAAAATTTTGGGAATATTTCTGAGTATTCTATTGTCTCTCCCCACCCATTATGACTTTGCAATTTCAAATAAACAGGAATGATTTCTTTTTGTTACATTTATAGGTTTATAAGTTATAAACAGATTTTTAAGTTTTATAAACAAAAATATATATTATAACAGTCAGGGTGAATACTGAGATCCTACAATATCTGCCATACAATGACCACACCAGGCCATTTGAACCTGAAAAATTTATATAGTAGGCAGATACTTACTCTTAAGATCCAACTTTGTTTTATATTGACCATTAGCCCATGCCACTAGCTCAAGGAGATGCAGAAATTTAATATAAAACATAAAAATATATATTTTTAATGTTAAAAAAAATAAAAATAAGCCATTGCCAGTAATAACACACAAAAATATTTATTAATGCACATATATAAATATTTAAATTTGAGGAATAAAGATAATCTTACCTTTGTTATTATTTTTATATTTAAAATTTAAATTTTATAAATTTGCACAGATGGATTTTAATAAGAGTTTGTTTTATAATGTTGAGTATAGATATTCTACAGCCCTTATTTAACCCTAGGCCAAAAGTTCACAGTCAAACTAATGGCAATCTATCTGATATATATATATATATATATATATATATATATATATATATATATATATATATATATATATATATATATATACAAACCATTATACAATTACAAATATCCAGTAACGCCCTCTGTTTAAAGATCTATATCTCAATAATAGCAAACCTTATATATATATATATATATATATATATATATATATATATATATATATATATATATATATATATATATATATATATTCAATGCAGCATGAATACGATGACACAGTACCATACTGTCAGGAATACACTTCTGAACAGCATAGTTATATAGAACAAATGGTGAAGAAATTGTCTCTTGTCCAGTACAGGAATGTTACACCTATTTGGCAAGAACAATAAAATAAATAAATAGGAAGGTATTATGGGCCTTTTTGCTGAGTTACGATCCCATTCTATAGGCTAAAGAGGTGATTCAAAAAGCAGGGAATACATCTGCTTTCAATGGTTGATAAGAATGGGATTACTTTTCCCCAAGTGTGGTGTAAAGGTGATCTTGCATGTAGTGGGTCTTCCTACTACATTTACTAATTACACCAATATATTCAATCTATTAACCCAATTTTACTGCAAAACAACTAAGCCAAGATTAACCCTCCCTTAATCAACATAAAGTTTATGAATCTATATACCTGTCCATACCCAACTGAAATTTAAATTCATTCAAATAATTTAATTCGAAATTATTAAAGAAAGAAAAATGGAAATGATTATTAACTTAGCCAATTTATACATAAAATTAATTTAGAAATTTTTTTAAAATCAGATAAATTTCTTTAAAGTTAAGTTTAACTTATTTTGCTTATAGAAGATATATTGAAAGTCTATAATGACAAAAGTTCATACTTTCCATGGTAAATTGCCGGGAGTCTGTTTTGTCCATTTTCATGATCACTCGTGTAGACTGTTGGTCCTTTGAAATGGAGCTTCTACTTACCATTCAGTTGGTCAATAACTGTCCTCTGGAGGCCTCAGCTGGTTGTCCAGAAATTAAATCTACTGCAGACTCCTACATCATGGAGCCTACAATGGAGCTACAGTTTATATATAGATTAATAGTCTGCTTGTAGATTAATAGTCAGCCCTGCAACAACAATTATTTTGCTTTTTATACTTTTGTAGCATCTTATCAGCATTTTCTGGGATCCATATAGCAAGACATCTCTAATCCTAGGGTCTCTTTTTGGTTCATGCTGTGGCTTAGTGCTTCCCTTGGTCAATCTTTAATTTCTTTCTCTTATCTGACCTTTATTATTTAAGTGTCTCAAGGACTAGTTTGCTTTTTGTTTAATTAAAAGAATAATCATTTCAATTTTGAGATTACATAGGAATTAATTAATACCTGTTTCTAATTTCATTTATGTTACTTTTAAAAAAAAATATTAATCTTTAAATCTTTCCTTGTTTTTTTTTAAAAAGTACATTCAAATACTTTATTTTATTTTAAAAAGAAAAAAAAAATTTTTTTTTAAATTTTCCATCTGTATGATATATATACTTTAAACAACTCTTTCTAATTTTAGCTTTTAATAAATTTATTTTTATTTCCAAAGTTGTTTTTATTTTAATTTTAAATTAATGTAACAGCATTTTGTAAACCATTACAATATATAAATTGACATATATAAGTATTTATATGTGGAAATTTTAATATTCTGAATTTGTAAATAAGATATTTATTTATATAGCATGATGTTTTTTAAACTGTAATAATAATCAGCATTAAACTAATGCACATGTGCTTTGTGGATTTTAACAATAAATGAATACTCTCAATTTGCCAAACACAAGATAAAGTCTTTGTGAAAGAATAGAATGAATTCATCTATCTTTTCAACCTAAACATTTAATTATGGGCAAATCTTAAGTATCTGGAAATGAGAGCATGAAGATATTAAACAATCACTTTAAATTACTTTTACTATGTCTGAATGAATGATGCTTGTGAAATTTACTAGAATTTATGATATGTCATTCTTAGATGAAATTAAACATACATAAATAAGATATTTATTTATAAAGCACAATGTTTGTTAAACTGTAATAATAATGAGCATTAAGCTAATGCATATGCACTTTGTGGATTTTAACAATTAATGAAAACAGCCACTTTTCCATACACAAGATAAAGTCATTGTGAAAGAATAGAATGAATCCACTTATCCTTTCAACCCAAACGTTTAAGTATGGGCAACTCTTAAATATCTGGAAATGAGAGCATGAACATATTAGACAACCACTTTAAATTAGCTTTACTATGTCTGAATGAATGATGCTTGTGAAATTTACTAGAATTTATGATATGCCATTCTTAGATGAAATTAAACATACATAAATAAGATATTTATTTATATAGCATGTTGTTTTTATTGTTAAAATACACAAAGTGCATTAGCTTAATGCTGATTATTATTAAATTTAAAAAACATCATGCTATATAAATAAATATCTTATTTACATATGTTTAATTTCATCTATGAATGATGTATCATAAATTCTAGTAAATTTCGCAATCATCATTCATTCAGACATAGTAAAGGTAATTTAAAGTGATTTTTTAATATTTTCGTGCTCTCATTTTCAGATACTTAAGATTTGCCCATACATTTGGGTTGAAAGGATAGATTTATTCTTTTCTTTCACAAATACTTTATCTTGTGTTTGGAAAAGTGAGAGTATTCATTTATTGTTAAAATCTACAAAGCTTGAGTGACCAGATTTTAACATTGGTAAAGCGGGACACCATTGACCTAGGGGGGAATCTTGATTAAAAATTTGGTCTATACGGAGCATCAAAAATTTTCATAGAATGCAAAAATAGTGTTGTGATATATATTTTTGCTTTCAACATAAGTACAATTTACAAATATAATACATTAAAAAAAATTATGTATAGTATTATTTTATTCTTTGGCATATTTCACATTTGAGTGAATTTTTTTTGTAGATTGCATTGTTGTTTAAGATGTCATGAAAATTTTCACAAGAATTTTTTAAATTATATTTCATACATAAAATGGTTTTCAAAGTCTCAACACTTAATTGTGATTTTTCTGATGTCCACACTTTATTTACCATAGAAAAAACACGTTCAGTCACAGCATTAGTTCCTGGTAAGGACAGCATGTATTTCACAATTTTTAGTGCATTTTTGTATGGAACATGATTTGTGTCAAAATGATGAAATATTTTTAACCATTTCTTCTCTATTGTGATTTTTGCTGATGACCAATATTTAATCTTTTCATTATCAATATATTTTTTTTAATAATGATACCTCATTAAAAAGATCATTTTAAGAAATATTACTATATGGGAAATTTTGAGTAATATGATCAAATGATTTTTGCACATCATTCCAATTAAGTTCTTGTTTTAATGTAAGCCAATGAAAATGTTGGAATATCACTGTAATGTACTGCCCACCCTTCTAAATATTCTATGCAGCTACTATAGAACTTATTAACATGATTCATGATATCTGCACAATTTATTGCACCTTGTTCTTCTAGCTGGCTTTTACTATTATGGAAAGTTAACGGAAGAGCATTATTTTCTAACCACTCTTGACACTAAAAATTTTAATTATTAACTTCATATTCTACTTTGATTACCGAAATTTTGTCAACTTCAATAAGTTTTATTGCATTTTGAAAAAGAGCTTCTTGATTGTGAACAAACTCTAGCCAAATTTTTGAAGATTCTTTTTCAATAAACTCTTCTAAAATTCTAGGACATTTATTCTGTAACAGAAAGTAGGATTTCAAAGGATTGTATATTTTCAATATTTTTTGACAGCTGGCAAAATAGCTAACCAGCACGTTTTATTGTATCCAAGTATTTTCTGATATTCGACATCCACAGTTTCACAATATTCTTTAAGCATTTCAACACACACAGTGGATATATAAAAAGAAAAATGTATTTTAATAACAATATTTTCAACATCTATGGGTAACAAGTAAGCGGCTGTTTGAATTGCATAATGTATTATGTGCACTGCACAACCAACACCAATAATGTTTTGATTAAGGTTTTTGGTTAATTTATAAAAAAAAAATATTATTTGTACCTCTTCTCGCTTTTTCTCCAAAATTTGCATTCATGTTGTCTGCACAATATGCAATCATTTTATGTTTTAAATTGTTCTTTCCAAAATATTAATAATGGAACTGAAAATTATTTCAGAAGTTTCGCCGGGCAAAGAAATAAAATGTAAAATTCTTTTTTTTTCCAGTTTCCGAATCAAAAAATCTAATAATGGTTGGAAATAACTTTATATCCTTATGATTAGATGTGTCAGAATATATGGATATAAAATTATTTTTTTCTAAATTTTTGTTTAATTCTCAAAATGCATATGGTGAAAGCACATTACACACAATTGCCTCACATTTTGTTCTAGCTCAGACAAATTTTTTGTTGAATAAGTTTTTGACAATTTGTGATGTACAGTCCATAAATCTGAAGGAATG
Source organism: Epiperipatus broadwayi (assembly GCA_028023455.1). Classification (NCBI taxonomy): domain Eukaryota; kingdom Metazoa; phylum Onychophora; class Udeonychophora; order Euonychophora; family Peripatidae; genus Epiperipatus; species Epiperipatus broadwayi. The sequence continues at coordinate 154,183 of JAQFVV010006507.1, forward strand.
ATTGTCAATAATAGCATGAAAAAACATAAGTCCTTCTGCTAATGCTAATTTCTTTTCTTTGCCTCCATAAGTTGTTTTCGGAAAAAATTCCTGTATTTTAGAGGAAGATGCAGCAGTATTTAAATATCTTTTATTATTTCTGTGTCTCCAAGTGCTTTGAAATATCATTGCTGCCGCCATGTGAAATAGAAAATTCACCATTACATTTCTCACATTTTACCATGTAATCGCTTTTGGTTTTTTTAATAAAAGGAAATTCACTTCTTAGACCATCATTGAATTTGCATCCTCTTTTCTTACTCATTATGTTAAAAATCTAAAAGAAATATTTTAAAATTATATTATAAATTATTATATACATATTGCTTAAAAACGCAGTAAGTAGGTACATAATTACATGAACATATTTTATTGTTAGTTTATAAATTAAATTAATTTGATTGTTATAAAGTAACTATATTTTTAAAAAAAATATTTTAAATTTAATCCTATAATTCTTTCTAAATAATAACAATACTAACTTCTATTATTTTTCCTCTGAATTTGCTGTAACATAAGTCATGTCACTTTCAAGGCCGGTGCAAGACATTTTTCCGCCAGTATAAAATATAAATAATAGGAGTACTGTCTGCTAAATTTAAGAAAATGTATGTATTTATGAAATAAATAAATTACTTACCTAAATGATCTGAATAGCTGATTAGTTGACATCACTTGTTTAACTAGCACTAGCTCACAGTACAATGTGTATCATCTGAGAGACAGTTACAAAATGTTTTCATCATTGGCAATGCCAAAAAATGCCATTTTTCATTAACTCCAAACAATGATGGTAGAATTGTAATAACTGATCAACAATGCGAACTTTGATAAGCAGTTCTCGATAATCAGTTCTTAACAATTATTTGTTATTATTAAAGTTTAAAATTATAAAATTAACAGAAATAATATAAAACTCATATCCTGGCAAAATAGCCACTTGGCCACCGAAAAACATAGATTCCCTTCTCATTCTTCATCCATTCCCTAGCTTGTCATCCATTCTTTCCAAAAATCGGGACTTGTTAAATTGCGGTGGGATGTGGGACAAATTGTTAAAAATCAGGACTGTCCCATCAAAAGTAGGACATCTGATAACTTAACACAAAGCACATGTGCATTAGCTTAATGCTGATTATTATTACAGTTTAAAAACATCATGCTATATAAATAAATATCTTATTTACACATGTTTATTTTCATCTAAGAATGACATCTCTTAAATTCTAATAAATGTCGCAAGTGTCATTTATTCAGACATAGTAAAGGTAATTTGAAGTGCTTGTTTAATATCTTCACACTCTTATTTTCAGATACTTAAGATTTGCCCATACTTAAATGTTTTGGTTGAAAGAATAGATGGATTCATTCTATTCTTTCACAATGACTTTATCTTGTGTTTAGAAAAGTGAGAGTATTCATTTATTGTTAAAATCTACAAAGCGCAAGTGCATTAGCTTAATTAATGCTGATTATTATTCTGAATTTGGTAAATCATTTAAATTACAATATTTAACTTAATATTTACCTGATATCAGAGTGTGCATGTACATACCATATTTTCAACAAATGTTTACATATATATCTAGCACCATTATACACACACAATCCAACATTTATGGTTTAAATTTAGGTGGGATGTAGGAGTGTGTAAAAGATGATAAAACAAGTGGAACTGAGGTGAAACTAAGATTTGAACTTGAATCTTACTTCTTCACTATTTTATATTTAATATCTGGAATTGCGAAAAAATCTCATTGATAAAAAGGAGTCATAAAAATGCTTAAGAAGCATCGGTCTAAGGAAAACTGATACATACATAGTTTCAAAATATTATAACAAATATGGAACTAGAATAAAAAATCATTATGTTTCTAAATTATTTTTAAAAAAACCTATTGCATTAAGAATCTTGCAACATTCATAACCATCATTATCAACCATTATCACTCCACAGCACGATGAATATCTCTTTAAGCTTAATTCATCTACAAGCCTCTGTTCTCTACATTACTCCTGCACACTTCCTTATTTCATCCATCTATCTCATATGTGGTCTCTTTCTGGGTTTTTACAATCTCTTGGAATCCAGTTTAATTCAACTGTTCACTTGTTATTGTCTCTTCTACTAGTATGTCCAGCCTTAATCCACTTGTTTCTTCTTTAAATGATTAAACATCACATGTTGACTATCTCATTCTCATAGTTTTGTAGTTAAATAGAGTTAAAAGGTGGGTGCTGGAGGGTTGCATTAGATCCTAAGATCTAGGTGCAGTGCTTGCAGATCCAAGGCTCCTCACTGATGAAGGCCACAAGCCAGAAACTAGTCTGGGAATATTGGTTGAGTAGACACTAGATAGGGATTTTATGCACAAGCTTCTGGCATCCACTGATTGCTCTTGTTAGCACAAGATGGCACTACTATATGGAGAGTTTTGCTTTCTTTAAATGATGTCAGTCACACCTGTTTTCTCAATTAGCCACATATTGCATTTTCAATCTCTTCTGATTATCCCTAAAATGTATCTTTCCATACATCTTACAGTGGTCTGAAGTTTCTGTATTGCTCTTTTGTTAAGTGTCTTTGTTTCAGATCTATAAGGAAGAACAGGTAAAACACACTTATTAAAAACTTTCCTTTTCAGAAACAGGACTATTTTCTTTTAATATTAAATTATTTCTACCAAAGGCAGTCCAACCAAGATTAATTATATGATTAATTTCATCCATTATGTTCACACTTTTTGTAATAATCTGACCAAGATATTTTAGCTATTAACATCATTTATCTCATCATTATAAATCTTTACTTTCATCTTTTGAGCAAATCCATTAAATAGTACTTTAGTCTGTTGAATGTTAATTTTTTGTCCTGCTTTTTTACTTTCGTGTGATAATTCTAAAAAATTTAAATGACTTAAGTAATCTCCATTTACTTTTATTCATTTAGCTTCCTATATTAATCTACAAAATAGCCATTGCAGCACTGCTGTAAAAAGTTTTGGAAATATGGAATTACCATGCTTATACCTTTCTCAAAGTTAACCTGCATAGTATAATTATGTAATCTAATTGTTTGCATTTTTATAAATACTTTTCAGAATATGACAATATATTTGATGTTACCTTTCTCAAAGTTAACCTGCATAGTATAATTATGTAATCTAATTGTTTGCATTTTTATAAATACTTTTCAGAATATGACAATATATTTGATGTATACCTTGGTAATTCAATGCTTTAAGCACTAAAGAAATACTTATAAAATCAAGTGCCTTATCATAATCTACAAATGTAAAGTATAATTGAAACTCATATTTATTGGTCTTTTTTATAACTTCTCTCAATACGTGGATATCATACACTGTGTAGGGAAATAAAAACCAAAATACCAAATGTATTAAATTAAGGGAAAAAAGGAAAATGAATACATAGAACAAAGTATATCAGTATCTAATGTTAAATAATTAATATTTTTATTATATAATTAATATATTATTGAAATATAATTTATTGTTCTTATTACTAGCATATTTTGTATTATGATTAAAAATACTTAGTAAATATATAAATTGTTATAAAACATTTCTACATAAAAGCACAACTAGAGTTTAGCAGAAGAAGAATGAGATTTTTATTTGTGTAATATTTTCGCCTATATTTAAATGATTGAATGTAATTATTTTAGTAAACAGTATTATTATTTAAAAAGCTTTATATTTTGTTAAAAATAATATTTACTGGTTGTTTCACTTGAAATGTTGACTAAAACAATTTACCCAGCATCACTACAAGAAATAGATTATATGTTAAAATCTGTATTAATAAGAAAAAAATTTTTAGTATTGAACCAGTAATGTCTAATCACATTGAGCTTCATGCTTCACCATCTATAATAACCTCCTGTCGGGCCTGCAATTCACACCTCATGTATATATATATGCCTTTTATACACAATGCATGCATAATAATCCAAAAAAAGTATAATATTGTTTAGTAAAAGCAAAACAGTAGTGTGCATGATGACTATATTATAATGGTCTGATGGAATAAGAGACTTACCATATATGCACTACAGAGGGCAACACTAGGCCACTTAGAATCTAGAAAATGTATATAGTAGGCAGATATTTAAGTTAAAAAAATATATATTTTATATTGGTTGATTCTGACCGTTAACCCAATGTCACCAGCTCAATGGAACAGCAGAGATTTATAATTTATAAATTCTTATCTAAAAATATTTCAACATTAAAAAAGAATAAAATAAGCCACTACCAGTAATTAACACACACACATTTATTTACGCATATATATATATATATATATAAAATTTAGCATTATTATTTTAATATGTTTGTTTTAGCATTTAACTACATTTTTAACTTTTATTTTGAAGTTTGCACAGATAAATTTAATAGTTTATTTAAGTGTCGAGTATGAATAAACTACATAGATTGCATTTGAAAAGAAAAATATTTTATCCCTGATTTAACGTTAGGCCAAAAGTTTGCAGCCAAACCAACATCAATCTATCTGATATATTGACATATTCAATGTAGCATGAATACATCACTACCAAAATGACATACTGTCAGGAATGTACATTTGAACAGCATGGTTAATAGATGACATTGACTCTCAACCAAATAGGAATGCTACATCTATCAGCTAAAAAAGAACAATAAACAAAAAACTCCTTAGGAAGGGACTGTGTTCTCTATCTTACTTTCCCTTGCATAGGCAAAATAAGGGAGTGCAGTGTATAAATCGATCCTGCAAATAGCGAATCTCATACTACATCTACTAATTACACCAATATATCCAATACCTTGACCCAATTTAACTACGAAACAAATAACCTAAGATTTACCCTCCCTTAAACTAATATAATTTTGTGAATCTATGCAACCATTCATGCCTGACCTAGGTTTATCATTTATTTACTTTAGTTTAACAAAAAACAAAAATCATAATAAAAACTTAAAAGGACAAAAAAAATAAATAAATGGAAATGATTTAAAAAAAAAGAAATACATCAAATAAAAAGAATTAATAAATAATTTAGTTTGGTCAGATAGGAAATACTATTGTGATAATTTCTGAAAGGTTTAGATTTTAGAGTTTGTTTGAAAATGTTCATAAAGTTCTTACAATTTTTTAAAACGTCCATCTTTATCCATTGTTTATAATTTGAACATGAATTTCCATGCCGTCCTGAAGATATTGGTATCCATTTAGCCATTGGTCCTTTATGGTAGCTGGTATTTTATTTCCGGGCCCAGATGTCCTGTAGAACGCATTATGGGGGAAACGATGTTTCATTTTTTTTATTATAACAACTGAAGGAATTGAAAGTGCGTCTTTCAATCCCTTCACCTCCAACTCTCCAACTTAATACATCTCTGTCTTTGCTTAAATTTTTTCCTCACTCACTAAAAATTTATTTCCAAACTTTTTCTTTTATATGTAACTTTCGGATCCAATGGACATTATGTCATCGATGATGATGATCCTTCCATTGAGGTCTGATTCCCCGATGGATATCTTTCATTGGCTATTCTGTTTCTATTGTTTTTCCTCACCTATGTGACCTTTGCTTACGCATTTTGAAATGCCCAAGGGCTAGTTTACTTTTACTAATTAAAATTAATCATTTCCATTTTATACAATAGAATTAATTAAATTATTTTTCAAAACTTAAAGATATATTTTTATCTCTAAATCTTTTTAAGTTTTTGCTTTTAAAATAGTTTTTGTATTTTTAATAAAGTTTTATTTTAATATTTTTTTTTTCATCTGTGAGATTATATATATATATATTGTAATGGTCAGAAAACGTGTGACTGGTAAACATAGTGCAGAATTGGACCACCATACATAACAGCAGCACCATCGAGTAGCGAAGCCACCCGTGATACTGAGTTCGAACATAGTTTATCGGTTCCACGAAACAACGCATCTGATGTGACATTAGTAAATATTTCCTTAGGCACAGTGGTCAGGGAGATGCAAGAGATTCATGATTTTATTCTCGAGTTAGCCAATAATCAAACTAATATTTAATTAAACATTCATATACATAATCGAGGAAATATTATACATAATGGGTATCGAATAAATGAAATGTAACTGCAGACATATAGTTTGAAATTATTTATTAATACATTTTAATAAAACATCATTAATAATATTTTATGGACTAACAGCTTCAGTAGCGGGATTTGCAACATGATTATATTTTAAAGAATACAATTATTTATTTACACATTATTTTATATTGGGAACTCAGTAGCGGTATTTCCGATACTGTAATGTTTACAAAGGGAATTCACTTATTTGAAGGCTTAATCTAGCTACCTAAAATTCTCGAGTAAGTATTTCTAATGCATGCCTGGGGGAATTTATACCTTTGCAATGCAAGAGTCTAAAGTAAGATTTAAGAGTAGCGGTGGACATATATTTATTTAATTAAACTATTTATTTTATGACTAAGAGCAAACATTTATTTGAGAGTGAATGATGAAGATAATGCAGAGGCGGAGTGATATATAGAATAATAGAATTGAGCAAAGGAACATGTGGTACGCTTTAGAAAGGCGATATGGAATGGCAGTATATTGAAACTGCAATGCCGCGAATGGGTTTATAAGAATGTCAGGCTGGTCTCTGCCCCAACCTGATGAAGTAAGTTGTCACATAAGCATAACCAGGGACAAGCGGTCCATGTCGCATTTTTGCCGGCTGGCTACATGACATTGTCAAGTCCTATGGGAGCACCCATTATGCCCGCTTGTGTAGGATGAGTGGGGTTAATTTCAACCCTGAAGAATCCGGAAATTTCACGGCAGAATGGGTCATTGCGTCTCTAAAATGTAACACATGTATACTGTATAAACGATTATGATGAGATTTAAGTAGATTTATGACTCGGCCCGACATTACCAACATTTACTCAAGAACTCTGGCAACTCTCAAAGAAATGGGATTTTCTAGAATTATTCATTAGATTTAATAAATACAATATATATAAACTGGGAGTTATTACAACTAATATGCCAGCCATTTGTGAAGTAGTAGACCCTGCATTATAATAATGATGCACTGAATGCGTGTCGATTTATATGAAAGTAAAATTATTTAGGAAAGTAAATATTAATGAAAATTGGACACGCATTCATTGTTTTAAGCGATCATAGATTTAAACTTTGAAATTTTAGACAATTATGAGCATGCAATAATTAAATAATAACTATAGATAAAAATGTAGATTATAGAAATACGCATCCAAGAAAGATAGAGTGAGGTAAGCTAGATTATTAGATACATTTACACATTACATTAATTATTCAATTTTAGCTATACATATGGTAGTTTTTACATTTTATAATTTAGATAAGTATTATGAAGAAGAGCTATAGCATATTATTAGAGTACTCTAGAGTTTGAACACAGACAGGTACCTGTTTTATAAGAAGTTTTCTTATTCCATGAGTTTAGCAGCAAAAAGTTCACGAGTGGCAAGTCTTTCTTGTATTTAGATATTCATTTAATTTCATGGCAGCAGCAGCTTTCTCATTCATTTCAGGCAGCAGATCTTTATGGTGAATTTATGATGGGCAATGAAAGTCAGCATCCGATAGGCCATCTCCCGATGGAGAATAATCTAGGTGCTTTACTCAGTCATACCTTGTCAGGAACAAATTATTTTTATATTTTTGGAGACTCTCAGTGATCGAGAGCAAAGCTAAAGTTTTAGTGAATGTCTCCAGCAAGTCTAAGATGGCCTCTTTTCTTATCTTGATTTTTCACATTTTTGTGAAGATATTTTTAGATTCTATTTAATCTGCCCTGAGGATAATCAATGCATTTAGTTGGTTTTTTTTAATTAAAGAAAGCTGCCATTCTATTGTTTACATTTTACATTTCCTAATTACATTTTGGGGAATTTTTCTTTAATTAATCTATTATCTATCACTGACCGATGCTTTTAAATTTCAAAAACAAAAAGGGAACATAAGATTATTTTAACTTTTAATTAAATATTACATCAGATATTTTTAGAATTATTATTAAATGAAATTTAAACAAAGCAATAAATACGAACTTTATAATCCAAAATAAATGATTAAAATTATACAAAATTATATAACTAAAAGAAATCTAAATTATATTATTTTATCCCTATTTATTGCCTTTAATTTGAGATTGAAATGTGTGCGTGTTTAAGCTGAATTCTACATATATTTATACATTTTTAATATTGTTACACACACAATTCGATATCAAAAAGTTTAAATTTGGGCGGGATAGACCGGTCAGTGAGAGACGACAGAAAAAGGTGAAACATAAGATTCGAATACGAATCTTACTGTTTCAATATATATATATATATTAGAGTTTAGATGATATTTAATTTCAATTTTTAATTCTTAAAAAAAAAAAAAGTTTTTATTTGTGAACTTTTCAATGTCTCAATTTTAAAAAAAAAATATAATGTAATGGTGTGTGACCATTACATATCAGTAAACTTGCTTAAAAAAATAAACAAAAAAAAATATTTTAATTAGGGTTAGTAAATACAGTACATGATTAATGAAGACATTTACAAAAACATTCGGTTAGTAATTTTGCAAAAAGACTATATACAAAAAAATGTTTACTATTGTTTTCCTAAGGACAATCTACATTTATGCCTCCTCCCCCCAAGAATTTTATTTTCTCCCTATTTCCTCAGTAACTAATGGCGTGGCAAGCAAATGATTTATTTAAGGAGGTTGTGTTGAGGTAAATATGATTTAAGAAATAATGGGTTTATACATGTATAATTGCAGCACAATTATAAATACCACCAACTTATTTATGAATGATTGAAATGCTTAAATAGGGTTACTATGAAGTAAATTCCCAAAAAGTACTCATTGTAAGGTACCACATTTACAATCATAAACTTATGTTGCTGTGCGCTCCTATACACATTAAAAAAAATGAAACATTAATTGCAACCTTTTGACTTTTTTTTTTAAAAAAATTAGTTTTAAAATTATTAATATCTTTTTATTCCATGTTTTTAATATGTGTGCTATTTCTTTGTGGCAGTCCTTTTATAAGATTTAATGTATACAGTAGATAAAACATTTTAATTAAAAAAAATTATTTGCTCAGACTATTTGTGGTTTAGTAAAGATTGGTTCACATTGGAAGGCCAATTATAATGGTCTGATGGAATAAGAGCCTTACTGTATCTGCACTACAGAGGGCGCCACTAGGCCACTTAGAACCAAAAAAAATTATATAGTAGGCAGATACGTAAGTTAAAAAAATTATATATTTTATATTGGTTGATTCCGACCATTAACCAAATGTCACCAGCTCAAGGGAATAGCAGAGATTTATATTTTATAAATTCTTATCTAACAATATTTCAATATTAAAAAAGAATAAAATAAGCCACTGCCAGTAATTAACACACGAACATTTATTTATGCACATATATATAAAATTTAGCATTATTATTTTAATGTTTGTTTTAGCATTTAACTACATTTTAAACTTTTATTTTGAAGTTTGCACAGATGAATTTAATAGTTTATTTAAGTGTCGAGTATGAATAAACTACATAGATTGCATTTGAAAAGAAAAATATTTTATCCCTGATTTAACCTTAGGCCAAAAATTTGCAGCTAAACCAATGTCAATCTATCTGATATATCGAAGTATTCAATGTAGCATGAATACAACAATACCAAAATGACATACTGTCAGGAATGTACATCTGAACAGCATGGTTAATAGATGACTGAATCTCAACCAAATAGGAATGCTACATCTATCAGCAAGAACAATAAACAAAAAACTTCGTAGGAAGAGACTGCATTCTCCGTCTTACTATCCATTCCATAGGCAAAAAAGGGGGTGCAGTGTATAAATAGATCCTGCAAATAGTGAATCTCATACTACATCTACTAATTACACCAATATATCCAATCCATTGACCAAATTTAATTACGAAACAAATATCCTAAGATTTACCCTCCCTTAAACTAATATAACTTTGCGAATCTATGCAACCATTCATGCCTGACCTAGGTTTAGCATTTATTTAGTTTAGTTTAACAAAAAACAAAAATCATAATAAATACTTAAAAGGACAAAAAAATAAATAAATGGAAATGATTTAAAAAAAAAAAGAAATACATCAAATAAAAAGAATTAATAAATAATTTAGTTTCGTCAGATAGGAAATACTATTGTGATAATTTCTGAAAGGTTTAGAATTTAGAGTTTGTTTGAAAATGTTCATAAAGTTCTTACAATTTTTTAAAACATCCATCTTTATCCATTGTTTCTAATTTGAATGTAAATTCCCATACCATCCTGAAGATATTGGTATCCAGTTAGCCATTGGTCCTTTATGGTAGCTGGTATTTTATTGCCAGGCCCAGTTGTCCTATAGTCAGCAATATGGGGAAAATGATGTTTTTTTTTATAACAACTGAAGGAATTGAATGTGCGTATTTCAATCCCTTCACCTCCAACTCTCCGACATAACACATCTCTGTCTTCTCTTAAATTTTTCCTCACTCACGAAAATTTTTTTTCCAAACTTTTTCTTTTATATGTAACTTTCAGATCCAATGGACATCACATCATCAATGATGATGATCCTTCCATTGAGGTCCGATTCCTCGATGGATTTTTTTCTCATTGGCCATTCTGTTCCTATTGTTTTTCCTCTCCTATCTGACATTTCCTTATGCGTTTTGAAATGCCCAAGGGCTGGTTTACTTTTACTAATTAAAATTAATCATTTCCATTTTATACAATAGATTTGATTAAATTATTTTTCAAAACTTAAAGATATACTTTTATCTCTAAATCTTTTTAAGTTTTTGCTTTTAAAATACTTTTTCTATTTTTAATAAAGTTTTATTTTATTATTTTTTTTCATCTGTGTGATTTTATAGAGTTTAGATGATATTTAATTTCAATTTTTAATTCTTAAAAAAAAAGAAAAAATTATTTGCGAACTTTTCAATGTCTCAATTTTTTTAAAAAAATAATGTAACAATGTCAGATTATTAATACAGATGGAAACATAATGGAAGAAATTAATCATAGAATTAAACTTGGTTGGAGTGCTTTTGGTAGAAATAACTTGATACTAAAAGGAAATATGCCTATGTGTTTGAAAAGGATGGTTTTTAACAAATGTGTTTTACCAGTTCTTACTTATAGATCTGAGACTTGGACACTTAATAGAAGAGCAATACAGAGACTTCAGCCCATTCAAAGGAGTATGGAGAGATGTATGTTGGGAGTAACAAGAAGAGATCGAAAATGCAATGTATGGGTGAGACAACAACCAGGTGTTACTGACCTTATTGAAAAAATAAAAAAATTGAAATGGAGTTGGGCTGGACATATTGCTAGAAGAGATGATGATAGATGGACAATTGAAATTTTAAAATGGATTCTAAGAGATTGTAAAAGACCCAGAACGGGACCACATGTGAGATGGATGGATGAAATGAGAAAATGTGGAGGAGTTTTGTGGAGAAGAGAAGCTAAAGATAGGAGAAGATGGATTAAACTTGGAGAGACCTTCATCCTGCAGTGGATTGATCATGGTTGATGATGATGATGATGATGATTGTAACATAATAAACTGATCATTGATCCACTGTAGCATAATTAAAAGATCAATAGAATTAGATTCAATTGTAACTAAATTTATGAGATTAAAAGAATTAAGATAATACCTGAGTAGCCTATAATATAAAAGATCCTAATATTATAACTAAATAAACAAAAAGAATAATTGTAGCTTTTTATTTTATATCAAAAAGAAAAGAATTATTTAACCTGAGTAATAGCTATTACACAAAGATCAGACTGAGTTATCAATCATATTAAAAATGAGTTAATAACACATTATGGGTCATTGGATTAAATGAAACATACTTCATTAATTAGATTTCTCAAGATATCACAATATCAATAATTATAAAGAAATTATTAATAACAACTATTATAACTCAGATATATGGAAATCAAGTGAGGTGAGTACACTAGTGACTCAATAAAATATCTTCTCAGGTATACAGACAGTAGATTTTATCCACTTTCATTTCTTGGTTGGATCTCAAGTTTATGTCTAAGTGAACAACAAGTGAATATGGTCTATCAGGGCGGCACTAGGTTAGCTAGACCTAGACAAATTTATATTTATAACTTTTCCACACGTACCAGGTTTAAATCCCTTTGGTACCTTATTTCTTACAAAATGTATGATTTTGATTTTAGACCCATAGCACTGTATGCATTAATATTTAAGTAAACACCTAGGTAACATAAAACATCTTTAAACTGAAGTGGAATTCATTAGACAGAAATCATTTCTTACATCTTAACATAACAAATGTGTTTCAATATTTTTTATAAGATTTACTAGCTCAGATTATATTATTAATTTAGGATGGCAATTCACTCACCCTTGCATGAAATAGATGATGGGATGGTGGTTATAATAATACTAAGAAATCACTAAATACTATCAAATCAATATTTATTTATGGCATTTGAACATTTATTTAGCTCATTAATCAAAACGTTGATGATGATGATGATGATGATAATGATAATGACAATGATAATTATTTCAACCACAGCTTTACAACTAATCCTAAACATAAAACCTAATTCTTAAAGAAATTCATAATTATTGTTAATCTTAGCATATTTAATCATATCTTAAATAACTAATATTCAACCATTGATGATGAATGATCACAACAAATAAAGACTATCATCAATAAAATACATATGCCTCGTTTAATAAAACAATTTAACATTTATTAATTTATTACGAAAATCTACAAATAATTTAAAGATAAAACCAAAATTTTATATGAAATAATAATGAGAACAATAATTGATTATCAGGCAATCATAATGTTACTTTTGAATTCTTCCCCCTTTCCCATCAAAAATATATAAATAAATTTGGATAACTGAAAACAGGCTTATTATATACCTGGTGTCTATATATGTAATATAGGGTATATGAGCACAGACTTTCAGATGACCCATCACTCTCCACTCTATCTAATATCACTGATACACTCAAGCAAGTTTGCTAATGTTTTGGATTCACAAGAAAATATTTCATAAAAAAAAACATTCACTCTTTTTTTCCTTTGCACACATACTTTTATAATCTAACATGTAAAACAAAATGGTTAAAAAAATGTTAGTAGAAAGTGAAAGAGCAAGATTTCCAGAACAAGTTTTAAATTATCTTTCTATCCCCCTCCCTTCTACACTCTGAAATGCTATGCTTTAACTTAAAACACTACAATCTAATATTTCTAATCTTCCTATTATTTTACATTCACACAAAACTACATATATGCAACAAGTATTATATTATTATGTATGTGCGTGTTTTATCACCATAATAACAAAAATATTATTTAAAAAACAATAATAATAAAAAAAATATTACATATTAACAACATTTCATAACTTTAAGTTAAAAGACAATCATAATTTTAGTACATATGAAATCATTAATGCTTATGTTTATATTTATTAAGAAATTCTGGGTTTCAATTGATCTTGGTTGTTTTAAAAGTTTTTTAAACAAAAATATACCACTCTGTTGCTAAAATTTTACTAAGTTTCTGATATTATAAAGAAAATATATAAAAGAAAAACTTATATTACCAGTTCTATTCTATGTAGCATCTTTCAATAATTCAAATTTATCTTGTTCAGGGTCTATCTTTGGCAGCAACAATTTCCGTGTTTCTCTGGAACAATCTCTTTCCTGAGGTGGATAATTATTTGATGATTCCATTGAGGTTATTTGCTTTAATGGACAATTTGGAAATCATTATATTAACGTTTCTATAATTATTTGATGATGATTATTCTATTGAGGTTATTTGCTTTAGTGGACAATTTGGAAATCATTTTAACATTTCTTCCTTTTCTGTCAAGCATGATTCTCTTAGTGGATGAAGTACAGCAGTTGTTTTCACATTTATAATTTTTCTTAGGTTTAAACTCAGTTATTGGATTTAATTGAACTCGATGATTTAACATTTATCTGTAGATTAATCATTTTTCTTCTGATCACCTTCAAATGCGGGTGACTGCTTTCTTATTTTTATTTAAAAACATCTTATTTCTCTCAGTCAGTTGAAAGGTGTAGAATATTATTTTTCAGACAAGACATCTTTTCTTTCCTATATGATGCACTGGCTGGATAGTCTGGTCAACTGATGAGACATATATTAATTTTTCTTAGCCTGCCATCCTTATATTTTCAACATTCAAAACTTGATATTAAAAAAAATGATTAAAAAAGGTTATCTAGTAGAATTAAAAATGCCTGTCTGCTTTACTTTCAATAATTTTTAAAAAGTCTCTCTCTCACAATATCAACTGATTTTCCAGACGGCTTTTATATCCGATTTTTTGAGTGAACTCACCCAATTAGAGTGACAGTGTGACTTTCTATTTTTGACCAATTCGTTTTAGCTGGAGAGTGCAATCTTTTTTAGAAACATTAAAACAAATCACACACCTGATTTTCAGACAAACTTTTGTTTTGAAGGAAAAAATAGATTTAATCCTTTTTCTATACCTATGTAACATCTCAAATTTGAGCTTCTTTCCTTTGATCTTAAGATGAGACATTTTTAAAATTAGACTTCTCACATTGTCTTTATGTTTTAACAGAAAAACAACCCTTATAGTACAAACAGTTGAAAAAATAATAATTTAACATATTTTCTCATTTTTCCTTCAATATTTAATAAATAAAAATGTACTTTATGTATGCAATGTTCACACACACTCATTCAAATTATGTATAAACTGATATTAAAATAATTTAATTGCTAGCTTAGTAATTATAACACTAATATTTAAAATTAAATCCTTAGCTTCTAAATCCAAATTACAATTATAGAAAAGCAAAAATAGAAGTATAGAATAAGATATTAAAATTTAGCAAGTGTAGGTTAGTTTTAATGAAAGTTAACATCTGAAATATAAAACAATTCAATAGCTTACACATACACTGCCTATATGTATGTGTTATAACTTTTACTTTTTAATAAAAAAAATTAACTATTAAATATGTGTACTACTATTTTTGAGTTTTTATCAACCCACAAACAATTAAAGTATATAACTGTTGCCCCACTCTCTTTCTGTCTTAAGCTTTTAAAACTGGATCTTGTAGGGTTTAAACTTGGATGCCCTACAGCTTCCATTACTATATAAAAATGTGATGATGATTTTTGTTCATTTTCTTTTATGCACATTACTACAAATTTAGATAATGACTAGATTGTAATGGCACAACATCTCCCCCTTCGAATAAAATCATCAGCACCTTTGTTTTAACTATATCTAAAAAATAATGACTATTAAAATAACACTAACAATAATAAACCCACTAATAAAAAAATTTCTAACTACTGGTAATCATCATCTAGATGCCTACCAAATACCCCTTTCATTAGGAAACTTAAACATAATTTGTTTGGAGATCTTTGCCAAGCTTCTCCACTGAAGTATAAGGAATCAAACTCCTAGCATTATAGGTTCCCTTATTTCCATCAAGAGTAGCAAGCATAAAAGCATTCTCTCCTATCTTTTTAGTAATTTGGAATGGCCCTTCTTTTCAAATCATATTGTGGTCTGCATGAAATTTCACATGTACATCCAGTCCTTTTTTAATATTTCCATTTTTCATCTTGACTGGATATTTATAAAACATATCCGGAGGATTTATTTTATATAACCTCCTACCACAGACTCCATATAGAAATATGGACTCTTGGTACCATACATAATAAGCCTTGAAGTTTTTTTAGAAAGGTTGACTCTCTATACCATACATACTTTATCTTAAAACTTTCCAGAAAGATTGACTCTCTCTACCATATATAATTCATCCTTACATCTTCCAGAGAGGTTGATTCTCTGTGCCATGTATAATTTATTTTTAAACTCCCTAGAAAGTTTCACTCTCTGTACCATACATAATTGACATTTAAACTTATCAGAGAGATAGATTCTCTATACCAAAAGGTATCTCTAATCTATTTAAAAATATATATCTTTGAAACCACACATGCTGGTTGGTTACTAGATTGAGAACTACAGACTGTTGAACTTTTTGCTCTTTTCTAAAATATCTGGTTTCATCTCCCCCTATTGCCTCTCTTAACTTTATCACCTCATCTGGTCCATGAAGTTTTTCCTCCAAATCTCCTTTCCTTCTTTTTATTTCCTGATCTATCCCAATCTGCTCTTTGGTCATCATCTCATTTACTCTTTTTACTGGGAGATTTGGTTTTGCAGCTACTATCAGCCTTTGTACTTCTTGGTACCTATTCCCTATCAGTGTATTAGCTGGTTTATTTATTGTCTCATCTAAGATCTCATTCCTTTCTACATTATCAGTGGTTTGGCTATTTAGCTTATCTTTTAACACTGGTAAGGCTTGACTACCTTCTATTATACTTTCTGTAGTTTTCTCTATATGAGGTTTTTCTTTCTCAGTTTCCCAGGCTATGATCATTCGGCTGTTGCTTTCAATAGAGTTATCTATTTTGCTTTGAGATCTTCCATCAAACTTTCCATACCCTGCTTACTATCTTTGCTTAGATTGCCTATACTTTCTCCATCTTCTGTTCTAAACTTTTATTACTTTCTTTGAAACTTTTATTACTTTCCTCATTATCTTCTCTTAGACTTTTTATATTTTTCTCCATCTTCTGTTCAAAACTTTTGATCAAACATGACATTATCCTTTCTACCTCTTCTATTTCAAGTTTATCCATCCTATTAAAATTTCAATATATTTCAATATATATCTCATCTGTGCCTCCCTGAACACCAAAATGCACACATCACTTCCCTGTCTGACACCTATCTTTGACTAACTGACTGATTTGCTTTTCACCTTACCATGCATTACAAATACAAAAAAAATATTTGATATCCTTATTTGATGAATCACACAATAATCTATATAGTGCATGTCTGTCTGCAATAGCCAAAATTATACATTCATCCATTTTCCTAGAAATCCGACAGATATTGACAGTCCACAGAATGACAAGCAGTTCACAATCTTGAGATAAATAAAAAAAATCAGTCATAGCACTATAATCACACAATGCATCATGTGCACTCAGAAGATCATCACAATTTGATCACTATTAACTACCACAACCTTTGATTGAATGATGCAAACTCTGTTGCAATAAAAGAAGTATTTTAAGTCTTAGGGGTAAAATAGATAAACTATGCCTTGCTCTCTCTCTAGGAGTCTTATGTGGCAAGTATCAAAGAATGCCCTGCTTATTATAGGCTACAGAAAACTAAGCCTTGCTCTCTGTCTTGGAGCCTTATAGTCTGATATTATGGCAGGATTGCTGTTAACTGCTTCATGATAAAATAAAAATAACATATAAACTGGATTGAAAAACTATGCCGTGCTCTCACTCTTGGAGACTTATAGGCTGATTTCATGGCAGGACTGCTGTTAACTGCTTCATGATAAAATAAAAATAACATAAATAGGGTTGGAGCAGTGAATGGGTTTGATCATTCATGTGTTACATAGCATTCTCAAGGCAATGACAAAACTCTCCACTCATCATCAAAACTGCAATCTAACCAACCAAACTCCAACTATCAAATATCCAATCTCCAAAATCATAGACTTTTCTACAAAATGAACACCCCAAACACACATAAGACTACTATCCCTTAATTCATCACTATTACTATGCCTATCCAATCTGGCAATAAATCATTTTCATGTTCCAAAAAAATTATATTATTTATATCACCTCTGTCTTAAGTTGTGATATACATCTATTTCCAAAATTGATAAAAAACAAAACTAAGCTGTTTTATGGCTGTACCCATTTTATCATCATCAATGAAAAATTAAATCATATTAAACATCATCACACACAAATATAAAATAAGACTATATGGCTAAGACAATTTTGTAAGTCAAAAAAAATTTTTTTACTGAAAAAAAAAATTACTAAAAAAAATTTTCTCTTTTTAACTACACATCTCCCATCATTCTATAGATTCCCTTTTATCTCAGATATATGGTAAAATATCAAGCCCCAGTTGGGCATCCATTGTAACATAATAAACTGATCATTGAGCCATTGTAACATAATTAAAAGATCAATAGAATTAGATTCAATTGTAACTAAAGTTACGAGATCAAAAGAAATAAGATAATATCCGAGTAGTCTATAATATAGAAGATCCTAATATTATAACTTAATAAACAAAAAGAATAATTGTAGCTTTTTATTTTATATCAAAAAGAAAAGAATTATTTAACCTGAGTAGTGGCTATTACACAAAGATCAGACTAAGTTATCAATCATATTAAAAACGAGTTAATAACACATTACGTGTCATTGGATTAAATGAACATAATTCTATAATTATATTTCTCAAGATATCACAATATCAACAATTATAAATAAATTATTAATAACAACTATTATAACTCAGGTATGTGGAAATCAAGTGAGGTGAGTACACTAGTAACTCAATAAAATATCTTCTCAGATATACAGACAGTAGATTTCATCCACTTTCATTTCTTGGTTGGATCTCAAGTGCATGTCTAAGTGAACAACAAGTTAATATGGTCTATCAGGGCGCCACTAGGTTAGCTGGACCTAGACAAAACTTATATTTATAACTTTTTCACACATACCAGGTTTGAATCCCTTTGGTACCTTATTTCTTACAAAATGTATGATTTTAGACCCAGAGCGCTGTATGCACTAATATTTAAGTAAACACCTAGGTAACACAAAACATATTTAAACTAAAGTGGAATTCATTAGACAGAAATCATTTCTTAGATCTTAATATAACAAATGTGTTTCAATATTTTTTTATAAGTTTTACTAGCTCAGATTATATTATTAATTTAGGATGGCAATTCACTCATCCTTGCATGAAATAGATGATGGAATGGTGGTTATAATAATAGTAAAAAATCACTAAATACTATCAAATCAATATTTATTTATGGCCTATGAACATTTATTTAGCTCATTAAAACAAAACGTTGATGATGATGACAATAATGATAATGACAATGATAATGGTTTCAACCACAGCTTTAGGACTAAGCCTAAACATAAAACCTAATTCTTAAAGAAATTCATAATTATTGTTAATCTTAGCATATTTAATCATATCTTAAATAACTAATATTTAACCATTGATGATGAATGATCACAACGAATAAAGACTATTATCAATAAAATACACACACCTCGTTTAATAAAACAATTTAACATTTATTAATTTATTACGAAAATGTACAAATAATTTAAAGATAAAACCAAAATTTTATATGAAATAATAATGAGAACAATAATTGATTATCAGGCAATCATAATGTTACTTTTGAATTCTTCCCTCTTTCCCATCAAAAATACATACATAAAGTTGGATACTAAGTTTGCTAACATTTTGAATTCACAAGAAAATATTTCATAAGAAAAAAAAATATTCACTCTTTTTTTTTCCTTTCTCTTTCGCACACATACTTTTATAATCTAACATGTAAAACAAAATGGTTAAAAAAAATGTTAGTAGAAAGTGAAAGAGCAAGATTTCAAGAACAAGTTTTAAATTATCTTTCTATCCCCCTCTTTTCTACACTCTGAAATGCTATGCTTTAACTTAAAACACAATAATCTAATATTTCTAATCTGCCTATTATTTTACATTCACACAAAACTACATATATGCAACAAGTATTATATTATTATATATGTGCATGATTTATCCCCATAATAACAAAAATATTATTTAAAACAAAATAATAATAATAAAAATATTACGTATTAATAACATTTCATAACTTTAAGTTAAAAGACAATCATAATTTTACTACATATGAAATCATTAATGCTTATGTTTATCTTTATTAAGAAATTCTGGGTTTCAATTGATCTTGGTTGTTTTAAAAGTTCTTTAAACAAAAATATACCACTCTGTTGCTAAAATTTTACTAAGTCTCTGATATTATAAAGAAAATATATAAAAGAAAAACTTACATTACCAGTTCTATTCTTTGTAGTGGCTTCCACTAATTCAAATTTATCTTGTTCAATGTCTATCTTTGGCAGTAACAATTTCCGTGTTTCTCTGGAACAATCTCTTTCTTGAGGTGGATAATTATTTGATGATATGATTCCATTGAGGTTATTTGCTTTAGTGGACAATTTGGAAATCATTATATTAACTTTTCTATAATTATTTGATGATGATGATTCTATTGAGGTTATTTGCTTTAGTGGACAATTTGGAAATCATTATATTAACTTTTCTTCCCTTCCTGTCAAGCATGATTCTCTTAGTGGATGAAGTACAGCAGTTGTTTTCACATTTATAATTTTTCTTGGGTTTAAACTCAGTTACTGGATTTAATTGAACTCAATGATTTAACATTTATCTGTAGATTAATCATTTTTCTTCTGATCGCCTTCAAATGTGGGTGACTCCTTTCTTATTTCTATTTAAAAACATCTTATTTCTCTCAGTCAGTTGAAAGGTGTAGAATATTATTTTTCAGACAAAATATCTTTTCTTTCCTATATGATGTGCTGGCTGGATTGTCTGGTCAACTGACGAGACATATATTAATTTTTCTTAGCCTGCCATCCTTATATTTTCAACATTCAAAATGGGATATTAAAAAAATGATTTTAAAAAAAGGTTATCTAGCAGAATTAAACATGTTTGTCTGCTTTAGTTTCAATAATTTTTAAAACGTCTCTCTTTCACATTCAAGTGATTTTCCAGACTGCTTTTATATCTGATTTTTTGAGTCAACTCACCCAATTAGAGTGATAGTGTGACTTCCTATTTTTGACCAATTTGTTTTTAGCTGGAGAGTGCAATCTTTTTTAGGAACATTAAAAAAAATCACACACCTGGTTTTCAGACATACTTTTGTTTTAAAGGAAAAATAGACTTAATCCCTTTTCTACACCTATGTAACATCTCAAATTTGAGCTTCTTTTCTTTTATCTTAAGATGAGACAGTTTTAAAATTATACTTCTCACATCGTCTCTATGTTTTAACAGAAAAACAACTCTTATAGAACAAACTATTGAAAAAAAAATAATTTAACAGATTTTCTCATTTTTCCTTCAATATTTAATAAATAAAAATGTAGTTTATGTATGGAATGTTCACATAAACTCATTCAAATTATTTATAAACTGACATTAAAATAATCTAATTGCTAGCTTAGTAATTATAACCCTAATATTTAAAATTAAATCCTTAGCTTTTTAATCCAAAATACAATTATAGAAAAGCAAAAATAGAAGTATAGAATAAGATATTAAAATTTAGCAAGTGTAGGTTAGTTTTAAAGAAAGTTAACATCTGAAATATAAAACAATTCAATAGCTTACACATACACTGCCTATACATATGTGTTATAACTTTTACTTTTTAATAAATAAAAAAAACTATTAAATATGTGTACTTCTATTTTTGAGTTTTTATCAACACACAAACAATTAAATTATATAACTGTTGCCCCACTCTTTCTGTCTTAAGCTTTTAAAACTGGATCTTGTAGGGTTTAATCTTGGATGCCCTACAGCTTCCATTACTATATAAAAATGTGATGATGATTTTTGTTCATTTTTTTATGCACATTACTATAAATTTAGCTAATGACTAGATTGTAATGGTACAATATATATATATATATATATATATATATATTAACATTCTACTCCCTAACCTTTTACCAATCCTTCAGGTATGATCAGAATATCGACCTTTGCTTCGATAAGATATATTTATGAGTGATGGCGAATCAGTCCCCAAGCACCAATATTACGTAACAATAAAAATTATATCTTTGACAACACAAACTAAAAGTTTCTAGTGGGCTCTAGGATGAGATATTCAGACTAGCTCACTCTCAAGGTGTGGGAGATAAATCTATTGGGAGAACAGTTTTTGCGTATTAATAAAGGTAAGTCATTTACACCTTCCAATGGCTACTATGCAAACCATACAACTTACACTCTAAATAAATATGTATTTCTAATTTAAATTACAACATTTATTAGTACATTTATATATATAATTTTCATTTCAAACACCTAATTTATTTGTTAAATAAATATTTTATCTTACATACATTTATCAAAAAGAGCACATATACATTTACGTCAGTTATTTGTTAGCTGAACTTATATTTTAAAACTTTAACAAAAAAATTATTCATAACATTTTACTAAAGCACATGTTTCTTATTACACTAATACAAAAATGTTCTTTAGTTATAGATATAAAGTCATAATTACCTCTTTGGAGGATGAACTTTCATGATTTAGGGCGGATTTTCTGTAAGCTTACAGTTTTTGCTGGAGATTGTCTTGTGAGTAATAGTAAATCAGTGCGGTGAAGAAAGCTTCCAGCATTGCACAGTTATTAATTTCTTTTCTAGTTGTTATGTAGGTGTTCCAAGTGGATGGTATGGTTGTTATATTTGTTAGTAGTTACTTGATCAATACATTTTGTAAAGTTAGATCTTTAACTTTCCATAACAAATGTCATCATAGTCAGAGAGGTTCAGACAGCTATACATGGAGCTGGACCAAGAAATTTATGCACTTAGCTTACCGCAACTTTTCTACAGGACGCATTTTCTATTGAGATTTATAAATTGAACTAAAGTATATTTTTTATTAATTCTTTAATGATTACTTGATCTGCTTCCCTTCTCGGTCAATTTCCGAATTTTTCCTTTTTTGTTTTTATCTTTACTCTTTTCTTTTTCTTTTTTTTTAAAAAAGGTTATCTTTCTTTTTATGTAACTTTCATAACTTCCTCCCTTAGATCCAGCCATCCACTGATGTCCACTATCTTTGGAATGCTTAAAATGCCAGCAAGTTTCCATTGTTTCTAATTAGTCAACAGCGTTCTTGGAATTTTAGTCCAAATGTCATTAACAGAAATATCACCTATGGCACAATTTGCCAATTTTATACTCTCTTTAATATATACTTTTAAGTTATTTTCATTAAGAAACATGCACTACAAGTATTTTTTTACTTTTTAAATCATAATGTAATGTAATAAATCAAACTACATACATCCTACAAAATCAATGAAATATGACTCTGCACACAAATGCTCTCTTTCATTTTCACTTAAATATTTGTATATATATATATATATATATATATATATATATATATATATATATATATATATATATATATATATATATATATATATATATATATATATATATATATATCATACTATATGTATCCCGATTGTCTGTATAAGTTGCACCTTTAATGTTTAGTCATTGATTTATACTCTCTTGTAACAGGGTTTGAATAAATAATGTATATATAATAATCCCAGTGCATAACGCCATACTGAAATAAATATACAAATATTAAGCAATCAAATCATCTCACATGATTAAGACATCCAGTACTGCCCTCTGTGAACTAATATTTAAATACATTAGAGTTCATATTTCAAAATAGCCAGGTCAAAATGGTATCCCTTTGACCTGGCTATTTTGAAATACAAACTCTAATGTATTTATATATTAGTTCACAGAAGGCAGTACTGGATTTCTTAATCATGTGGGATGATTTAATTGCATAATATTTGTTTATTTATTTCAGTATAGCGTTATGCACTGGGATTATTTTCTATACAATTGTGTTAGGTGGTTTAAAGATTAAAATTACTAAAGTTTTGTTTGTCTTTATATAAAAATAGTAAAAACATCTTTGTTTGTAGCAAAATTTAAGATCGTTGTTTGCTAATTTTCAAGTTCTTTGTTTGAGTTTGTTCATATTTCAATATATAACATCTGATAGAGACAGGTCAAAGGGATACCATTTTGACCTGGCTATTTTGAAATACGAACTCTAATGTATTTATATAGTAGTTGACAGAGGGCAGTACTGGATTTCTTAATCATGTGGGATGATTTAATTGCTTAATATATATATATATATATATATATATATATATATATATATATATATATATATTGTAACCTTTCAGGTTGGCACCAGAAAGAAATGTGGGAAGGTCACATTTGTGCTAACAATGGCCAAAGGTAATTAGTTGAGAAAAATGAATTGTGATATAATTTAATATTTAAAATTGAGTTTTTAGAAAAACTAAACTTAAATTGTGTTGCATATTTTAACAAAATTAAAATTTTAAATGGGTATATTGATTGGTGAAGTTTTGGACTATATGTTTAGTGGTAGATATTTGTGTATAGTAGAGGATTTACATGTCATAATAGGCAGATGCATAAATGTATTATTAATTAGAATTTTCTTTTCTATATTTTATTTATAAGTTACTGATTATATATTGTCTTAGAATCTTATGTTTTAAAAATGATAAAGATTATTTGTAATAGTAAATAACATTTCTAAAATTAATAATTAATATTTAATATTTTTTTATTACTATGTTTATTATATTCAAATATTGTATTGTTAAAATTTATATAAATAATATTTCTGGCAAGCTTCCAAAGTTGATTGTCATAGAAACACAGAGGGCATGAGTGAAGAGAGACAAAGAGTTTAAAAAAACTTGAAGAAAGTAAAAAATTTCCAAGGGAGAAAATGTAAAAAAACTTAAAAGAATCAAAAACTCTCTAAAAATATTACAACAAATATAAAAAAACATCACAAGGATTCTAATAATATATTTATGGAAAATTTCTATTATACTACTGAAGTAATAAAACCATGAAGAGATAGACCCAGAGGGAAATTGGCTCCAAACTTCTGTTAAATGATGGTTCAAATTCACTACCTTTAAAATACCTGGATGTCACATAAGATAAGTAATTATAATTTATTTTTAAAGTATTGCCAAAAGTAAATAATATTAAAATGACAAAATTATTTAAAGGAAAGCTAGGTAAATTTTCCTTGTTAAACACTAGGATCAAATGCTTAATATTCAATTCTAATCATTTTCTATCAATCTTCTGCAAATTAAAACTTAAAATGAAAAAGTTTATCTACTTAATTTTATATCAAGAAGATAATTTTTTACTGTATAACTTTGCTATTCGCGTATATTGTAACAGTCAGAATCGTATATCTCGCTAACACACTGCAGAATTCAAACCCCAGACATGAAACTGAACATTCTAGGAGAGGTTGCCTTCTAGATATACTAAGTTCGAATCAAAAGTCCAAATTTCACAGCGCCATCTATGTGATAACGCATCTGATGCCACTACTAATATAACCTTTGACCGGTGCCTGGTGGTCAGGGA
Source organism: Epiperipatus broadwayi (assembly GCA_028023455.1). Lineage (NCBI taxonomy): Eukaryota > Metazoa > Onychophora > Udeonychophora > Euonychophora > Peripatidae > Epiperipatus > Epiperipatus broadwayi. The sequence continues at coordinate 179,622 of JAQFVV010006507.1, forward strand.
GAAACAAAAGCCTCTATACTAAAAGAAGCTTGGGTGGCTAATTAACATCTATGGATTTACAAAAGCAATGCAGAAAATATTTATATATATATATATAGACCGAGACAGTGATAGGAATCAATAAAATAAGATATCAAATTTAGTTTTAAATAATTTCACAAAATTTATTTATATAAATTATATATATAATGCCACTGTCTGCTTATATGAGACAGGGACGCATATTAAATAATTGTGGGCATTATATGACAAAAGGGTTTTAAATCAAAGTGATATATTCTATTCCTCAGTCTAATAGCATTATGATAATGAGCTTGATGAGATAGGAACATGTGCGAGGTGCTTTGAGCAATTATACAAGTTTAAGAAAAGATTTGAAAATTAAGTGTTCTAAAATATTTATTGATTTCGAGAATAGCATGGACAAAAGTTTACTAAGCAATAAAGTGGGAATGTGATCAAAGCATTTATTCGACAATAATAATAATGTTACATTGGGAGGTCAGTATTGCTGATAATGAATTTATTAAAGTTGGAGGGTGTGACATGTTTAAGTCACGGATGCTTTGTAAAATAAATATAAAAATAAAACAATATTGAATATCCAGAATGATTATGGAGAGCATCTCGCTGCTAACCCGTAGGAAAGTATTTTATGAACAGCCGAAACTTAGTGACTGTGTGATGATTGTGTTTAATTCCCAGGTGTGTGATTTGGTGACACACTCGGCTCGGAAACTGCAAGTGAAAATAATGGACTTTGCCGTGTAAAGAATCCTTGGAAAAGTAAAACAAAGCAGTCTCAACAACCAATTCACTTACCAGCAATACGAGACTAGTGTATATAAAAACATACTGAATGGGTTTTACTTGGATTAAAAAAAATTCCCAATCAAATTCCCTGAAATTCATTTAAAAGGGTCTGCACATTCTCGACATCAATGATGAACTTTGTACTTAAAGTAGAACACGGAAATTAAAATAGGAAAATGCATGCTTGCTGGTTTGAAAAGTAAGTATAGATTTATATACGCAATCATGCATTAAGGGACACATTTAATCATTGATCTTGCACATACTCTCATATTAGATTAAAATTGATAACAGGTAGATTTTAAACTATGTGATTATATTATATATTAAAGAAAAGAATCACCCTCGAACGAGTGATTTGCAAGATAATAAAATTGGAAAATTATTTAGAAATTTAAAATGTACCTTCATAGCGGGAATAATTCACTCGGTCAAAGACGATTCTGACACATTATCATAATAAAATAACAGAAAGCCTAATCAATAGAAAATATTAACCCAAGGTTAGAGAACACAATGTTGAGTATATTTAAACATGTTAAAGAAATACATAATGAAGTTATGTGAAATATCAGAAAACAATTTAAAATAGCTATAGCATGTTAGTTATCACAAGAGCTCTTGGGTTAATTTAGGGTTACCTCTGGAGAAGCATTTTAGGTAGATTGATCGGCAGGTTTTATAATTCAGCAGCAAAATCTGGAATGTTCATATTTTTGCAGCAGCAGCAGTTCCGAAGTTCCTAATGTGATAGCTTCCAATGGTCTGGAGTAGTGGCTGGCTATTCCAAGGGAACATAGCCATCTTAATGCCTCTACTCTGTCATGTCAAGGTTAGCAAATTATTTGAATAGAACTCAGAATAATTTCTCTTAGAAACATTAAAAAAAACTGGAGAACAAAAGAAAAACATCCTTTTTATAGTAAAATTTAACAATAGAACTGCCCTGGAGCATTACAAAAATATATCAGACTTATCAGCTGTAATCATCCGAATGTCTAAAGGAATTCAACATTAATTAATTTCTTTTGTTACTTTCCCTGTCGACATTCAAATTACAAACTAGATTTAATTAAAAAATACTTTTATTAATTAAAGAAAACCTTAAGTGGACATCTGCTGTTTTTAGATAAACTTAAATAACATTAACTAATTACAACATGAAATAATTAAACTATTGTCCCTCATTTATTTTAACAGAAATATTTGGAATAACTTTTATTAAATTAAAAAAAATGATTTTACTTTTTAAATTGCAATATTTGAATATATTTACTAAATGAACATGAATTTTATTTTAAATCAAAAATATGACGGTAATATATATATATATATATGTAAATAGATTCAAACAAAATAACTTTAATTAACAATTTATAATTTTGAAATGTTTTAAAATGCATATCATAGTGTGTGCGCAATTATGACTTATATAACCTACTTTTTAATAAATCAAAATTATGTGAACATATACATAATCTATAATCTTTTATTTTTTGGGAATGAGTTATATATGTAATACGAGCATTGTACTCGTGGTTTAAAGTTAGGTGGGATTTTTGGTATGTAAGCGTATTGCAGACACACTATGATAGATTGGGGTTCAAACTAAGGTATGAGGTTAGGAAATAGGTGAGAAAAGGTGAAACAAAGATCTGCAAAGAAGACCTTACTGTTTCATATTCCCTTAGTGAAGGAACAAAAAAATTGTTAAAAAAAAGATCTTACAACAGGTGTCCACCTATGAAGCCTGCATAAAACAAATTTACAAGATAACCCATAATGTACAGGATATAAATATAATGAAGAAACAAAACTGAATTATATACCTGGATCATATGAGTAAATCTACCATCTAGCGAACATTTTCTATTATCTTCCCCCTCCCTTCAACAAAATTTTATTTAAAAATCTAATAGTTTAACACTGTTTATATCCGATCTCCTTTATACTGTGATGTGCCCATTTTTTTTGTTTGTTGTTTAAAAAAACTACTATAATCCTGGGTCTGGTGGGTAATACCTACCTCTATATTTTAATAAGTGCAGTCTCTGATTATCAGGCCTCTTTACCTTGTCTGGAAGTTTTTTAGCCCAGGGACTGAAATCCAGAGTGGTTGTTAATGACTGTGGCTTTAGGCTGTTGCAATTATTTGACTTATCAGATGGCTCCTTGGCCCATGAGCTGAAATCCAGTGCCATCATTGTTTTCACTATTTCCTTTATTCGATATATTCTTGCTATATCAGGTGGGATATTTTCCTGGTTTTCCTTAAGTACTTTGATGTTGGTGGTAAGCATGATTAGCTGGGTTTGAATCCCTAGGTCTCATACATTCTTGGCTGGAAATATCTCATCTAAATACAGTTGTGGACATTTTTTGACTTCGTGAAAAATTTTTATGTGATGAAGCTTAGTTAGCTGGGTTTGATGTCCTGTGTCCCGGACATCATTTGCTGGAAATATTATTTCAAAATGAAGTTTGGGACATTTTTTTTACTTCATGGAATATTTTAACATCGACAAGCTTGGTCAGCTGGGTTGGATGTCCTAAGTCTCGGATATCCTTTGCTGGAAGCACCCTTTCCAAAGAAAGCTTGGCACATTCTTTAACCTCATGAAATATTCTAGTGTTGAGCTTGGTTGGCTGAGTTCGTGTTCCCAGGTCTGGTGTATCAGTCTTGTTTGTGGAATCATTTGTCTCAACTTTCTGGTTCAGTTTATCTGCCATCTCTTGCCATCCAGGGAGGATCCTGTACAGCACTCTAAGTTCCTCACCTCTCCTTCAGCTTTCTTCTGCCCATATTTTTGCTCTTTCTTCACCTTGCTTAAACAATTCTATAATAGTCCGGAAATGGATTTCATTAGTATCTGTATTTTCCATGGCCTTGGATGATTACCGTGATCAATAATGATGATGACTTTTATTTTACTACTAACTATTTAATATATCCTAAAAAAATTTTTTTACGTTTGATTTCAAATTTTATTAATGGCTAATAGGCTATCTCCCTCTCGGTTCTGTTGGCCTAATTACTGCTTTTATGTTTATCACTAAAAACCCCGACTACTACCCTTTTATTACTGCAAAAATTTCTTGTTTAAATCTGCTGCCAACATATATATTTTTAACTGCCTGTATATACAAAAATCTCTTAAAATCTATCTGTCAAGATATTTCGCTAATATATATATTTTTAAACTCAAGCAATTTTATTTATATATGTTAACATTCGTTAGATCCGGGTATACTTATTTCATTCCTTCTTATTTAAAGCATACATATATTTATATTTATACAATTATTGATCCGATTCACATCTCATTATTTGGTCTATGAAAAATTTATACACATTGAAAAAAAGAAATTACATATAAAAAAATGTAGCCTGCTGATAAAATTTATTTTAGAAGTAACTCCGTTTAATGAAATTACCCTTGGGCACCATGCCACCAGTTAAAAGCATCCATAGACTGTTAGCTTCCCAAAATGAATTTTAATTACTGTATTCTACTTAACTACGGGCACACGTTAAAACATTCACATTTTTTATTATTGATTACAACATTTTATTTATGATTAAATTTTTGAATTCCATATGATAGCCTATTATATATCTAGGTCATTACCGTACAAAATTACTATTATGCTATCTTGCACATTGAGCCGATAAAACTTTATTTTGATAGAAAATACAATATTTGAACTATTCATAGATTGTCATAATATTCACTAGGGACAATATTTAAGTAATTCATGCCATGCATATATAGCGTGACTTAAATGAAACAATAAATACAGATGGCTCGTATCACACTATAGCAAGTTTGGACAAGTTCTGATAATATAGAATAAGTAATTGAATGCCCGAGTTAAACAAAATATATAAAATATACACACAAATAAAAAATAGATAATATAGAGTTTGAAAAATATTATGTACATCAAAAATATAAAGGATTTGAGTGATTAAATACAAAATGCTAAAATTAAGCTACAGGGATGTGGGTGTTTATATAATTAGGATCTACAGGGATATGGGTGTTTAAATATTCGAGGCTCCAGGTTTGGGCAAGCCATGTATCCAGAAAAAAATACTATGTAACAGTCAGAATCATCTATCTCGCTAACACACTGCAGAATTCAAACCCCAGACACAAAACTCAACATTCTAGGAGGGGTTGCCTTCTAGATATACTAAGTTCGAATCTAAAGTCCAAATTTCACAGCACCATCTACATGATAACACATCTAATGCCACTACTAGTATAACCTTTGATCAGTGCCTGGTGGTCAGGGAGAAACAAAAGACTCTATTCTAAAAGAAGCTTGGGTGGCTAAGTAACATCTATGGATTTACAAAAGAAATGCAGAAAATATATATATATATATATATATATATATATATATTTATATATATTTTCACTGTCTATATATATATATATATATATATATATATATATATATATAGCCCAAGACAGTGATAGGAATCAATAAAATAAGATATCAAATTTAGTTTTAAATAATTTCACAAAATTTATTTATATAAAGTATATATATAATGCCACTGTCTGTTTATATGAGACAGGGACGTGTATTAAATAATTGTGGGCATTATATGACAAAAGGGTTTTAAAGCAAAGTGATACATTCTATTCTTCAGGCTAATAGCATTACGGTAATGTGCTTGATGAGATAGGAACATGTGCGAGGTGCTTTGAGCAAATATACAAGTTTAAGAAAATATTTGAAAATTAAGTGTTCTAAAATATTTATTGATTTTGAGAATAGCACAGACAAAAGTTTACTAAGCAACAAAGTGGGAATGTGATCAAAGCATTTATTTGATGATAATAATAATAATGTTACATTGGGAGGTCAGTATTGCTGATAATGAATTTATTAAAGTTGGAGGGTGTGACACATTTAAGTCATGGATGCTTTGTAAAATAAATATAAAAATAAAACAATATTGAATATCCGGAATGATTACGGAGGGCATCTTGCTGCTAACCCATAGGAAAGTATTTTATGAACAGCCGAAACTTAGTGACTGTGTGATGATTGCATTGGGGATACACTCTGCCTGGAAACCGCAAGCGAAAATAACGGACTTTGCCGTGTAAAGAATCCTTGGAAAAGTAAAACAAAGCAGTCTCAACAACCAATTCATTTACCAGCAATACGAGACTAGTGTATATAAAAACATACTGAATCGGATTTACTTGGATTAAGAGAAATGCCCAATCAAATTCCCTGAAATTCATTTAAAAGGGTCCACACATTCTCAACGTCAATCATAAACTTTGTAATTAAAATAGAACACAGTAATTAAAATAGGAAAATGCATGCTTGCAGGTTTGAAAAGTAAGTATAGATTTATATATGCAATCATGCATTAGGGGACACATTTAATCATTGACATTGCACATACTCTCATATTAGATTAAAATCGATAACATGTAGATTTTAAACTATGTGATTATATTATATATTAAAGAAAAGAATCACCCTCAAACGAGTGATTTGCAAGATAATAAAATTGGAAAATTATTTAGAAATTTAAAATATGCCTTCATAATGGGAATAATTCACTCGGTCAAAGACGATTCTGACACATTTTCAAAATAAAATAACAGAAAGCTTAATCAATAAAAAATATTAACCCAAGGTTAGAGAACACAATGTTGAGTATATTTAAACATGTTAAAGATATATATAATGAAGTTATGTGAAATATCAGAAAACAATTTAAAATAGCTATAGCATGTTAGTTATCACAAGAGTTCTTGGGTTAATTTAGGGTTACCTCTGCAGAAGCATTTTAGGTAGATTGATCAGCAGGTTTTATAATTCAGCAGCAAAATCTGAAATGTTCATATTTTTGCAGCAGCAGCAGTTCCATGGTTCCTTATGTGATAGCTTCCGATGGTCTGGAGCAGCGGCTGGCTATTCCGAGGGGACATAGCCATCTTAACGCCTCTACTCTGTCATGTCATGGTTAGCAAATTATTCGAATAGAACTCAGAATGATTTGTCTTAGAAACATTAGAAAAACTGGAGAACAAAAGAAAAACCTCCTTTTTATAGTACAATTTAACAATAGAACTGCCCTGGAGCATTACAAAAATATATCAGACTTATCAGCTGTAATCATCCGAATGTCTAAAGGAATTCAACATTAAATAATTTCTTTTGTTACTTTCCCTGTCGACATTCGAATTACAAACTAGATTTAATTAAAAATTACTTTTATTAATTAAAGAAAACCTTAAGTGGACATCTGCTGTTTTTAGATAAACTTAAATAACATTAACTAATTACAACATGAAATAATTAAACTATTGTCCCTCATTTATTTTAACTGAAATATTTGGAATAACTTTTATTAAATTAAAGAACATGATTTTACTTTTTAAATTGCAATATTTGAATTTATTTACTAAGCTAACATGAATTTTATTTTAAATCAAAAATATGATGGTAATATATATATGTAAATAGATTCAAACAAAATAACTTTAATTAACAATTTATAATTTTGATATGTTTTAAAATGCATATCATAGTGTGTGCGCAATTATGACTTATATAACCTAATTTTGATATGTTTTAAAATGCATATCATAGTGTGTGCGCAATTATGACTTATATAACCTACTTTTTAATAAATCAAAATTATGTGAACATATACATAATCTATAATCTTTTATTTTTTTGGGAATGAGTTATATATATAATATGAGCATTGTACTCATGGTGTAATATTAGGCGGGATTTTTGGTATGTAAGCGTATTGCAGACACACTATGATAGATTGGGGTTCAACCTAAGGTATGAGGGTAGAAAATAGGTGAGAAAAGGTGAAACGAAGATCTGCAAAGCAGACCTTACTGTTTCAATATATAGAGAAATAATTTCAATGCATGCAAATGTCATTTTTAATGCCCGTCACGGAATTCTAGGATAAAAAAAACTCTTATCATTCTTAAAAAATTATGCTTAACAATCGGATAGACATTTTTTTTATGTTATAATTTACTGTTGTCATTGAAATTAATAAATATGTTTCTTTCAACTTTCAAATTTTTAAAAAAACTTAACATGTAGTAATGGGATATTGACAAATATTTTTTTAATTGATTACAATAAATGTACAACCTATTTTTTTCATTTCCTTTTAAAAGAACAAAACAATGTAACTTCTTATATATTATAATATGATAATATATTTTGTATGATCTAGAAATTTTACTATAGGTGATTATATATATTCGAGTGTGTGCGTGATGGTATATATTATTATTATTATTATTATTATTATTTTAATTGTATTTATTATGCTTAATTTTGTTAATGAATTTTATTTAAAAAAGATAAAGAATTAAAACCTTGTCTGTTATAAGTTTGAGGGAGAAATGGTCAATGGACGATTAGATTGTTTAGATTGAGTTTAGAGATATTATTTAACTCTCACATATATAGGTGTAAGTATTTTGTTAGTGTTTTCCCATGCCTCTCTTTAATTTTTGTATAGTCAATGTTAGATGGTATATATACTAATTATAACAGATAAGTGTTGTATAAAATTTTATAATATGTATAAAAGATGACTGATTTATGGCATCATCCAAGTTTTATAAATAATCTAATAAAATATATTTCAGGAATACATTATATTTACAATATGATCAAACGCACATGTTTAAAAATATATGATTAATATACTAGATAGTAGTCAATTTTGATTTTACCATAGAAGAGATGTAATTGATTATCAAGGTGTATAAAAAAAAATTTTTTTTTAGTTATTGTTTAGTTTTGATTTTATTTTAATAAATGTTATATTGAATAGATAGCCCATATGAATTGCTTGAATATATATATATATGTTCGATTCTCTATTTTCACACACACACACATCTGGTTAACATAACATAGTTATAGAAGATATAAGTTTGTCAATATAAGTCAAGTTTTATTTAATTTGTCTGGTGGTAATAAATCTCAGTATTACAATGCTAATAATATATTTTATTTTGTTTAGAATAGGTGGTGATTTGGATAAAAAGATACCCAATCCTCATCATTGTCTACACTGTAATAAATGTAATAATTGTCAATTTTGCAACAGTTTAGTATTGAATAGATGCTCTGAACATATTTAAATTAACCTTATAGAATTATTGTTTATAGACGTTTTTATTATCCTTATTGGCCTCATATATAAAGACCATATCCTATAATCTCAACTGAGCTAAGCCATAGAATAATTACAATATAAAACCTTTTAAATAAGTTTAAATATAATTTATAATTATAAATTTTATTTTATTTTGCATAGAATTGGTGCCTAGGCAATTGTAAATATAATAAAGTAAATAAGTGAAGAAGATGGAGGTTATAGGGAGGGTAAAATATATATATATATATATATTGTACCCTTACTTCTCGATGTATAATATAGTTTAAAATACGACTAGCTCAATTAAATTATTATGCTCAATTAAAATTTGCATATCTATCTTTAATATACTTTTATACTATCATATTCTAATTAAATTTATTATCAATTATTAAAAATCAATATAGTTCTATAGTATGTACTAATTAAATAAGTATTCAATTAAAATCATGAGACTGTGAAGTAAAGTTACAAAGTAGTAAGTAGATTTACATTGAGTCAATATCTTCCAAGACATTGTATCAATGGCATAACAATACTACTACCTCTTTACCATCTTACTACTACATCTATAGCATTATTATGGCTTTTAAATAAAATAAATTATCTTTAATAATATTAAAGAAATAAATCTCATCTTTTATTAAGGAAATATAATTCAATAATCTCAGGCTCTTCTAATTATCTTAAAATAATAATAATTCATGTAAGTAAGTATGATAAGGGATTTTATATCAAACCTAAATACACCTAACTTATTTCAATCATTATTATGAACAATACTAATCTTAGGGTATAACTTAATCTTATCTATTTCTGTTATATCATCAATTATTAAATAAATAAATAATCATATGTATATCTTTTATTTTCATATAGTATTTCCATTTTGGAATAAATCAGAATCTTATAATTTATTAATCTGTGGCAATAAATAATATTGTACTTTTATACTGTGTTATAATTACCTTATGACGATAATAATATTATAGGTTAATGTCAATCAATTCTTATACAATGATATCAAGAAAATATTGTGTTTATTTCTCAATAATAATAATAATATTCATATTGTGCAAATATTATGTTTATTCAAATTATCTGTTGTCAAATGCTGTGGTGTAAAATAATGAAGTCGACACACTTTTAAAAACAAATTAAACAAATTTATTTACATTAACTTTAACCAAGAATTTATTTACAATATTTACAGTTCAAAAATTAAGAAAAACAAAGAAAAATAAAAATAAGAAAATAATAATACAATATGTTTACACTGTTATTAACTCATACTCCCAATAAGTAATTATACATTCTTTTAAAATGCTATACTAACAACATTAAAGTATGTTTTCAAACTTAGACTTTTAATAAAATCATTTAATTTCAATTGTTACAAATAATAATCTATGTAAAGACTGTTTATGTAGCATATGTAAACAATTAAACTTTACTAATTAAATTGCTACATCACTTAAGTATTACTATTATTCATTTCATAATGTACTAGTATGCCTTCACTTTATTATCAGCATTACTTTAATAGCATAATATAAAAACTAATGTATCCTTGTAATGTAATAACAAATAATTGATTATAACTTTATTTCACTTAATGCAATTCATGCTACATGTTTTATCAAATATGCATTACATATATGTACTGTTAAAATAATAATATTTAAATTATTCATCAATTTCAAATTCATAGAGTATTATATTAGATAAATTCTATGATTCTTTTCTATGTGAAATTATTACTTTACTTTATGTGTTATCCTACTCCTTCTTAATAAATTTCTATCTACAAAAACATCCTCTGAAACTTATTTAGAATTTCCGGAAAAACAACCTTCAACTTTAAATAAAATACTAATTATCCAAATTATTTATACTTCATCATCTATATTCAGTAAACCTTCAATCCAAATATAAACTTCTACATCAAACTTAACTTATCTAATAAAACAAAAAAAAATAAAAATAAAATATAGATTTTTAAAATCTCTTCCTAACTTGAAATAAAAATAATTACTTATATGAATAATAAATATAATTCTAATACTCCAACATAATAATAATATAAAAAAAAAAATATATCAAAATTTATTTACGAAAGAATCATATAATTATTTCTAAAACTTCTTATGTAATGTTGTATCATATTTATATCATAAATTCAAATTATGCATATCTAAATAAAACTGTCACTGCCACTATAATGTGTGTGTATTTTAAAATATTTATACATTCATTCAAAATAACATAACATTGGGTTGATCTAAAGAAAACATATTAAATACATCAAAATTATTATTACACAATTTTTACCATAAATGATGCTTTTAATGTACAGTCCGTTATCCAATATTCTTCGGAACTACAGCTTCATAAAATAAATCACATTTACACTCACGATCATTTTAACATATTACGTGTTATATTAATCATAAGATAAACTTATGCAATTAATTATTATATTATTTTAGTTATTATTTTAAGAAATGTACCTATCTTATTTTTAATAAATTAATAATATTTAAATTTTATGTTAGATAAATAAAACAAAATTATATTACATAACTCCAGCGATGTCTTCTTTTCACCATATAGTCTTTTATCCTAGGCACCAATTCACTAAAACACTATTTCCTTTTCTGGTCCATCACGTGTTTTTAAAAGTTTATAAAAAAAATGATAACGTTCTTTTTTTTTTAAAAAAAAATAAAATAAGTTCCCCACAAGAAAATAAAATAAAATTAAAATAGTTTATAGGCTCTGGATCCAGTTCTTTAAAGAATATTATTTAAAAGTTATTATTTTTTAATTAGTTTATAACTTACAAAGTTTATATTTAATTATTTTAAATTGACTTGGACGTCCATGTATTACTTGCGCATTTCTTAACAAGATATCCAGGTAAGAATAAGCTTCTTCATCTAAAACGACCAGCGTTCAGATTATTTCAATATAATAATTTTTATTATATTAAGATTTTTAGCTAATTATATTTTCAATTTATTTGCCTTTTAAAATTGTCAACATTCAGTCTTTTAAACATAAAGACTTAACAAGGCAAGTATTTATAGAACTACTTTTACTTCTAATATCTTTACTTAAGATATATATTTTAATTTTATAATTTGCAAAATACTTTCTTTCTAAAGAAGTATTTTTATTTCTTTAAAATATCTATTTATAATAGTCAATAGCAATTAGCTTTTAAAATTATATAATGTCCAAAATATTACTTTTCTCCATCTCGTAATCTTCCGAACTAATCCAGCGTTTGTCATATTTCTAGTATAAAGTTTCCGACATATTTTCACTATATATGATGTTCCCATGACTATTTGCTTGCAAATTGAGCTTAATAAAGATGACTGATAGGGAAAAATTAAATTAACACTGCATATCTATCATTTAAAACTTTTATAAATTATTTACAAAGACACTCTTATAATTTTAAAATTGATTTTGAGAGTGTCTATAAATTTACTTAGCTATTTTTTTAATAGCACAATTACTTGAAAATTCAATCACAAAGTCCCCTCCTAACAATTGAACTGAGCTTTTATACCGGAAGAAACTTCCCATTTGATTGGTGCATTTAAACAATTATCTTGCTAGCTTATTTACATATTTTACCAACAACACAAAATTAAAAATAAATACTGACTTATTTAATATTTAATATTTATTACATTATTAAATTCTTAAAATAATCTTTATCATTTATTAAATCCATTAAACATTTTTTTAAAATGTATATTTTTACTTTATATCACTTTTAACTTTCATAAAATTATTTAAAATAAACTAAGTCTTTTTTATACGTTATATTTTTAAAGCAATATTTTTAAAATCAGATTTAATATTCTACATTAATATCTTTATTTTTATCTCATAATAGCTCACGTATTATTTATAAATTTTACAACATAATTTTTAAAATAGTTTTGCAACTTTATGAGAAAGCTTCCAAGCATGTGTGTGTATATTTAACTAACATCTGTTTTTACAACACAAGAAACGCTTCTCATAATCTAAAAATAACTAACAATTGCATTTTTTGAAATAAATATATATTTTTTAAAAATAAATAAAATATCATAACAGATTTTAAATTAACAGTTAGATATTATAAAATCAAATATTAATCTTCTATTTAAGTATTTATAATAATTAAAATATTGATATTCATTTATAATATTATTTATCACAATAATTATATGCATTTAATTTTAACTTGTCTTTTTAAACACTTTTAGCTTTAAATATTTATTTATTAAATCTATTAATGCAGTATTAATTATGGCCATTTTTCCCAACCATATATTATAATCATCATCATTTAAAATGTCTCTCTCAATATCAACACAATTTCACATATCAAACATTCATAGATTGCTTTAATTAAACCTTTTGAAATATTACCATAAGCAAAATTTACATCACATAGCCAAATATATTTTAAATTTAAAATTTTTACTAGATTAGCATAAAAATTAGATGGTGATCCATACAAAAGGGCACAATATATATATATATATATATATATTGTGCCCTTTATATATATATATATATATATATATATATATATATATATTCTAACCAATTAAATTTAAAGTGAAGATATTTTAAGCAAATTAATATATTTAAGTGTATTATTCTAACTAAATATACACCAATGTAAATCTTGGTTTTTAAAAGATGATCACTTTTTTTTAAATATAAATTAATGACAGATGCATTTCTTAAGTACCAATTAAATATGCAACGCATCAATTATATATATTCTAGTATAATAAGTATAGATGAAATAAGTTCTAAGTATAGATTCAATACAATAATTTCTCAAGTACAATGTATGGAGTAATATATTTCATACGTATAAATTAAATATCATCTCCTTCGTGCGACCATGTTACAAGCCAATTGTAACTAAATAAAATCAATTCAAACAAATGAAAACTTATTCTTTATTTTGTTTACTTTATAAAAACTTATTAAACTAACATGAAACGCATTTTGCAATCTCCTGATCGGGCATTTGCATTGTATTTTAAACATAACTAAATGATTGGGAAAGTTTCCAAATATCATATATATTATGACATAGTTTGAGCTAATTATAACTTTATTCTAACTAATGAGAATTTTATTCAAATGATCGCACATCCACACTATGGATTGATTATATCATATTTAAATCTATATGGCATTTACACACTTGCATATAAATTGCATGCCAATTACATTTTAAGAATGGAGCGATGGATACTTCATCATTTCCAGCTGACACTATTTCTGAGGCCTACTGAGATGATGATGATACAGAACGTTTATAAGCTTATTTGCCAGGGTGCCAAATTGCAGCTCTCATAAAATATAGAGGTTAAATCTCAATTCAATACTCTTAGTAATAATATTTCATGAATGGGTTAATACATAATCGATTTAGAGAACACATTAAAATTGACAATATTAATATCGTTAAGAATTCTATGTTATTCCCAGCATATTCCCCATTTACTGTGATTAAAGCTACAAATAAATTTTATTCTAATTATAAAGTTCTATATTCATCTCCACCTTCTGGATCCACTCCTCCATCAACTTCACATTCATATGTCTATTACACTATTATTTATTTAACCACTAAAATTCACATTTTTATTTTCCTTTACTAGCTCATTTCCTCTCATTATAATTTCTTCTCAGGGTTTTTCGAATAATTAGGTGTGGAAATCAAATAAGCTGCGATAGATTATTGGTCATAAACACTCCTCTCTTGATCGCCTCCAAGGTGATCTCACTTATCTTTAATGCAGTTTAGTATCAATTTACATTAAAGCTGGAATATTTTAAGGCTTATTAAATCTTTATAAACACATCATAAAACATAGTAGCAATTATAACAAAACCATATAAAAATAAAATGCGTCTAGAGGAGTTTGAATACAATGGATGGGGAAAGATTTTATGCCCACCGTTTCCACTCACTATCACTCAATACTATCTCTCTTCGTGATTTATACTTCAACAATATTAAATTATTTGGTAATTTTAAGCATTTGAAATTAACCTTTTAAATAGTTTTACTAAATATTAACTACGTACATGATAATTCAAATATTAATAATATTATATTGATGTATGATTGGATTGGAAATATCTAGATAATAATAACCCACAAAAACATGGAGACACACACAAATTTTATTTAAAACAAATAACAAATTTTATTTAAAAAACTATAATTCAATACAAAAACATATACATTATATTATATCTACACTTCCTTTTTATCTTAAATATAGTAAATACCAATTTCTTCCCGTTTTCAATGCTTTCCCTTTTTATTACTGATACATTTTAAAAAATACATAATCGATTTCTCCCTTTAATTAAATTTAATAATTTTAGTTAACAAATCTAAAGTTAATATTCCCTCGAAAATTTTATGATCTTATCCTATTATCCTGATTAATATTATTTTGCCTTAATCTTTACAACAGAGATATCTTAAAATAGTAAGACTATGTCATTGCAAATAAATTGGCATTAAGATCAAACATCATCATAGTGCACTCTCTATGCTCATGTTTTCATGACACAATAATATTTTAACAATATTACCTTTCCAGCGAAGTTCTCAGCTGGCCATGTAAATATTTATTAAATAAATTTATATATGCATTGCTCATGCCCAATCATTCGAAAGTTTTATTTAACCCTTAACAGTTATTAACTTAATTATTTTGGCTTGAATGCTAAATCAAATCTAGAAAACAATAATCAAATACACCAATTGCACATACATTATCTGCATTTATTCTGACATTAAATTGAGTTTGTGACCTGGTATCCAATACTTATAATAATGCTCATCATGTGTATCCTCTTATACACACATAAGAAATATCAAATATTAATATGAGGCAGGCAGTGACCCGAATAAGTGAGAACCTTTTCACTAAGATTGAGATATGCTAGGATTTTTATCGCTAGTCATATAAAAACATAGGTATACCAAATACCTCTGGCCATCAAAATAAGAAACCTTCTTACGGTGTAGAAAATACTGAAGTGGGAAAACTCTTCCACTGGGTTCAAATACTTTATGAATTTAGCATAAATCTTAGTGAGTTAAACTTCACTGAGTTTGTGGAGATCTTTGTCTATCCACACACATACAGGTCGAAACATCAAATAATATAAGTAAAACTTTCACAACTTTAATATTCTTGTAAATTAGTGTACTGGAATATGAGCCCATAAATTTTCCAAGCATAAAGCATCTAGTTTCTGACCTTAAATCTATGATAACAATAATAATAAGCAATAAGAAATGCACATAAAATCCTCAAAACTATTTCCATGCACTTTTCTAAAATAAAATAAAAATGATGATGATGCAATTCAATAGACAAGCATTTCATCTATAAGTCTCGAGCATTTGACAACAACTTCTGATACTAACAATAATATCTCTAAGTGTTTTCCTTTTTTTAACTTAAAAAAAATTGTTTGTAAAGCATTTTAAATAAGGCATATCAGAAGACATGATATAGATTTCATCTACCCCCAAAATGACCATAATAGCAAAAGCATTTAAATAAACATATATAAAATCATCTGAAATCAATTTCTACCTCCAAAATAATACAATAGTAATTATTACATGAATTAATTTTAAAATAGTTGATATACATGATACACTACAGAGAACTAAATTTGTTATATATATATATATATTAAATGTTCTACACACATAAAGAGCGAATAATAATAATAATAATAATAATAATAATAATAATAATAATAATAATAATAATAATAATAATAATAATAATAATAATAATAATAATAATAATAATAATAATAATAATAATAATAATAATAATAATAATACTTACATAAGTCTTTTAGCAGGTGTCTTTCCAGGTTCCTGATTTCTCCTTTTTTTCCTCCTTGACTTGTTTATAATAGCATATAAATCCTTGTAGTAAAAAGTTCTTTTGATAGAGTTCGGTTTCTTTGCTACCATTTATAAAGTTTTATTTTACTGAATGCGTTCCTCATTTCCAACTCTAGGTAATTACCTTTAAACTTTGTCATTTTCTGCAGGTTTCAGTTAACCAGCCTTTATTTAACATTTTCACAATATCAGCCTGTTTTTGAATGTACTTTTCCAATTTAATTTCATTTTATATGTTTAAATTGACTTACATATACATCAAACTTTTGAGTTTTAAATTTTACTATTTGCATATATATAAACGATCTTACTCAAATTTTTAACTTCTGTGGTTTAAATTTTTATTACCATCTATTGAATAGCTGACTTTTGGAGGTTCCAAGTATGTGCCCACTTAAAATTTACTCACTATACATTGTCTTCTCTTAAGGCAATGCTAGATTTAGCCAAATTACTCTGAAGAGACCAAAAAGTAAAAAAAAAACGATTGTAAATTTTAAAACACAGTTTTTCTCTCAGTCAAAGCAAGAAAACTGTCACAGAAAAGCCAGTTAAAATAAAAGCCAAGTTCAAAATTAAAAAGCCCCTTTTCTTTTCTTTTAACACAGCTTTTATAGAGACATCCATCTGTTTATTATTTTTATAATTAATTGACATGTTCCCTTTTCTCAATTAATTTTAACCTTTTGCTCCTTCAAAATAAACCAGGCACAAATTCCATTTTAGACAGACACAATTAACTATACAATTTAACAGTTATATTTGCCAATTAATTTTTGGTATTTGACAGACCAGACTGACCATCATCTGGTCTAAATTAATGGTCCATTTAAATTCCTCGGTGAGATCTTTGTCTTTTAAGGAATGATAATTAACTGAGTAATATAACACTTGAACACACACTAGAAGTAATCTTACTAGTGAAACAAAATATATATTGCAGCTGTTTCAAACCAAGACTTTAAATTAAATTTAGCTGCTAATATTAACTTATTAAAATGATTTTAATTTCTTATTTAAAATTGCTTTACAACATGTAAGAAATGACTATTAATTGTAAATTGTACCACCAGGATCTACAATGAAATAATATACACACATACATTGCAGGAAAATACTTTTCGTTAAATTTAGATTTTTAATGCCTTAATCTTTATTTATTACAACTATTCTACCTTTAATATTATTATTTTTTTTATTTACTTTCATGAATTATTTATTTCCAACCTAGCATAAAATAATGACCATTCATCATCACTATCTAATATAGTTTTCAACAGTCACACATCTCCTTATCAAAAAATGTGTAAATCTTGCTTTTTCTAATATTTTCTTAATATCAATTTAACCCATAAATTCAAATAAAATAATCCTCTGGTTATAAACACATTAACAATAAATTTTTAGATTGCTTACTACTCAAACATATGCAATCCCTTATCAATATGGGTTCAAACTTGGTCTTGGCTTAAATTTTCTTATTACAGAAAAAAATACATATATTATGAGGAAAATTAGGATGGAACTTTCTCTTTCATAGCTAACCTAAAAAGATGGAGCATTGTACAAATCCAAGGGCTACAAATATATATATATATATATATATATATATATATATATATATATATATATATATATATATATATATATATATATATATATATATATATGAGTTATCTTAATTAATAATTCTGACTGCAATTAGGGTCTTTGCTTAAGTCTCTAACCATGTTCAAAACCAGATACATATATTTATATATATGATAACAGATGGTGTTCTACTAAAAACACCATCAAGCGTAATTTTCTGTTTACATAAAGGTCAGAGTGAGCATTCACTATCTTTAACTTTAATTCCACTTTCAGATCATGATTTCAAGCTATTTGCTATCGTCAGTGAAAGACAGGAATAAGAAACTAGATCTAAACACAAACACTGAGCATTTATGAAACAGTTTCTATTCAGCTTGCAAGTGTGAATCTTTTAGATACATTAATGTCTTTGAACTCAGGATAGCAAGCCAGATAGCTACATGGGTCTGCTATCAGTTCAGCATCACCACATAGTAAAAGCGTCTGCAATATACATCATTGCAAGAGAGACCTCAAAGGTACATTTATGAAAAACAAAAATACACAAGTTAAAAAACTTGCTAACACTTGTATTTATGATAACAGATAGCGTTCTACCAAAAACACCATCAAGCATAGTTTTCTGTTTACATAAACGTCAGAGCGAGCATTCACTATCTCTAACTTTAATTCCACTTTCAGATCATGATTTCAAGCTATTTGCTATCATCAGTGAAAGACAGGAATAAGAAACTAGATCTAAACACAAACTCTGAGCATTTATGAAACAGTTTCTATTCAGCTTGCAAGCGTGAATCTTTTAGACACGTTAATGTCTTCAAACTCAGCATAGCAAGCCAGATAGCTACATGGGTCTGATCTCAGTTCAGCATCACCACATAGTAGAAGCCTCTGCAATATACATCATTGCAAGAAAGACCTCAAAGGTACATTTATGAAAAACAAAAAAACACAAGTTAAAAAACTTGCTAACGCTTGTATTTATGATAACAGATGGCGTTCTACCAAAAACACCATCAAGCATAGTTTTCTGTTTACATAAACGTCAGAGCGAGCATTCACTATCTCTAACTTTAATTCCACTTTCAGATCATGATTTCAAGCTATTTGCTATCATCAGTGAAAGACAGGAATAAGAAACTAGATCTAAACACAAACTCTGAGCATTTATGAAACAGTTTCTATTCAGCTTGCAAGCGTGAATCTTTTAGACATGTTAATGTCTTCAAACTCAGCATAGCAAGCCAGATAGCTACATGGGTCTGATCTCAGTTCAGCATCACCACATAGTAGAAGCCTCTGCAATATACATCATTGCAAGAAAGACCTCAAAGGTACATTTATGAAAAACAAAAAAACACAAGTTAAAAAACTTGCTAACGCTTGTATTTATGTAAACAGAAAACTATGCTTGACAGTGTTTTTGGTAGAACACCATCTGTTATCATAAATACAAGCGTTAGCAAGTTTTTTAACTTGTGTTTTTTTGTTTTTCATAAATGTACCTTTGAGGTCTTTCTTGCAATGATGTATATTGCAGAGGCTTCTACTATGTGGTGATGCTGAACTGAGATCAGACCCATGTAGCTATCTGGCTTGCTATGCTGAGTTTGAAGACATTAACGTGTCTAAAAGATTCACGCTTGCAAGCTGAATAGAAACTGTTTCATAAATGCTCAGAGTTTGTGTTTAGATCTAGTTTCTTATTCCTGTCTTTCACTGACGATAGCAAATAGCTTGAAATCATGATCTGAAAGTGGAATTAAAGTTAGAGATAGTGAATGCTTGCTCTGATGTTTATGTAAACAGAAAACTATGCTTGATGGTGTTTTTGGTAGAATGCCATCTGTTATCATAAATACAAGCGTTAGCAAGTTTTTTAACTTGTGTTTTTTTGTTTTTCATAAATGTACCTTTGAGGTCTTTCTTGCAATGATGTATATTGCAGAGGCTTCTACTATGTGGTGATGCTGAACTGAGATCAGACCCATGTAGCTATCTGGCTTGCTATGCTGAGTTTGAAGACATTAACGTGTCTAAAAGATTCACGCTTGCAAGCTGAATAGAAACTGTTTCATAAATGCTCAGAGTTTGTGTTTAGATCTAGTTTCTTATTCCTGTCTTTCACTGACGATAGCAAATAGCTTGAAATCATGATCTGAAAGTGGAATTAAAGTTAGAGATAGTGAATGCTCGCTCTGACATTTATGTAAACAGAAAACTATGCTTGATGGTGTTTTTGGTAGAACACCATCTGTTATCATAAATACAAGCGTTAGCAAGTTTTTTAACTTGTGTTTTTTTGTTTTTATTTAGATATATATATATATATATATATATATATATATATATATATATATATATATATATATATATATATATATAGTAACATTCAGATTTGTATATTCATGCAACAAAATCAAGAGACCTGCCAACAAGGCTGATCTAGATGAGGGTTTGTGACCTGGAATCTGATTGCACCTCAGCTCCTCCACCAACACTCTTGAATTACTACCCTATAAATGACATATATGAAGTATGAGGCTACACATGGAATTTCTTAGTCCATGTGCCAGCAATAGGAAAGGGTAGAATAAGAGAATCAGGGAATAAATGACTCAATTACTGTATAATATCTAAACACAAACATCTATGGCTACTTAGATCATGCATATCAATAACAAATAATAATATGATGTTCAAATATTTAATTAAATGGCAACAAGCTATGAATAATACATAGAATGTGAATACATTTTATAGATGTTTGTTAAAAGAAATCAATACTAACAATAGGGTAATATCATATGATGTTATATAGCAGGTGTATAATCATGAGTGGATGGGTACAAAATCTCATCTCTACACTTTATACAACTTTTATTAAATAATTATTGACACTCTCTTAATTTGGTTATCTATGGATAGTATTCCAGACTCATGCTACGTCATGCCAAGGTTTACCATGCATAACATACAAAAATGATGCTATTAATTATAACTTATTTATTAATATTACATAATAAGCATAATTGTGCTCCCTATGTTTATCATGTAGATAAACTAGATTCGGTGTTCAGATCAATGCTGAACTGACTAATATAAGAAAACTAACTGGGGCTTTGCATTGGAACTTCCTAAACTATGGTGCTACATACTTTAAATAATGGTTGTGACTTGAATGTGTAAGTACTCAGAGAATTCAGTACCAAACACTCAGTTTCCTGTGGACTGAATGATTTGCTATTATAAAATACATGATCATTTAATTCAGCTGATTGGACCAGCTTATACAACAATCTGGACACTCATGTTGCAGTTCTAAAGTAAAATAATATGAATGCCTTTAAAACCTAAGCCCATTTATAAAAGAAAGCTGTTCAAACTAAGAGTAATAGGGTGACTCTTACACAAAATCCCATTATAATAATAAATACATATAGCAAGGTTAATGGACAGATGTGATTCATAAAGACACATTCACAATGCTTTCTAACATATAAACCTGAAAATTAACCAAACACCAAATCTTTATTTTCAATCTGTGAAACTACTGTATGGCCATTTGAAAATTAGTACACTTAAACATGTTAAAAAAGTT
The DNA here is from genome assembly GCA_028023455.1 of Epiperipatus broadwayi. Classification (NCBI taxonomy): domain Eukaryota; kingdom Metazoa; phylum Onychophora; class Udeonychophora; order Euonychophora; family Peripatidae; genus Epiperipatus; species Epiperipatus broadwayi. The sequence goes on from JAQFVV010006507.1 coordinate 201,798, forward strand.
AATTAAGTGATCTAGTTTACAGTTAAATTTATATAGTCCATGATAATATGCTAAGAAGGGCTAAGCATATTTACGACTTATATAGTTACTTATAATTTGCTTCAAATATCATTCTTGCTATTATTTAACTAAATGCAATTATTTAACATGAAAAACTGATTATATGATGGTAAAACATAGTAGCTGAACATCTATAAAAGTAGTTTTCAGACTGAACATTTATTTATGTGCTTAAAAAGCATTTTAAGATTATCGAGAGAGTCAATTTCTCTACTGTTATAGAATTTAATAATCTCCACTTTGAGTGATGGCATAGCATACTTAATGTAATATCAAATAAAAAATAAAGTAAGGAAGGCATAACCAGAGATTAGATAAATTAAGATTAATAATTAAGACAGTTATTATGATTACAGAATCCTATTAATGAACTTTTAATTAGGCAAGATTTTACATTATTGTTTAAATAAGGTTACATTAAAATATTTAAGTCTAACAAGTACAAATACAGTACAGAGTTTTAATTATTAATAATAATTTTAGTTTAATAGTTTGTACATGTATAATTACAGAATAGCTAGCTTTAGAAAATTATAGAAATGATTTAATAAACTTAGTTTAAGAACTCTGTGAAAGATTACCAATCATCTTCTTGCTGTTGTGGCTGCATGGTGAGACACTCATATTCACAGATAAGCTGCTTCATTCTTGAGTGCTTCATCAGGCTGTTGTTTGAACTCACTCCATCTTCTAAACCAATTTTCTCCATGAAAAAAAGGCAAGGTAGGCCTTCTAGCCTCAGGTCTTCATCATCAATTTTGGCATAATGCCTGGCTGTATATTTTAGCACAATTAAGAGTTAGCTTATTTTAATTAAAAATGGGGTTTGTTATAGAATGTCTTTCTTACCCCTCACAAGCCTTTAAATATTGTTTACAAGGTTAAATTTTCAATTTTGCAATCTTTAGTTTTAATTTTTTTTTTAGATCTTAATCGCCCACATTAATTTTGACAAAGACAAAAGATTCAGCTGTAGATAATGATAAGGAGGACCAGGTTAATGACTTGACTTTGTTTTGTTAACATTATTTTTAAAACATAGTAAAAATCTGATTCTCAGTTTACTTTTAAATTAATGAGAATTATTTCTGAGAATTTTGTAACCTTTAATTCTTTTTTTAAAAGAGGTTTAAGCCTGTAAACATTTTAATACATATATGTGTGTAAGACTATCACAGAAATTGAATTTTATATATGAATGCCTTTTAATAAAAAAAATTAAACTAAAAATAATGGAAATTTAAATTAATTTAAAAGAGGTACAATGCTTATAAATCTATTGCATTATGGCTTATTTCACATATATATATGTAGGTAATTACACCCATATAACAATGTTCACACACTTAAATAAAATTGTATGAAAGTTTATAAAATAAAAATTATGTATAAAATTATAAATAAAATTTATAAATGCGTATATATTATATGCATACAAACATTACTATGCCATTCAATGTGCATGCAGATACACGTACATGTAAATATATGCTATTATAAATGTTTTAGTATTAAATTAACTAATATATGTGGACTTAGATTGGTTTGTACTAGAGAAAATATACTACTATGGAACATAGTAGGTGAAACAGACTAATAAATAGATCACACTGTTTCATTTTACTCAAGTTGGAGAAGAAAAAAGCATGACCTTACTTATAATTTACACTAAGCAATCATGAATGATTTTCCTTTCTCTCTTTAAGTTTAATATTTATTTTATCTAGCCTTGATACCTGAAGAGTTAATGGACCCAATACATAAATTGTAGAACACCTAATAGAAGATGAAATAAATATTGTCAAACTTAATTTCACTCCTACTAATATATTACTACGAACATATAGAATATAAATACTAAACTATACAACTATCTACCCTTTATATGTTAAAGAAGAAACCAATCTGTAGCTAAATATCAAGCTTAAGTGGGATCTGGGGTTTTGCACTTTCATGACAACACTCTTCGCATTTGGATCTAGGTATTCAGATCTTTATACAAAGTTATGTTTTTCTTTTTCTCATCCTCTTCCATCTGTCTTCCTTCTTCTAATGCTAATATTATTCTTACTAATCATCCTCTCCTCTATGACTTTTCCCATAGGCCTTGAGTTCTATCTCCTTATCAGTGTTGCTGTCCCTTGTTATAACCCCATGACTGATGTTTTCCAATGCATTTTCTTCTCTATTTTACCTTCAAGCTGAGCTTAGCTTATTCTGTTTGTATTTCTTCATGGACTCTCTTTCATCTATGTTATATGGTGCATATTGCCTGCACTTGATCTGAGGGGTTAATATTATCCCATGATTGTAGTCACACACATGGTCCTTATCCATCTTTGAAGTACTCTTCTGCCTCTGTTCCCAATGTACTTCTCCTGTTCCCCTTGCACAAACCTCTTCCAACATTTCAAGCTTTACCCTTACTCCTTGATCAGTCTCCATTGCCATGGGTTCTTGTTCATACTGGCATTCTCTCATACCAACCACACTCTGTCCAGCCTGACTCATCTTTAAGCCTCATGCTGAGTGTTCTCTATTTTCAAACAACTGTGAAATGGTGCTGCCTTGTCTTGATCCATTTCAACCCCCTTGTAGCTTTTTCTGCATTCCATTCTTAGGCTATCTATCTTTTCCTCTAAAACTTGGAATATCCTATCCATCACCCTATTTCTAGCTTCATTTTTCTAGCTCATCATTCGGTCTCTTTCTTCAATGCTGCTGTCTCCCTCTTTCATCTTATGGAATATATCTGACAACATCTCTTCTTTTCTCTCCTTTTGTCTTTTTTCTATCTCTTGTTTTCATTCCTTCTCTCTCCTCCTCTTTATTCTCTTTCCTTTTCTTTTCTCTCTGCCTTTCTTTTTAAAAAAAGCAGATATTATTTGCCAGTTCTGGTGTTACACTAATCGGTTTCTTTAAATATCTGGAGATGCCTACTAGTTCACTGTCAAGGTACTGGCTAACAGACTCTTCTACCTTCCTCTCTGAACTGCAACTATCTTTACCTATTTTTTCCTGACTTGAGCATCTTTCTTTTACTCTTCACTTCTTTTGGCAATTCTCCCTGACATCCTTTCTCCTCCTCTCTCATCTCTCCTAGCACCTCTTCTTCTGTGCTACTATCCATTTCTTTTTCTAAGAAAATTCAATTTAATCTTTGCTAACTTTATCTTTACTCCTCATGATGGCTAATTGCCATCTCCCAATGAAGGAAGGTCTAACTTGGTTGCCTTACCACTTAAATCACCCATAACTGAATTATATAACCTTAGTACTTTTAATCTAACACCCACACACACACACACACACACACACATATATATATATATATATATATATATATAAAAGTAAATTTTAATAATAAAATAATATAAAAGTATCTTACCCCTACTTTCTTTTCTTGCAAAGTTATTGGATAATTTTATTTTTCCTGATTGCTTTTTTTCATAAAGTTTCACTTCCAAGTACACACACGCATATATATATATATATATATATATATATATATATATATATATATATATATATATATATATATATATATATATATATATATATATATATATATAAATCTTGCATAATCATTTAAGTATTCATAGCTCAATTCCATTTTTTTCACATACTCTGGAAAATTTCAGTGAGAGTTTGTTAAAAAAAATTCTTTATATGAGGATGACTAACTTTAAGTTACCTTGGGTACCATTTTTCAGTAGGTGAGTTATACATACATATACATATAAGATACTGGATCTCACAATATGCATTATAAATCACATAACAAATTTTTGCCATTAAGCCATAATGTGTCCCTTCTAGTCACATTTTAAATTTAGCTTCAATCAAAAAAAATTTTATTCTTCACCCCCACACAAATAATTGATAACAAGTCCATACCCAGGAAAAGGAAAATTTTATAAATGAATGTTGTTGAAACAAAAAAAAATATTTTAGCAAAAAAAAATTTTCTTCTTTTTTTATTATACAGTCTGGTTAGGGAATGAGACACAATTCGAGCCCACATGTTTGGTGCATACTACCAGGAAAAAAATGTATATACTGTATATTGAAAATAAAGTATAAAATTTGACATATATATCTGTGGTCAGTTCATGGTCATGAGAAACAATTAACAAAGCCCCATGTTAGGTACCATATCTATGGAAAAAATATCCTATGCAACATTCAGATTTGTACATTCATGCAACAAAATCTAGTGTCCTGGCAAATTATAGCAAAGCTGATCTAGATGAGGGTATGAAATCTCAAATCTGATCACACCTCAGCTCTTCCATCAACATACCATGATTTACACCCTATGTATGACATATATGAGTCTCCACTCGGAATTTCTTACTTCTCATGCCAGCAGTAGAAAATGGTGGAACAGGAGACTCATATGACTCATATACCTTATCTAAACACACACCTATGGCTACTTAGATAATAATATGATACATTAACTTATTTAATTGAATGCTAATGAGCTATGAATTAGACATTGAATATGAATATCTTTTATAGATATTTATTAAAAGAAATCAATACTAACAATAGGGCAATAATGTATGAGGTTACATAGCAGCTGCAAGATGATGTGTGGATGGATACAAAATATCAACTCTCCACTTTATATAATTTTATCAGTTATTTATTGCCATTCTGTTTATTTGGTTATATATGGCTCATATGCTTGACTGATGCTATGACATGCGTAGGTTTTCCACTGTTAAACATACAAGAATGACACTATTAATTATAACTTATTTATTAACATTACATAATGAGCATAAGTGTGCTCCCTATGTAGATCATAAAGATAAACTAGATTCGGGGTTTAGGTCATTGCTGAACTGACTAATATAAAGGAAAACAAACTGGTGCTTTGTAGCAAAGCTTCCAAGACTATGGTGCTACATAAACTAAATAATGGATGTGACTCAAATATGTAATTACTCAGAGGGTTCAATAAAAAGTACTCTGTAATCTGTGGACCAGATGACTTGCTACTTCAAAATACATTTCAAATGATCAAAGCAGCTTATACAACAATTCGGTCCTTAGTGTTCCAGTTTTAAAGTAAGATAATGGAGAGACCTTTAAAACCTAAGCCCATTTACAAAAGAAATCTGTCTAAACTAAGAGTATGTGACGGCCCTTACACCAAAGCCCATTCTAATTAGAAATACATATAGCAAGGCATAATGCACAGATGTGCTTCATAAAGACACATTCACAGCGCTTTCTAACATATAAACTTTAAAATTAATTGAGTGCTAAATCTTTAGTTTTGATCTTCAAAACTACTATATGTCCGTTTGTAAATTAAAACACTTAAATGTACTAAAAGGAGTTCATTAAATGACCTAGTTTACAGTTAATTGTATATAGTTTAGGATAATAAACTAAAGAGGGCTAAGCATATTTAGGATTCTTCTAGTTACGTATAATATGTTTCAAATATCATTCTTGATATCATTTAACTAAATGCAATTATGTGACATGCAAATCTGATTATACAAAGCCAAACATAGTAGCTCAACATATATAAAAGTAGTTTTCAGACCAGAGATGTATTTTTGTGCTAAAAAAGCAATTTAAGATTATTGAGAGAGAGTCAAATTATCTCTCTACTGTTATAGTATTTAATAATGTCTGCTCTGATGGATGGCATAGCCTAATTAATATAATATTAGGAAGACATAACTAGTGGCAGATTGGATAAATTAAGAATAATAACTAAGAGAGTTATCATGATCACAGAAATATTATTAAGTAACTTTTAATTAGGCAAGATTTTACATTATTATTTAAATAAGGATATATTAAGATATTTAAATCAACAAGTGAAAATACATTACAGAGTTCTAATTATTAATAATAATTTTAGTTTTATAGTTTGTGCATGTTTATAGAATAGCTAGCTTTAGAAAATTATAGAAATGATTTAATAAACTTAGTTTAAAAGCTCTGTGAAAGATTAGTGATCATCTTGCAGTTATGGCTGCATGGTGAGGCACTCATATTCAAAGATGGGCTGCTTCATTCTTGGTGGCTTTGTCAGGCTGCTGTTTGAACTCACTCCATCTTCTAGACAAATTTTCTCCATGAGGAAGAAGGCAGAATAAGCTTTCTAGCCTCAGGTCTTCATCATCAATTTTGGCATAATGCTTGGCTGTATTTTAGCACAATTAAGAGTTAACTTTTTAATTAAAACCAGGGGTTGTTATAGAACATTTTTCTTACACCTTGCCTTTAGAAGTTGTTTACAACTTTAAATTTTCAATTTTAAAATCTTTAATTTCAAGTTTTGTTTAGATCTTAATGGCCACATTATTTTTAACAAAGACAAAAGATTCAGCTGTAGGTAACTAAAAATAAGCTAACTCTTAATTGTGCTAAGATACAGTCAGGCATTATGTCAAAATTGATGATGAAGACCAAAGGCTAGAAGGCTTACCCTGCCTTCTCCCATACTTGAATAAAATTTTATGAAAATTTACAAATATAAATTATGTATAAAGTTATAAATAAAAATTATAAATGCATATAGATTTTACACATACAAACATTAAGATGCTATTTGATGTATGCACAGATACACATACATGCACATACTTGTAAATATACACTATTATAAATAGTTTAGTATTTAATTAATGGCTGTTTTCTATTTTATCATTTTAGCCATTTGATAGCATTGATGCTAATGAAAAACATATACATATTGCAATTCCAGGCTGGGCCTGTGATTCTATATAAATTTTGGCTTTAGTTTTTGTAATAGAAAATTATAGTAACTAATAGAAAATAATGGTACTATTTAAAAAAAAAAATGTAAAATTTCACATTAAATTTAAAAATGCTACCAAATAGTTTACATTTTTTTAGACAGTAATTAATCATAATATGGATTGTTTTTCTTTGTGAGTATCTATAAAATTTATGGTATTTTTTTTTGTTAGTGTGTATATATAAAAAGTACTGTTATTTAAACACTGGATTTAAAAATGATATCCGATACTAATTTGCTTTTTTTTTGAGACAGTAATTAATCAAAAACTGTACTGTGCTTGTTAGTGCATAAATATCAAAAAGCAATATTATTTAAATACTAAATTTAAAAATGATACCTGACTTGTTTTTGGTATTGACAGTAATCAATCAGAAAGTGGGTTGTTTTTCTTTGTGCATATATAGAAAAACTTCCTGTCTTGTTTAATAGAAAATAATATGCAATTCCACATTATTCATTTAAAAATTGACACTAAGTTTAAAAACAATTTCCTTTTTTGTTGTACAGTAATGAATCAGAAAGTGTGTTTTTTTGTTAGTGTGTATATATATATATAAAGTATCATTATTTAAATACTACATTTAAAAATGATATCTCACTAATTTGCATTTTTTAGACAGTAATGAATCAGAAAGTGACTTCTTTTTGTTATGGTGTATATCTAAAAAGTACCGTAATTCAAATACTCATTTTAAAAATCAACCTGATTAATTTGCCTTTTTTTACAGTAATTAATCAGAAACTGGGTTATTTTTGTTAGTGTGTAGATATAATAAATAATATTATTTAAATAATAAATGTAAAAATAATACCAGACTAGTTCTTTTTTTTTTGACAGTAATTAATAATCAGACCCTGGGTTGTTTTTCTTTGTATGTATACATAAAAAGTATCTTGTCACAGACTAATTTTTGTGAAAACATTACTTTTCATGTGTTCATCGAAATACTGCCCTACCACACCATTAAAATCAACTTTTGAGGGTTACACATTCGTAAAGAAGCCTTCACTACATTGTTAATAAAGTTAAAATATAACAGTATGTTACAGCACTTGAAAAAATATATTTGTAATGAAATTTTAAATAATTACAACAGACTAAAATCCATTCACTCTCACACGAAATTATAGAGAAAATAGATATTCTAGCATTACAATAAAGTTAATAACACAACCAACTATGGCAGCCAATAAATGCATTTGTATGTGCTTTTAGCATAGAATAAAGTCATAGCAGCTAACTTGCTGGTATTCTTTCTGTGTTTGATCACAGAAAGAAACCTATTAGGTTGTCTGTAGGCCATAACCCACCATGAGGACTCTTTCTGTGTTTTATCATAGAAAAAATCTCTTATCTTGGGTGAAAACCCTGAAATGGTATATTTTTAGGAATTAACCTTGAAATAGTACCATCATATGGCTGACACAATAGAATAGAAAACAACCAAATTAACTAATACACATGGTTTTGGATGGATTTGAACTAGAGAAAATATACAACTATTGAACATAGTAAGTGAAACAGACTGATAAATAGATGATAGTGTTTCAATATATATATATATATATATATATATATTGAATCATCTATTTATTCAGTATATATATATATATATATATATTGAACCAATCAAAACATGTTGATCCATCTAATATGAGTGGGAACTCAATGAAACATACTTCAAACCCAGTCAAGCCCAAGATTTAAACCAGGTACCAACCTAAAATTGAACCCATTCCACAAGTCCCAGATTGAACATCTAATGACTAACATAATAGTGATGGCACATGAGAATTAATACTTAAGTCTCACCCACTAGAAGACCAAAAGACAATAAAACATATTTAACAAAAGAATGCACATATATGTTGGGAAGTATGGAAGTGAATAGAAGATAATTTGATCTACAAAGTGGCTTGAATAATAGAATATTTAATAACACATTTAATGAAACATTAAATTAATTATATATTTGTTTGAATGTGTGTGACACGATGATATACCTGGAGGTAGAGAGTGACATATAATTGATCCTGCTGCTATGGTTCATATGCTTTATGAATGAACAACATTTATATGAAAATAAGTATATTTGGTGGGTGAGGTCAAGATGCCAATCATTTGATTACAAAACAAACTTACAACATATTTGAATTAATGTATTAGTGGTGATTCTGAAAGGTGATGATTACTGCACACATTATGTAGCATTTTAGCAATCATTATACATATTACATAACTATTTTCATGCTGTTTCAGTCGGGAAAGTAAATAAAATATATTTTAAAAATGGTTTACTTATTAAGGATAATATTTGGGGATATTTAATAAAACAACATGTATTTACATCAAGTTTATTTTATTAGTGTACAAAATATTTTGAACATTTTTTAAAATTGAATTTAAAAGAAAAGAACTCTTCATCTTTCTAACATATGTATTCATGTAAATAAACAGGATAAATTGTGATGGTGGGATTTTTTAAAAAAAAACATTATTCATTAAATTAATCACTATTATTGGAAAGGTATGTACAGCATCAAAATGTGGTCATTAAATAAATTAATAATAATGAAAGAGTAGCAGAGCTGATATAAAGGTAGAAGAATCCAAAATGATGTCATGCTTCCAAATGAAAAAAAATGAAGTGGATAAGCGCCCATATTCTAGGGCACTGCTTAGAGAATTTTATTTAGGCATGGCATGGTGCCCAGGTTTTTCTGATGCAACCAACATGAGAGGCCTGTTGTATGAGAATGATCCTGGGAAGGTCAACTGTCCATGGGATAGGGCATGGAGAAAGTCTACGTGTCCAAGCACATCACAACTCTCCATGCTAGAAGCATGTATTAAAAAACCTACCCTATATATCAACAATGCAACAGAACACTACACTTTAATAACATAAAATGAAAGTTACTATTTTAAGACACATGAACCTCACTTGAATGCTATAGTTTAGGCCATTAACGCTATTCTATGTAATGTATATGAGAAAGATTTAATTCATAGCAAATAGATTTTAAAATTTTAGCCCCTTCTCCTTCTCTGATATTTGACATACTGAAATCCCAACGTTGTGAATTTTATAACTTGAAAATATTCATGTCTGTGAAATATTAACAGTATAGCATTATAATATGGATAATATAAAAAGCAATAACAAGGGGAAATTACATTTTCAGAATTAAGTGAGTGACATAAAAAAATATTTGATCACGTTAATTTTTCAGCAATTTAAAAATTATACATAAAGAATATTTTTTAAAGACATTTTAAAAGAAAATCATGTAATTAAATTAACCTGCAAAACAGTTTAGAGAGTATATTAATTAAGAAAGTATGTAAATCTAATTCAAAAGGTGTTTCTACTAACCTCAACCCAGAGAGGTCTGAGTAGATAGAGAAAAATAACTTTATACTTTAGGCTCAGAAGATTGTTTAGATTGGCAACTTAAAATAATAAAATAAAACATAGTTTAAAATTAAGAAAGGAACTGCATCAAAATTAAAGAAATATAAGCATATGACAGACTTAACATATAAAATAAAAATTATTAGTATAAGAACAAATTTACATTAAGAAATAAGACAGTATTTAATTTAACAATTTAAATATGAAATCCAGATAGCCAAGGTTGAGATTAGTTTTAAACTGAATTAGACATAAATTTCCATAAGCAGTTCTTAGGTTAATTACCTTGCTATAATAAAGAGTCCATTTTGACAGTTCGTCTCCAGCATGGCAAATTAACAGGATTCAAATGGCTTCCAATGTAGTAGAAAGTTTTCATTAGGCATTTCTCCATTCTTAGATTATCCTTTTTGTCATTTTTAGGGCATCAGCAAAGTGATTATTTGGCAGCAAGAGATTGACCAGCAAAGGTGAGGATAGGTGATTAGTTGACTACTCATACAACATTTTGAAAAGAAAAGTAGTGTGGAGTCTTTTGGAGACAGCTCTTCTACAAACTAGTTCTCTCTAGGCAGTCAAAAATCAGCCCATTATATACTGACCTGAGGTATTTTAGGAATGCTTTTACGATCCTTTTTAATTTCATTCACTATTGCTATCTAGTAGGATTTTTTTTCATTTTTTACCTATTGTTTTGGAGATCCATTCGTTAGATAATTTGTCCAAAAATATATTCAAATCTATTTCCAGATTATAAATAGATTTGAGAAAAAATGTTAATTGCAAAATAAATTCTTAATCTGATTTCCCTTTTTACTTTTAGTACATTTTAATTAGACATTCTTTCCCAAAATTAGACAATGTAAAATTTCCACCCTTTTAATTATTTTTGGACAATTAACAGTTGCATACTCCATCTTGGATTTTCAAAAGAAAAATACAGTTTTAAAAGAATTTAAATGAAAATGTTATATTTTTTTACAAACTTCAAAAAAAAATATTTGTAAAATTAATAGTTTTAGTAATTTCTCCCATTTTTTTTTTTTTAGTAAATACATATTTTACTAATTAGAATTAAGATTACAGAGATAGCTGTAGGCAATGAAATTGCTTTCTTGAGGAAGTGTTAAACATGTACAAGAGAACCCATAGAACAAATAAAGTCAGTCAGTAAGTAAATTTTCAGAGAAAGTGATTCAAGAAAGTGGTTTTAGAGATCATTACATTTTAAGAAGTTAATACAAGTTTGGCACTATGAACTTTAAGTAGAGGGAATCCAGCACCTTTATCTCCTTTACTCAGAGACTGTCTGCCTGTTGCATGTTTGGCAGAACATGCATTCTAGATGACTACCTGAGTGCCATCCCTGACTGTGACATGCTATGCTGTGCTTTCCTGAGGTAACCTCACTTAATGAACAGCTGCTTTAAATTTACATAATAAGTAATGAAACTATGACTTCCTTAATGTATTAGTGTATAATTTCTGCTAATTTTGCTCTTTAACTCTCTCTCTCTCCCGTCATAATTTTCTATTATTTTAGTGTAATTTAACTTACCTTTCATGCTTAAATTCTTGTATATAACTTTGTGCAGCTCCATTTGAGATTTTAAATTATTCATTTTATGTATGTAGACAATTTATTCTCTTTAATTAATATGCCAATATCATTCAACCTTGGGAGTCTAATAAGGGTTATTTTATTTTTTAATGGGGAAATAAGCAGTGGCTTTATCTAAAAATTATTAGTAAAGTTATTTATTTTAACAGAAATCACTTGCTAGGTTCATTTTTATATTTGAATTTTTTATTCTCATTTTCTTAACTAAATATTTTATTGTGAATGCATACTGTTACTTTATTATTTGAATTTATTCCTAAATTGTCATGTAAAAGATCATGAACCTTAATATTGTTATCATTCCATTTTGCCATTCGCCCAGAGGGTTAATTCTGTTACTAAATGTGTTGATGGAAAGCAAATTTAAAAAGAATTTTATTATTTTACCATTAATGGATAAAAGAGTTATTATCCATTATAAATTGATTAATGATTGTTTATTTGATTATATCTTTTCACAGAGGTCAAACCAATATAACGTATTAATTTAATCACTTAGGTATAACACTGCTGGGATACCTTTTTGTTTTCTTATAATACTTACATATATTTTTTTATTGCTTTGTCATTGGAGGTTTCAGAAGTCCGATGCTCCACTCCCTACTTTCTCTAAATTGTTCATAATCAGAAGTAAATGCTACTGTCTGTAGAACACGAGAGATGGGATTTTCATTGTGCTGTCGAAGTCCATACAGCTGGCTCCAGACATTAGAACCCAACCTCTTCATTTGGTATCATTCCACCAAAATGCACAGACATACCAACCTTGATTTGTTCTCAAATATATTAAAATGATGAAGTATTCAAACTACCATAAGATCCATATTTTTCTAATGACATGCTGGTATTGCTATTGTTTTATTAAATTGATTTATGCCTGTTTGACCTTTCGTTAGTCACAATGAGGTGTTGGAAATAATGACGCATTCATAAAATATGCCAACGTGCTAATTAGTCAGTATGAAGTTTTAAAACTCCCTTCTTTAAAATACTAATCAATTCCCCTAGACATAAATCAATACATATTCTCTGTAAAACCTTAATGATTATATACCTTACCTCTTTCTGTCAATGTAATGCATTGTTTGTTTTTTGTATACTTATTCTAGAGATGCTATTTTCAAACAATATCTGTCAAACATATGTAATGATTTTAAGATTGTAAATAAATCATTGAAACTGTATATTTACATTTATTTATCGAAATTATTAATGCTAAATTATTAAGCATTTTTTTTTGTAATCCGAATCTGTTCTGATCCTTTAGAGTGTTTTATGCATCTACAACTTTATTCTTGTAAATATTTGGAAATTGGCATGTTCTACTCTGCACAAGTTACAACTCATTCAGTAAAAATTATGACCATTGAAAGGGTATTATATAAAACAATTCCAAGATTTTGTAAACACTTAATATTATCCCAAACATGAAATTTCTTTGTGAGAGATATATATATATATGCGTGTGTGTGTGTGTGTGTGCGTTCTAATATTTTATTAAATTTATATAATATGTAAATCCTGGTTTCTGAATTATTATTTTCTTTTAATTAATAATTATAATTAATAAAATAATTGTAATAACTGTAATTCGTGGGCTATTATTGTCTTGATCATCATCATCAGTCTGATCTTATGCTCTACTACTATGTTTCCAGGCCTGGAATTAAATAATTATGCTGTATCATTGGGACTGTTGTTTATGGTTTCGGAGACTTGAAGAATAAGCAAATAGGTGAGAATTCAGGACTGCTCCTGACTTGTGTCTCTCAAGCATGATCAAGTTTGAGGTACATTTACTTGGATTTTTAGTCTTGTTGTTTGAGCAGACTGTTTTGACTGGTACAGTATATGTTTGAGATTTGTATCATTAGAAATGATAACATTCTTTAATTCCAAGGAGTTGTGATGTGAACAATAATAATGTTAACCAGGTTGTTTAATTGTTTAATTTTTGTTTTCTATTTTAATGATTTTTTAGATTAATCTTTATATTTTAGGGCTGGTTTAATAGTGGCTTAATTGAATTTAAATTATTAGATGTGCATTCATTATATTAATGTGATTTGCTGTGTATGAGCTTAACAAGTTACACAACTTTAAGGTGTATTTTTTATTAAATTAATCCTAAGATTATAATAGTACTGATGTGTATTACTCTTACACAAGATGATCAAAAATAGCATAGTAATAGTATTCAAAATAAGCAGTTTATTGAATGCTTACAGTAAAGTAATTCAAAATAAAATAGAACTATCACATGCTGATTTGACAGTTCATATCAGCCACATACTAGAATATATAATTTTGGCATTACCATGGTCATTATCAAAAAACTTTAGACTGTTTTGTTTATGTTTAATCCAGTTATTCTCTTATGTAACTTTTATTTTCAATAATATAAATATTTCAACTACTTTACAATCTTATAGATCTGTTTAAAAATTTAACTAATCATTTATAATTGCCTTTTTAGCAATCTATGCATCCTAGTTATTTTAGTCTCCAATTTGAATAATAAAAACAAAAAGTAAATATAACTTTTCATGGCATTACAATAGTTACACAGAATTCAGATTGGTTGCACATCATATTATTATCACTTTTGTTTCAAGCACTCCATGAGTCTCACCTTGATATTACAATTATTTGTTCTCCCTTTCTTCTCATCTGAAAATTATTATGATTATCAAAATTTACACAACATCAGGTTATTGCCATTGTAGCAGTTTATTTATTTTTCTTAAGCAATTAAAGATTATATGCAATTTATCTTATATGTTTAATTTAAATACTACTTGCTCTAGTAATATATGATTTAGCATCCAAATGATTTCTTACTCATTTTGGTTAATATTATTATTAAAAAAAAATCCATTTTCATTTGACAGTAGGATAATATTATCTTCCACATATTTTTTTTAGTTCCCAATGCACTAAGGTTTATTTCATCTGTTATTCAACAATTTATTTCCCATGCCTATTTATTCTGTATTAAATGTTTTCTGGTTATAATTTCACTCTCTTACACTTAAATTATTTTTCTTTTCAATTCCAGATGATAAATAATGTTTTCACTCATGATAGCAAACCACTGTTATTCTGTACATGTCTAAACATAATCTTCATTTATATATATATATATATATATATATATATATATATATATATATATATATATATATATATATATATATATATATATATATATATATATATATATATATATATCACTCAGTATAATTTTCTTTAAACTCTACATAAAAGTGATATTCAAACAAGCACTGTTCAGTTTCAGTAATTTTCTCCGATGAAAACTTTATTCAATCATGTTTTAAGATTTATATCTGAACACAATGTTTACTTTTCCATTCACACTTAATTATGTTTTTATCTATTACTAATTTAGTTCTAGCCATTTTTAAAAATGCATACTTAGCTCTGTCAGAAAAATACATTGTCTTGTATTTGTCCCTGGTTGGTAACTCAATTATGTCCAATTATTTTAACTAGACTGATACATAAATACTTCATTTAGTTAGGCAATAAAGTCCAGTATAAATATAGTACTTTCAATGTTTTTTCAGTGACAGTATTTCTTGATAATATGTACAATTTTTGCCCTGCATTTTTATATTATTTTTTCCATATAATGATTTCAAGAAATTTTTAAGAAGCTCTAATTGCCTGTAGAGATCAGTTTGACTTATTCATTTTAATAAAATTTTATCACCTATATACTTTAAATTATTGTGTAGGTAAAATCCATTACTTTTGTTGTTTAAAATAACAATATTTAAGTAATTTTTAAGCAAGTGTTTTAATAAAAAAAAGAAAACCAGTTACTTGTTCCAGTCTGTGTTGATTTTTTTTCTACCTGAAAATACTTTTTTCCAATCAAATATCATCTGCAGGATGTTTATTGGTGGATTTCCCCCTCTTCTTTGTTTTTATATTTAATGAGTTCTCAGCATTTGATCTAATTTTAAAACAAGATTTTTGGTTTTAAAATATTTCTCAATAAAAATAAGTTCTTTTGGAAACTGAATAAAATATAATTTACTTTAGATGAATCTGGTTCTATTTTTTATACAAACTAAATTCAATATTACTTTTATGCTTTTTTAATGACAAATTTGTAGAATAAATTTTAGTTATTTATTTTTAAACATAATTTAATATTTAACTAGAAATAATAATCAGTTTTATAATATTAAATCTGCACAGACAATAATTATCTATCTATATAATGCATATTTGTTTAGAAGATTAGATTTGAACTTTACTATAGTTTTAAATGCTATCAAGTGTTTACTTATTTGTAACTATCATAAATTTATAGATGATTATTTTATCTTTTATGTATATTTGTAACCATCTATTTTACCCAGCATTTATGTCCTATATATGACTTTTAATTGACTAAACTTATATTCAAACCTTATGATAGTTAAAATACAACTAATTTTACTAGTGTAATAAGTATCTATCTGATTACACTTAGGTTCTTAATAAATAATTAGGATTACAAGCTGTAATACTAACTCCATTTATTACTAATAAATCTAATTTATAACTAACTCATTATGATAAATAAAATAAGGTTCTGTCAAAATTATAAATATAATTATAAATCTCCTAACATGAGATGTTCAGTAAGATACCCTAGGTTTAACAATGAGAATACATCTCAAATGATACACTCTCAATGGCATAAGAATATTACCCCACCAAATTCACATAACAAAACTACTATGCAATATTTTCATGTCTCTAAAATACACATTTAATAATCGTAAATATATAATTGTATAAATGTATTACATAAATAACAATAAACTAATTAATATTTCTTTAATAAAATCCTAATTAATAACTTTACTCATCATCTCTCAATAAGAAATTTACAATCTTCCAAAATACTACTACTACTACTACTACTAATAATAATAATAATAATGAAATCATAATAATAGAAAATATAAGAGTAATAATAGTTACTTACATTGTTGCAGGTAAGACAAAAGCCTCCTACTTTTTTAAGATTAAATAGCTATAAAAGAGGATTTTTGCCTTAAAGATTTAAAAATGCTAAACTCAATGCTAACCCGAGAGTTTTAAGAAAGGTGCGTGTCCTAAAATAATTAGTGAACAATGGTAAAAAATGAGTAATAGTTACAGGTAGCATTATAATTTTCCAGCATGGCAAATAATCATCAATTCAAATAATTATAATTAATAACATTATTCAGAAACAAAAAGTAAAAAGAGTAGAAGGAAAAATAGCAAATAAGCTAATATGAGTTAAATTAAAAAAAAGAGACGAAATAGTTATAAAATCAAAACAAAATTACCTTGTTGGAAAATTACTTGTGTAAATAATAAAATGACAACTGCCCAGGCATCAGATCAAGAAGCTGTTTCTTTGCACAACACAAGAAAAACATTTGCAACTATTGCAAAAACTTACAAAAATAATGCAAACCAGGGAAAAATCCCAGATTTAAAAAAACTATGTAAGATGATCTTTAAGACTTAGATATAGTAAACCAAAATAAAATTGACCCCCCCCTCACTCACACACACAATGGACAGATGAAATGCTGAAACAGATTAAGGACAGGTTTAATAATGCAATACCTAGAACACTTTTTACAACATTCAAAAGATTTTTTACTAAAAAATCAATAGTGTTGGTGGTAACAGACAATCACTGCACTGTCTACCATTTCCCCATGGAGCTACTTATTGAAACACTAAATAAAAATAATTTACTGGAGACAGAACAATGCATAGGCAACCATACTAATAGCAGATATATAGTGGTTGAGTTTTATGAAGCTGCACAAAGAGATCAATTCAAAAATCACATTAAAACTCTAGATAATTTTGCAATCATATGAGTTGATGAAAACAAACACAAAAATATCACAGGAGTATTAAAAATGCCTACTTCGGATCTAGTTTTGATGATTTCCCAAGAATGATGAACCCATTTGGAAAGGTTTTTTTAAGCAGATATATCTAAAAAAAATCAGTATCCATATTCACAAATAGTTTTAAATACAAAATCAAGTTACACAAAGAAATAGACCCAGAAAACATTCCAACACACATAACAGACCAAGATGCAACACTATACTTATATATCCGAGGTCTAAAGCCATGTTGTTTCGCCTGTGGCAAAAGAGGCCACATAGCAATGCAATGCAATGAAGAAGTAAATCTGGTGGAAGGGGATAACCACCGCTCACAAAAAATAGAATAAAATCCAGATAGAGCACACAAACCCATGGAGTAGAAAAACATAGATTCGCTCCCACTCAACTCAATAATATCAAAAATTAAAATTAATAAAAATAAAACTATAGACCATCTCCCAAGCAAGTCAATGGAAATAACAATTAACACAAACACGAATGAGAAAGATGAAAACTTTGAACCCCAGGAAAAATCACTTAGTGATAACTTAATGGAAAATGAAAATAATTATCTGCAAAAAGAAACAAAAGAACTGCCAAACGGAGATAATAATCAAACTGAGCACACAATTATAAACAAAATGACAACTAAAATAATGGATACCATCACACAGTGCCTTCCACTTATTGAAAACACACCTCCAGAACGTAAAAGAAAACAAGCAAAACCAAAAAACTAGAAAAAATAAAAAGATTAAAACAAATGATCTGGAATAGAGCCAGTTAAGTTTGATAAAGCTAGTAATGCATGAAAATGGAATCGATCACTCAAGAATCAAAAGTATATGAAAATGTCAGAGACAGTTGCTCGATGAAACAAATATTTTCAGAACCAATAAATAACTCTAACCCTGCTTCAAGCAAAATAAATGTACAAAACATAAGAAGTAAAAATCATAAACTTTAGTAAAATTGCAAACCCCCTCCTTCTACAACATTAAATAATATGAAAATAAAAATAGAGGACATAACGTTTGAGGTTTAAACTTCACAAAAAATATAACAAATTAACATATGAATAAAGACAATGCAACCCAGTATAATAGGTCTATTAGAAACAAAAATATATAACGGATTCCAAATCAACCCAGCAACATATATGAACAAACTTGGTTTTTGCACATGCTCGAGAGACACATCATCACCATCAAGTGGGACTGGTATATTTATCAATCAAAAATGTCCTTTTACATCATTTAAAATAATTTCATAGACTCCAATATTTTGATAACTACATTTAATCACAAAAGCTTTTCAATTAACATGATATTTGTATACATTGCCTCTGTTTTTATAGTGATTAACAGAAAAATTTTAACCATTAACTCCATGTTAGCATCCAATCCCTACTTGACCATACTTGCCGGGGATTTTAATATGAGCTATCAAAAGTTTGTTGCAAAATGGATTAATCAACTTGCAATATCGCTTATGAGTGGTGAAGGTTTTCTCCCACAGAACTCAGTGCCATTTTATAACAACCACCATGGCACACTCATAGATCTTACATCGCTTAATTGATGTAAACCTCTCCCCCTCGCCATTTTTTGATCATGCGGCACAAGTAATAGAATTAAATTTAAACACATGCCACAACCCAATCACTAATATACAAAAGACAATAAGAATTCTCCCAGTCAACACTCCAGAATTCCTCTTCTCTAAAATATATATCATGATAAATAAACTCAATCAAATGCAACTTGACTCAATCTCTAAATATATAGCATATACACAATACTCTCATTTAATATCAATTATATTACTCAAAAATTCACCCCCCTCTAAACTAATCACATTAGCAGATGAGTTACACAAAAGAATCAGCATGCCCAAAACCAGTCACTCACATTCAAGAAAGCATAATAAGGCTGACACAACTATATAATCAAACATGCAATAAACTAAAGCAATATCTATCATTTTAAAAAAAGTTGTCTAACCCAGCAGCACACATGGACCCACATATATATTCAATGGTCATTAGGCTATCCATCCACAAATAGAGTTCCCATGGTACTAGAATTGGATGGGAAAATCACAGCTGGACAAAATATGATACGACAAATATATCAGCACTTCAAAGAAAAAGTGACAAAGCATAACCAATTCAAACCCAAAAAAAATTTCTTTGGAAAACCAAAAACAGAGACACCATTTGAAATAAAACATTTTGCACTCATTCTGGCATCAATTTTAGATACATGCCACCCAGGACCACCAGGAATCCCACACTTCTGTTTTGTCACATCTCAGCTGATTTACAAACACATACCTGTGCCAGCTTGCAAAACAACTATCACAAAAGCTATATATTATACAAGGGCTATATCCAGTTTCAATGGTTCCCTTAATTAAAAAACAAGCATCAATTATCACAGTGTCCAATATAAGGCCAATCTCAATGGAGCCTTTGGGAATAAAAATTCTGGAAAAAATTTTAAAAGGAAAAAAATGAACCATATATAATAAAACTAATATCATGACATCAGTATGCAAAATGGGATCATAAGCAGGTCAAGAAGCACTAATATACAGAACAATCATTAACTCAGTAATTAAAAAAAAAAAAAAATATATGCTCCAATGGCTGTGCAATTAGTCTTTGAAAGTGCATTTGATTCAGTGCCAATCAAAACAGTATTAATTCAACTAAAAAAAAAAACAGAAATACCTTGCTCAGTCTTATAGACAATCACCAACCTGCTACTAAACAGAGAAATTCACATCATGCTCAGTGGTAGATCTTCATCATCCTTCTACCCCAGCCAATCAATTCCACAAGGATCTCCACTCAGCACACTATTATTTACATTATATATAAACCCCCTGTTAGAGCAAATCCAAAAAAATCCAAGGAATTCCAAACAACAACACATACATACCATGTATAGCTTACATGGATGATGTCACAGTATTTTTAAAATCAAAAAAGCAATTACCTATACTGCAGAAAATTATAAAAGAATATACAGCAAATTTTAGGCTGAAAATCAATAGTAACAAATCAGCTGCATGGGTAATATTTACAGATAAATTAAACACACAGATATAGCAAGGTAAACCCAGTATGCTTCTGTGGTTCCCTTTCCACTTGGGCATGAATGAAATGAGAAGGTCAATACAAAAGAGACTTAAAGCAGAGGCAGAGAAAATCACGGAATCACTTTCAATCTACTCAAAAAAATCTTTATACAATCAGCTTATCGTGACAAAAATTACTTACTACTTGCCAATAATAAATTCTACAAAAGCATTTATTTCAGCAATTAACTCATTGTGCAACAAGTTGCTATGGAAAAGAAAAGTAGTAGCAATCTCACCAACCAACAAAATGGAATGGCATTAGACTGCATGCAATACAAACTTTCTACACAAAAAAAAACAGTAAATCTACTGATTGCCATATTTAAATGATTTCCAAACATAGAGCAAAAACTAGAAATCATACCCACTGACCAATCCCCTCCCATGGACAATTATATAAATACACTATTGGCAAGTATTGGAAGCATTAAAAATAAATTAACACTTAAGAACCCTATTAAATATACTTATTGGCAAATACATAATTTTCTTTCTCAGAACCTAGAAGATAATAATAAGCTAACAGTACTGGGAATAGATAATAGATAGCTACTCAACAAATACAAAATATGGTACCTAAAACCATTTTTTTTTTACTTTATCATCAAATTAAATCTTAATGCTTTACCTACATCACATTTCATTCGCTTCAGGAGAGTCTACCTAAATGTTGATCCAACATGCTCTTTGTGTCATAGGGAAGAAGAAACACAAGAACATTTGATACCCTACTGTGGAGGCCTAGAAAAGATTAGACAACTGATGTTGAACAATTATAGGAAAAATGAAACCACAATAGAAATAATGCAGAACACAATCAAGGAAAACAAAATACAAGAAGTTCAGCTTATATGCCTTATGATGTACCAGACGTACATTTACCTTAGGAAACAATACAAAAAGACATCCTAACACATATCATAACAAGCTAGAAAAGCTTAAAGAAAAGGACAATCTTCTTGCACCACCGGACATTTTTGCAGTCACTTGGTCTCTTTTTAAAATAGGAGCAGCATTATAATGGAAACACAAAACATAATCTCAGAAAAAATGGAAATCCAGAACGGACCAACAGTAAGAACTGAACTATGAAAACAATAACAATTACTAAAGACTCTAATAGAAAAAAAAGTGTTTCTTTCTGAAATTAATGATGGATCCTAATTTATTAATATATTATACAATGTACAACTTGATATGATGTAACCAATTTTTGCCTAATAAAGTTTGCTTTGAAACATAATCTCAGGTTCATTTCCAATAAACTGATAACAAAATAAATTAAATAATTAATATGCTGTACTTAAATATAAGGGATTTTATATAATATTTAACTACTCTTACAAAATAATAACCACAATAAGCAATTAAATATCTTAATGATTCTCATATTAAATCTATTTAATAGTTAAAATTTAGGAACAAAATACATATAATATAATAAAATTTTACGTAAAAAAAGCATTGTACAATCTTTTCTTGTTTATTGTAGTATTCATAAAAATATATATTTTTCTAATATTGTGGCAATATCAAGTATCTCTCATTGGTGTTGCATCAGTTTAAAAATAATTAATAATGATCACATCTTCTAAGACAATAATACTAATAGACTTAATTACTTAATCAAATGTAATAAAGGTAATGTCTAAGAAATTGTTATGGATCATATGCTAAATAAATAATATTTTAAATTATTGATTTCTGTGGATCATGCATGCAGAATAAAAAAATCAATAAGCAACATGCAGATAAATCACAACTTGGCTAAGGTAAATTAAAAAAAAAACAATTCCAAAATTTATTTACAAGTTTACAATAGATTTATAAGATAATAAGATATTAACAAAGTAAAATGTAGATTAACATTATTTAACATAAATCAGAAAAAAATATTTACAATAAATATGACACATAAATACATGGAATAAAATAAGAATGGCCTTCAATCTGGCCATTTCAAAAATACAATAAAAAATGAAACTTACAACACTTATGATGACATGTAATCTTTATTTAGTAAAATAGTGTTCTCTTATTTGTATTGGGAATAGTTAGAATAGCTTTCCCAATTTCTAAAAAAAAATTAATATTATGTTTATTCTACCACAAAATAAATTACTTATGATGTAAACACATCAATACAAGTTTATATGTTAAAACGAATTTCTTAAAATATAAATAAAATATTAAAAGAAAATTATTAAAAAAAATTCATCACAATTTAACAAAGTAAATTTGTAATATTTGGATTACAAAAAATGTTAAAATAAAGTATAAATATTTCCTTCTATAAAATTAATTAACTATTATGCAAAAAAATATTCAAGAGAAAATTTTATAAATTGTATAACTTTACTATGTTTAACTTATCAATAATAAAGTTAAGAAACTATCAATAAGTTATATTGCTTTACATTTGTATTACTTTCATTTTAATACTCTTTCATATATCATATAAGCCCAAAAACATTTTCATATTCTCACTTTCATTTCATTTGAATATGCATCGTATTAAGGTAAGTGATCATTAATATTTTGTATAGGCATCAATTATTTTTCTTTTGTATTACATATTATGGTAATCATTAAACATCTCAACATTATTTGAAAAAAAAATTTCATATACTACATCTCACCCTCTCACAAAATTATCTACTTCAAAAATGGTTCAGTCATTACATTTCCAACTAAAAACTATCTTCTACGATGATACCTGTGGTGATAGATAGCAATTAAAGTGTAGGGTATGGTATAGTAACAAGAATGTTTCAAAAATAAGATATCATCATGGGTACAGTGCAAATCATAAGAGTAGGTCTCTATTCATCAGGCACCTAAGATACAAGTGATGGCTCCATTATAGCACTTATAGACAATGAGGAAATGCAACTATCCATGGAAAAAGATATACAGCCATATATTGTTTGTATACTTTAATAAATTTAAAATATGGAAATATAATTCACCTATAACAATTTTCAACATAACTCTAACACCTAAGATTTCATAAGAATATTATTACTTTCCTGATCACTATCCTATATTTTTACCTACTGTATAATTCATTCAACATCTTAAAAATATACCAACAACATTCTAAAATAATTTCCAAAGAAATATACCAACAACATTCTAAAATAATTTCCAAAACATAGTACTAAAAAGAAAAACAAAGATCTGAATTTATTTCAAGATGTTTTACAAGTTTTCATGCTCAAATGACATTGATAAACATCCATAGGTACTATATATTTTATTTATTTATTGTGATATAATTTAAAGATGAATATTATGTTCTTTCTGTATTTTAATAACATTCATAAAATAACATTTTAATAGTTTAACAATGCTATATAATTTATGCACATCCAAGCATTCACATTTTAAATAAACTATTTAAAAATATCCTTAGATGTTTTCAAACATTCGTATGCATTTGTCAACTCTTTCATAAAATACACTATAATTTCATCAATGGTTCATTCTTTCACTAATTAACATTAAATTATCAAGCGTTGTTTGCCGAGAGGTCATCACATCCGCCTTGCAAGAAAGTAGTTGGCTGCAGACGGGTGCGGGTTCGTATCCCGGCCGATGCTATGACATATGAAAAAAAAAAAAAACATTAAATTGAAGCAATGTACAATATTAATCTAAAATACTAATTAAAATATATCTTTTTTAATTAAAGAAAAGAAACAAATTATTAAACAAAAATATAATCTTAAACCAGTAAAAATTACCAATGATCTCATGATATTATTGAGACCATTTATGGCAGTCCGTTTCTACAGAACCATACATTCATAGAGAGAAGGTACAATTGAAACTTGTCTTCTTCAAAAAATAATTTTCCATTTCTTTTTTTAAATACATAATAAAATTAATCTATTTTAAAAACTATATAATAACAACAAGTTAGTTTTAAAATAAATAATCGTAAGCTTTTAAATACCAATGTTAAAACTTAATGCTAACAAAAAAAAATAATCATAATAATAAAGATTAAAGTTACAAAATGATTTCTTCCTTCTTTGATTGTAGGTTAAATTTCTCATCAGGCAGCTCGCTCCATTGCTGAGTTACAGTTGAACAGCATTGTGCACAATTATATTTTTATCTTGGCGCCACATGAAGAAAGTACAAATAATAACATTAAAATCCAGTAAAATCTAACATAATCCATGGAAAATATTAATATCATGTAAGATAAAATATTTATTTCAGTATTTTCTGAAATTTTATCCAGAGATTTAATACCCATATAGAACAACAGTTCAAAATCTATTTTATATGAAATATTTCTTTACATACATTTTCAGCTATTGTATAAAGCAAGAACCAATTATGGTGAATATAATATAATTAATGTTTGCATTTTCCATAGGTAAGACCATTACTAGCAAACATTATATAATTGTAATATATGCATTTTGAAATTAAACATACATACGAAAGTGTCTTATTCTAAAACATTATTTTATTGTAAAATCTTTAAATTTTGCTACTAATATTTTAATTATAGACGTTAATTAGTCATTGTCTGATTCGGCTTAAAATGCAATCAATTGTACCAAACTAATTAAGCAGATAACGAAAGAATTTAATTAGCAAAACCCAATTTAATTAAATTCCACCTTAATTTATAAGAGTTACTCCAGAAAACAAAAGAAAGCAAACCAATAAAGGGGGGGGGGGCATTTTGAAAAGATCAAAAGAGTGAGTACAGAGCGTTTTGAGTGAATTCGAGCAGAGCATCCGTTGCAAGAGAACAGCGTGAGAATTGTGAATTACCTTCATTGAGAAAGAATAGAAGTTAGACATCGAAAATATGTTCAAAATTATAGTGCGAGTATTTGTTATTATGTGCGGGAAATCAGAACTTTGTATAAACAGTAAATTAGTTAGCATCAAACTGTTTTGAGAATTAAATTAACTAGTTCGCAAATTAATTTTTGTGTGCAGTAATTGAAGAATCAATACATTGCAATCTGGCACAGACAATGTAGTCAAACCTAAATACAACAGTGAATAACCAGCTATTAATAATAAAATGTCAGTTTTTGGACAAAACTCTATTGGAGAGTTTGACGTGGAAAATACAGCTGATTGGCCACTATACCTGTCGCAAATCAAAAATTTCTTCATTTTAAATGGCATTGAAAGCAACAAGTGGAAAGTAGCCACCTCTTATGTTTCTCAGGAAAAAAAATTATTGAAATCACCAATAAATTATATCAAATTCCTGTAGATGAGAATGTACCATTCAAGGAATTATCCCAATGGCTAAATAAATTTTTTAGCCCTTGCCCATCCCACCATATAGCATGCCTACAGTTAAGAAATAGAAAAAAACTAAATAGTGAAACAATCAAACAATATAATTTAGCTCCCAAGGAGCTAGCGAAAAATTGTGTGTACAGTGATTTCGTTGAAGAAATATTACTAGATCAACTGCTATGGGGAATGTGTGAAGACAGGCTCAGACAACAGCTGTTAACAGATGCTGACCTAACCTATGAAAGTGCTATAAAGAAAGGAATAATGTATGAGCTAATTCTAGAACAGGCACAGGCCTTCAGATCAAAAGATAAAATTTTTGAGCAAGTTTTCAAAACTGATAAAGCAGAAATATGTTCGTTTCAACGGTAACCCCAGAGAAATAACAGAATTAAATGCTACTGATGTGGGAAAACAGGCCACATAGCTAAAGACTGCAAATGGAAACAAAAAATGTGTTTTCAATTGCTAAACTAAGGGCCACCTTGCATGTGTATGCAGACAATCAGCAGAAAGGGATGGTCAACAAAGGAAATATAGTCAGGATACAGATGGTAGAGCATATAGTATTAACTATATATCTCCCAAGGGGGAAAGAGATGGGGCAGTTTTGCAAGCACAAACAAAGATCATTAAATTACAAAATCAATTTGAAGAGGAACGGATAAACTCTGAACAGAAGCAGTATAAATAGCAAGGTTCTCTTAAGGAGCAACTCCAGATTCACATACAGATGATAGATATTTTGGTCACAGTAAAAACAGAGCTGCAGTCATTCCTGGCACAAAGTCAGAAGGCCATAAAACAAATCAGCCGAACTCGAGGAATTTCAGGGAAGATTGAGAGCTTCTAGACAATGAGTAATAAAACATGAACAACAAAACTCAGAACACAGTGGAAAATTGCAGTAAACTCGCAATGTCAGAATTATCCAAACAGGTAGAGAGATGACAGCTGTATGAAATGAAGCCACAAGAAAAAATGGCCGAAAGTGAAAATGAACTAGACACTTCCAAAGATTTTTTAGAAGAATGGCAATCTTTAACCGGTGAGCTTCCAGATACAAAAATTGTAGAGCAAGGAAAAAATCAGACTCTCTCTGAGTGGGTAAAAAAGGCACTCAGGGCGGCAAGAAAAAAGAATTTGCACAAATTTCAATGTTACATCGTTTAATCGTAAAAATAAAGTTTTTCTCCAGTTTGGGAAAAGAAAAGATAAAGCACCAAGGAGTCGCAACATGGGGTTTTCTGGAGTAAGAGGGGTATTGTAATATATGCATTTTGAAATTAAATGTACATATGAAAGTGTCTAATTCTAAAATATTATTTTATTGTAAAATCTTTAAATTTTGCTACTAATATTTTAATCATAGATGTTAATTAGTCGTTGTCTGATTCAGCTTCAAATGCAATCAATTGTACCAAACTAATTAAACAGATAATGAAGGAATTTAATTAGAAAAACCCAATTTAATTAAATCCCACCTTAATTTACGAGTTACTCCAGAAAACAAAAGAAAGCAAACCGATGAAAAAGGGTCATTTTGAAAAGATCAACAGAGTGAGTACAGAGCATTTTCAGTGAATTTGAGCAGAGCATTCATTGCAAGAGAACAGTGTGGGAATTGCAAATTACCCTCGTTGAGAAAGAAAAGTTAGATGTTAAAACTATACATTCAGAATTATAGTGCAAGTATTCATTATCGTGTGTACATAGTGTACTTTTTTAACACAGCTCGGCGGTAATCAGAACTTTGAATAAACTGTAAATTAGTTAGCATCGAACTGTTTTGAGAATTAAACTAACTAGTTCTCAAATTAGCAGACATATATTTATGAATTGAAGTAAATATTTCTATCTTTTAAGAAAATGTGATTTTATTTTTTTATTTCTTTTAAGCATGTATATCTTGTCATAAAATATTTTTTGTTTCCAGGTAAAAAAAAAAAAAAAAACAGTTATATCATTCAAGCGTTTATTTATAGATATAATTTTAATCATTATAAAAGACTAATCTAATTTCTTTTATTTTTCAGATAAATTATGTTAAAATATAATTCATTTATTGATTTCCAATAGCAAATTCATTAAAAGGCATAAAAGACATTCAAATTATTTCCTTCAGTTTGTCTCTAAATCATCATTCCTGAAATGTGTTTATTTTGACTTTTTTAAAGACAAATCAAATATGAGTCTTTAATATCAATACTATTGTTACAGGGTGGCTATAATCAAATCTTTTTGCAGTAAATAGTCAAATATGTAGTCCTATAGTTAACAATATTATTATAGAACACATTGTTATTAGCAATATTAAAATTTCCAGGTCGGTTTATGATCAATGATCGTTTATTAAGTTTTATTGCATTATATATATTTTTAATGAGGAAAGCTCATAAAAAAGAGGTATGGGGGGTACACCCGTGATCTGATTTTTTTTCCTTGTTGCCAAACCTGGATATGCACATTGCTATGTATATGTATGTCTAAATCAATGGAACATGAAATATCCATAAGATTGAGAAAAAAACATTTTGTTTGATAAACTTTTAGAAAATATTGAAAGTTAAAGAAATAATTATAATTTCCAAGAAGGAAGATTTATTAAGCTACAGAAAAGGAACAATATAAAGTGACTTTTGCCAATCGTGGGAATGGTGAATACTATTTTTTTTTTAAAAAGGTGCAAAAAGATATGGTGCATATCAAAGAAAGCAAATGGAATGTTAATGGAAATAAACAAAGAGAAAGAGAACGGAGTTGGCAATTCTTAAAAAAAAAAGAAAATTTCTTCAAATTAAGATTATTATAAGTTTTGATCATGAAGAAAAGCAAGCTTGCACATTATGAATATAAAAAAATAGATATCAATGTCCTACATTGGAAGAATATGGTCAAGCTGAGGTAGAAACTTCAACTTGAGGGGTGTGAAACTTTTTCCCTGAATGTATCATAGCTGTTGGTGCTTGAGACGAAGTTATGCCTAAGAAAATCACCTCAGTAAAATAATAGTGTTGGACTGTCATGACAATCATCAAAAGAAACAAATATAAGTGTCAAAGTGGGATTTTGCAGAAGTGAAACTTAAACTCCATATATTCGATTTGTCATCTAAGAACTGGAGATTCTACTTCATCCATTTGATTAAATCAATTTCCCAGGGTAAACACAGGTACTGTTTTTGTTTGTACATATATGTATGATGTATTAGTAAGCTTACCTAATTAAACTGCATATTCAAGAGAAAATTTATAAACTATTTAATCTGGGAAAAATTATCAGTTGGCTAATTATAAACTCTTTCAATTGCACAAAAAGTTTGAATTAATTCATGTACTGTTATTATCAAGCATATAAATCCCCCATAACAAATATATTGTAATATACATGTCATAATGGTTTGTATGTGGGGGTTTTGGTAAATAAATAAAAAACTATCAAAAAAGGGAAGAAAATCTAGGAGCACAAAAAATAAGAATTTGTTATATATATTCTAACCAATTAAATTTTCAAGAGATGATGATTCTAACTAAATGAAAAATTAAATTTTCAAGCGATAGATTTCCCTAATTAAATGAAAATTCAAATGTATTATTGGTTTTTGAAAGATAATGAACATTTTCTTAAATATAAATTATTGAAAGATGCATTTCTTAAGTATCAATTAAATATGCAATGCATCAATTATATATTCTGGTATACTAAGTATAGATCAAATAATTTCTAAGTATAGATTTAATCTAATAATTTCTCAAATATAATGCATAGACTAATATATTTCATACGTATAAACCAAATATAACTTCCTTCGTGCGACCGCGTTACAGGCCAATTGTAACCAAATAAAATCAATTCAAACAAATGAAAAGTTATTCTTTATTTTGTTAACTTTATAAAACTTATTAAAGTAACATGAAACGCATTTTGCAATCTCTCAATCGGTCATCGACATTGGATTTTAAATAGCATTAAAACGATTGGGAGAGCTTACAAATATATATATTATTAGATAGTTTAAGCTAATTATAACTTTATTCTAACCAATGAGAATTTTATTCAAATGATCGCACATCCACTTTATGGATTAATTATACTATATTCAATCTATTGGGCATTTACACACTTGCAGATAAATTGCATGCCAATTACAACATTTTAAGAATGGATCGATGAATACTTCATCATTCCCAGCTGACTCTATTTCTAAGGCCTATTGAGATGATGATGATGATACAGAACATCTATAAGCTTAATTGCCATGGCGCCAAATTGCAGCTCCAATAAAATATAAAGGTTAAAACTCAATTCAATACTCTTATTAATAATATTTCATGAATAGGTTAATACACAATCGATTTAAAGAACACTGAGAACGCACTAAAATTGATAATATCTTTAAGAATTCCAGGTTATTCTCAGCATATTTCCCATTCACTATGATTAAAGCTACAATTAAATTTTATTCTAATTATAAAGTTCTATATTCATCTCCACCTTACTGATCCACTCCTCCAACAATTTCACATCCATATGTCTATTACATTATTACTTATTTTATCATTAAATTTTACATCTTTGCTAGCTCATTTCCTCTCATTATAATCTCTTCTCGGGGTTTTTCGAACAATTAGGTGTGGAAATCGAATAAGCTGCGATAGGTTATTGGTAATAAACATTCCTCTCTTGATCGCCTCCAAGGTGATCTCGGTTGTTTTTAATGCAGTTTAATATCAATTTACATTAAAGCTAGAATATTTTAATCTTATTAAATCTTTATAAACACATCCTAAAATATAGTCGCAATTATAACAAAATTATATAAAATAAAATGCGTCTAGAGAGGTTTGAATACAACGGATGGAGAAAGGATTTTATGCCCACCCTCTGCATTCGCTATCACTCAATACTATCTCTATTCGTGATTTATACTTCAACAATATTAAATTATTTGGTAATTTTACGCATTTAAAATTAACCTTTTAAATAGTTTTACTAAATATTAATTACGTACATGATAATTCAAATATTAATAATATTATATTGACGTATGATTGGATTGGAAATATCTAAATAATAATAACCCACAAAAACATGGAGACACACGCAAATTTTATTTAAAACAAATAACAAATTTTATTTGACAAGCTATAATTCAATACAACAACAAATACTGTACATTATATCTACACTTTCTTTTTATCTTAAATATAGTAAATACCAATTTCTTCCCGTTTTCAATGCTTTCTCTTTTTATTACAGATATATTTTAGAAAATACATAATCGATTTTTACCCTAATTAAATTTAATAATTTTATTTAATAAATCTAAAGTTGATATTCCCTTGCAAATTTCTTGATCTTATCCGATCATCCTGATTAAATATTCTTTAGCCCTAATCTTTAATAATAGTGAGACTAAGTTATTACAAATAAATTGGCATTAAGATCAAACATCATTATAGTGCACTCTCTATGTTCATGTTCTTATAAAATAATAATATTTTAACAATACTACCTTTCCAGCGAGTTCTCAGCTGGCCATGTAAATATTTATTAAATACATTTATATATGCATTGCTTATGCTCAATCATTCGTAAGTTTTATTTAACCCTTAACAGTTATTAAGTTAATTATTTTTGGCTCGTATGCTAAATCAAATCTACAAAAACAATATTCAAATACACCAATTGCACATACGTGATCTGCATTCATTCAGACATAAAATTGAGTTTGCGACCTGGTATCCAATACTTATAATAATGCTTATCATGGCTATCCTCTCATACACACGTAACGAATATCAAATATTAATATGAGGCAGACAGTGACCCGAATAAGAGAGAACCTTTTCACTAAGGTTGAGATATGCTAGGATTTTTGTCGCTAGTCATATAAAAACATAGGTATACCAAATACCTCTGGCCATCAAAATAAGAAACCTTCTTATGGTGTAGAGAATGCTCAAGTGGGAAAACTCTTCTAAAACTGGGTGAGTTAAACTTCACTGAATTTGTGGAGATCTTTGTCTATCCACACACATACAGGTCAAAACATCAAATTACACAAGTAAAACTTTCATAACAATTAATATTCTTGCAAATTAGTGTACTGGAATATGAGCCCATAAATTTTCCAAGCATAAATCAGCTTGTTTCTGGCCTTAAATTTATGATAACAATAATAATAAGCAATAAGAAATGTGCACAAAATTCTCAAAACTATTTCCATGCACTTTTATAAAAAATTAAAATAAAAATGATGATGATACTCAATAGACAAGCAATTCATTTATAAGTCTAAGCATTTGATAATAACTTCTGATGCTAATAATAATATCTCTTAATTGTTTTCTTTTTTTTTTAAATTGAGAAAAAAAAATTGTTTGTAAAGCATTTTAAATAAGGCATATCAGTTCTACCCCCAAAATGACCATAATAACAAAAGCATTTAAATAAACACATATAAAATTATCTGAAATCAATTTCTACCCCCAAAATAATACAATGATAATTTTAAAGTAGATGATATACATAATACACTACAAAGAAAGAAATTCTTTATATATATATATATATATATATATATATATATATATATATATATATATATATATATATATATATATATATATATATATATATATATATATATATATATTAAATGTCCTACACACATTTTTTATATCTACATTAAATGTCCTACACATCTAAAGAGTGAATAATAATAAAAAATA
This sequence comes from Epiperipatus broadwayi, assembly GCA_028023455.1. Lineage (NCBI taxonomy): Eukaryota > Metazoa > Onychophora > Udeonychophora > Euonychophora > Peripatidae > Epiperipatus > Epiperipatus broadwayi. The sequence goes on from JAQFVV010006507.1 coordinate 234,776, forward strand.
TATATACTTATACAAGTCCTTTAGCGGTCCTTTTAGGCTCCTGATTTCTACTTCTTCTTCCCCCCCCCCTTGACCGGTTTATGAGAGCATATAAGTTCTTGTTGTAAAAAGTTCTTTTGATAGAGTTCAGTTTCTTTTCTCTCATATATATGGTTTTTATTTTGCTGAATGCATTCCTTATTTCCAACTCTAGGTAGATTACCTTTAAACTTTATAATTTTCTGCAGGTTTCAGTTAAGCAGCCTTCATTTAACTTTTTCACAATATCAGTCTGTTTTTGATTGTCCTTTGCCAATTTTAATTTCATTTTGTAGATTTAAATTGACTTACATATGCATCAAACTTTTTAGTTTTAAATTTTACTATTTGCATATATATATATAAACCATATTAAACTCAAATTTTAACTTCTGTGGTTTAAATTTTTATTACCATCTGCTGAATAGCTGACTTTTGGAGGTTCAGACATGTATGCCCACTTAAAATTTACTCAATATACATTGTTATATTAAGCCAAATCATTCTGAAGAGACCAAAAAATACAATGAAACAATTTTAAATTTTTATAAGACAGTTTTCTTTAAGTCAATGAAGGAAAACTGCTACAGATAAGTTTTAAAAATACAAGCCCCTCCTTTTCTATTAACACAGCTTTTATAAAGATGTCCATCTGCTTTTTTTATCTTTATAATTAATTGACATGTTCCCCCTTCTCAATTAAATTAACCTTTTGCCCCCTCAAAAAAATCAGGCACATATTCCATTTCAAACAGACATGATTAATTTTACAATCTAACAATTAATGGCCAATTAATTTTTGACATTTGACAGACCAGACTGACCATCATTATTAATGGTCTAAATCAATGGTCCACTTAAATTCCTTAATGAGATCTGTATCATTTAAGGAATGATAATTAACTGAGTAATGTAACACTTGAACTCATACCAGAAGTAATCTTACTTTTTCCCTTTAATAGTGAAACAAAATATATTGCAGTTGTTTCAAACTCAGACTTTTTTTAATTAAATTTGGCTGCTAATATTAAACTCATTAAAATGATTATAATTTCTTATTTAAAATTGCTTTACAACATATAAGAAATGACTATTAATTGTAAATTGTACCATCAAGATCTACAATTAAATTATACACACACACATTGCAGGTATATACTTTTCTTTAAATTTAGATTTTTAATGCCTTAATCTTTATTCATTACAACTATTCTACCTATATTATTATCATTATTTTTTATTTACTTTCATGAATTATTTATTTCTAACCTAGCATAAAATAATGAACACTCATCATCACTATCTAATATAGTTTTCAACAGTCACACATCTCCCTATCAACAAATGTGTAAATCTGGCTTTTTCTAATATTTTCTTAATATCAATTTAACCCATAAATTACAATAAAATAATCCTCTGATTATAAACACATTAACAATACATTTTTATATTGCTTACTAGTTGAACATACATAATCCCTTATAAATATGGGTTCAAACTTGGTCTTGGCTTAATTTTTTTTATTACAGAAAAAAATACATATATTATGAGGAAAATTTGGATGGAACCTTCTCTTTCATAGCTAACTTAAAAAAATGGAGCCTTGGACAAATCCAAGGGCTACAATATATATATATATATATATATATTGTAATGGTATAAAACATGCCATTACATTATTTTAAAATTAAAGTAAAAAGATCTTGATTAAATATTGATTTACTAAAAAAGGAAAAAAAACTTGACCTAAAAACTGAAAATTAAAAGATGTGTAATGTATATATAGATCGCACAGATGGGAAACTTGAAAACTTTTAAAAAGAAAGTATTTGAAAGTATTTTTTTGTAAAAAAATAAAGATATAAAGATTTGATATTTTTGAAAATAGAAATAATGTTGATTTCTATAATCTTAGAAAATGGAAATGATTGCTTTATTAATTAAATGATTGTTCTAAAGCAAACTAGCCCTTGGGGTACTTAAAATAAATGGTAAGAGAAAAAGAAATTAAATGACCAATGCAAACCCGAAAATAACAGCATGGACTGTAATTGAAACCCAAGAGGATTAGTGATGTCTTGCTTGTTGAATCATAAGATTGGATGATGAGACTAATAAAAATATAAAAGCCAAATGATTATTATAATTGTTATCTTATATCTGACTATGAACATACCGTTATAACTAGCTTTATTGCAGATTTCATGATGTTGAAGTCTGCAATGATTTCATGATGTTGAAGTCTGCAATGAATTTAATTTTCCAGACAACCAGCTGAGGCCTCTGGATGACAGTTCCTGACCAAATAAATGGCAAGTAGTGGTTTCATTTCAAAGGACAAACAATCTACAAAAGTGATCATGAAGATGGACCTCTAAATCTGCTCAATCCATAATGTATGAACTCTTGTGTCTATCTAATATGAACTTTTCTAAAATTGCAATTAATAGCTGAAAATAAGAACAATTATCTGACTTAAAAAAATTTAAAATCAATTATTAATATTTTTATATGCATATGTTTAAGCAATCATTTCCATTTTTCTTTGTGTGTGTGTGTGTGTGTTAAGTGTTAATTAAAATGTATCAAATTAAAGTTGGGTATAGATACCTGCATGGATAAAAATTAATAACTATGTTTAAATTCATTTATGTTTATTTTAAAGGGTTAATTTTAGACTATTTGTTTCATAGTTAGGATAATGTTTATGGAGGGATATATGGGTGTTTATATCAATATAATGTGAAGCATGTTTAGCATACAGGGCAATGTGCCCAACTGAATGCATGACCCCAAAGAGGCAGTCATATCATTGCAATGGTCGCAGATGTATTTTCTGTGCCATTGACCCCTTCTAGCTCTATGGGCAGGGATTTATAAGTCGGCAGAAAGACCACTCTCCCCCCATAGGTAGCACTCTTTAATTAATTTATATATGTGATTCCTTCATCAGACAGATGCACCTTCTGTGCTGGACAAGGATCATATCCTTCAAATAATATCATGCTGTCAGATGCACATTCCTGTTGGCATGATTTTGTACTAGCATCTTCATATTGCATTGGTTGCGACTATATATGTGGAAGCAGTTGTTGGTTTGGCTACAAACTTTTAGTCTGAGATTGAATGAATGTAGTTTTTAAGTCAAAAATCTATGTAGCCTATCTATACTCAACATGCTAAAGTAAAATATAATTTCAATGTCCATCTGTGCAGTTTATTAAAAAATAATTTAAATTTAAAAATAATAACCAATTTAAAACTAATTGTAAAGTCTAAATTTATTCCTCAATTTTAAATATAAATATTATACATGTGCTTTAATAAATGTTTGTGTGTTAATTACTGGCAGTGGCTTATTTTATTAAATATTAATATATTTTAAGTTATATTAAGTTTCTGCATCTCCTTGAGCAGGTGGCAAGGGCAAATGGTTAATAAAATAAAAGTTGGATCTTTGACAGCATGTATCTGCCTACTCTATAAATTTTCTAGGTTCAAATGGCCTAGATGGCACCCTGTTCAGCAGATACGGTATGACTGTTAGCTCCAACCACCCTGACCATTATAATATATATAAACTATTATACAATTACAAATATCCAGTAACACCCTCTATTTAAAATCTATATCATAATAATAGCAAACTTCAAAATGATACCAATTTGAAGTTATATGCTAAACATATTAAATATTGAATTACAAGTTCAGCATGCCAAACATGCTTGAAAATACAGATAACAGCAGGTCAGACAAATGGAGGTGCTTATCAATTCAAGGAGTCAGGTCCCTGATGTAATGGAAAGATTGTACTATAACATCACCAGACAACAAACAGATATACATGATGTGCCTTTGAAAGCTGTACAAGTGGCAATGGCCAACAACAGTAAGACCAAAGTATAACCCAAACAAATATGATTGGATATCAAAATTTACAGAGTAAGTTTTCCACATGTATTCTTAATCATGAAAAATTTGATCTGTGATGTCCTATTGAGCAGACAAACCTCATGTAATGGAAAGATCATCAGATTTATAGTAAATAGCATGAACAGTTCAATAGGGGCTTTGTATCTTGACAATGAACAGAATAATGACCTGATAACAGAAAAAAACACAAGGTGAAGATTGCCATGGAAGAAGAGAAGGAAGTACTAAGAAAACTACTAAAAGAATACAATCAAGTATTTTCAGACAGACCAGGTGTGATCCCAGCATTTGAACAAAAGATTCAGGTAAATGAAACCCAGTCATTTAGGGCAAAGTAATACTCAATTTCTCATCAATATAGGGAGCTGGTAAAGGGGCAGATAGATCAAATGTTGAAATAGGGTATTATATCAAAAAGCTCATTTGTGCTATTTGTCATCAAGAAAAATGATAATTCCATACAGTTATATCTTAACATTATGAAATTGAATAAGATCACATATCCAGATTGTAACATATTTCTACTTATGCAAAAATTACTTGGGAAATATAAAGGAAAAGCATTTTTTACCTTTGATCTGGCAGCAAGCTATTGGCAGATAAGGCTGCACCCAGAAGATTGTAAGTATACAGCCTTTTGATATGACAGTTGCACATATCAGATTAACTGTATACTATTTGGAATAATTAAGAGCAGGGCTGGTATACTACAATGCTTGGATAAAGTATTATCAGTTCAAGTCAAAAACAGTTAAAATGTATGTGGATGATGTTTTTCAGGTGTCAGATAGCATGGAAAAACATCACAAAGATATGGAAATGTTTTAATAGAATGTTGTAATATAGGAATCAAAATAAACCTGAAGAAAATAGTGCTATTTCAGAAGGATGTTACATTCTTGGGCTATCTTGTAGTAGGCCAGGGCATCAGGCCACATCCAGATAAAATCGTGGCCATCAAATATTTCTTGCAAACTAGACCCAAAAAGCAAATATGATCCTTTTTGGGTATGTAATTTTACAACCATTTTTAGGAGCAGTTTGATCAGCATATGGAAACATAAGTTATGTTACTGAGGAAAGATGTAGTGTGGGAGTGGGTCAAGGAGCAAAGACATGCATTCAAGAAGGTGAAACAAGAGTTCATGAAACACATAATGTTGGCTTTTTCTGACTTTGAGAAAACCTTTCTGGTGCATACTGATGGCAGTAGGTACCAGCTGGATGCAACTGTATCTCAGATTCAAGAGGAAGAGGATGGTCAGGTGAAAGTGCTGTATTACACTTCCATAAAGGAGGAGGCTCCAGATATCATTTGGTCCTTTCAAAATCTCCACATGCTGTTATTGGAATCAAAAATAATTGTGGTTATGGATCATAAGAGCTTAGAGTTTATTAATTACAATTATCTGTCAAATAGTCAGTTGGTGTGATGGAGCTTATATCTCCAAGAGTATAATTATGAGGTAAAGCATTTTAAAAAATTATATAATGTCATGGCTGATGTTCTTAGCTATAACCTGGTGCATGTGCCTTTGTGTCACCTTAAAGCTGAAAATTTATGTGACAGGAATAAATTTAATAGTTAATGAGGTGTTAGAGAATGACATTAAATATTGGCCCAGCATTAGAGGGATGATGCTCAGCTAAGTCAAATAATCACACAACTGGAAAGTGATAAAATCAAAAATGATGATTTCGGGCATAGTATCAACTGATACAAACTTGACCAAGTTCTTCAATAAAGAGTGCAAAGTGAAACAGAAAACTGGAGACCTATAATACCACAGCAAATGAGGAATGATGTGGTGCCTCATGTTCACCAAATGTACAGACATTATTGGATTTGGAAAACCAAAAAGTGGGTTAGGCAGTGGCTTTATTGGCCAGGCATGCATAGGACTGTTGTTGGAGTGACCAGCCAATATGAAATTTAACCAAAAAGACTAACACAAATTATGCAGGTCCAATGAGCTCCATAATTTGGAGAAGCCACATGAAATGATTGTTATATATTATGGGCCATTTCCTGTATTTAATAGAAAAAAATATTTGTTGGTGGTGTATATCCAATGACTGAAGCAAATACCTGTAACACCATATGTCTCCTTAAGAAAGAATATTTTAATGTGATTGGAAAACCCGAAAGTATCTATTCAGATCATGGTATAGTATTTATTTCTGGAGAATGGAAAGTGATAGGTTTAGAGATCAGGGATGCAACACATACTAACATGAATTAGCAATCCCCAGTCAAACCCATTTGAGGGATAATGCATGAGTTGGGAATGTTGTTAGGAACTACATCCCAACTAATCACCAAAGATGGGTTACAAAGACTCCAGAAATACTGAACTACATAAATTGGGTAGTTAATGAGACTAAAGAATTCATTCCCATGCATCTCCAGTTTGGAAAACATGCTTCTAAATTAATCACAGCCAAAATACCAGGACCTAATGAAAAGCTGATAAATGTGGAGTAAGACCAAGAGCAGGCATGTCATACTCTTTTGAAAAAGAGTCAGGAACAAAACAAACACACACTGGAGAAGCCTTATCAGTTTAAAGTCAGCAATCTAGTCATGGTAAAAACCAGCGAACTGGAGAACATTTCATTGTATGAAATTCTGCAGGCTGTAAAAGACCTTTCCCCATCCTTAAGTGTCAAGGGAATATTGCATTCTGGGTGGATACTGAGCAGGAGGTGAGAAGATCATACAATGATTGTTCTTTCAAGCCCATGTCATTATGAAAAGTTTATGATAATTAGGAGCCATTCAAATATGTTGACATTTAAAGGCTTCTGGGGGGATGTTATTGTAACAGGGTGAGTATAATCAAACCCTAACAGGGTGAGTATAATCAAACCCTGTTGCAATGAATAGACAAATACATAGTTGTATACTTAACAATATTATTATAGAACATATTCTTATTAACAATACTAAAATTTCCAGTTCAATTTATGATTAACGATTGTTTGTTTAGTTTTACTGCATTATAGATATTTTTAATGAGAAAAGCTCATAAAAGAAAAGTATACAGCTATACCTGCACTGTGATTTTTTTTGTTGGCAAACCTGGCTATACACATTGATATGTATATGTATGTAAATCAATGGAATATGAAATATCGATAAGATTGAAAAAAAACATTTTGCTTGATAAACTTTTAGAAAATATTAAATTAAAGAAAAACATAATTTCCAACATTATTAATCTACCAAAAAGAAAGAACAGAAAGTGACTTTTGCAAATACTGGGAATGTTGAATACTAATTTTAAAAAAAAGGTGGATATGCTTTAACACTTACCAAATAAAGCAAAAACGGAATGTTAATGAAAATAAAACAAGAGTAAGAGATAAGAGAAGGGACAGAGTTGCCTATTCTTAAAATGGAAAAAAAAATTTCTTAAGATTATTATAAGTTTTGGTCATGAAGAAAAGCAAGCCTGCACATTACATATATAAAAAATAGAGATCAACACTATACATTGGGAGAATATGGTAAGGTTGAGGTAGAAACATCAATGTGTGGGGTGTTCAACTTTCCCCTGAATGTACAGTAGCTGTTGGTACCTGAGACGAAGTTATGCTTAAGAAAATCACCTCAGTAAAATAATAGTGTTGGACTGTCATGACAATCATTGAAAGAAACAAATATAAATGATAAAATGAAATTTCACAGAAGTGAAACCTAAACGCCAAAAATTTGATTCATCATCTAAGAAATGAAAATTCTATTTCATCCATTTGAATCAACCAATTTCCAAAAGAAATCACAGGTGTATATATATATATATATATATATGTATATATATATATATCATATATATATATATATATATATATGATGTATTACTAATTTTACCTAAGTAACTCCATGCTTGGGAAAAAATTTATAGACTATTTAATCCAGGAAAATTGTCAGTTGGCTAATTATTAACTCTTTCAATTGCACAGAAAGTTTGAATTAATCAATGTGCTGTTATTATCAAGCATATAATTTCCCCATAACTAAAGTATTGTAATATATATGTCATAGCATGTTTGTGTGTGGGTGGGTGGGGGAGGTGAAAAGTAAAAAAAATATCAAAAAAGAAAAAATCTAGAAGCACAGAAAATATTTTTTTACATATATATATATAAAGGGGAAATCAGTAATGTATTAATTCAATATGTCTATTCTAAATATCATTTGAAATAAAGTTAGTGATTATTGTGTGTGTGTGTGTGCTAACAGAGCAAACATATTAAAAATGTTGAATGAAAGTAATCAACGTTTTATTGATTTATATAGATATTCATGTGAATAAACATATTTAATAATGAATTAGCCTTTGAGTTATTTTGCTTAGATTAAAATAGGTTAGAACCACTCTTGGAAATTGTACCACCCCTTGTGAGACAGCTATCTCAGTGTCAGGTCATTATATCATCATATTATATTACTTCATATTCTCCAGTATATTTCTTACATATGGGTGAGATTGGTGTTTGGAGTCTCTTGTGAGATGACTATACATAAACAGTGTAGAATATTGCAAGTAATTATCTCTGTACAGGACATTTCATTCTGAATGAAAGCGATAATATAAAAGATTGCATTTTATAAAATGGATAATAATACATTTCTCATTTTTGGTTAACACACACACATATATATATATATATATATATATTGTGAAGATTCAGATTAATGATCAAAGTATATAAAAAAAATAAAGAAGTTTGTGGATCTTGTTTGATTTTTCTTTTGCTTGATTAATGGATAATAGGAGAGCTTGGAAGTATAGATTTGAATTGATCACCATAGCAACCTAAAGCTTTTAAATAGTATTGTTTTCTGTTGATTCTAGCTTTAAAATACTAAATGCATTATAATCAAACCCAAGAAAAAAAACATATAGGTAAATAAATAAATTTTGAAAACAATTTAGTATGATATAAAAGTTTACATAAATAGGATCAGTATTATTTTTAAATAATTTATTTCTTTTATTGCAGTCACCATAGTAACATTATTACATATAATTTAATGTTTTTATGTCATGTATATTTGTTTATAAAATAATAAAAATTATTATTATTATCAAAATATATATATATGTAAATTATTGGTGTTTATAAAGTGAATAAAGCTTGTGATATCAATGCTGTATTTTGGTTTACAAATAATAGGAAAAATCAAATCAAATTTGGCTTTCATTAACATGTATCCATTTTTCTCCAAACTTACATTACAAACAAGGAAAAAACTATTCTGTTTTATTGTCTGCTTTGAGTTTTATTTGAGTAATTTTCAATGGTTGTTATGACATCAATAATGTCAGAAAGGGATAACATAAATAACCAGAAAAGACTATAAGAGTACTCTATCATCTTTTTGTTATTGCCAGGAAAGAACATGCTTTCCATGTTCTTTTAAATAAAATTTTTTTAATATTTTTTTTTACTGTTAAACCATAAAATATGGAAAAATAAACTTAAATTATATGCCCATACATTCATTTGAATGGCAGTTTGTGAAAGATTCCAAAGAAGATGGCAACAAAATGTAAATAAAAAGGAAACCTATGAAAAAAGAAATGCTTGGTATGAAATAGGCTATTTTAGTTTTTAAAAACAAATATATTTTTGTTATAAAGTTTGGTGTATAACTACCATTGGATTTGGATAGATATTGTGTCACAAGCTAAGAAACACTCAGGATCAACTGGATTAATTTATATCATAAAAAGGGCTAATTAAATTGCACTCCCCTGTTTGGAAAAAAAAGGACTGTTATTAAAACTCACAGGATTATTCTATCATAATATTATTGTCAATAAAGTGAAGCATTATAAAGTTTGACTTATCTTTTCTGAGAAATAAACTTCTCTCTACCAGTGAGCTCGCTGAGCAAAGAGAGAAACATGAGGAAAAATTAATAACTATAATTAAAAATTAAATAAACTACTCAAAATGCTATGACTTCACTAAGGACATGCATAATATCCTAAGAAAGAGTTTGGGTGATTTGAAGTAGATTGCAATAAACAAGTCATATAGACTGGGGATAAGTAAATTGCGATGGACAAATAAATAGTGAAAATGGACAGACTCTTATCTAGGGTATGATTTGTTTTTTTATATATCAAAATGTGTGCATATTAATTTTTTGGTAAAGGTTTACTATAATAGTTTATTAATGGTCTATCTATGTTAGCCCTCTATTCTTTAAAATTTAAACTAAATTGTTTCGTGTATGTTATTATATTACAAATAAATTAAAATTTAATCAAATGTAAAAGATAATAAAAAAAAAAAAACATTTTTAAAGAATTTGAACATTGGATTAATTACATGACATTAATTAAAAGAATTACTTTTAATTTTATTTAAAGATAAGAATTTAAACTGTCGACAACTTACGAATTTAAAATAAAAAAGTATATGCTACTATATTACAATTATATGAAAATTTATTCAAATATAAAAGATAATTAAAAAAAAACATTTATCTTTTTTAAACATAATTATGTCTTATACACACTAGAAAGTTGGAGAAAAAAGCGATATTGCTTTATCTAATCCGGAGGGCAAATTTATACAGGTACGATGAAAACAATGCACTGCTAGTGCCACATTGGAATTTCAGCTTATGCTTTGCTCTCATCCACATGTTTTCAATATTTTGGGTGTGTACGTCATGGTCTTTGGGATGCATGAAGTTGTCCTGATGGATGACAACTGAATGCATATACACACCATTGTTGAGACTGCTGATGTTATTGTACGCAGCCCAGCCATCTGAAATAATGTGCATACCTGGTAAAATGAACCACTGTATCATTCCCCCAGTGTATCAGCCATCTTGTCTGCAACTTCTGTCAAGAAGCACTTTCTTTATGCTCTCTCTATACTGCCAAAGACCCAATGACCTCTCTGTATAGTCCCCCTGTGATATTTTTGGTGGAAATAATAGGTTTCGTCAATTTCGACGATTAATGGCTCCCCATTGTCATCAAATCCACCAAGAACTGTCAGATTTGTGTCAAAATATTTGGTACATTCCTTCCAGCAAAAAATTCACCCAGTCAATGATATTTTTTTTTGCTGATGCCGGTCTCATGCACAATGTGTTGTTGGGGCAAATTACGTGCCAAAAATACACTATACTTATAATTGTTCCCAGAGGCAGATGACTTTGGAAAAAGAAAGACCCCTTTCTGATTGAGATGCGATGGTGACATATTCTGCATTGCCATCTACACCCATCTAAGCCTGTAGAATACCTCACCAGCGCACAACGAACACTGCAATGTTGGCATAAGGCATAGTTTTTCAGAAGGAGTCTTCGTGCAAGCCATTTGATGGCCAATCCATAGTTTGTATGGCATCCCATAACTGGTGCAGATTCCATTCTTCTGCCAGAATAGCGGCAACACTCAAAATTTCACCATCAGATATTAAGCATGTAGGAGACATTTTTTCCAACTATAAAACTGTACATGTGTGCATGTAATTCATGCCATTGAACACATAGGGAGTCTTTTTTTGCAACGTGTGCTATAAATGTAGTTATTTTAAATTCTTAAGTTGTAGACAATTCAAATTCTTAACTTTCAAAAAAATTAAAAGTAATTCTTTTAATTAATGTCGTGTAATTAATCTAACATTCAAATTCTTTAAATAGGTTTTTTTATATTATCTTTTACATTTGATTAAATTTTAATTTATTTGTAATATAATAACATACACGAATCAATTTAGTTTAAATTTTAAACAATAGAGGGCTAACATTGATAGACCGTTAATAGATCGTTATAATAAACCTTTACCAATTTTTTATATATATTTAAAAAGGATGATTTGTGTTTTATTTAAATTATCTTTAGGAGTAATAGAATTTAGGAAATAAAAATGATCAGAGAGATTTCTTTATTAATTACCTGAACCCAATTTTTTATATATATCCAATTTGATTGTTGCAGGTATAAAATTTAGTTTAAAACATCGAACAGACAAGAAATTTAAATATATGAATATGATTTTATATTCATTTATCGGTTATTATTTTAATAAACAAATAGGGTTTCATCTCATCCAATTCCATATATTTGGTATCTGTTATATGAAAATTTTTCAGTAAGATCTCTCCATTCATTCTTTTTTTTTTTTACATGTCATTATTGTTTTCGCAACACATTTTAGAGATACACAGAGTAATTTTATCTTTTTTTTTTATTCAATCAATCTGAAATATAAATTAATTTTCTATGTATTTTGTTGTTAATCTTACCAATTTTTTTTTATATAATCAAATAAATTGAGTTGATTCAAATGACAAGACTCCATTAATTTTTTTATTATTATTTGGATTGCATAAGATGACTTAGCTATTTAAATGACAAGGTTCAAACTCAGCTTGGCAAGTGAACTAGAATATAAGATATGGTATGATTTGCATATTAGCATTTATTTTATTCCCATATGAATTTTATATTTATATCTGCATTCAAATATTATATACTTGTTTTATTTTAGTTATTATTACAATTAATATCATTAGCTTAGAACTGATCCTTTCTTTGTTTGTCTAATCCTGTCATAAAATCTAAATAGATCGTACTTTATCATTCGTTCAGAATAACTCGTCTTAGATAATGTTTTTAAACTTCTATAAAACAAAGAGTATAAATTTCATCGACAGATTTAATTGAATATTGTTTTGATTTGTATAAATATCAATTATAATCATATGTTTTAATCATTGCCAAACAATTTCATGTTTATTTATTAGAGGGTTTAAATAGGTAATATTAATAATTATAGGTTAGTAAACATCCAATGGAAACTTAATATATCTTTTATATAATATGATTGGACATTATAAAGTTAGAAATTAGCTAATAAGTTTTCGTGGAGTATTCTATTTTAACATATAAATGAAGCAATAATTAATTATCACTTTATTGGAAGACATGAATATATTATTTATACATTACTTTATAGCATCTTATTAAACTAGGCGTCAATTAATTTCTTTTAACATTCAAAAGTGCATTAAGTCTCGTAGGGTATTTTTAAAGGGAATATAAAATATAAAAACTTATTGATTAACAATAGAATATTATTAATTAAATGTTACAGTAGAAATAATTATGTATCATTTTATTGAAAGATAGGAATGAATGTTTATACTTTCTATTTAACATTTATTAAACTAGATATACGTTTGAGTTGAATATTATTTTGTTTCAATATTTAAATGAGTGTCTTTATTTAAAATGCTTTATAAAAATGCATTATAGTTATTTAAAGGCTCATCCATTAAGATAAAATACAGTATCATTAAATTCTAAAATAGATTAAAATTATTACAATAACGATAGATTAATAAAGTATATTGGAATCTGATTTAGTTATTGATTGGAATTGATTGTCATTAAATTATTAAGCATATAGTTAGCTTAATCATATTAGTGTTTAGAGCAAAGTTATATGATTTTACTGCTCATTGCAGTTTAAGTTGTAATTGTGATAGATTTGTTGATGTCTGGAGCAGATAATCTCATTATCCTTTGGTTTTACATATAGCTTAAACAAATTAGACTTTAATAGAATATTAGTGCTTTATGATGGTTTATTGCATAATGGCGACCCAATTGAGCTAGATTAAATTGGATTAAATTAGATTTTTTTTTCATTTTTGATCAGATAAGATTGATCACCTTACCCATCACCAGCATTAATCAAATTTCATCAGTTACAAAATGGCGCACCAACTCGGCCGAAATGACCAATTACAGACCCAAGTTTGAATCTCATATAGATGCTAAAACGTGGTATTATATTTATATACAATGGTGGAGTTATATAGCTGATTATGTTATATCATGGGTTTAAATAAGATACTATAAATTTTATTGTTGTTGTCGTTCTTTGTGGGTTTTATACACAGCTGTAGGATTAAATGGGTAGATATGGTTTATGTAAGAATAAATAAAAGTAAAGTATTTCACAATTTATTTCAAAAAGGTAGAGATATTATATTTGATGTAAATAGAAAATAAAATGGAAAGCAATAAGGCAGAAGCATCATCCAATCCGGAAGGAGATCTGTATCCAATTCTGAGAGAATTGATGGAAAAGATGGGTGATATGAAAAGTAATATGAATAATAAATTTGAAGATATGAAGAATCAATTTAGTGAGATGAGTAGAGATATAAGTAGTGATATAAATAATAAATTTAGTGATATGAATAGTGATATAAACAATAAATTTAGTGACATGAGTAAAGATAATCAAATGTTAAGAGAAGACATGAATAATAAACTGGGTGATATGATTAAAGAAAATAAAGAACTCAGAGAAGAGGTAAATATCAAAATTGACTTATGTAAAATCAAATTGAATGCTACTAATGCCAAGTTTGAGGAATTCAAATATAACTTAGATACTCGGTTGAAAGAATCTAATGATAAATATAATTGTAGGTTTGATGAATTGAGTGATCAGTACTTGGGTATTATTTTTGCAACCAAGGAAAGATAGGAGGACTTTTCACATTCGCATCAATACACTGCTAACTTTTTAATGTTATGATTTTGGCAACATCATAGGAATGTGAAAAGTCCTCCTTTCTTTCCTTGGTTGCAGGAATAATACCCAATAGTTTTAGAAAAATAAACAAAAATTAATTTTATAGGAAATATACACGTACTTCTATGCAATGTAGATGGACGCAAACAATCAAATTTGATGGATGCAAAGAACCAAATTTTGTAATTTTCTTCCATCAGTTTAAAAAAGAAATTATAGTAATGAAGGCATACTGAATCTATTTTTCTGTACGAAATTAACAAACACAAATATATCTTTTTAAAAGTAAAAAAAAAAAAAAAAAACTATGAAAGAAACATAAGCAGACGATGCTTGAACGCTAAATTTAAATGAATGATTTTAAAGCAAGAAAAATACCGAAATTTGTACAAATAGTTTTTAAAATCACATTACAAAACATTCAACAAGAGGCTACTTGCTGTCTGAAATAGAGTACAGTATTGTGGTTTCCAGGAATTCTCACATACAAAATGCGATTGTCAGCCCCCTCCCTGCCATTCCTACTCCAAAATGTTTATAGAGCACGTGATTGCACAGTACATGCTAAAAAATGCAATCTTACCAAGCAATGTAAACCAATGGCAATTTATTTTTTGAAACGAATGTTGTCCAAAAAATAATAACAAAGTCAATGTATTTATTCAATTAGTAAATGAAAAAAACAGTAAATTCCTGCAGCTTTTTGAGTAGAAAAGTCAACCTATTAATTGAATATGAAAAATAGAATAAGAACTCTAAATTGCAACACTACAATCGTTAGTTTTTCGACTGGAGAAATAATTGGAAATTGCAGCAGTTGGTAAGTTGTTTTATAAACAGATTTAAAAATGTTTTTGATCTCAAATCACGTAAAAGAAAACAACAGTAATACCAGTCTACATATTAATTCAATTAGTAATTAGGAAAATGGGTAATTGTAAATTGCAACACTTTAAGTATATGCTTTTTAGACTAGAAAAGTAACTGAAGCTTTTAGACCAGAAAAGTAACTGGAAATTGTAAAAGCAGCAGCACTTTGAGCAAATCAAAAAGAAACAATATCGTAATAATAATCTAGTCACAGCAGTAAATATAAAGTGAACGTATTAATTCCTTTAGTAATTCGAGAAATAACTGTACATTGTAGCACTCTGATCAGATAGTTGTTAGTCTGGCGAAATAACTATAAATTAAAGCACTTTGAGCAGATCAAAGGAAACAACAGTATTAATAAAGTCAACATTTTAATTCAGTTACTAAAAAAATAAGTATTAATTTCAGCATTTGGATCAGATGGTTTTTAGACAGGAGGAAAAACGTTCCTTATGTCATTCAACATGGAAAAGAAGGTGTCATCAGTCTGTGTAAGCAGAAGTAAAAAATGTTTTTATATGAAAGCAAATAAAAGGAAAAAAAAACATAAATAACAAACTCAACACTTTACTTCAATTCGTAATTTAAAAAAAAACAATCAGGGAGATTGCATTAATATGATCAGATGGTTTTCAGACTTGAGAAATAATTATAAGTTGCAACATTTTGAACAGATAAAAGGAAGCAACAACAACATTAACAATGTTAACGTATTAATTTAATTCTTAAATAAAGAAATGTCTGTCAACGAATTATTTCAATTAGTACATCCAAAAATTACTTTAAAATGTAGCACTTTTAGCAGATAAAAGGGTACTTGGGTATTATTCCTGCAACCAAGGAAAGATAGGAGGACTTTTCACATTCGTATCAATACACTGCTAACTTTTTACTGTTATGATTTTTGCAACATCAAACATTACAAAGTTAGCATTGCTTTGATAGGAATATGAAAAGCCTCCTTTCTTTCCTTGGTTGCAGGAATAATACCCAATAGTTTTAGAAAAATACACAAAAGTTAATTTTATAGGAAATGTACATGTACTTCTATGCAAAATAGATGGACTCAAATAATCAAATTTGACAGAAGCAAAGAACAAAATTTTGTAATTTTCTTCCATCAGTTTTAAAAAAAAATGTAGTAATGAAGGATATACAACACAAATATATCTTTTTAAAAGTAAAAAAAAAAAAATCTATGAAAGAAACATAAGCAGACGATGCTTGAACGCTAAACTTAATCAAATGATTTTAAACCAAGAAAAATACCGAAATTTGTACAAATAATTTTTAAAATCACATTATAAAACATTCAACAAGAGGCTACTTACTGTCTGAAATAGAGTATTGTAGTTTACAACAACATCTTTAATTAGTAAAGGAATTCTTACCTGCAAAATGTGATTATCAACCCCCTCCCCGCCATTCCTACTCCGAAATGTTTATAGAGCACGTGATTGCGCAGTAATCTTAACAAGCAATATAAACAAACAGCAATTTTTTGAAAGAAATGTTGTCCAAAAAATAATAACAAAGTCAACGTATTTATTCAATTATTAAATGAAAAAAAACCCCAGTAAATTCCTGCAGCTCTTTGAATAGAAAAGTCAAGGTATTAATTGAATACGAAAAATAGAATAAGAACTCTAAATTGCAACACTACAATCGTTAGTTTTTCGTCTGGAAAAATAACTGGAAATTGTAGCAGTTGGCGAGTTGTTTTATAAACAGAATTAAAAATCGTTTTTGATCTCAAAGCAAGTAAAAGAATACCCACGTCTACATATTAATTCAATTAGTAATTAGAAAAATGGGTAATTGTAAATTGCAACACTTTAAGTATAAGCTTTTTAGACTAGAAAAGTAACTGGAAATTGTAAAAGCAGCAGCACTTTGAGCAAATCAAAAAGAAACAACATCCGTAATAATAATCTAGTCACAGCAATAAATATAAAGTGAACGTATTAATTCCATTAGTAATTCGAGAAATAACTGTACATTGTAGCACTCTGATCAGATAGTTGTTAGCCTGGCGAAATAACTATAAATTAAAGCACTTTGAGCAGATCAAACGAAACAACAGTATTAATAAAGTCAATGTTTTAATTCAATTACTAAATAAAATAATAAGTATTAATTTTAGCACTTGGATCAGATAGTTTTTAGACAGGAGGAAAAACGTTCCTTATGTCATTCAACATGGAAAAGGTGCCATCATGTCTATGTAAGCAGGAGTAAAATGTTTTTTATATGAAAGCAAATAAAAGGAAAAAAAAAACATTAATAACAAACTCAACGCTTTACTTCAATTCGTAATTTAAAAAAAAAAAAACAATTAGGAAGATTGTATTAATATAATCAGATGGTTTTCAGACTTGAGAAATAACCATAAGTTGGAACATTTTGAACAGATAAAAGGTAGCAACAACAATATTAACAAAGTTAACGTATTAATTTAATTCTTAAATAAAGAAATATCTGTCAACGAATTATTTCTATTAGTACATCCAAAAATTACTTTTAAATGTAGCACTTTTAGCCGATAAAAGGAGAAGAAAATCAACATTTTAATTCAGTTGCTAAATCAAAAAATAAGTATTATTTTCAGTACTTTGATCAGATTGAATAAAAACTCAGAAGATGAAATTAAAAATGATCAAACAAAATTACAATAACAACAAGGAACAACTTTAAAATGTAAAAAACAAAATTTGCAATCCGCAAATGCAATAATCCCCCCCCCCCCAAAAAAAAAAAATGACACTAAGAAGTTTTGACACGTAAGAAATTGTGTTTTGTTGACACGTTTTAAAACACGTTTTGTGCACGTTCAAAAACACGTTTTTCGAGAAGAAAAAAGCGCGTGTTTATTTCACGTTTGCAAGATTACACATTTTATCGCGTATGTGAATAGTCGTCCTATCTATCCTAGGTTGCAGGAATAATACCCAAGAGATAAAAGAAAACAATGGAGTACTAACAAAATCAACATTTTAATTCAGTTACTAAATCAAAAAATAAGTGTTATTTTCAGTATTTTTATTAGACTGAATAAAAACTCAGAAGATGAAATTAAAAATGATCAAACAAAATTACAATAACAACAAGGAGCAACTTTAAAATGTAAAAAAAAAACAAAATTTTCAATCAGAAAATGCAATAATTTCCTTAAAAAAAATGACACTAAGAAGTTTTGAGATGTAAGAAATTGTGTTTTGTTGACACATTTTAAAACACGTTTTGTGCACGTTCAAAAACACGTTTTTTGAGATGAAAAAAGCGCGTGTTTATTTCACATTCGCAAGATTACACGTTTTATCGTGTATGTGAATAGTCGTCCTGTCTATCCTAGGTCGCAGGAATAATACCCAAGTAACGAGTGATCATATAGATGTCCCAAGAATGCATAGAAGTCAGACTTAATATTTTAGATGATGAAGTTAAGAGCTGTAAAATCGAATATCAAAATTTGGAGGAGAGATGTTTTAAAATTGAACAAAGTTATCTAGATACCCAGAAAGCAAACGCATTGGAGATAAGTGATATCAGAAAAGAGTTAATAGATATTCAGACTCATATGAAGGTAGAATGTAACGATGCAAATATAGTAAATTACAAAATATTAGAACATGTGCCTTTAGAGTCAATAGCGATGGTTGAAAGGTTTGAAAAGGTAAAAATAGATTGTTCGGATGATTAGTAAAAATAAAGTATATTGATGAGCAGAATAATTTAGATAAGAAAAATTCAAAGATTGAGCTGTTACAACCACGTAAAAATATAAAGACTGAGGTTAGTCAGAAAATTATAGCTGAAATATGGTTGATAAATAAATTTGAATCCAAAGAAATTGAAAATTTGAAAGGTAACTTTGGGAAACAATACGTAACACAAAGATTTAAAAACATGTATCATAATGCAAAGGAAAGGTGGAAAATAAGTATGGAAGAAGTTATGTCCATAAGAATGCAGGAAGATAATATTTATTATAGAAAGTATGTTAAGCAGTTATTTCAAGGAGAATTTTGTGGTAATACAGTAAAAGGAAAGGAAGGTAAATCCTCTGAAAAATGTTGTAAGAGTATGTTTCTTGAGAAAACTCATAGTAAGTATAACTATACAATCGATGATAATGTTAATAGTGACATTTCTCTGTTATTTTGTTCAGAAATAGTAAGAGTAGTCGAAAAATACATGGAGAGAGGAAAATACTAATACCAATTTGAGAAATTTGAATGGCCGGATTTCCTCCCTTACCCATGATTTGACTAATGGATTAATGAATTTGTGTATGGCTGGAAAATAAAGGATTTATATAAGAACATATTTTTTTGAAGTAGAGACAAATCAGTGACCTGCAGAATTATAAGTTCAAAAAGTTTTTGAATGTTTATGAGGGACCATTCCAAATAAAAAGAAAAGTGGGAGAGAATGAATTTCTCATAGAAACCCCTGAAGGTAAAAAAGGTACCTTCAATGCCTGAAGCTTAAAGCCAGTAGCACCACCCAATTAAATAAAAGACATTCATTAAAGTAACTTTATTATTATGTCTCATGATATTTATAATTATGACCTAAAGTAGTTAGTAATAGTGTAAATACACATATGAAAGACTAAAGAAAAAAATCAGAGTGAGCAATATTTATAGTCAAAGTACTTTTGAAGATTTTTATTGTATAATATACAAATGCTATTTAATATTAGACCTTGTAAAATTGACTAATGGTGATAAGTGGATGATTTAATGCATTGGAGATATAGAGTGTAGGATTTTAATGTCTGTGCTAATTGTAGATTGTAAATATTTGTATGATTATGTCTTTTCTTTGAGGAAGTTGGCAGAACTATAGATGTGTGTTGTGGCTCATAACTCTATATGAAGTTATATTGAATTCTGAAGTTGACAGATGTCCCAGACTTATTATAAAGTGGCATGTGTGTAGAAATCACTGATGGCAGGATTTATACTTTGATATGAGTTATGATTTTAAAAAGAAATGTTCAGTAGTTTTCCTAACCTGCATAAAATAAAGCTATTCAAACATAAATGTCCCTGATTAGTATCAATGTAGAGCACAGCTTAGTTCATAAAGTAGTTGTCAGATCCTCCAGAAATTAAAATTAGATTTGATTAACATTTAATCAGTTTATTTTAGTATTAGAAGTGATTTAAAAATGAGATATATCTGTTGTTTTGAATCTCCAGCTCATTGAAAAAGTTGATTTCCATTTGTTTAGTTTACTGTATAGAAAAAGTGATTTAAAAGCTAGTATTTTGAATGTCCAAAGCAGGATTTGAATAAAAATAAAATATTCATTAAAGTTACATTTTCATTTCTGTGACAATATTATAATATTTAAAGTTTAGGCCCATAGTAGTCAATGAAATGAACTACTGATATGTCTAAAAAAAGCTATTGTTAAGTTTTAAGGAAGAAAAACATATGAATATATATTTCTTAACAATGCAATGAAAATATATGATTATTAGAGAGTAACTAAAAATATTTGGGTTTATAAATGAATTTTGTTCTGTAATATATTTGGCTTGCATGAAACAAATACTAAATGATTTTTCTGTTTGACTCTAACTTTAGAGCATTGTTGTCAATAAAATTGCAGAGAGAAATATAAAGATGTAAAAATTTAATTGTGAAATCCAATGTAATTTTTTTTTTTTGAAAAAAAAAAACCTAGAGATGGATTATATTAAAAAAGTGGTAGATTAAAAAAAAAATACATGTAGGTATACTAAGAAGATAAAAATGAAAGGAATAAACGAATTTCATATTGCTTTGATGAGGACAGTGTATTTAAAATTTTTGGCTAACATATTAAATGATATGAAAATCAAGACAGATAGAAAGGATAGATGTTTATTTGTATTGAAGTTAAAATGTTTAATCATTTAAGAGAAAGGAAAAAGTCCCTTTATTTTTTTTTTTACCTGTAGATGGAAGGTGTTGTGAAGATTCAAATTAATGATCAAAGTATATAAAAAAATAAAGAAGTTTGTTGATCCTGTTTGATTTTTCTTTTGCTTTATTAATGGATAATGGGAGAGCTTGGAAATATAGATTTGAATTGATCACCATAGCAACCTAAAGCTTTTAAATAGTATTGTTTACTGTTGATTCTAGGTTTAAAATACTAAATGCATTATAATCAAACCCAAGAAAAAAAAATATAGGTAAATAAATAAATTTTGAAAAAAATTTAGTATGATATAAAAGTTTACTTAAATAGGATTAGTATTATTATTTTTAAATATTTTATTTCTTTTATTGCAGTCACCATAGTAACATTATTACATATAATTCAATGTTTTTATGTCATGTATACTTGTTTATAAAGTAATAAAAAATTATTATTATTATCAAATATATATATATATATGTAAATTATTGGTGTTTATAAAGTGAATAAAGGTTGTGATATCAATGCTGTATTTTGGTTTACAAATAATAGGAAAAATCAAATCAAATTTGGCTTTCATTAACATGTATCCATTTTCCTCCAAACTTACATTACAAATTGGGAAAAAAAATTTCTGTTTTATTGTCTGCTTTGAGTTTTATTTGAGTAATTTCCAATGGTTGTTATGACATCAATAACATCAGAAAGGGATCACATAAATAACCAGAAAAACTATAATAGTACTTTATCATCTTTTTGTCATTGCCAGGAAAGGATGTGTTTTTCATATTCTTTTAAATAAAAATTCTTTAATATTTTTTTTTTTACTGTTAAACCATAAAATATGGAAAAATAAACTTAAATTATCTGCCCATTCATTTATTTGAATGGCAGTATGTGAAAGATTCAGAAGAAGACAGCAACAAAATGTAAAAAAAAAAGGAAACCTATGAAAAAAAAATGTTTTGTATGAAATCTGCTATTTTAGTTTTTAAAAACAAAGATATTTCTGGTATAAAGTTTGGTGTATAACTATCATTGGATTTGGATAGATATTGTGTCACAAGCTAAGAAACACTCAGGATCAACTGGATTAATTGGTAAAGGTTTACTTTAGCAGCTTCAAAGGAGCCGATACATACATATATATATATATGTCTGCCCTCTATTGTTTAAAATTAAACTAAATTGTTTGAAAATCTTACGTATAAATAAATTAAAATTTAATCAAATGTAAAAGATAATAAAAAAAAACATTAACCTTTTGAAAGGATTTGAATGTTGGATTAATTACATGATATTAATTAAAAGAATTACTTTTAATTTCTTTGAAAGTTAAGAATTTAAACTGTCTACAATGAAAGAGTTTAAACTCTATATTTATAGCACATGTTGCAAAAAAAGAAACCCTCTGCGTTCAACAGTGTGAATTACAGGCACACGTGTACACTTTTATAGTTTGAAAAAATGGCTGCTACATGCTTAGTACCTGATGGTGAAATTTTGAGTGTTCCTGCTATTCTGGCAGAAGAATGGAATCTGCACCAGTTATGGGACGCCATACAAAGTATGGAACTGGCCATCAAATGGCTTGCATGAAGACTCCTTCTGAAGAACTACACCTTATGCCAACAGTGCAGTGTTTGTTGGGTGCTGGTGATGTATTCTACAGGCATAGATGGGTGTAGATGGCAATGCAGAATATGTCACCATCGCAGTTCAATCAGAAAGGGGTCTTTCTTTTCCCAAAGTCATCTGCCTCTGAGAACAATTATAGACATAGTCTATTTTGGGGCACATAATTTGCCACAACAACACATTGTGCATGAGACCAGAATCAGCAAAAAAATAATCGTTGACTGGGCTAACTTTTGCCGGAAGGAATGTGCCAAATATTTTAACACAAATCTGACAGTTCTCGGTGGATTTGATGACAATGGAGAACCATTAATCATAAAAATTGATGAAACCTTTTATTTCCACTGAGTATATCACAGGGGGACTATACAGAGAGGTCATTGGGTCTTTGGTGGTATAGAGAGAGCATCAAGAAAGTGCTTGTTGACAGAAGTTGCTGACAGGATGGCTGATACACTGGAGGGCCTGATACAGCAGTTCATTTTACCAGGTACGCACATTATTTCAGATGGTTGGGGTGCATACAATAACACTAGCAGTCTCAATAATAGTGTGTATATGCATTCAGTTGTCATCCCTCAGGACAACTTTGCGCATCCCAAAGACCAAGACATACACAGCCAGAATATTGAAAACATGTGGATGAGAGCAAAGTGGAAGCTGGAATTCCAATCTGGCACTAGCAGAACTTTGTTTTCATCGTACCTGCATGAATTTTCCCTCCGGAGTAGATACAGCAATACTGGTTTTTTCTCCAACTTCCTAGTGTGTATAGGACATAATTAAGTTTAAATGGGTAAATGTTTTTTTATTATCTTTTACATTTGATTAAATTTTAATTTATTTGTAGGTAAAATTTTCAAACAATTTAGTTTAAATTTTAAACAATAGAGGGCAGACATATATATATATATAGCGGTCTCTTTGAAGCTGCTATAGTAAACCTTTACCGATTAATTTATATCGTAAAAAGGGCTAATTAAATTGCACTTTCCTCTTTCAAAAGAAAAAGGTCTGATATTAAAATCCACAGGATTATTCTATCAGAATATTATTGTCAATGAAGTGAAGCATTATAAAGTTTGACTTATCTTTTCTGAGAAATAAACTTCTCTCTGCATCATAGAGACTGGGGATAAGTAAATTGTGATGGACAAATAAATAGTGAAAATGGACAGATTCTTATCTCAGGTATGATTTGTTTTTTTATATATCAAAATGTGTGCATATTATTTTTATATATATATTTAAAAATGATGATTTGTATTTTATTTAAAGTATCTTTAGAATAATCGAGAGATTTCTTTATTAATTACCTGAAACCGATTTTTTTTATATCCAGTTTGATTGTTGCGGGTATAAAATTTAGTTTAAAACATCAAACAGATAAGAAATTTAAATATATGAATATGATTTCATATTCCTTTATTGGTTATTATTTTAATAAACAAATAGGATTTCATCTCATCTAATTCCATATATTTGGTATCTGTTATATGAAAGTTTTTCAGTAAAATCTCTCCATTCATTCTTTTTTTTTAATATGTCATTATTGTTTTCGAACACATTTTAGAAATACACACAGTAATTTTATCATTTTTTTTATTCAATCAATCTGAAATATAAATTATTTCCTATGTATTTTGTTGTTAATCTTACCAATTTTCTATTATACAATCAAATAAATTGAGTTGATTCAAATGACAAGACTCCATTAATTTTTTTTATTATTTGGATTGCATAAGATGACTTAGTTATTTAAATAACAAGGTTTAAATTCAGCTTGGCAAGTGAACTAGAATATAAGATATGGTATGTTTTGCATATTAGCATTTTATTTTATTCCCATGTTTAACATTACTAATGCTAACATTTCCCATGGCTTTCACTACTGCTTTGGCAGTCTGCTTTAAATAAAGACTACTGCAGCTCATTGGTAATGTTTTGAATTTATAAAAACAAAGAAAAGAGCTTACCTTCTCCCCACCTTATTTGATTTGAAAACTGTAACCAAAAATATACTTATTTTTTAAATTTAAAAATGAATCGATTTGTATTTAAACTAGCAAGTTGGAAACATTTTGATAACGTATTTTATCAAATGATTATGTTTTAATTCATATGTTTTAATTGTAATGTATATGTCTGTTTGCAAAAATATTACATTACATGGCTATTTAATACATTTGAATTTTGTTACTCCGATTAAATTTGATAATTTATATATATATACAACTGGATCTCTTTTTACGTGGACTTATTTAACACAATTTTGAAGTTACGCGATTCATGTTTCACCAAAGTCAACCTCCGATAATGGGCTATTACTTTAAATAATAAATTTTGTGCACTTACATTTTATTGAAAGTAATAGCACATTATTGGAATTCGACTTTCTTCTTAGTAATTTCAATATTTTCAGTGCTTTATAATAGTAAGATTTTATGCAATAATGAAATTAAAATCATGATTTCCACATTTTATGTATATGCACATTAAATTTTACAAGATTATAATGTAAATTTGTTCAAACATTTTGAATGTTAATTTTGCATTTTAAACATATTCTGTTTTTGCTCTTAAATTCCAACAACAGCTAAATGTTTGTATGTCTGGATATCATGAGCTTCATAAACAATTAATAAAATCATTGTCTCAAAAATTAATTACTAATTAAGTTGTCACCAGAAAACCATTGATACAACATGAGTGTGAAGTTGGTGTTAGTTGTATTTCCTCTTGTGAAAAATTAGATTTTTTACCAGTTTACAAATAAACGTGTTTTTTGGCAAATAGCAATAATAATTAAAACATGTATAAAAAAAATGTAAATTACTGTACTGAAAATTATGCATAAAAATATATTATTTTGAATAAAATTAAATATTATAGTTAAAAAAAGTTTGTCTTGTATCAATTTTTTTCAAATTTGAAATTTTTTATTAGTCATATTTTATTTCCTTATTTTTTTTGCGCGCGAATTTTGAAAAATCACAGACCACATCCCCCCTTTTTTAATGTAAGTTACATCTATTTTTGTGCGTGTTTTCTGAGGAACCTATCTATTGCATAAAACGAGAACCAGGTGTGTGTATATATATATATATATATTGTACCCTCATTTCCAGGAAATATGTAATTATAATCACTTGATCTAGCTCAGAATAATAACTATGTTCATCTAAAATGTATCTAAATAAACAATAACTATAGTCTTTATTAATATCAATTATCAAATTAGCTTAACTAATAAATAATAATATAGTTCTGGTTTATAAAATTAAATAAATGAATATCTAATAAAAGTCATGAGACTATGAAGTGAGTTTACAAGTGGCAGAATGAATACATTAAGCTAATATCCCACAGGATATCACCTTAATGGTATAAGAATACTATCCCTGCTTCTATTACTTAAATACTACATTTATAGTGCTCTTATGTCTTTAATCAAAATTAATTAAGTACATAACTCTTAACAAATTAATCTGAATATCTTTATTAAAATTAATTTAACTCAAATTATCTCAGGTTCTCTTAAAATAATTCTAAATTAATTATAACTTTTGTAATCAAGTATGATAAGGGATTTAATATCATTCCTAACTACAATTCAATAATACTTAAAAATAACAAAATAATAATACTAATCTGTAATCTACAATTTACAATCTCTTATCTTTCTACTTATAATGTTGTTCATGTTATCACATAATAATTATGTAATATAACCTCTTATTCATATGGCATCTTAAGTAAACATATATGATATGATATTATAATCTGAGAATATGTGGCAACCTTTACTAAGATAATTCAATGTAAATCTTTGGTAATTATTCCATGACGATCATAATAATATAATAAATAAAACTTCTAAACATCATATTATCACCATCTCTATATACTAGCACATAATTGTTGTAAACAAAGGCAAAACTCTCGATATAGTAGTGCCAACCTGTGCCAAACAGAGTAATCTATGGATTCCAGAAGGATTGTGCATAAAATCCTTATCTAGTGCCTACTCACGCAATATCCCCAGAGTAGTTTCTGGCTTGTGCCTGGAGGGTTGCATTACATCCTAAGATCTAGGTGCAGTGCTCTCAGATCCAAGGCTCCTCACTGATGATGGCCACAAGCCAGAAGCTAGTCTGGGGATATTGGAGGAGTAGGCACTAGATAGGTATTTTATGCACAAGCCTTCTGCCATCCATTGATTACTCTGTTTGGCACAGCTTGGCACTACTGTATGGAGAGTTTTGCCTTTGTTTATAAATAAAACTTCTTAAATAAAACATATCAATAAAAACATTATAACTTTTAAATAACAATTTTATTTATGATGTGCAAATACTAAGTCTTCATTATAATTATCTGTGATTATGTAATTGTGATGTGAAGAAATTGAGTCAACATCAAGACTTAAAAATAAGTTTAACAATTTTATTAACAAACTTATCAATAACATTATTTACTTTATTTACAATCTGAAAGAATTATATTTATTCACATTTATGTACTTTTTTAACACAAATTAAAAGACTTAAAATATAGGATACAGAACATTTTCTGAAAATATCTCTTATTTTCAAAATATTATTATATAATTTTTTGTTACAGTTATTAAATTTTATTAATTCAATAGGTTTTAAAAATATAAGGTAATACATTTAATATGAACTCATTCTTGTTATTTAGTTTTTAAAAACAAAATAATTTATTATTCTGTATAGTGATTCTTCAATAAATAATTATGTGAATTACCTTGATTAATAGCATACCATCAAACTAAGCTGCTTACTAATTATTACTTTAAACTTCAAATATAGTGTATGTATTAGTGTATTGTCATAAAATTACTTTTATAAAGCTTATGACTACTTACATTCATTAAACACGTTTCAGTCTATTACCTTTACTTGTAAATAAAAATATGCATTATAAGTATATCTTTGAAAATTCTTAATAATTAAATATCATTATAAAATTCCTTTTTATTATCAATTATTTATTTTATAAAAAAATAAATATCATTTTTAAATATGAGAAGTTTTATGATTCTTTCACTGATGAAATTATGTTCTTATAAATTTTTACACTTATTTTTATTCTAAGTAACATAACTTATCTTATCCATCTTTCCAAACTTATTTATTATTTCTAATTTTAAACTACCATCCTTTACGATGTAATCCAAGAAAATTTTAACAATAAATAAACAAGTAGGTATATGGTATAAACTATAACTTCAACTTAATAAAACATTTATCAACTAATCATCATGGCCACAGTGTACAAGAAATGAGGTATGACTTATTTGTCTAATAACCTCTACTACCAAATATAATGTCCAGGCTGTTTATTCAACACTATGGCACATTAAACTTTAACGCATAAAAAATAAACACTGCCATGAATTTACACAAGCTATAGGCCTGTGTTATCTATACTTGCATAATCATCAATATAGTATACTCTTATTCTCATATAAATAAACCCTACATACAATATTATCTTGGTCTCATGTAACCTAATACTAAGATATTATCATTAAAGATCTATGACTTTACATCGCTAAATTCATTGCCAAATTTATATAATAAAAAATAAATTCATTTTTTAAAATAACAATCTAACTAACTAATATGACAAGATTATTTCAGTCTTTGATAGTTTTCAAAGTTAAGTATAAACAATCTGAATCAATGTCATATTATTAATACTTTAAACTACTTAAATAAAACATAAAGTTCAGTTATAATAGAATCATATACTTATACCCATATGTTTAAATATCTTTATGATATCAATAAAATTATGCATATTCTTAAAATTACTAAACAAATGATAAACTATGTGTAGGTATCGTGTTTTATATATGCATCCATACATCTACACAAAATAATAAAATACATTATAAAACCATCAATATTTTACATTATTACCAAAAGTAATTTCTGTTGGCAATTACTTAGCCTATGTCTTGTGGATCACAAACTAAATTAAACATTGTTATTATCATTTATTCCACATTATCATACTTTAAAATATATTAAATTTTTTTAAAAAAAAAATTATTAAAGAGTTTTTTTTTTTACGATAAAAATTTAATTACTAGGATAGTAAATAATTTAATGTTCTATGTTCCTATGCTATCTTTATACTGTGAATAAACGTTACTATAATTTTTTAGTAAAAAAGGTAATTTAAAATTATATTTACAACAGCTCCATTAAAATTTCTCACGGTGAAATGTTCTTTTCTGGATCATAAGTTCATTACAGGAAGTTTCTTTTTCTCCTGGTAAAACATTAGTAATCACACTTTTGATGCCAATAACTACACATGCTCCAATTCTCCATGTTGCCACATAAAATTAAAAATAAAAGACTGTTCATGTCAAATACAGTAAGTTTACTTTTAATCCATAATATCCAAACTGATATAATTAATATTTTTTATATCCAAAATTTTAAAATATTCAGGCATTCATTGCTATGTAAATATCTAATTTAAATACTTTTGATATTCTTTGTTAAAACAATTTTCAAATTCCTGGAAACTTTTCCATATTTACTGAGGATTATGTCCTCTGATACAACCAATAAACTTCCCCAGCATCTGCCAATGAATTGAATTATTTTCACAAATAAATTTCAGAAAACTTTTTGTATGTCCATCATACACTAATTATTAATTTCAATTTTTTTCTAAAGATGATATATATCACAGTTGCAAATAATCTTAATTTTTATAATGTTTTTTAAAAAATCCAGTTTTAAATTATTTTCAATATTTCTTCAGAAAGAAATATCTTAGCATTCCAAAATAATTGTTTGGTTAAATTTAAATGTTTTTTAAAAAAACATTTTTCCATTGTATTTTAAAATAAGTTTTCTTAATGAAAGGATTTTATATCATTTTACTTTCCATTTTTGCTGCAATTTTGTATATTTTCTCTGTGAAGTTCTTTTTATAAAATTCAGTCGTAAATTAACATAACTGATTAACACAAGCAAAATTATATGCTTAATATGACAATAACAATTGAATATTTCCATCAATCTTTTTACAATTAGTGACAATTTCTCCATGTTTAAATTAATGATAAATTGGATAAAGTAGTTTGGCAAGTAAGAAACTACTAACTTTTTAGCCTCGCATTTCTATATCACAACCTTATAACAATAAATTACTGTACTTTTATAAAATTGAAGTTAAATAAAATTGACTACTATTCTACTACTTAATTTACTGAAATTGTGGAAATACTGATGATATAACATACTAGTTAATAGATAATATTAATAGATAGTAGTAGCCTGGGAATTCCTGCACAGCTCTTTTATACCTATCCAAAATACATGTTTTCATTGGTCAATCTCAACAATGCTTGCTTCACAATTCTGGGCAGAGAACCCCAGATTAAATTTAAAACTAATAATAATTTATTAAATATTTATTTTTATTATATTATTCAATTATTAATTAATTTTCATATTTTATTTACACTTAATAAATACTTTAAAATAATTTTTAAAAATCACATTACACTATTTATGACTATTTTTATCCTTCTTTTAAACAAAACATTTATTTTCAACATAAAATACAAATCTGATTTTATTTATTATATTTATTTTAAAAACCTAATCTACTATTTATAACAGATATTATTTTATTCTCAAGCACAGATGTGAATATTACATGTCACATGATTTACAAAAATAAATGAGATGCTGATAATTTAAATAAAACTAAATAAATAATTTAGTTTATAAAATATTACATAAAACAATATTATGGCAAAATTTTAAAATAATTATTTTAATATTATAAAATCGAATATACACTTTTCTTCCTACATTATTACTTTTAATTAAAGGATTTTAAAATATAACTATTAAACACAATTATTATTATTGAATAATGTATTCGTTTAACTTTAAAGCATTACTTTTAAAATTTACCTTCATCATTTATTTATAAGACTTATTAAATCAATTTTCCTATGGCCTGTTCTCCCAACCATACAATCTTATAATGATTTTTATATAACTGTTTTCTTACAAATACCAACATAATATTATACATCAATTATTTTACTTGCCCTAACTAAATTATTCAAAGATCATCAACACATAACATACATCATCCCTTGCTTAACTTTTAAAATTTAAAATTTTCCAGTAAATTGATGGAAATAATCCATTCTGACCTAAACAAAAAGGTACAATATATATATATATATATATGATCAATAGATGGCATTTCACCAAAAACACCATCAAAGCATATGTTTATTAACATAAACATCAGAGTAAGCATTCACTATCTCTATCATTAGTTCCACCTTCAGATCATGATTTCAAGCTGATTTGCTATCATCAGTGAAGGACAGGAATAAGAAACTAGATCTAAACACTAACTCTGAGCATTTATTAAACAATTTCTATTCAGCTTGCAAGCATGAATTTTTTAGACACATAATGTCTTCAAACTCAGCATAGCAAGTCAGATAGCTATATGGTTCTGATATCAGTTCAGTATCACCACATAGTAGAAGCCTCTGCAATATATATCTTTGCAAGAAAACTTCAAAGGTACATTTATGAAAAACAAAATAACAAGTTAAACTTGCTAATGCTTGTATTTATGATCAATAGATGGCATTTTACCAAAAACACCATCAAAGCATATGTTTGTTTACATAAATGTCAGAGTAAGCATTCACTATCTCTATTGTTAGTTCTACCTTCAGATCATGATTTCACGCTGATTTGCTCTC
The DNA here is from genome assembly GCA_028023455.1 of Epiperipatus broadwayi. Classification (NCBI taxonomy): domain Eukaryota; kingdom Metazoa; phylum Onychophora; class Udeonychophora; order Euonychophora; family Peripatidae; genus Epiperipatus; species Epiperipatus broadwayi. The sequence goes on from JAQFVV010006507.1 coordinate 266,539, forward strand.
ATCAGTGAAGGGTGAAGGACAGGAATAAGAAACTAGATTTAAACACTAACTCTGAGCATTTATGAAACAATTTCTATTTAAAAAATTCATGCTTTCAAGCTGAATAGAAATTGTTTCATAAATGCTCAGAGTTAGTGTTTAGATCTAGTTTCTTATTCTTGTCCTTCACTGATGATAGCAAATCAGCTTGAAATCATGATCTGAAGGTGGAACTAATGATAGAGATAGTGAATGCTTACTCTGACATTTATGTAAACAAACATACGCTTCGATGGTGTTTTTGGTAAAATGCCATCTATTGATCATAAATACAAGCATTAGCAAGTTTAACTTGTTTTTTGTTTTTCACACACACACACACACATATATATATATATATACATATATATATATATACATATATATATATATATATTGTGACCTTCTGAATGGGCACAATAATTAAATAATACTATATAAATGGTGAATAACTGCATTTAACTAAAAAAAGATGAAATAGTGCTAAAATTTTAAATTTTTTTATTATTGGTTTAAAACCATATATGTGAATTGCTTATGAATGTTAGGTGGAAATTTCTATAAGCATTTATTATTATTATTATTATATTTGATGAAATGTTAAATGTAAAAAAGGGGGTGGATAATTGCAGGAATTGTTGGTATACAAGTTAACTTAATGCGTAGTTGTTTTATTTATTTGTAGAATAGTTGTTTGGTATTTGTTTAGATCATTTTCTGATCTACTATTTATTGGCACACCCATCCATATGTAGGTAATATAATTAGTGAAGTAGGTTTGATTCATAACTGTATCAGTCATAATTTAATCAGGATAAGTTAGTACTCAAAATAGCAGCATATGTGCAAGCACGTATGTCTGTATCATCTTCTCATTTCATTTCCATATTTAATCACAGTACAAAATATTACATTTACAATAAATCATTTAAAATTATAGCAAATATTGCTAATAACAAATATAAATATATTTTGAGTGATGAATGGATATCTGGATTAATGAATCATTTGGCAAATTAAATTGTGTTTCCAACCATTTTATTTAATAGGTAATTAATATTTAATTGTTTTCAAAATTGTGAAGTTTTTTTTCTAAGTGCTTTATTTGGTTTGATTTAATTTAGAAAATCAAAATGATTTTTTTAAGAAAAGATTTCTTGAACATGTTTTCTTCATTAACTGGGTGTGAAGGGTGGAGCTAACCTTTGGAGGATAAAGAAGATCTCTTGTTTGATAGAAAGGATATATACTTAACTGATAGTCAGTTATAAAAATTTATTATTATTGTTTCATCCATTACTTTGTTCATTCTGCTTCTGCCAATTCTTTTATCTCTTCCAGAAATCAAGTCAGTTTAAACTCAAAAGTGAATTTTTAAACATTAATTTCTTTATAAAAGTCATTATGGGAATTCTAGCTACCAGATAGCTTTAAGCAAGGATGTCAGGCTAAGATATAAAAAAGGTATATTTTGTTTTTCATTTTTCTCCACTCATCTAAACATTAAATTAACACTATCATCTTTAAAATGTATGTATATGCTCATAATTTAAATCTACTTCGTTTGCTTATATCTTTTATTATTACTAAGTTAAAAAATGAAATTGTATGACATTTCTAATCTTTTAAGGAAACTGTGTGAACCTTATATTAATCTTTTAAGGAAATTTATGCAGGCCTGCTTAACAAAACCTATTTTTCTCTCCATTTAGATTCTTTTCTATTTATATAAAAGTCAAGTAAAAATGGAAGGATGTGAGTATAATATTTCTATGCTATATATTTGAATGACTGTGTGATAATAATTATGCTTGTTATTCATGCCTATAGTACACTTTATTAACAAAGTGAATGCATGGCTTATAAATAATTGATTAATTATTAGTATTTATTTAATATGACTTGTTTAAATCAAGTAGAAGGACATTAATATTACATATTTCTTGTTATCCTTGGTATGTGGACCTATTGTAAAAAATATTATTGCTTAAGGAACTGTAGATCTTATGTAAATAATTAATTAGCAATGAACTAATTCAATTATATTTGTGATAATTGATAAAGTTAATGGGAAGCTGATGTATACTTTTGGAAATCTGCTAAAATTATTGTTGAATGAAAATATTTCCAGGATTAATTGAATGATAAATATAAAGTGATACTTAGTTGAAACTATCTATCTATATCTCTGTTATTATAAAAATCTATTACTGCATGTGCTATATTAGCGAACTCAAATTAGCTATTGCTAAAAAAAACCATTGGATATCGCTGAATTAAATCTAAATTGTGAATATCAATCTGATAGGAATTTGAATTTGTTTACTAACAGGTACTCTTCTGGAATCATCATTCTTGTCTTCGTGTCAGTTGAGAAACTTTATGTTGAAGAAAGAAATAAACTTTACAAGTGATTTTTTTTTAAGTTAAAAGAAGAGTGATTTGTTTTGTTTATTGTTATTGATATACTGCAGATAGATAGACAGATTTATTATTTGTTATTTATGTATTTTCTTATTAAATCATGTTATTTCCTTGACTTCTAGATCATCTCAGATTTGTGTATTTAGAAGTTGCAACTACGCTGGTAAACAGTTATTATTTGAATATGATTTCTTCTGTCGCTTATATATATATATATATATATATATATATATATATATATATATATATATATATATATATATATATATATATATAAACATTGTTGATAATAATTATTGACATTTAAAAGTTTAAAACAGCTAATAGTTTGTCATGAACTAAAAGTTCTTTTTTATTATTTCAGTTTACCTTTTTTCTTTATTATAATATTTGCTTATTATATAATTTGAAGTTATTTACACACTCTTATTCATATCTATGTGTGTCTGTCTTATGCATTTATTTTGTATAATTAGTAAATATTCAGTTTTAACTGTGTTTCTTTCTGTTAATTTCGCATAATGCTGTATGCTAAAGGAATTGGAAGAAATAGTGTGATATATGTGTATGTGTATTTATTTTTCAATGTATAGAATTAAATGGATAGTGTAGCCATGAGAAAGAAAGTTATTTGTAATATATTCTATGTATATTGGAATTGAGAACTCTCTCCCTTATTATATTTAAGTATTTGCCGTGAGTTAGATTGCATATGTATGCATTATAAAAATGATATTTTATGAAGATGAGTAGTTTATGTCCCTTTATTTTGGTGGTAAGACTAAGTTCTACACTAATACTATATCTCAAAGTAGGTGGGAATTCATTATTTGTTGTTAGATTTATTAGTCAAGAAGCTTGGGTATTCCTCATGTCCTTAAATTTTTCTTGAATGTTTATCTTTGTTTTATCATAGAATCATAGCTATATGTAATGAAGTTGGTGGATAAATAAATAGTAAGATTAAATTATTTATTGAATATTAAAGCAGAAAGTGTTATATTTGTTGGTTGGTCTATGGCAATGTCTGAATTATAATACTTAATAAGTAATTCATAAGTAAACTGATAAAATGCATGATTTTGTTTTTAATTATAGCGTAGGATGTGCCACTACACGTAATGCAAATAATCTCACGGACATGAAAGTATAATACTGTTAAATTTATATATCGGGATGTAAATAGTTTGAATTATATTCTATTAATTTAAAGCAAGCTTTAAATCATCAAATTATCAGAATTATTTTTTTTATTTATTTTTGAATGTTTGAAAAGTGTAGATATTTAATGGGATTATTTAATTGAGCTATTTAAGTTTTTTTCTTAGCCGCCAAGTTTATTGAATTGTTTTATCTTAATAAGTAGTGTGACCTCTCAAACTTGTATATCTTTGCCCATATTATGATATTTAATTTACCCAGTGATGTTTGCTAATAATAAATAATTGTTAGAGTTAATTAACAGCCCAAATATATTCGAAGTCAGAATATGAGGACAGTATTTACTTATTAATTTATATCTTGTGTCTAGTCAATAAATAATAGATGATAAAATATGTAACAAAACAGATATCAAACTCAGATTAGTAATGTATGTGTAAATTTAAGAATTAGGACAATAGTCCCAATGTGAGCTAATTATATCTATTTTAATTACAAATGTAAATAAATGCTTTATTTATTATTTAAAACTTTGTCTCTAGTTGTTTTATATTTCATTCCTATTCTAGTTTTCACATTCTACACATCTATTACAACATAAGTACATTACTTTGTAAATTTGATAATAAATGTACTGAAATCTGATGATATTGTTCTCTTGATCCAAACATTATATGAAATATTTTACTACTTAGTAAACTTCTTATTTAGACAATGACTTGAGATTAAAAGGTACCCTATTTCCTTCATTATCTAATTCCTAGTCCAGTGAAACATCACCCAATTCATTCCATTATTATTATTATTATTATTATTATTATTATTATTATTATTATTATTATTATTATTATTATTATTATTATTATTATTATTATTATTATTATTATTATTATTATTATTATTATTATTATTATTATTATTATTATTATTATTATTATTATTATTATTATTATTATTATTATTATTATTATTATTATTATTGTTATTGTTGTTGTTGTTGTTGTTGTTGTTGTTGTTATTATTATTATTATTATTATTATTATTATTATTATTATTATTATTATTATTATTATTATTATTATTATCTTTTATCTTTCAAAAGGACTTTATTGAATATAACAAGAAAAGGTTACATTTATAACTATTTTACCACATGCAGATGAATTGAAGTTAGTATAAATAAGTTGAAAATTGTAATTGGGTGGGGGGTTACAAAGACAAAGGTTATGCATGTGGTTTACAAATTTGAGTTTACATTATTTTCTTTAAAATATATACATCCAATTAGTTTTGTGCACTTAAAAAGTTCTTAGTTCTGTTTTTTATTAGTCTTTTTTTTTCTCTCTATAATTTTGAGCGCTGTTGTAATATTGACCAAGTGGCTGTGTACTTCTTTTGGGATACAATTTTTTCATCCCTTAAGTGGAGCTGTTCCATTTTGTTCCAGACTGTGTTTGGATGTCTTCTTGGATTATTGTTGTACATGAAGGAGCATCTTGTACACCATAGTGAAAACAATATAAAAGTACTTGCTCAAATATGTGGGTAGCTACCCTTAATAAATGATTGTAAAAGGGTTTGAATGTCACAATTTCTTTGTTTGTACAATGATGGTATGGTTGAATGAATATTATAAATATAGGGCAGGTAAAAAGAAAATGTTCTTGTGTCTCAGTTTCTCTATGAAACAACCAGCATATATCTTCTGTATTTATGTAATGCCTTCTATATCTACAAAAGTGTAATGTTGGCAATGCTTCACGATTTAATTTGAGTAGAAAATCATAATATTTGGGTTCTAATGACCAGAATTTAAATTTTCGGGTTATTTGTCTATTAATAATGTTTAAAATTGGTCTTTTATCATTTAGGGGAGAGCAAATTATCTGGTATACATCCCAATATTTAAATTTATCTTGTGGTGGTGAAAAAATAATGTTTGGAATGTTAAGAATTTGTGTAAGCAAGGTTTTTCAATATCCATTGGTTGGTGGTGGTTTATCTGTTGGGGTAATCTTGAAGAACACTTTCATGTATGGAAATAAATAAGCACATGCAGAAATGAGATTTAATGTCTTTTAAATGTTAAAAATATGTATTGAATGTAGTCCTAAACCATTTTGTATTAGAGGAGCTTGAATACGTTTTAGTGAAACTGAAACAATCTTTTTTCCCCACAGCAACTTTCTACATAATGAATTTATTTTACTAGTAAAAGATTTAGTGTATAGTATTATTGGAGAATAGTATGTGATTCGAGTCATAATTAATAGATTAAACAGGGATACTTTTGAATACAGCGAAAGGTAAGATTTTGAAAGTGAATCAATTATATTTTCTATTTTATTTTTAATTTTGTCTTGTATTTGTCGACACATTTCTAGATTGCTCAAATAGAAGGGGAATCCCACAAAAGAGCTGGGTTTTCCTTTAAAATGTTGTGTGTGAAATTGTCCTGTATATATTGACCACACAGAAGATTTATCCATGTTAAACTCCAGCTTGTATTTATTAGTGTATGAATTAAGAATTTTCAATAGAGTTGGGATCTGTTTTTTAGAAGTTAAAAAAATCGAGACATCATCCATGTAGGCAATACAGGAGATGTTTGCTTTTAGACCAGGTATGTATATGCCTGATAATTCTTTTTCTCACATATTCAGTAAAGGATTGATATAGAAAGTAAAAAAAAGAGCACTTAGTGGTGAACCTTGTGGAATTGAACAGTAAGGTACAAAAGAGGAGGAATTCTTACAATTAAGTGTAATATGTATTTCTCGACTTAATAGAAGATTGGTGATTAAATATATTAAGGATCTTGGTATTGTTGTGTCTGCTAATGCTTCAACAAGGAGTTCAATTGGAATCATATCAAATGCTGATTTTATATCCAGTTGGATTACAACTGGACTATATTTTTTATTATTTCTGACAGAATCAATAACTGTTTTGAATAGAAAGGCTGCTTGCATTGTAGATGAGCCCTTCTTAGCAAACTGCATTTTAGATAGTATAGGTATAATATAGGGTTCTATTTTGTCTTTAATGATTGACTCCAGCAGTTTGATATCCAGAGGGCTCATTGATATGGGCCTTAGATTGTTTAGTGTGGTTATTTTTCCATGTGTTTTAATAAATGGTACTAGTAAAATAGGGTATAATCCATGTAATTGATGGATCTTTTTTGTTAGAAAGTTTGCTAGATTACACAGATACTGCGCAGTAAAATTTTCTAAATGCTTGAATACAAAGCAAGGTATACCATGCATTCCTGGGTGACTGGAGTTTGGGGTTGATGCTAATTTTTGAATAAAGTCTTTGGGAGTAAATACTATATCTTCTTCTGGCTCACCGAGAAAAAATGGCGCAGGGCTGAATTTTTTCTTCTCTTGAAGTTTGGATTTGAAATGTGTGTAGAGAGGTAGCAACATGTTGTAACCAGAAATTATATCTTCTTGTATTTTATTTGCTGTTGGTATGTGAGTTGATGGCTTTTGTCCCAGTGCTCAGTGAATATAGTGTCTGGACCATGTGTGTGTCTGTGTCAAAAAGAGTTTTTTTTTAATTGCTAGATATTCTTTAAGTTCTTCAGAGACTGATTTATAAACTTTCTTCAGGGTAATCACATTTGAACAGCCTTGTTTATTTGTAGTACTGTTTGTGATTCTTTTGTGTGTTTCATCTACAAGAGCTAGAAGCCTTGAAGGGGCTGGGATAGCCCTTGTTATGACATCAATTGTATATGAAATAGTGTTAACAAAGGCAATCCATGTTTGCACTGGATCCATTTCAATGTCTCGAAGTTTGAAGATATATATATATATATATATATATTTCTGAGAATAAATATTCTGGGGTTCGACATGGAAGAAGCACTCTAATTGTGTTTCCAATAGATATTATTGATCTGTATATAAAATCATTCTTTAGTGAAACAATAATTGCAGAATGGTCTGATAATGATGAGTTTTTATTGTTAGGCTGATCATGTGATGTAACACTGGCGAGTAGAAGACCAGGTAAATTAATGATGAAAACCTGCCATTATTAAATGTTACTGAATTCTGTGGGTGATAGCCTTCTCCACTCATGAGTGGTATGGCTAGTAAGTGCAACCATTTTGTGACAAACTCATTGTATGACATGTTGAAATCACCAAGTAAAATTAATGGATGTGATGAGGATGCTATTTTGGAATTTATAATTTGAATGACTTTATTAATTACTGTGTGATTTGGAGGTAAATAAACAAATGCTACATTCAATGTAACTGTTTTATCATATAGTGTTATAATTAATATGTGTGCATCTATATATATATATATATATATTATTTTGAATGAATAGAAGGGGCAAGTTTTCATTACTACTACTCCTGTTCCTGCTGAGAGTGAAAATGATGCTTGGGAGAATGCTGAGTATCCTTGATTATTAAGATAGTTAGATGGATTAATCTGAGATTTATTATAAATTTTTGTTTCAAGTAACCCTAGCAAATGAGGTTGTATAATTTCAAGCCATTTTATTAATTGATAGTTTTTTTCTGGTGAGTTTAATCCATGGATGTTTAATGACGCTATTTTTATATTCATTATAGTTTCACTCAATAAAAACAGAACATACCTGATGTAGTAATTAGATTGTAATTTTATATAATTTAGATAACTTGCACAAATTATCACAAAGAATTTTTATGTCTGGAGGTTTTACTTCCTCCCTCCGGTGATAATTTTTGCACATTTGCTTTTTTATTGGTGCTAAGGTCTTCATCTGAAGTGTATTCAAACTCGGTATCCATTGAACTCATATTTGCTTTTCTTATTTTTTTTTATGATCTAATGTCTGGGGCATATCATCTTCATTAAGATCAATAGGCACTGCTGCATTTTTTCTACGTTTGCTTCGTGGTCTGCCTGTTTTTCGGTTGGCAGTGTCATTTATTTTCGGGTCTGTAGATGGCAAGCAAGGCACTTGATAGTCTATAATATTTTGTGAAGTTTTGTTAAGGGGTGTTTTTGATTGTTTGTGATTTTGGCAATCACTTTTTAATATTTCTTGTTGAGATGGGCTATTTTCTTGTAACACTGGTATATCCTCGTCATTCCGTGATTGATTTTCGGGTAAAATTGATTCACTTTCATCATTTACTGATTGCTCTCTGGTGATGTATAGATTGTCTGTTACACCGTCATTAATTGGATTATTTTGATAGAAAATTGTAATTGATTCACTTATTGGTTGAGGAGTGAAATCTGTGTTATTTATTGGTGCATTTCCACATTGATGACTTGAGGTTGCTCTCATATCACAGTGTTTACATTTAAGTTTTGGGCATGCATTTATAATATTCCCTCATTGTTTGCAGTGAAAACATTGCAGTTTAAGACCATGAATTATTAAGAGTAGTGTCGCTTCGTGATCGGTTATAAGAGTGGGAATATCATTTGGATTTACATTTTGATTTAATTTAACTTTAAAATGATAACTGTTTCCATAGATCAGTATCGGAGTTGCTTTTAAATATATAGGTTGAAAGGCAACAACAACTCCGAACGGTTGCATTAATTTATTGAGGTCATTTATTGTATAGTTAAAGTACGTATTTTTGATTGTGCCGGTAATAAAATTTTCTCTATATTGGTTAACTTTTACTAAAGCATATTTCCCTAACATTTTAATTGTTTTATCAAATTTGTTTTTTGTTCTTCACTATAGAATTCAATAGCAAGATAGTGAGGATTTGGATGATCTGCAATGTGCAATATAGAATACCATAAATTATTTGTGCTTAATTCTTCGTATAGCAAATCCTTAGGAAATATATACAGCGAACAATTTATATCTGTAATTGCAAGGATAACAGACCAGTCAGTAAAGAAATGTTTAAATGACATAAACAGGTCACGTGGGATGGTCGTATTAAAGTGTTCAGAAATTTTTAATAGACTTTCATTAGTCCAGATCTCTTCTTCTATTATGTTAACTGGTAATGGATCAGATTCTGAAATCACATCTAGTTTCATTAGATCATTTATTGCTGAACGACGAAATCTTGAAACTGGAGTTTGATTTTTTTCCATGTTCTGAGGAAAATCTCCTTTTTTAGTGGATGCTTTGATTGCATCAGCATAAGAAATGCTTGCTGCATTCAAAGAGATCGCCATATTGGAGTAAAAAAAAAACCTGCTTGCACACAAATTCCTCGTCAGAGGAGTTTTCTTAAGTTTAAAAAACTATATATACTGAATATTGGGTTGCTTAGAGTCAATACGGTTTATTTTAAATAAAAAAAATTTTAGTTTTATTATTACTAGAAATATATAATATATCCTACCGATATCTATGATCACCAAACCAGCTGGCGCATGCCTATTATTATTATTATTATTATTATTATTATTATTATTATTATTATTATTATTATTATTATTATTATTATTATTATTATTATTATTATTATTATTATTATTATTATTATTATTATTATTATTATTATTATTATTATTATTATTATTATTATTATTATTATTATTATTACTGTTACTATTACTGTTATTATTATTATTACTGTTACTATTATTATTATTATTATTATTATTATTATTATTATTATTATAATAATAATAATAATAATAATAATAATAATAATAATAATAATAATAATAATAATAATAATAATAATAATAATAATAATAATAATAATAATAATAATAATAATAATAATAATAATAATAATAATAATAATAATAATTGATGAAATGTTTAATGCCAGAAAAAGGGGATAGATCATTGCAGGAATTGTTGCTATACAACTTAATGCATAGTTGTTTTATATATTTGTAGAAAAGTCTGTATTTGTTTAGATGGTTTTCTCCTTTATTATTCATTGGCATACCCATTCATATGTAGGTATTATAATTAGTGAAATATGTTTAACATATAACCATATCAGGCATATTTTAGTCAAGATAATTTAGTATTCATATGGCAGCATATGTGGAGGCATGTATGTCTGTATCATCTTCTCATCTCACTTTCATATTTAATCACAGTACAAAATATTACATTTACAATAAAAACATTTAAAATTATAGCAAATACCTCTAATAACAAATATAAATATATTTTGAGTGATTAATGGATATCTGGATTAATGAATCATTTGATAAATTAAATTGTGTTATCAACCATTTTATTTAATAGTTAATTAATATTCATTTGTTTCACAATTGTAAAAAGTTATTTTTTTTAATTTGCTTTATTTGGTTTGATGTAATTTAGAAAATCAAAAATGATTTTTTTAAAGAAAAAGATTTATTGAATATTTTTTATTCATTAACTGAGTGCAAAGAGTGGAGCTATCCTTTGAAGGATAAAGTTGACCTCTTGATTGATGGATGGGATATATACTGTAAGGATCGCTAAAGTCTCATACCTCTTCTTATCATTAAATGCATTGAACATAAATATAAACATGGATGTGTTGATTTATAAAATTAATACATCTAATGAACAGTTCGAATTGATTATATATAATGGTATGAATATATTAATGAATTGGAAATGCTTGAAACAAAATCATAAATTTGTTACTAAATTTCATTTTATTAATATTTTAAAATAATGTTTGACAAAACGATATACAGTTGAGAAAGTTTTATAAAAAAAAAAAACCTGATTTTATAATCTAGTGTTATAAAATGGGAAGGGGAAATAAAGCCTAATAGAACATATGCAGTAACCATAACAACAACAAACAACTATTTTTTTTCTCTAATGTCTGGAAAGTTAAAAATATGTATAGAGAAGGTTATACATGAGATTTTCTTTTATTTATTCGCTAATGACAGCAAGACAGTTAATTTAAAATTGTATTTTGGTAAAACATTTTCAGCATTGTGAAAGAAAGAATTATTGGACAACAAAGATGCATAGAACTGTAAGTTGTTAATTTGATCTATATATGTAAAAAAAACTGAAACGAAAGAATATCACTATAAATCCATTGGAATTGAACTTTTGTATAAACTATGAAAATTAAAAAATAAACAAATTATAACCTATTTATTAAAGCATAATAGGAACCAAGATTTTTTTTATGTTATTGATAATTATATTGAACTATTTGCTATAAAAATATGATAAAATATTCATTTACATAATCAAGTGTTTAATAATTCTAGAACTGTTGGAAGTTTTAAATTTAATAATGTTTATCATCAAAAGAAAAAAAAACTGACTTTAATTGTGTTTTGCTTTAGTATATAGCTATAACATTTCTTCTGCTGATATAAGGAAAGAATTTTATGTATATATAAACTAATGGAAAAATGATGCAGGTGTGCTAAAAGTCATTATGAAAGGTCAAGGCAACTCAGATGGGTTTTGAAGAGGGTGATGAACATGATCCATAGATGTGAATTCTCACCATCACACACACATATATATATATATATATATATATATATATATCTGGTTGCCATATCTATATATATATATATATATAGAATGGCAACCAGATATTATGTGAAGTTGTATAGATCAGTGGTGAAATTGGCCAAATCAAAGATTATCCAAACTATTTGGTCAACTTGTGGGAGTTGAATAGATCATAGAAGACACTACTTTGGATAATGACGTGAATAAAATATGCTGAAAATTCTCAATCTACCATGATTTTTTCCATTTAAATAAGATGCTCATGTTTTATCAAGATGTTTACTAAATCAGTCATAATTTTATGCTGATATGTAACTGTTAGTTCATTGTGGTTAACATAGTGATGCTATAAAGTTTTAAGGTTTTCTCTTCTTCATTTATGGATTTATTTATTTTTTTTACTTCCACATTGGATTTTTTGAGCTGGAAGTACCAAAGAATTTAGATGTATGTATTTCATGATATAAAATGTATTTTTTGAAATAAAAAAAAATATAAATGGTTCTGTTAAAAAAAGGACTAGACTATGATGAAATGAATATAAATGAAGGTGAGACTTATTTTTGACTCATTAACAACATAATATTTAGTAACAAAATTAATTAATAAAACCTATATTACCCTTTTTTAACAAGACACATACTAACAATTATTTATAAAATCAATTGATGGCAATTCCAGTTCTCATGATTTATAATAGTAACATATGAACCCATTAGTTCAATTATATGTATAAAATAATAATTTGTATATTGATATGATGATACCTTTTTTTAAAATAAATAAATAACAATGTCATTTGTTTAGATTGGTATTAAAGATCATAAATTATTTTTTTTAGTATGATGGCATGAAAGGTAGAGACCTATGTATACCAAGAATGACCTATAGTTGATATTATTTTATGTATTTTTCTTTTTTTTGTGTTATTATTTTAATGAGATTGAGTGGAAGTGTAGGAATCATATTTATGGTGTTTTAAAATGTATATTTAAGTATTGAAATGTGTTATGTTAAGATAAAATAAATTTGTTGATTTTAATTGATCTTACATCAAGGATTATCTATAATTTGTTGAGAATACATCATTGAATTCATGTATCTCTTGATATGGAAATATATATGTAATAAGTATCCAATAAGTGTACTATATAAACCATAACATCAAGTCATTGCCATACCTGAATAGAGTAAAAATTCAGATTATGACTGAGTTTGAATTCTAGGGAATCTAATGGATTGACATAAAAATTGGGTAGATCCTGTGCATATTGCCAAATGAATGGGGGTTGAATGTTAGTAAAGATCCATCTTGGTTGTAGTGTTATTGGATCTTTCCAATTTTCTGTGGATGGAAGAATTCTTGTTTCAGCAAATGTGATGGGATGGATTTGGGTAAATGGTTAGAGATGGGTCAACACTCCATTACATTTTTGGAGCTTAGTTTCAATTTAGAATTACATTGATGGTGTTAAATTGTAGAGTAGTAATTTAACCATATTTGGAAAATTTGTGTTGTAGAAAATCTAGGGTTCTGAAGGTTAGATTGGATATTTGATTGTTGGAGTTTGGTTGGTTCTATTGCAAGTGTTGATGATGGATGGGGAATTTTTGTCATTGTCTTGAGGATGTGATATGTTCATGTCACTCATGACTAATTGATCTTATTCACTGCTCCAGCCCAAATTATGTTATTAGTTATCATGAAGCAGTTATCAGTAGTCCTGCCATGAATTTGCCTCTGAGACTCAATAAGAGCAAGGTAATGTTTCTTTTGATATATGTATAATATTAGCCTCTAAGACTCCCAAATATGAGCAAGGCAATATTTTTTAAATAGTAGCCCCTAAGACTTGGATGTAAGCAGGGCAGTGCAATAGTGTTTGCAGAAAATTATTATGGGTTGCAGTAGCTTAGAGAGACTGAAATGTGATGATCATCTGAGTGTTCATGGAATATTGTATACTTTAAGAGCAGTGATTGAATTCTTTTATCTATCTCAAAATTGTGAAATGCTAATCATTCTTTTGGCTGTCAGTATCTGTCGGATCTTTAGAGAAATGGATGAGTATATAACCTAAATATATATAGCTTATTCTTCAAGGACTGTTGATAGTACATTATTGGTCCATTATATTTTTTTTCTTGATGCCTACGTTTAAAGCCTTCTTACATCGATTTATTTCCCATTATGATTTTCATAATTTATTCATATTCCATTACATTTTGATGCCACAATGTGGTCGGCTATCTGTTTGTCTATTTGACGGTCCATTACAATACTTAACTGATAGTCAGTAGTGAAATTTTCTTATTATTGTTTCATCCATTACTTTGTTCATTCTGCATCTGCCAATTCTTCTATCTCTTCCAGAAATCAAGTCGGTTTAAACTCCAAAGTAAATTTTTAAACATTATTTTCTTTATAAAAGTCATTATGGAAACTCTAGATACCAGACAACTTTAAGCAAACATGTCAGGCGAAATTATAAAAAAGGTATATTTTTCTTCATTTTCTTCACTCATTTAAACATTAAATTAACACTATCATCTTTAAAATGTATGTATATGCTGATAATTTTAATCTACTGTTTGCTTATATCCTTTTTTCATATTACTAAGGAAAAAATGAAATTGTATGAACTTTCTAATCTTTTAAGGAAACTGTGTGAACTTTATAATTTTTTAAGGAAAATTATGCAGGAATGCTTAACAAAACCTATTTTTGACTGTCCATTTAGATTCTTTTCTAATTGTATAGAAGTCAAATTAAAATGGAAGAATGTGAGTATAATATTTCTATGCTATAAATTTGAATTATGCTTGTTATTCATGCCTATAGCTTACTTTAATAACAAAGTGAATGCATGGCTTATAAATAATTGATTAATTATTAGTATTTATTTAATATGGCATGTTAAAATCAAGTATAAGGACAGTAAAATTACATACTTTTTGTTCTCTTTGGTATGTCTTATTGTAGAAATATTATTGTTTAAGGAACTGTAGATCTTACATAAATGATTAATTAGCAACAGACTAAAATAATTATATTTGTGATAATTCATAATGTTAATGGGAAGCTGATGTTTACTTTTGGACATCTGCTAAAATCGTTGTTAAATTAAAATATTTCCAGGATTAATTGAATGATAAATATAAAGTGATACTTAGCTGAAACTATCTATCTATATCTCTGTTATTATAAACATCTATTACTGTGTGTGCTGTATTAGTGAACTCAAATTAGCTATTGCTAAAAAAAAAAACATTGGAGATCGCTGAATTAAATCTAAATTGTAAATGTCTAATTTATACAAATTTGTACTATGTTTACTAACACATACTCAGCTGGAATCATCATTCTTCTCTTTGTGTCATTTGGGAAACCTTATGTTTAAGAAAGAAAGAAACTTTACAAGTGATTTTTTTTAAGTTAAAAGAAGAGTAATGTTTTTTTGTGTATTGCTATTTATATACCATAGATAGATAGACAGATTTATTATTTGTTATTTATGTATTAGCTTATTTAATCATGCTATTTCCTTGACTTCTAGACCATCTCAGATTTGTGTATTTGCAAGTTGCGAATACGCTGGTAAACAGTTATTATTTGAATATGATTTCTTCTGTAGGTTATATATACATTTTATATGGGTTTATTAAATATATATATATATATATATATATATATATATATATATATATATATATATATATATATATATATATAGTCTCAAAGTGAGCACTTGGCTTTCAGGATAGCACATGCATAAAATAAGTATTGTGGCACAAATGGGAAAAACTTGTTGATAATAATTATTGCCATTTAAAAGTTTAAAATAGTGAATAGTTTGTCATGAACTAAAATTTTTTATTATTATTTCAGTTTACCATTAACATTACTGTAATATTTGCATATCATATAATTTGAAGTTATTTACACACTCTTATTAATGTGTATGTTCTATGCATTTAATTCACATAGTTAGTAAATATTCAGTTTTATAACTGTTTTTCTTTCTGTTAATTATAGATAATGCCGTATGCCAAAAGAATGGGAAAAAATAGTGTCATATCTGTGTATGTGTATTTATTTTTCAATGTACAGAATTAAATGGATAGTGTAGCTATGAGAAACAAAGTTATTCATAATATGTTCTATGTAGATTGGGATTGAGAACTCTCTCTTTTATTATATCCAAGTATTTGCCATGAGTGAAATATATTTCTAGATTGCATATGTATGCATTATAAAAATGATATTTTATAAAGATGAGTAGTTTATGTCCCTTTATTCTGGTGGTAAGACTATGTTCTACACTGATACTATACCTCAAAGTAGGTGGGGATTCATTATTTGTTATTAGATTTATTAGTCAAGAAGCTTGTGTATTCCTCATGTGCTTAAATTTTTCTTGAATATTTATCTTTGTGTTATCATAGAATCATAGCTATATGGAATGCAGTTGGTGGATAAATAAATAATAAGATTAAATTCTTTATTGAATATTAAAGCAGAAATAGTGTTATATTTGTTGTTTCGTCTATGGTAATGTCTGAATTATAACACTTAATTAGTAATTCATAAGAATACTGATAAAATGTCTGATTTTGTTTTTAATTATAGCATAGAATGTGGCACACACGTAATGCAAATAATCTCGAGGACATGAAAGTATAATATTGTTAAATGAATATATCGGGAAGTAAATAGTTTGAATTGTATCCTAATAATTTACCACAAGCCTTAAATCATCAAGTCGTCAGAATGATTATTATTATTTTTTTATTATTTTTGAATGTGTGAATAGCGTAGATACTTAAATAAATTATTTAATTGAGCTATTTAAGTTATTTTCTTACAGCCAAGTTTATTGATTTGTTTTATCTTAATAATTAGTGTGACCTCTTAAACTTGTATATTTGTACCCGTAATATGATATTTAATTTACCCACTGTTGTTTGCTAATAATAAATAATTGTTAGGGTTAATTAACAGGCCAAATATATTCGGAGTGAGAATAAGAGGGCAGTATTTACTTATTAATTTATATCTTGTAAGTGTCTAGTCAATAAATAATAGATGATAAAATATGTAACAAAAGAAATATCAAACTCACATTAGTAATGTACGTCTAAATTTAAAAATTAGGACAATTATCCCAATGTGAGCTAATTATATTTATTTCAATTGCAATTGTAAATAAATGCTTTATTTATTATTTAAAACTTTGTCTCCAGTTGGTCTTATATGCATTCCTATTTTAGTTTTCACATTCTACACATCTATTACAACATAAGTACATTACTTTGTAAATTTGATAATAAATGTACTGAAATCTGATGATATTGTTCTCTTGATCCAAACATTATATATGAAATACTTTGCCATTTAGTAAACTTATAAAGAGGTCACATACTTAGTTATTATTAAAACAATGATGAGAGATTAAAAGGTACCATAGTTCCTTCGTTATCTAATTGCTAGTGCAGTGAAACATCACCCAATTCATTCCATCATCATCATCATCATCATCATCATCATCATTATTATTATTATTATTATTATTATTATTATTATTATTATTATTATTATTATTATTATTACAATAGTTATAATTTATTGTGTAATAAAATTTCTTTAATCAAATCGTATTAAAGATTCCCTGAAATCTGATTGCCTAGTTCCAAATTAATATCAGTTATGTATTTAGACTAAGACATACTAGATAGTGTAGTTATTCAATATTATGGTTTTGTGTTAAAGTTATATTATAGTTAATCTATGAGTGTATTTAGATAATGGAAGAAATCAAACAAAAATTATAGTTTATTATCTTGAATAATTAAAACTTTATTATTTTTTATCATTTGGTTGATTAATAAATGAAGAATGTATTTCATTTTAATCATCAATAATATTTCTTCCTTCATTTATTTATATTCTGGATATTTTAAAACAATCTTTAACCCTCCTGGGAGCTAAGCTATAAGTCAGGCATAAGTTGAAGAGTCTCAGTATTAATTCAAAGCAAAATATAAAAAGTTAACTTATTCTATTCATTAATAGAATTGGCACCCTAAACATTTGCTCCTATAATGTGTATGATCAGTGTTGAGTGTAAGGGTGACAGTATATATTGTATTCTCACTTCCAGGAAATATGTAATAACCATAAATTAATCTAGCTCAGATAAATAATTATGTTCATCTAAAATGTATCTAAGTCAATAATAACTATATTCTTTAATACTATCAATTAGTAAACTAGCTTAACTAATAAATAATAATATATTTCTGTTTTATAAATTAAATAAATAAATATCTAATAAAATCATGAGACTATGAAGTGAGTTTACAAGTGGTAAAATGAATACATTAATCCAATATCCTACAGGATATCACTTTAATGGCATAAGAATACTATCCTTACTCTTATTACTTAAATACTACATCTATAGTACTCCTACATCTTTAATCAAAATTAATTAAGTAAATGATTCTTAACAAATTAATCTGGATATCTCTATTAAAATAATTTAGCTCAAGTTATCTCAGGGTCTTTTAAAATAATTATAAAATAATTATAACTTTTGTAATCAAGTATGATAAGGGATTTAATATCATTCTTAACTACATCTAACTAAAACTAATATTAATAAAATAATAATATTAATCTTTAATCTATAATTTAATCTCATATCTTTTCTACTTCTAATATTATTCATGTATATCACATAATAATAATGTAATGTAATCTTCTATTATCCATATGATGTCTTAAACTAACATATATGGTATGATATTATAATCTGAGAATATGTGGCAATCATTAATAATATAATTCAGTGTAAATATTCTGTGTTTATTCTATGACCATCATAATAATATAATACATGAAACTTCTTAAATAAAACATATCCATAAAACATTATAATTCTTAAATAATTTTATTTATGCTGTGCAAATACTATGTCTTAATTATAATTATCTGTGATTATGTAATTGTGATGTGGAGAAATTGAGTCAACACCAAGACTTATAAAACAAGTTTAACAATTTTATTAACATACTTAACAAAAAAATTATTTACATTATTTACAATCTGAAGGAATTCTGTTTATTCACATTTATGTACTTTCCCAACAGAAATGAAATAAACTAAAATATAAGCTACATAACATTCTTCTTAAAAAATATCTGTTAATTTCAAAATATTATTATATGATCTTTATTACATTTATTAAATTTTATTAATTCAATATGTTCTAAAAATATAAGATAATTATTTCAATATGAACTTATTCTTGTTATTTAATCCTTTTTAAAAAATAATTTTATTATTCCATATAGTCATTCCTCAATAAATAATGATGTGAATGACCTTGATTAATAGCATACAATTAAACTAAACTGCTTACTAATCATTACTTTAGATTTCAAATATAATATATGTATTAGTATGCTATCATAAAATTACTTTTATAAAACTTATAACTACTTATATTCATTAAACACTATTTAGTTTATTATCTTTGCTTGTAAAGAAAAATATGCATTATAAGTATGTCTTTGAAAAATACTTAATAATTAAATAATATCATTATAAACCCCCTTTTAATTATCAATTATTTATTTTTATATAAAAAAAATATCATTTTTAAATATGAAAAGTTTTATGATTCTTTCACTGATAAAATCATGTTCTTATAATATTTATATTTCTTTTTACTTTAAATAACATAACTTATCCACTTCAATAACAATTCTGGATTTCCAAACTTATTCATTATTTCGGATTTTAAAATACCATCCTTTACGATGTAATCAAGAAAATTTTCATAATAAGTAAACAAGTAGGTATATGGAATAAACTATAACTTTAACTTAATAACACCTTTATCAACTAATCACCATGGCCACAATATATAAGAAATGAGGTATGACTTATTTGTCTAATAACCTCTACTACTAAATATAATGTCCAGGCTATTTATTTGGCACTATGGCACATTAAAGTTTAACACACAGAAAACAAACACTGCCATAAATATATACAAGCTATAGTACTATGTTATCTATACTTGCATAATCATCACTATAGTCTACTCTTGTTTCCATATAAATAAACCCTACATACAATATTATCTTGGTGTCATTTAACCAAAAACTAAGATATTATCATTAGAGATCTATCACTTTACATTGCTGAATTCATTTCCACATTTCTATAACAATAAATAAATTCATGTTTTAAAATAACAATCTAACTGACAAATAAGACAATATTATTTCATCTTTTGGTAACTCTCAAACTTAAGTATAAACAATCATCATTAATGTCATATTTTAATACTTTAATCACTTAAAATAAACATTAACTTCAGTTATAATAGAATCATATACTTATATTTCCCTTATGTTTAAATATCTTTATGATATCAATAAAAGTATGCATATTCTTTAAAATGACTAAACAAATGATAAATTATGTGTAGGTATTGTGTTTTATATACATCCCCATACATTCACACAAAATAATAAAATACATAATAAAATCATCAATATTTTACATTATTACCATAAGTAATCTCTTCTGGAAAGTACTCAGTTGATGTCTTTTGGATCATGAACTAAATAAAACAATTTAATTATCATTTATTCCACATTATCACACTTTTAAATATATTAAGTTTTTTTTAAAAAAAATTATTAAAGAGTTTATTTCTTTACAATAACAATTTAATCACTAGGTTAGTAAATAATTTAATGTTCTATGTTCCTACTCTATCTCTATACTGTGAATAAGCATTAATATTATTTTTTAGTAAAAAAAATAATTTAAAGTTATATTTACAACAGTTCCCTTAAAACTTCTTGAGATGAAATGTTCTTTTTTTCTCAAAACATTTATTAAACTAATTAATATGGGTGATATATTACAAATATGGATAATGAACAATTACAATATTAGATGAGTTATGGAACTAACATTATTGAGTTAAACAGGGTTAGGTATTTAGTGGTTAAGTTCTTTGTTAACTTTATTAGAGAGTCTGATATAGCTTCCATGTCTCTTGAAAAATGAATGTTGTGGCAAGAGTTTTGTCTCTTTGTTTAATTTTCTCTATGCTCTGAATAAATAATGAGTTTTCATCTGGCTTGGGATGTTGGTATTGTGCCTTGCACCTTACAATCCAAATGGCATAGGTGATGAAAATTGACAGCCTGATTGTAGGGATATCTCTTCCACAAATGCATTCTTTTATATTAAGTATTTTGTAGTAATCTATCTTTGAATTGTTAAATATTATTGTTTTAATATTACCTAGACCCATGCATGTTTTAATTATGTGGTCAAATGTTTCCTGATCCCTGCCACAGCTGTGGCAAATTGATTGGACTTTGGTGATAGATGTTTTATATCTGAGGAACCAGTTGATTGGCATGGCATCCAGATTAATTTTAAGTAAGTAATCTAAGTATTTTGGTTCTAGAGACCAATACTTGAATAGGGTAATCAGCTTGTGATTAGTTATTCCTAATCTTGTAGAAGAGATTTGATTATTTTGTTTAAGGATGAGATGGGCATCCCACAGCTTAATCTTGCCTTGATAGTTGTTATGGGCATTTGTATTTTGTTGCATTGTTGACAGGATTAGGTGGTCAAGCCAGCTTAATTTTTTTTTGGGGGTGGGGTGTTAGTAGGAATTATGGATTCGGTGATCTGGTCATGGCCATACTTTTAGACTAAATTATATATCAGAGTGTGTGATTTCTGATAGTTTATTGAAGTGATGGAATGTAGAGACATTCCATTTAATATTTTGTTTTCCTGCATGTTTCTCATGCTGATGGAAACAGTTTGCCCTTTCCATAGTAATCTTGAGCAATATTGCTCAATTTTCTTGATGAATGTTTTATTTGCATTCATCATTGGCAGGTATTATGCAATTTTGCTGTAAATCTTTATATTTAGCAGTGAAACCTTACCATAGAGCGAAAGGTATACCTTTGAGTGGGTCTTAGTGATCTGGTCTGTGGACTGGATGATTTTTGCCTGAAGTTCTTTAGACATTGCTGATTGTGATTTTAAAATATTAAATCCCAGAAAATTTCTGTGGTTCAGCTTGGAAGCGCGATTTGATTTTTTTTCGAGATAGGATAGACCAAGCTGTGGATTTTCCTGTATTTATTTTTAGGTCTGATAGATTGGTATATTTGTCCAATATTTTATATAGAGTGTTTAGATATTTCTGAGTTGGCAGAATGATCAAGACATCATCCATGTAAGTGACTGCCTTGATTGCTCTTTTGAGTCTGGGTATATATACTCCAGGTAGGTTATTTTCAATGTCTTTAAGAAGTGGATTGATGTAGCAGGCAAACAGGAGAGCACTGAGTGGAGATCCTTGTGGGATTGAAGTATTTGGAGTAAAACTGTTTGTATATACTCCATTGAGTGATATGTGAATTCCCCTATTGTGTAGTAAATTGTCCAGTATCTGAATTATCTGGGAGGGAACACCAAGGCCCTCCAAAATATTCAGGAGTGTGCTGATATTGACTGAGTCAAATGCCTCAGATATGTCAAGTTGTATGGCAATGGGCTTGGATTTTCTGTTGGTTCTGATGTAATCCAAGAGTATTTTGGTTTCACCAATCATCGTGAGTGCTGATGAGCCTTTTTTGGCATACTGAGAGGGCATGATATGACTCAGGATTTTATGTTGTATCTTATCTTTAATGGCACCCTCTATAATCTTTATTAAGAGTGGAGACATGGATATGGGTCTTATGTTGTTTATATCAGTAGGGTCTTTGCTCTTTTTGATAAATGGCACCAATGCAACTGGATATAAATTTTTAATGAACCTTTGCTTTTGTGCAAGATGGTCAATCATTAACATGATGATTGGGACAGTAAAATTGCTTAAGTGGGAGAGGAGAAATTTAGGTATCCCATGCATTCTGGGATGGATGCTGTCTGGAAGAGAGCATAGTTTGTTTTTAATATCTTGGACTGTGATCAAATGATCATCACTGGATGAATGTCTTGTCCAATCATGATCTACTGATGAGTTGTGTTTTTTTAATTTGTTTTCAAAGTGTAGTTTAATTTTTTCAAGCATGTGGTATCCAGTCATGCTAGCCCTGATGTTTAATTAGTATTGGAGTATTTTGTTTTTTCTGTCACCCCAGTGCCCACCTGAGATATCCTCTAGTCCAACAATATTGAGGAGCCAGATATATCTTGGATCTTTTCAGAGACACATATTCAGCAAGGGCTTTTTGCTTTGCTTTATATTCATTCTTAAGTGAGATGATGTCATCTATCGAGTTGCTTTCGGTAGATAACTGTGTAAGTTGAGCATTAATGTTCTCTAGGTCCTTTAATAATGAGGTTGGGAACTTTGACCTGTGGGAATACTGGACTATTAGAGTTTGCAGAACTCCCACTAGTGCAAACCAAGCCTTCTCAGGTGGTCTTGAAAGTATATCTATTTTCCTAAATAGAATATATACCTCTGATGGGATGGCTTGTTATGTTGGCCTTTGTTAGCATTCTAATTGTTTTGTTGTGATTCAGTTGTGTGAGGTTATCAATTTGCATTGAGATGACCACTGCAAAGTGGTCAGAGAATGCTACAGGCTGAAGCACTGCTTCCATAATGTAGTGAAATTCGGATGTGTAAAAGACCAGATCTATCAAAGATCTGTGTCTTCTGGTATAGAATGAAAAAGCACTATCTGGAAAAAAACCTTCCCCGCTAAGAAAGCCTCTATTCAGAAGATGAAGGTATTTATTGACAGATTCTCCATAGGAAGTGTTAAAATCCCCAACAATCACTGTTGGCCAGCTACTGGTGGAGATTATCAGGTTGATGCTATTAACTATTTTAATATATGAACTGACATTGTTAGGAGTGTATATGTATATAGCACTAAAGGTGGTAGTTCCATATGTGAGTTTGATAGATATTATATTTTTGTCTGTGTAAATAATTTTAAAACTATCTGGAGCATTTTTACTATTTATAATTATGCCTACTCCTCCAGCTGCTACATTACTAGTGCTAAACTGAGTGTAACCCAGTTTGGATAGTTCTTCCATGATAATACTGCTGGAGTTTATGTGATATTTAGTTTCTCCCATGAATAGTAAATGTGGTAGGTTGTTTTGAAACCAGTGTTTTATGGCATATACACGGGCAGTGAAGTTGATACCTCTTATATTCAACCCCACAATCTTACAAGTAATAGTATGCACTGTGTTGGTGACTGCTATAGATAACCGCAAGTGGGTTTATAGATGGTGAATTGGTCTTTGTTCTTATATTTGGTCGGAGGACTTGAGAATCTTCTGAAAAGGTTGGTGTTAAAAGATTGACAGATTCACATGTGTCTTCTCTATCTATTCCATTTGATGGGTTTGGAATTATAGGGTTACTTGTCTTTCTTATCTTCTTGATACTGCTTGTTGTGCTAGATTTAATAGTATTTGCTGGAGCTATGGAACTACAACCTCCATCTTCTGAGTCTGCCTTTTGGTTTGTGAAAGATTTTCTTTTATTGTTTATAATTATGGATTGTGTAAGCTCCATTTCAGTTTCATCATTAGGTTTAAACTCAGATTCAATGTGTGTTTTGTTTTTACAAGACGACTTCTTAATTATTTTGTTTTGAGTCTTGCCTCTATTGAAATCTGGTAAATAGTTTTGCAAAGTTAGCATTTTATCCTGATTGTTGGTGTGTATCAGATTGTATGGCTGTTTTTGATTGTGTGTAGCTGTGTTTAAATCTTTTGGTTTTATCTTTGTTGGTATAGGTACATTGTTACTTGAGAACTTTTGTGTGTTTTGTTTGTTTGTGGTATGTGGTAAGTTTAATGAAGTTTTAAAACTTAGTAATTGGTTATCTCTTTGAAGTGAATTGGTTGTGTTAATATTTTGGTCTATTGAGAAACACTGCTTATCACTTTGGTTTGTTTTGGGTAAGGGTTGCACATTTTGATCTATTTCCAAACATTTATGGTTTTGGTTGTTTCTTTCTCCACACTGGGAATAATTCCTTGTCATGCACTCTCTGATCAAGTGTGTTCTTTGACCACAAGCAAAGCATTGGGGTCTTGCTCCCAGAAATGTAAGAATCATAGGAGCTCCCTTGAAACTGATGGTAGTGGGTATATCTGTAGGTTTAATTCCTTGTTTCAGATGCAATTCAAACACAGCAGTGTTAGATAATATTGCATCACCAGCCCTATCTTCTGGTAAATATACAAATTTGTATATCTTTCCAAATGGGCTGAGGGTGCTTTGAAGCTGATCTTCTTCAAAACCAGAAATGCAGTTTTTTATCTTGCCAGATAATGCTGATGTTTTATTGAAGTCAACATAGCAAATAAAATGGTTATTGATGGTTCTATTGTTGACTTTGAAATTATTTCTTTCGGCCCAAGTTTTGAACTCAACCGCTATATAGCGGTCATTGGGATGTGTTAGTATTCTGTGAATGCCCACACCCATAGATCCTTCTTTGATCATTGCACAGAATGAGTCTATGGGGAATTTGATAAGTGAGCAGTTAGGGTCTGTGATGGCCATGACGAGACTCTTTTCACTATTATAATTGAGCAGTGATTTAAGCAAAAGATTAGTGATGGTTCTATTAAATCGAAATGATAGATGATTATATTGGTCTTCTTCATAGTTGTCTGTTGTGAATATGTATTTATCTGTGGATATATTAGTGGGTTGTTGTTTGTTAAAATTATCTTCCATGAGATCGAGTAGTGTTGAGTTAGTTGGGTTTACCCATAACACATTTTTAGTTACTGTTGTGTTGTGATTTCCTGAGCTAGAATAGGACGAGTTTTTATCTGTTACTCTTATTTTTGCTATATTAGCATATGTGTTTCTATTTTGTGCACTAAAGCTTGGTTGTGGTTGATTTATATGTGTATTATTTTTATTTCCTTGAGTATTATCGTTTAAATCTGTTGCAATATTAGATTTTCCTCAATACGTGCAAGTATTGATGGGGTCTCCTAGATTTCTGTTTCGCACCCCTGTCGGTAGTGCTTGTTTTCCTGAAGGTTTAACATTACTATTTTTCCTGATTAATATGTCATTATTTCCTGTGGATATGCTGTGAATTATTTCATTGTTTGATGATTTTAAAATAAATGTGTTATTACTAATTTGATTTTTGTTGTTTAATTTCGGTTTTGAGTTGTGATTATTCTCTGATGGATGATCTTTCTTCATAAAATCTGCGCTGCCGCGACCGATGGCTTCATCCCGGCCACAGCAAGTGTTGGATCTAATTTCATAATGGTTAACTTGATTTTGTGAATTATTGTTGACTAATTCCTGACAATAATTGGAATTTTGTTTTATATTTTCTTGTTATTTTTTTCCTCAATAAAAAGTTCATTAAAGGAAGTGTCTTTTTCTCCTGGTACAACATTATTCATCACACTTTTGATGCCAAAACTATGCATGCTCTGATATTTCACATTGCAACACAAAATTCAAGATGACTGTTCTAAGCTAAATATGGTAAGTTTATTTTTTACTTCACAATATCCGGATTGATGTAATTAATTATTCTTTATCTCCAAAATTTTAAATAATTCATGCATTCCATTGCTATGTGAATATAATATTAAAATACTTTTGATATTCTTTGTTAAAACAATTTCCATATTCTTGTAACTTTTATCCATATTTCCTGATGTTCTATGTTCTCTGATACAATAAATAAAATTCCATAAGTAATTTTTGGAAAACCTATTGTATGTCCAGCATACACTAATTTTTCACTTTAAATATTTTTTAATATGATATAAATCATTTTTGCAAACAATCTTAATTTTTATATCCTTCTTTAAAAACTCCCAGTTTTAAAATTTTTTATAATATTTCTTAAGAAAGAAATATCTTAGCATCTGAAAATAATTGTCTGATCAAATTTAAAGAATTTTTTCCTTTTTACAAGCACTTTACTATCTTGTTTTTAAATAAGCTTTTTGAATAAAAAAACATTTCATATCTTTTTACTTTCCATTTCTGCTGAAGTTTTTTATATCTCCTCCATGAAGTTCCTTTTATGAAATTGAATAGGCAAAATTATGTGCCTAGTATGAAAATAATAATGGAACACCTCCATCAATAAATTTAAATTCAGTGACAACCGTTCCATGTTTAAGTTAATGATAAATTAGATAAAGTAGATTAGCACATGAGGAAACACTTATTTTTAGCCTCACATCTCCATATCACAATCTTATAACAATAAATTACTGTACTTTTAGAAATTTAAATGAAATAAAATTGATTATTATTCTGCCAATTAATTTACCAAAGTTGTAGTAACATTAACAACAATATAACGGTATAATGGTATAATAGTGAACTGGAAATTTTCTGCATATGTGTTTTATACCTGCCCAAACTACACATTTTAATTGGTTAATTTCAACAATGCTTACTTCCAACCCTGGGCAACGAACACCAGATTAAAGTTAAAACTAATAATAATTTATTAAATATTTATTTTTATCATATTATTCAATTCTTAATTAATTTTCATATTTTATTCACATTTAATAAATACTTTAAAATAACCTTTAAAAAATCACCCTACAATATTTATTACTATTACTACCCTTATTTTAAGCATAACATATTTATTCTCAACATAAAACACAAATCTGATTTTATTTATTATATTCACTTTAAAAACCTAACCTAATATTTATAACAGATAATATTATTTTATTCTCAAGCATAGATGTGAATATTACACGTCACATGATTTACAAAAATAAATGAGATGCTAATAATTTAAATGAAACTAAAATAAATAATTTAATTTATAAAATATTACGTAAAATATTATAGAAAAATTTAAAACAATTATTTTAATATTATAAAGTCAACTATGCATTTTTCTCCCACATTACTACTTTCAATTAAATGATTTTAAAATATAGCCATTAAATACAATTATTATTATTAAATAATCTATTTGTTTAACTTTAAAGTACTACTTTTAAAATTTACTTTAATCATTTATTTATAAGATTTATTAAATCAGTACTTACTATGGCCAGTTTTCCCAACCATACAATCTTATAATGATTTTTAGTTAACTGTTTTCTTCCAAATACTAACATAATATTATACACCAATTATTTTACTTGCCCTACCTAGATTATTAAAAGATCATCAACACATAATATACATCATCCCTTACTTAACTATTTTCCAGTAAATTGATAGATATAATTCTGTCTTACCTAAACAAAAGGGTACAATATATATATATATTGTGCTGGACAAAAGCTTTAGACTTGCATATACTGAACGCAAGGGCGCCACTAGTCTGAAATTAGGAACTAGACATTTATTTTTAAGGGGTTACAGGATATGTGAATCGAATGCACCGGACTAGCTCAATCAAGCAAATGAGATCTATGTTTTGTTCAGAGTTGGAAAGGTAGCAACAGAAAACAAAATCAACTAAGTAAATGAATAAATAAATAATTTTATTATGGGTATGGTTAAATAAACATAAATCTAAATAATAATCTTTAAAGCACACTTAAAATATGTACTACACATACATTCGTCAAAATTAAACTAAAATATTTTATATGGTTTTGAGAGCGATTTTCTGTGCATGAAAGAGTGCAAGATACTGACAGTAGCAGAAGTATTAGTAAGTATACAGTGATCTCACGTAAGAAAAGGGAGGTTAGCTTCCTGCTTATAACCCATAGTTAGGAAAAGGCTGGATCTCCGTATTTGAGATTTATGCAAACTTATGTTGAAACCGAAGAAATGCAAAGGTAACTTCCAAAACATTAATAATAATTAAAGAGTGTTGAAAGTTATTACTTTCAATCGATTGCCCTCCCTCTGAGTGAGACAGGCTAGGAGATCACAATCTACCTATTGAGAGGGTTAAAACGATCGTATGTGCCCCTAATAAATGAATTGGAAGCGTGAAAAAATACAACTAAAAACTATTATATTTCATAATAGTCTATTATAAATAATTAAAGTTTCACGGCATAAGTAGAACTAATAATAAAATGGGTCACAAGCCAAAAGCCAATTAAATTAGTCTGTAATATCCAGACTGCTTTCTATAATAAAAAGGAATGTGAGATTAAAATAAACTACTATCTTACTTACTAAGACTTAAATAGGATGGACAGTAATAGGTAACTAGCACTCATTAAAAAAGAAAAACCAATATCAAGCACACAGAAATCGAATTACATAAGATACAACTTGAAAAATATTTATATTTAAAAAAGGAAGCACATCTAAGACAGCGTTATTTAAATTGCAAAAATGTAAGGTACCTTAATTTATTTAAATGCTAGTGCACTAGACTTCTTAAGTATATTTTGTTGCTCTGGATTCACTGACGGTAGGCTTGAGCAAGTTGGTTAGTGGTTTCTTTGGAGCCAGTTCTTATGGCATTTTAGGCAGTTAATGGAGACACAGGATGTCTGAACCTGTCCTGGTGAGAAGCTTAGCACATCATGGTAAAGAAAATATTCTTGCTGTAGTTTTAATGTTCATTCTAGGTAGAATAATTACCAGATCAGCTTTCAGAATATGCAGGAATTGTTCTTTCCAAATTTTTTGATAGGAATAGTTTGTGCAAGTATCTCTCATAGTTGGTGGAAATATTCAGAGGTAGTGCAATTCTCCCTTTCAGAGTTGGGGTCTGTCTTCTCGAGCTGGTGCAAGGATTCTAGATCATGCAAGTATTGAAAGCTAGTCAAAGATAATCCAATGGCCTGATTCAGCCTGTTATATCTGAATCATATCTCTAAACTAATTACAAAACTTTTTCTTTTTAATTAAAATTTAAAAATTCACTATCTAGATAATAATAGTTATCTAATTAATGAAATAAATTGCCCCTTACAGATCTAGGAATTAACTAATGAAAAATTATTTTCTTTTTGTTTTCTTTCTTTTTAATTATTCTTATCAATTTAAATCCCAAATCTGAAAAGCAATTTATTTTTACACTTTACTTTTGCATAAATTTAACAAAAAAGTAATCTTAGTTTTTTTTCAAAATTAAAATTAAAAACCAAATATAACTGTGGTATTAAAATATAATTCCCACACACATACATATATTTGTACAAGCATTAAAAAAAAAACTTTTAATCAAGTTTTACAAACGAAATCTTATATAAAAATTTATTTCATTTTCTTCACCCCTATAAAACTAATTTTTGTAATGGTGTCTTAAACATCCATTACAATATATATATATATATATATATATATATTGTTGATGACCAGCTAATGGCCACCGAAGGCCAGTGCCCTCTCAACTACCTATCGTGTATGAACACGTTGCGGCACTAAAAATTGTAACCATAAATTGTGATGGCCAGCTAATGGCCATCGAAGGCCATTGCCCTCTCAACTACCTATCATGCCGAACATGTTGCGGCACCAAAAATTGTAACCATTTGATTGTGCGGTCCCAATTACGTAACGTAAGTGCACTAGGAATTGTAACTTCGATCACTAATCAATTCCTGCTGTACATTGTCAGCTATTAAGAGCTGTATCCAAAAGCATATCATGCTATCTATTTAATGCACCAAAGACCACAATCAACATCTGGAGCAACTTACCATAGACCAAACTAATGATCTAACATAAACTTTTTACAATTTATTTGATCGCAGCCAGGGTATACCATGAAGACCTATCATAGTATTATTATAAAACACATTAAACAAATTATAAGTGCAATGTTATTACTTTTAAACCTTAATTTGCGATTTTTATGGTATGCGACCCTATGGCCGACCATGTACAAGATGGCATAATTTGTGGAATTACATAAGATTATGAAATTTTAAACCATCTATATGATTTTTAATACAAATGCTAGTCCAGGTAAAGCTTTGCAATAAATAAACATAAATACTTGGGTTCTTTTTTTATAGTTTACTATATTATTGAGACTCTTATTATACTGATAAATGACAATTTAAAAACGTTAAGTAAATATATTCAATCATGTCATTATTTGGTAAATCTGTTCACAAGTTTAATAATTAATTTGTATTTTATACTAGAATCAACTACGCAAAGCCACAATGATGGAAAAGGTAAATGGGATTTTATTGTACCTTACTCATCATAAACTACCAAAGACGAAAAGCATCTAAATGTTTTCTCAAAAAATATTTATAAACTCTTATATCATGTTGACGATAATATGTAATTCAATGTATGCTCTTCAATGTATGCTCTATCCAAAGTTTATGATTTCTGATGTTATGAATGACACATAGCAACGGCACAGTAAGTTTAATTATAAATCAACGTTTATTTACAAATTTATGAACAATAAGTAATTAATTTCAATATTCTAAATAAAACATAAATAAACAAATAAAATAAATAAATGATAATTCCATTGACTTTCTTCAATAACATCTCATAGGTACAGTTTTAAAATCTAATCATACCTTATTTCAATCTAATATAATGAATATTGATGAGATTATACGAAATTCAGCATCAAACTCATGAAATATTTAACGTCATTTCCAGATTCAATAAATCCCTACTGTACACCTATAATAATATAATAAATAATATGATGTCTGTATGATTTAGCTATAATGTAATCATTAATTAAAGTGACAATTTAAACTTACGTTCCGGTAAATAATAATCAACCAACAGTTAATTATTATGAAGTACTTGAATAGAATGTCCTGCTACCATTTAATAATCTAACCGATAAATTATGCTTACAAATGAAGAAGATGATTTAGCAGATTAACTAAAATACTTTGCCCAACTTATATCTGTGAAGCAAAGCATATTCCTGTGGATGCATTCATCTACACGTAGGAATTAAATAATACTAAACGTTTTATGTATTTAAACACCATCATAAAGTAATACGTATAATCACACAATTCCGCGGATTAACCACCAGTGCAGGAATGTGTGTAAAATACAAAAATGGCAATTAAAATAATCTACGGATTAACCACCAGCACAGATTAAAGCCCTTTAACATTCTAAAACAACATTATTATTTACTTCACATTAAAGTGCAAAATCATCCTCCTCAGTTCTTCTGACTATTCAGAATACACTAACACTTTAGCAAATGTGGGTTCTTGCATAATAAAATGTTACGCTAATCAGGACAACTAATGTACTACTTATCTTGCTTAAAATAAACCTGTGTAATATAATATAAGTAATATTGGCATAGGAATATAAATCTGGAAAGACTCACAAAACATCTCACAAAGATTGATATATCTCATGAATTCATTTAGTACTTTTAAGCTTTTCCGCAAACACTATTCTCTTGAATAAATATTTTATTCAACCCCTATTAATTTAAACCTAACAAAATATAACTTATGAACTTCATATGCGAGTTCATATAACGATAAAATTAAATTAATGTATTATTCATTAAATATATAAAATTTAACGGTGTGTGTGTGATAAAACTAAATGTAAAGCATTTTATAGTTCAATACATGAATTTTAGCAGATGTGTGTATCACAAATTGGATTGTATAGCATTTTATAACTCCTAAGGTGATCCGTGGAATCCATGTACGATGTGTAGAATAATAAGTATACGAGGTAATAGCTATAACTGTAGTTAAATTCCATACATGCAATTCTATCCATTTGATTAGTTATTATAAGCAATGTTAGATTAATGATGTTGTGTGGCTACCTAAACATGAAACAATTTTAAAACATGATACGCAGAATTTAAATGAAAATGTTTTTCATAAAGTTATTAATCTCTACATTTCTCTATCAAAAGTGTTCCAAGTCTATCACATCCATGCAAGTATTTATTTATCCACGCGTTAATCCAGGAATACTAATTACAGCAATTAATTTATTCATTTCAAACCGACGATAAAATTATAAAATAGCTTTGATTAATTATTTGAAAACTGTTTATTATCCAAATGTTAAACAAATTAACTAGCAAATATTACTGGCATTGTAAAGTTAAATATCAATCAATATTATATTTTATTAGAATTAAAAAACGGAAATATTAAAATATTTTGATAACTTTAACGTTTTACTTTAACTTAAAATTCTTCCTTTTTAAAAAACAAATTTTCATATTCATAAAACTTCTGTAATTAAAATACTTATTTAATTTTTCCAAATTGTAGAATAATAAATATTTCAAAACATACCAAAATCTTGTATTTAATTCTTTCAAACTTAAACTGGGAAGCTCCGACATCTTAAAAATGTAATATTGGAAAATTTATTACCGGTGATTCGATCCACTTGGCCAGCCGACTTGAACAGACTTTTAAATTTAGCAATTCATCTTATAATTGATTACCACTATGTTATATTTACGTTTATAGCAAATTTTGTGGTAATCTGTTTACTTATAAACTATTTTAAAATAAGCTTATCAAATTTACACCATTTGCCTTTACCATTTTCTTTTCTTTCTCCCCTCCAAAAGCAAACTATCAGATGATCTCCCCTTAAATTCGCGCTCTTTTCTTTTTACATTGAGATGCATACGTAATTACTGTATTTATTTTTAATAATTAATTTTAATTGAACAAATGGTTTTTTAATTCAATGGAAATAATAATTTAAGATCATTTTAAACAAATAAAAATAAAATATTATTTTTTAATACTATTTTACCAAATTTTAATGTGTTGTCAAAGTTTAAAAAGTTAAACGTTTTGATGTGAGTTAGTATATGGGAAGAGGCAAATTTAAATTTATCAAAATAATATAAGAGAGTAATCTGTTCAAAGTGCAGCTCAAGCCAATCAAATCACCAAAAGAAGAAAGAGAAATTTTTATACTAGTTACATCAGTTAATATATTTTATACTAAAATATATGGTTACAATATATATATATATATATATATATATATATATAACCATATATATATATATATATATATATATATATATTGAAGTAGTTGATCTGATGCTCAGATCGAGCTTCACAGCCTCCTTACAATCTCCTAGCACCAAACAATGTTTAAACCCCATCCTTCCACACATATACATATTTACTAATATGTTTTGCTTCTGCTTAAATAACTGACATAGATATATTTATATCATAATGCAAATAAATTTAACAAACAAATATTTAATGTTATTTTAATGTGTATGCGTGCATAATGGATATATATATATATATTTTCAGTGTGGGGAGATTGCATATAAATCTAATAAAGTCATATTATTCATGTATATTAAAATTCATATACGTAAATTATTATTTATATATTTAATATTAGCGGTCAAAAAATGATGCAATTCTTTTAAGAAGTTTATCAAAAACAATAACCCGGAAAAGCCCATTAGTTACAATTAAACTGTTACAATTTTAATAGGAAAGTAAAAACCCATTAGTGGAAATTTTATACATTCCAAGTTGTTTTAAAATCATAAGACTTATTTTAAAACAATCATTTGAGAAATTTGTAAAAAGATTGCATTGTTTCCAAAAACTTATTAAACAAAAGATATCCAGTCAGCAGACATCAGCTCTGCTAAGTGCTTAAATTGTTTCAAGTCCAGCAGCTAAGTGTTTAACTACATAATCAGAAAAAGGATATAAATACTGCTGGATTTGAAACCAAAAACAAGAAGACAGCCATAAAATAATGATGGTAAACCCAATCCATGTTGGTTCAACTTTCAATTCAATGTGCAGTGAGTAGGGGAAATTTCACATTCTCCTCTGTTCCAACATGCTCATTCCCATAATAAAAGCTCCAGATCCAGTACCTATGAACTTTCCAATGACTACAGATGAAATAAATAAAATGCTACCTGTGTGCCTGCTTCCAAAACCTAGATCTAGTATGTTAACTCCGATGAATGTTCAATGCCTCAAGAAACCACCACTATGTATGAAAGTTAAAAGAACTTTAGCTGCTATATGACTCTCTTAACCTCAGTCTTTTATAAGAATAATAATCCTGATGCTATACTATGTAATCTCTCATAAATTGTTTATAATTATGTATTTCTAATTTATCCTAACTCTATATAACTTAACCTCCATTATCATTGAGCCTCTATTTTAATATGCTATTTTTATTTTTTATGCGACAATTTTTATTCTCTTAATATATATTTTGTGTTGTAAATCTGCTAATAACATTTCCAACTCGCTAGCATATAATAATTTATTTTATTTTATTCCCACCATTTATGGGATGATTTAATTTAGCTTAAATTAAAAACAAGTCTTATATGACTTATGCAGGTGCTCACGAGTCGGGAAAAACAAATTCATTATGTTATAAAGTTGTTGTAGGAAAACACATCAACATCTGTTTTTTAAAAAATGTTTCTTTTATCCCTTTTAAATCATAATGTGCTAATTCTAAACATAAATGTCTTCTATATATTAAGTTTATGTATTATCCCAGTTATTACTACCACCTGATTTATTTCTGTATCAACATAATTATTTTAATCATAGCATTTATTAACCGAGACTTATACTTATTATATGGTGTGGGGAAGTTCTAGATCAATTAAAGTAAAGGGAAAGAAAAATCTTTATATCTTAAGAATTATATAGTTTCATTAATTTAAATCATCCATATCTGTTTAGCAATTAGGTCATACCATTACACAGGATGTTCCATAATATATGGGCATTAATTAATTAGATAATCTTTAAAGCTATATTTTATTATTCCAGGCATTTCATGCATAGGGACATCCTCATTCTTCTATGATATATATTTGTGCTTCTTTTCTCTGGAGGTATCACAAAATCGAACACCTTTTATTTCAAAGTCCAAGAACCAGGCTTTAACCCCCCTGGGGACTTATTTGCTTATATGTGCATGCTTTATATTGGGATTGCTCTGGAAAAACCAATCCAATAAATGCACAGCCAACCGCTCTTTGTTCATAAACCAAGCCTGCCAACATCTGCAAAGTTATATCGGTCTTTTCTTTAAATGAATTCTATGAAGCATCTGCTAGGATCCATGACTAGATCACATATGTATGCTGACATGCATGCACCACCTTTCTGTTATATTTCTAATAAACCCATGAATATCCATAAGCCGTAATGTTGTGATTTTGCTAAACAAATCTATTTCCACTATTTTAAAATGCATGTCTTTGTGACAACATTATTGTCAACATATTCATTAGCTATCCCACACATGTTTATCACTCCATAAACTAAATATTAATAAAATGTATTTTGTATGAATTTAAGGCTTCATCCAAAAAATAATAATTGTTCACTAAATCGGTTAAATGCTTGTTTTGTTTCTTCTGGGGGTGTAGTAGTATTTCAAATTTATATTTCTAAACAGCGCTAAGTCTTGTAATCATCATTAGAATTATATATTATTGGCATAGCCACAATTATAAACAAAGTTATTTATTAAATCTAATTCCATAATTGATAAACAAAATATAATGTTATTTCTCCATGACCAAATGTCACCTAATATTTATGAGGCCAATGATTAATAAGTAATGACACACATTAATTTATGTTTTGTCAAATTAATAAATAATGAATATATATATCATACATTTCAGAATCATTGTGTTTTCTTTTAGTTAAATTAATATCTTATTTGCTAATTTATGCTGGTACTAACCAGATGATTTCCTGCTAATAAATAATTAATGTGAATGTCACTAATTTTAATTGCTTTCAAATAATCCATGCTATGTTGTTCAATCATTAAACTTAAGTATCTTTGATGTGCGATTCCAGCAGAGAGAATTAAATATGGATCAATAACATCGGGATTGTTGCTCATATGTTGGTAGATCTGTAAAATATGCAAATAATGCAGAGTTCATGAATGATCATGACTTGTGTATCTTGAGCATGATTGGACTCAGGTACTTTTGCCTAGATGCTAGATCTTGTTATGTGAACAGACAAAAATGATCGGTACATCATGACTGAATGTTTAGTATTTTTTAAGAGTAAAAATATTTAAGAAATTTTGTTTTAAAAATCAAAGTAAAATAAAAGTTTTAAAAGTTTAGAACAAAAGATTAGGATAGGGGGGGGGGGGGTTAATTGTTAAAGAAAGGAAATAAATGATTTTAAAAGGAGGGTAAGATTTTAGAAATAAAAGCAAAAAAAGGAATTGAAATAAAAAATCATTTAATATTAATTTTTTAATTTCGTAATAAAAAAAAAATAAGGAAAAAGAGTTCATTTTGTCTTATAATAAAAGGATTGAATGTTTGCATGTATAAATAGATTTTGAATAAAATAAAGGAATTTTAAAAAACAATGGAGAGCTAATGTAATAAAACAAAAAGAAATCTAATTAAATGGCAAAGAAAATAAAGAAACTAAATATGACAATTTTCTTAAACCAATGATCAATGGAAAGGATCAGAGAATTTAAATAAAAGAAACAGAAGTCCAAGTGGAGCAAAATTGAATGTATGATGGATCCCCAAGATAAGAAGCAGTGGGTATAAAAAGGTGAACTTTGTATTGTTATTATTAGATATATGAATTATTATTAATTAAATTAGAAATAAAGTTGAGTGAAAATAAATTGGATCAAATAGTAAAATTAATGAAAGTAGAAAGAAATTTAATTGAAAATAAATTGCATAATAAATTGGTTGTTTCCAGAAAATTGCAGAAGCTACTATGCAAAGAAAATGATCCATTGTTGAACCCATCATATCATTCAGCCAAACAGAACCTTCTCTGCAGCACCATCAGCAGATAGTTTGAAGGACAAACCAAGTTTGTGTTAAGTCTAAGGAACAACAGAATGTCCATGCCAAGATTCATTAGTGTTCATATAATATCACCAATCAAGGAAAGATCTATGAGGGATTAGTGCTAACTGGTTGGAACCAACATTTTACAAAAGCTACATTTTGTCATACTTGCATCAAACCAAATTCAAATCCTAGGTAACATTTTATTTTCTTATTCTCCAATTCTTGATCTTTAAGCTGTGGTAGATAAGTAAATAAAAAATAAAAACTTTTTACTTTTAACTTCTTACAAACTATTATCATCCGGGTATAAATTGTATTGGCTCCATTGTCCAACTTTTATTCAGAATTATTAATTGCGTGTATGTGTGAATTTTAATTAGATAAGGTTTGTATTTTTTTAATTTTATTTCAAATGTATTAAAATATGTATTTAAATGAAAAGAGTGTGCAGGGTTATATTATGAGACAAAGTGATTATTTTAAGAAAAGAGATTGGGGGGGGGGGTCAATTAATGTTGAAATATTTATTACTAGAATGATCGTATGCTTTTAATATGGTATAAAATGCTCATTTAAGAAAAAAGAGTGAGATTTAAACTGTCATTGAATATTTATGTTAATAGAAAAAATGTACACATTTATTATGAGATGATACGTTTAATTAATGGAAATATTTAGTCATTATTAAAAAGTGATTTAAATTGAAACTAAAAGAGTAGGGAGTATCTTTTGAAATAAGGATTTTGAATGACGCAAAAGCTTTATCATGGAGGAAGTAATTTTTTTATTAAAAAATAGAATTTTAGAGTGGTCAGAGATTTTAAAGACAGCTACAATTCGATGAGCTAGCTGAGATTTCAGGTACTAGATTCATTGCTGGTTGAGCAGGCTCATTAATTACTCCATGATTAACTGAAGCCTAAAAGGATCTTTGTAAAATAAATAGTGGGCTTGGTTGACCAGTGTTTTAATTTAGTAGCTGAGGTGTTTTATGTTATTGGTAGCTTGCTTCCAATGATATTTCTCACTCCACCTGAGGAACCAGAAACATTCAGAGATAGGATAGTTAGTTAATGAGGGAAGTGCAAAAATATATTTTTATTTTTATTACTATAAAAACAGGTGGGGGTGGTTCAATTGGCATATCAATGTGAGCAGAAAGTAAATGTTTCAAATGAAAGAACCAATGTGGGCTGTAACTGGACATGTCAAATGACATGGCCAAAGTCATCCATAACTAACATAAGTGACAGTTAGTGAGAAAAAAGATAGAAAGCATGATAGTATTGTTTTAGACAACTGGTTAAATTAGCGCAACTAATAAAAAGTTATTTTTGTATAACCATATAGAATGTGGAGGCATAATCATTAAAAAAGAGAGAGAGAAGGGGACACTCCAGGAAAATTATGATAGATGAACAGGAAGAGCAAAAGTAGAACTAAGATGGTTAGGTTTGGTTGTACATTATGTTTTAAAAAAGAGAAAAGAAATTTTATTGTTTAAATAAAACTAGATAGATTAGTTGTGAAATGGAAATGGGTAGCCAGGTTATAAAAATAAAGACTTTCTCAGGAAACAGAGGGGAAATACTGAATAGACACTTAGAAAGCTAGGAGCAGTTTTTCTTGTGTAATGAATTCAGCAAATTGATTAAAGTTAGTATACCAGAAGCTACATACAGGATGAAGCTGAAATTTGGTGGGAGTCAATGGGAATAAAACTGACAAACTTTGAGGAATACAAATGAGCATTGCTGTCAAGCTATTGCATGATGGACTTCAGGAGATTGTTAAGCATCAGGTAGCAATGTCAAGAGATAATAATGGGAAAGGATACCATAGAACAAACTGCAGAGATACTCATGATGTTGGACAGTGATAGACAGTATAAAGAAAATCAGAGGAACAAAGGGAATGCCAAGCATAGTCATGGGCAAGTAGCACATTTGATACAAAATGAGGAGATGGGGGAGTTGAGAATGGCACCTCAGTCATGTCCTGAAATAGAAGTAAGAATCGAAGGAATAGCTGTTAATGCACTGCTTGACTCAGGAATTCAAGTATCAGTGATTTCACAGAAAACTTTTAATAAAATGGATCGGAGTAATTTTAAAATGAAAACCTTGCCACTTGAGAATGTCTACATACTGTTGGTGAATGGAAAAAGAGTCAAGTTGGCATTTGAAAAAGCTTGGGTGAGTATGAGTATAGAAGTAAAGGAATACAATGAATGTTAGGTTGATCTTAGAAAGACTAATACCTGTTGCTCTCCTGAGGTCAGACTTTATGTATAAAGCAGAATGTGTGCTAGAATATGAAAATTGACAGGTGATGATTAACAAGGTGGAAATCCCATTTAATGTTGAAGCAGTTGATCTGATGCTCAGGTGGAGATTCACAGCCCGCTTAAGTCTCTCACCACCAAACTATATTTAAATCCCATCCTTATATATATATATATATATATATATATATATATATATATATATATATATATATATATATATATATATATATTACTAATACATATTTTTCTTCTTTCTTAACCATTTAAAATAACTGACATAGATATATAGATATCTTAATGCAAATAATATTAATAAACAAATATTTAATGTTATTTTAACTCGTATAAGTGCATAATGGATATATATATATTTTTGGTGAGGGGAGATTACTAATAAATCTTATAAATTAAAGTAAAAACATATATTAAGAATGTATATTGAAAATTATATATGTAATTTATTATTTATTTATTTAATCTTAGCGGTCAAAAATGATGCAATTCTTTTTAAAAGTTTCTTGAATGCAATTAAAACAATTAACAGGAAAACCCATTAGTCATAATTAAAATGTTACCATTTGTAACAGTAATGTAAAAATTCATTAGTGGAAGTTTTATCCACATCATATTGTTTTAAAATCATAAGACTATATTTTAAAACAATCATTCAAAAAACTTGTAACAGGATTGCATTGTTTTTGAAACTTACTAAACAAAAGATACATCCAGTCAGCAGATTTCAAATCTCTTTAGTGGTCAAATTGCCTCAAGTTTAGCAGGTAAGTGCTTGCCAACATTATCAAAAAAGGATATAAATAATGCTAGATTTAAATCTCAAAAGGAGGAGACAATAATAAAATAGCGATAGTAGATCAAATCCATGCTCATGTAAAGTTTAATACAATGTGTAGTGAGTAAAGGAAAATTCACTTTTTTCTCCATTCAAACATGCACTTTCCCATGATCAAGACTTCGGACCCTGTACCTATGAACTTTCCAATGATTATAGATTAAACAAATAAAATGCTACCCATTTGACTGATTCCAAAAATTTTGAAATAGTATGTTAACTCCGATGGACACTAAAAGCATCAACTACCACAACTGTATTTGACAAGGTAAAAGAACTTTAGCTGCTATATGAATCTCTTTACCTCAGTCTTCTATAATAATAATAATAATAATAATAATAATAATAATAATAATAATAATAATAATAATAATAATAATAATAATAATAATAATAATAATAATAATAATAATAATAATAATAATAATAATAATAATAATAATAATAATAATAATAATAATAATAATAATAATAATAATAATAATAATAATAATAATAATAATAATAATAATAATAATAATAATAATAATAATAATAATAATAATAATAATAATAATAATAATAATCCTGATATTCTACTATATAATTTTATGTAAAATATTTATAATTTACATATCTCTAATTAATTGTAACACTATATAACTTAACTTCCGTTATCATTGAGCCTGTATTTAATCAGTTTTTCTTTTATTATCATGTGGCAATAGTCTTTTATTATATATATATATATATATATATATGTTTAAATATAACAATAATCCATCAAACTCACTAGCATGTAATTCCTTTTTATTTTTTCCCCTCCACTTGCAGGATGATTAAATATTCAGTTTAATTAAAGTAAGTCTTATTTTATTTTTGTAGATGCTCGTGAGTTTGGGAAAAATAAAATAATTATATTCTAAGGTTATTGTAGAAAAACAGATCAACATCTATTTTTCTAAGAAATGTTTTTTCATTTTAAATAATAATGCACTAATCCTAAATGTTAAATTTATTCTATATAAGTAAAATCTATTTATTATCCAAGTCATCACCACCACCCCATTCATTTCTGTATAAACATATTTATTTTAATAATGGCATTTATTAACCAAAATTTGTACTTATTTAACAGTGTGGGAAGGTATAAATATAGTAAAGTAAAGGGAAAGGGGAATCCTTATATTTTAAGAGTTCTGTAGTCTAACTAATTTAAATAATCCATGTCTGTTTAGCAATTAAATCATACTATTATGTGGGATGTTTCATAGTGTATGGGCATTAATTAATTAAATAGTCTTTAAAAGTTATATTTATTGTTCCAAGCATTGTGTGCATATAGGCCTCATCTTTCGTATGTTCTATATATTTTTATGCTTTTTTACATAGGAGTATCAGAAATCGAACCTCGTTATGTATCTCCAAGTTCAATAACCAGGCTCTTAACCCCCTGGGGACTTATTTGGTTGTATGAGCTCGCTTTATGTGGAAATCGCTCTGGAAAATCCAGCCAAGTAAAATGCACAATCGACCGCTCTTCATTCAAGAACCAATTCTGCCAACATCTGCAGGTTTATATCGGTCTCTTTTTTTAAAATAAATTCTCTGAAGCACCTGCTAAGATCTGTGACTGGATCACAGAAATAAGCCACCATGCACACACCACCTTTTTATTATATTTCTAATAAACCCATGAATATTCATAAATCATAATGTTATGATTCTGCTAACCAGATCTATTTATACTATTTAAAATGTGCATCTTCATGGTGACATTATTATAATTATATTCACCAGCTATCACACACACATTTGTCACTCCACAAACTAAATATTAATAAAATGTATCTTGTATAAATTTAATACTTCATCCTAAAATGATAATTGTCATCTAAATCAGTTAAATGCTTATTTCTGTTCCTTCTTGGGGGTAGAGTGGTACCTCAAATGTATATTTTCTAATAGCACTAAGTCATTTATCCATTGTTATAGTTATCCATTATTGGCATAGCCACAACCACAAAACAAAGTAATTTCTTAAATCTAATTTTATAAGTTATGAATAAAATGTAATATGATTTCTCTATGACCAATTGTCATATAATATATTTACAAGGCCAATGATTAATAAAATAATGACACACATACTGATTTATGTTTTGCTAAATTAATAAATTAAATATATATGTTATATCTTTTCAGAATCATTGTTTTCTTTTAGTTATAATAATATATTAATTAATAATTTATGCTCATACTGACTAGATAATCAACCTGCTAATATATAATTAATATGAAAGGTCATGATTTTTAATTGCTTCCAATTTATATTTCATGCTAAGTTATTCCACCATTAAATTTAGATTAGAGTTTTTTGTGTCTCTGATGTGCAATGCTGGCAGAGAGAGATAAAAATAGATTGATATCAGGATTGTTGCTCATAAGTTGGTAGATCTAAAAAATAAGCAAATAGGTTCTGAGTTCATGAGTGTTCCTGACTTATGTATCTTGTGCATGATTGGATTCGATGTACTTTTGCCTAGATGCTATATCTTGTTATATGAACAGACAAAACCAACCAGTACAATATTTGCCAGGCAAATAATGATAAATGTGGAGTGTGATGCAGAAAGTGCAGGGATAGAAATAGACAAAAAGGTGATGGAAGATGAATGTGGGAGTGAGGACATGGAACAAATGAAGGAGTTGTTGGATTCATACGAGAGTGTATTTTCAGAATTTCCTGGAGTTATCAAAGGATATGAGCATAGGATAAAGCTTATGGAAATCCAACCATATCAATCTTGAGCATACCCTATACGACACCAATACAGAAATGCAGTGGAGGAACAACTAGACAATATGCTAAAATGGGGACTTATTTCTAAGTGCTCCTCCTCATACAATAACCCACTAGTGACAGTAAAGAAATAGGACAGGTCTATTTAATTGTGCCTAGATGCATGGAAATTGAATTAAATAACAGTGTCTATAAGTGAATTTATTAATAAAATTCCATAAAAAATGATATTTTTGATTTAATGTCCAGTTACTGGCAAATCAGGCTGTATTCTGAGAACAGGGAATTCACTGCATTCCATTATAACGAACAAGCAAATAATTTTGACCAAATTCCCTTTGGTTTAAAAAACAGCAGGGAAGGATTAATATAATGCCTTAACCAAGTATTGTCCAAAAAAATCAAAGACTTGATTATGATGTATGTGGATGATATCATTTTAGCCTCAGAAAGTGTGAAAGAACACTTTGAACATTTAAAGCTGCTATTCAATGAATGTAAAAATAAAGGAATTAAAATAAATTTGGGCAAAAACCATTTAATGATGACAGAGATAATATTCTTGGGACAC
Organism: Epiperipatus broadwayi; assembly: GCA_028023455.1. Lineage (NCBI taxonomy): Eukaryota > Metazoa > Onychophora > Udeonychophora > Euonychophora > Peripatidae > Epiperipatus > Epiperipatus broadwayi. The sequence continues at coordinate 310,877 of JAQFVV010006507.1, forward strand.
ATTATTGATCAGCAAGGGATATTTTCAAATCCAGAGAAAATCTAAGCTATACAAAATTTTTCAAGGTCAACAAAAAAGAAAGACATTAAATCTTTTCTTGGATTGTGTAATTTTTTTATCGGTTCTATAAGAAATTTTCCTCAGACATTGAGCATCTGTTACCACTATTAAGAAGAGACAAAAATGGGATGGGAAGAGCAACAAGAGTGCAGTTTTGAAAATGTAAAAAAAAAGACTTCTTAAATGAAGTCATGCTGTCATACCCAGATTTTAGTAAATCATTTGTGGTACAAATGGACAGCAGTGGAATCGGATTGGGGGTCACATTATCTCAGGTGAAAGATGATGGGAGGTATGGGGGTGCTTTTCTTTGTAAGTCATTTATTAATTGAGCCAGAGAAAAATTATATTGTAACTGAGAGAGAGGCTTTAGCTATCATGTGGGCCTTTAAGTAGTTTAGGCAATACTTAATAGGATTGCAGGTGATAGTGATCACTGACCCCAGGAGCCTTGAGTTCCTCAATCATAATTTTTTCACAAATAGTAGGCTGATCCGATAGACCCTATTCTTGCAAGAATTCAATTATAGTGTCCAGTACTTCCCAGACAAAGACAATGTGGTGCCAGATGCTTTAAGTCACTACCCAATAGAACATCAGCAACAACATTTGAATTGTAACAATGCCTACATAGCAATGGTGGAAATACATAAAGACAGGGAGATAGAATATGGTTTGCAAAGGCTAAGGCAATTGCAAGAGAAGGATGCAGAATTAAACAAATAATATATATTATTTGCACCACCAACTTATAGGTTGATCTATAAACAATACACTATGGAAATAAAGGAAATGATATTGTCTAAAAGATAACCTTTTGCAGCACAAAAAGAGAGATGGCAAACATACATGAGTCATTCTTCTGATGGTCATGCAAAAACAGATAATTAAATACATACATAAAATGTATGGACAATATGGGTCAAGCAAAACTGAAATATAGCTAGGCAATTGGTTTTATTGGCCAAAAATGTATAGGGGTGTCTTAAACATCATTGAGAGATGTACCTTGTGTGCAAAAGCCAAACCCCCTAACATGTCAGACCAATATATGCATATAAGCCTAACAGTTTATTGGCAATAGACATTTATGGACCCTTACTGGAGTTTAATTAAAATAAATATCTGGTTGTAGCCTATGATGTTTTCTCCAAGTTCATGGCTGTCTACCCAGTGGTACAAGCTAATGCCAGACAGACTATACAGGTTCTTGAACATCAACATTTTTGAGATGTGGGAATCCCAAAGCAGATAATATTGGACCATGAAATACCCTTTATGTCTGAAGAATGAAAAAGATGGATGGAGCATCACAAGATAAAACATATCCCCACTTCAATTCACAATCTGCAGCAATCCCTGCAAATAAATCATGAGGAAATTGGGATGATTATTCTGCGTGTAACTTCAGAGTAATCATCATAAATTGGCAAAGGAGGCAACGAGAGTCACCAACATGGTAAATTGGTCAAAGAATGAATCAACAGGGTTCGAGCTCATCAGACTCCATCAAGAAAAAAATATTCCATACCCATTAAAAAACATCTTACTGATTACAGTGGCATATATTGACAAGAAATGAGATGCTGATGAGGCACACTGTAAGCCTAGAAGGATGGGAAATATAAGACAAAGGAGACAAGGGAAGGTCAAATGTGTGTTTAAGTTGGGGGATGAAGTTATGGTGAGGGTAAATCCAGTAAGCCATCTAAAGAAGGGAATATACAAAAAATTTCAACCAATATATGATGGGCCCTATAAAATCATAAAAGAGTATGTAAATAATGCATTTGCGGTTGGTCAGGGGTCAGGAAAAATGGAACATTCAATGCTCAATCTCTGCAATTACTAAAGAAGGAAAATTAATAAATAACACAGCTACACAAAAATAGGAGAAAATGAACTTCAATCAAAACAAAGCAATGGGATTTTATAGTATTTATGAATTTGGATTTTGAAACTAAAATGCTCAGAATGAGATTTTAGTCTCAAGGGGAGTGACGGAAAAAATGAACTGAGGTAAAATGTGACCAAATGTTTAGTATGTTTAAGAGTAAAAATATTTAAAAAATTTATAAAAAAGAAGGTAAATAAAAGTAACTGCTATTCCCCATAAGCTATTCTTTAAATGGTTATTTACCATATTTCAAATGTGTTACGCTGATTATATTTGAAAGTTAAAATTTATATACAGGAATACCTTGATTAGTGTGGTTAATGAATCCTCCAGTTGTACCACATATATTAAAACTGCACTAATCAAACTTAAAGACCTATGGGAATAATTATAATGAATCCTGGAAAAAATGAAAAATGTAAAAAAAAATTCTCTGTGTGCTCAAAATGTGCATAGAACTACTGAAATGCACAATTAATGAAATATTAATTGAGAAAAAAGAATAATTTTAAATTGTATTTTTTGGAAAAAGAATTTAATGTCAATTGAACAGTCATAGATTTTTTTTCCTTTTATTCATAATTTTGTGATAACAATCAATTAGTTTATCTAACCTTTGACAAACATTCAAGCTTCTTTAATCATTTGGATGGACACATATGAACACTTTGGTATTTTTTTAATAAAAATTTCTTCCGGGGCCATTTTCTTTCTCCTGTTTCATTTTCATCTTCCTCATATGTATTTTGATGTTCAATTTTAAAAAGATCATCATCAGTTAAGTCTTTTGAATGTAATTCCAATAATTATCTCACATTTTCTGAATCTATTTCTTTAAAGCCGAGGCCTTTTCCAATTGTAGTAGTTTTATCAATAACTCTGTCAACAGTCTCATTTAAACCAAAAAAAGAATTTGCACATTCTTCCCAAAGATACTGTCAGTCTGCTCTCATGGAGCTATCTGTAACTCTTTCCTATCATTTGTGTATGCTATGAACTGCTTGTTTAATATATTTTTTTGCCAAAATTCTTAGAAAGTGATCAAAACTATCTCCAGTTGTACCTTGAATTTCCTGAGAAAAAGTTTTTCCAATATGCTTTGAAGTTAGGAATGACTCTTAGGTTCATAGGTTGTAGTAAAGACACCATATTAGATGGTAGTAATATGCACCTCACATCGTTATGTAAATCAGTGAGAAAGGTGGGATGCCCAGGGCTCTTGAACAAAAATGCATTCTGAACCACTTTTCAAATAACTGCTTTGTCACTGAAGCCTTTTTATTCAATTTCCAATTCACTAAAATGGATTGCATGTTAACGAATTTGAATGCCCCTGGATTCATTGTATGATAAATTACATTTATGACCTATTGTAAATGGTTCTTTTTTGCCAAAAATGTTATTATTGGCCTTTTCTTCTGGAATAAGCCAATTTCATCAATGTTAAAGCACTGGCTGCTTCCCCTGATAATTTCTTATGATGAATTGACCTTTAAAATTTTGTAGCCAGTCTTGACTAGCTAAAAATGGTGAAATATCCTCTTGATGTTTTTTCAATGATGAAAAAAGGCTTAAAGATTTAATCCTAATGTGATTTCCATCAATAGGAACGCATTACTGATTATAATTTTCCCACCATGTGAAAAGCAATCTTCTATTTCAATCATTAAAAAGACTTCTATTTCTAGTGCATTGCATACTTACTGATGAAGATGTCATGTTGCCTTTTTGTTAGTTCTCACTAGCTTAATTCAAAATAGCATGTATTACTGACTTGCCTAAGCTTAGTGTACTGCTGATGTTTTATTTTTTCTTTCACCATTTATGAAATCATTTAATAACATCAAGTTTAGAATCCAAAGTGATGGGTTTTTATTTAGTTTCTTTTTTGTGTCCATGGCTATGAAGGATGATTAGAAAAGAAAAAAACAATTGAAAAAATTTTGAATGATAGAATGAGCATGCTTCATGCCTAGGCTTGACAAGGGTAGCTGAGTTATCCTCAACTGTCAAGTACAAGTTTTATGCTTCTGGCAGATGTAGATGGCACCTCTCATGAGTTGCCAATTAATTATACCTGTAAGCATTTGCTGTTCAAAATAAAGAATGTCCTAAACAAATTTTTTAATGTGTAGTTCAAGGGATGGTCTAAAAAATTTTGGCACATTAATTAGAACCCATTTTTCAAAACTACACTAATCAAGGGATTTCTGTACATATATTCAACAGTAACGGAAGTACTGGTTACTCCCAATAAGGCATGCAGTTTTATTTAAAAAACAAAACTTTAAATTTTATATTGTTTGACTATGATTATTTAGTTACATATATAAATAATTAAAGTAGAAATAATTGTACTTCCCACTGAATTATATAAATATTAACAAAAAAATACGAAATAAACGAATATTATCAATTTTTTTAAAAAGTCTGTTGTTATACAAGCTAAATTCGGTCTATTATTTTATGTGCCAAATAAATAATGTGAAATCACTGCAATTCAAATAGCTTTAATAATATCTAAATATCAAATGAAAAGTCAGTTTCATAAATACTCATAACTTACCAATATGTTGTTAGTTATCATATTAATTATTACATAAATATTTGTATATGTGCATATATGCAAATTAATTTTGTTTCTAAATTCAAGATTACTTCAGCTCATATAGTATAAATTAATTATTTATTAATTAAAAATATATTTACTAATTAAATTAAAGTAAAATAAAGTAAAATTAAGTGTAATCTTTGTAAATATCATTTAAACAGTTCTAAACTTACTCTGGATCAGCATTGCTTCCATAAATTCGAAGGATTCCAACTTCTAAATCAATAGAAGCATTTAGAGGTATATTTGGTTCAAAACTCAACTCTCCACTATTGGGAGCATTTTTATAAAGTGAAATAATTTTGTGCTCAAGAAAATCATTTCCACCATTTTTTCCAATACTGCAAGATTAGAGAATAATAAAAAAACTTGTAATTTTTTTCCTTTTTTTAACAATGCTCTTCAGTAAAAAAAAATGCAGAAAAGGCCTATTTTAAATGCACAAACATTTGTTCATTGTTTCTCTATGTAATAAAGTAGCTTCTCTCATTCTTCTAACATAAACATGGGTGCACTTTTGATGAAGTTTATCATGAGAACTATGCACATGATAAACTTCAGCAAAAATTCACCCAGCTTTAAGTTATAAAAAAGAAAGAAATCACTTCATTATGCAGATGAATAAATTTATGCAAACTTAACTAACAAGTACAAAAGAAGGAAAACATCATTACTATAAAATGTATTTGTAAATTACTAATGGTAATTGAATATAAGGAAAATATATACTTACTAGTATTTAACCAAATCAACATTTATTTCAGAATCATCAACAAGAGCTTTGTTCCATTTAATATTGTAGAAACCAAAATGTGAATTATTTTCCCAAAGAGATGGGTTCATCCTTACAATTGTAGGTTTAAAATCCTCAGGAGAAACTATATACATGAACACAAAAAACAAAGTAAGATGAATTGGCAAATCATTTACTTGTCATGTAAAAATTTTTTTTTTCCTAAAATCTGATAAATAAAAATAAAAAGTTACCATTGGTGATGATCAAAAATTTACTGCTTAACCATGATAACATATCTTAAAATTCCATATATCCACAAATTTATTTTTCAATAAATTATTAATATGTCTAAATGTGCTAAAATGCAGATATTGGTGGAGCTAATTACAAATAATAAAATTAATGGCTGACTGCTTTCAATAAAATGTTATCTTCTCATAATCACAGCCCGCTTATAATTCACATTTTCTGAAACAACCATGATTAATAAAATAAAGGTAAAATACTATTCAACAAAATAGTAGTTGGTTGTTACAGATATGAAATTGTATTATCTGGTTGTTGAACAATTGATATAAATTTGGGAGGTGATTTTTATTTAATAGTGTGAGGATCTACTTCCACAGCAATGGTAGTTTTATTATTTATGAAGCTTATTTATGCAGTTTGATATTTTGAATTGTCTATAGCCTCCTTAATACTCCTCGATGTTGAGATTTGAATGCAGATATAAATTTAGTATTCAAAAAATTCATGTGGTGATATGGCTCTAAAATATGCAAAACGAGTGCTTAGAGTATTGTTATTATGTTAATGAATGTATCTGTTCTAACACATTAAAAATATATGTTTCTAACGTGTTTTAACACATACCATGAAGAATTTTACTCACTGCAGCAATGTGCTTACATTGTTGGATTAAACATAAATAGGTAACTGGCAGTCTGCTCATTAAAATTAATTTAGGAGAAAATAAGATGTAAATTTCCCATTTAGGTTGTTTATTATTATTATAACAACAACAACAACAACAATAATAATAATAATAATAATAATAATAATAATAATAATAATAATAATAATAATAATAATAATAATAATAATAATAATAATAATAATAATAATAATAATAATAATAATAATAATAATAATAATAATAATAATAATAATAATAATAATAATAATAATAATAATAATAATAATAATAATAATATATTGAAAGCTTTCAGGCTAAGATGCTTAAGACTGGCTTATATATGTATAAAAAAGTTAAGTTTAGAAAAGGGTATCAACCTTTTCTATCAAAATCTCTGTCTTGTGTCTAAGCTTGATTATTTATTAGATATCTGTTTAAAATCTGAGTGGCTTTTTCTGTTATAATTGCGCATGTGAAAAAGGCTAGAATACTTTCAATTTATTAATAATAATAATAATAATAATAATAATAATAATAATAATAATAATAATAATAATAATAATAATAATAATAATAATAATAATAATAATAATAATAATAATAATAATAATAATAATAATAATAATAATAATAATAATAATAATAATAATAATAATAATAATAATAATAATAATAATAATACAGACCGCAGCAAATCTCTGCTGAGGTAAGAAGCAATCCTTAAGTTCTCCGATGTAAGTATTTATTTTTTACTTTTGTTCCAACTTGTTATTCGCAAAACAAACATAATACAGGAAAAATCGAATTATATAATAGATTAATAGTGTTTTTTAAAAAATATCGGTGTGTTTTAATATCTTTTTTTTAAAAAAATAAAAAAATACTGACTTGAGTCAGAATAAATCATGGCTACTGCCCAATCAAGCGTGAGCGAATTAAGCACCAATACGAAATTAACAACATCGTTAGTTTCAACATCGCCTATTTCGTATGCAAAAGTACTTAAAAGTAATAGCAATACTACAGCAGATCGGAAGAGCGTCGTGTAGAACAAACACAAATGATATAAAAAATCTTGATCTAAACACTAGAGAGGAAAATCAACCCCCAGCCGCAATCTGGACAAAAGAAACACTTGAAAATGTGACGGACCGTTTCAATAATACGATGCCTCGTACGTTATTTGAAACATTTCGCAGGTTTTTTTCACCAACTTCGTTAGTACTCGCAGTAACCGATAATCAATGCTCATTATATCGTTTCCCAAAAGCTTTATTATATGAAGCAATCACGCAAAATGCACTATAGGAAACAATCTCTTGTATCGCAGATCACCCAAATTCTCGATATATAACCATTGATTTTTATACTCAGCAGCAAAAAGAACGTTTTCAATCCACTATTTTAGCACTTGATAATTACGCACTCGTAATTATAGATGAAAACCGGAAAAATATAATTACTGGAGTGCTTAAAAATACTTATCTTAAATACAACGTACAAGATTTTCAAAAAATGATAAACCCGTTTGGAAAAGTAATTGCCCTACAGCCTATATATTTAAAAGACACACCTATACCGATATGTAGTAATCGTTTTGAATTTAAAATAAAACTACATAAAAACGTAGACGCCTCAACGATTCCAACACAGATTACAGATCAAGAAGCGACACACTCTCTTCACATAAGAGGTCTAAAGCCACTTTGTTTTGGCTGTGGACAGAGAGGACACCTAGCAACTCAATGCGATAACACAAAAAGCAATCACTGTGAACAAACTAAAATCCTCTCCCCAGAACAACCCAGTGATGAAAATAAAATTTATAATAACACTACATCCATTGGCAACCAAATAATAGAAACCGGAAAAAAACAGGATCAAACACCCACAAACAAAAATAATAATGTATCAGAATTGCCTATCCCAAAGACCAACCAAAAAAATAATAACACAAAAACTAACACAGAAATCCAAGATTCAAACGAAAATAATTCTCAAGAAACCACAACACAAAATACAGCAATTACATCACAGGATCAGCATCTCAATAAAACAAAATGTGTACCAAGTAAAAATCAACAAACAGAAAGTAAACACACACAGTTATATAATGAAAATATAAATCCAGATAATATAAAGATACCAATAATAAAAAAAAACTACAATTATAAACAAAACTGCATCAAACATAATGGATGCAATAGAAGCTCCTCTTCCACCTATTCAAGAAAATACACCAGAGGGAAAAAGAAAACCAGGTCGACCACCAAAGAACCATGAATCCAAAAAGGTAAAAAAAACAGACCAAAAGCACAACTCATCAGACATATACAATTTAGAAAATGATGAAATAGAAATGGATGTAAGCCAACAACAAATGGACACCTGTTCGGTTTCATCGCAAATTGCCTGTATAGAGTCTGAAGCAATATTAAATGAAAGAAAAACTGATAATAAACCCAACAATGTCTTAAATATGTATCAGCATCCATCTACTGCAATATAAACAAACATTTAGTATTAAAAATAAAATAAAAATCAATACCCTGTTAAAAAATTATTTAAAACATGAAGATAAAAATTGGATCACTCAACATTAGAGGCTTAAATGCCACCAAAAAACTTTTTGATCTCAAAAAATGGTTACATACAACACAACCACACATACTGGGGCTTTTGGAAACAAAAATATACAGCAGCTCTCAAATTGATCCATCAAAATATTTAGTCAACCAAGGTTTTTGTGCCTGCTCAAGGCAATCATCATCACCATCAGGTGGCACAGGCATAATTATTTCACACAACTGCCCTTTCGATTCTTTTAAAATTATATATATTGACTCTAATCTTATCATATTAACACTCCATCATAAAAATATCACACTTAACCTAGTATTTGTATATATACCACCAGGCCCTGTCATCATCTCCAGAATAATAGCAACAATAAATTCAATGCTTACAGCAACACCAAATCCCATAATACTCCTGGAGATTTCAACATGACCTACCAAACTTTTGTCACCAAATGGATCCATCAAATAACAATCCCACTTATGAGTGCTGAGGGTTTTCTCCCAACAAACTCAATATCTTTTAATAACAATAGATATAAGTCACTTATTGATTTGTGTTTCTACTCACCAATGTTACATCATTATTTTAATCTTGAACTCTGTCCATCTATAATCTCAGATCATGCTGCTCAGTTCATCACCCTCGACCTAACAAAAATACAAAATACAACAATAGCCCTCCAAAAGACTATGCGAATACTTCTTCTAGCACAAACAACTGAATTCTTATATTCAGAAACATATATAATGCTCCAAAACTTCAAAACATGTCACTCAATCCAGTACAAAAGTATATAGCATTCACCAATATACTTTCTTTCAACATCAATCATATTACCTGCAACTCAACACCCCCACCAGATTATTAGCATTGGCAGATGAACTACATAAAAGAATAACCATTTCCAGACCAACTACAGATAATCAAACACAAATTAAAAAACTTACAGAAATGTACAACAATACATGCAATACACTAAAGCAATATGTAGCAATAAAAAAAAAATATGCCTTACACAACAACATACTTGGACCAGAGCATACATACGGTGGGCATTGGGATACCCATCCACAGTCAGAGTGCCTATGGCACTTGAAATAGATGTCTCTATAACAGCTGGACATAACATGATAAACCCAATATATCAACACTTTAAAAAAATACTGCAAAAACAGAGAGTGTACATACCAAATGAAGACATATTTGGAGACCCTGAAACAGATACACCAATAACAACAACTGACATTGTATTTCAACTTGCAACAATAACAAACACATGTCACCCAGGACCACAAGGAATTCCCAAATTTGTGTTCAAACATCTTAGTCACTTCACAGCAAAATACCTGTGCAATCTAGCCAATTACATATCCCAAAAAATTTACAACATACAAAGTCTATACCCAATTGCAATGGTTCCATTTAACAAAAAACAAACAGCAATATCATCTTTATCTAATCTCGACCAATTTCAATGGGACCTTTAGGAATAAAAATTCTTGAAAGAGTGATAAAGGAAAAAATAGAACAACACATACTCCCTGTGTTATCATCAGCACAATATGCCAAAAAAGGATCATCCATTGGCCAGGGTGCCTTAATGTACAAAACAATTATCGAAGTAGTAAAAAAAAGAAAGAAATATGCACCAATTATAGTTCAACTAGACATTGAGGCAGCTTTTGACTCAGTGCCTATAGCCAAATTATTAGACGTGCTGAAAAAAACAACAACACCTCCATCCCTACTATATATAATAGCAAATCTGCTACTCAGCCGTGAAATTCACATCACATTGAATGGAAAAAAATCACCAGCCTTCGGACCGAGTCAATCCATCCCACAAGGATCCCCCCTAAGTGCCTTGCTCTTTACAATATATATAAATCCTCTATTAATAGAGATACAGAAAAAAATAAAAGGCATTCAAATCCCAAACACTGTTTTAAATATATCATGCATAGCCTATATGGATGATGTAACCGTTTTCCTCCCTCTAAAAAGTACCTCCCCATATTACAAGAGATAATCAAGAATTATACCTCAAATTTTAATTTAAAAATTAACACAAATAAAACTGCAGCATGGTCAATATACACAGGCAAGCACTGTACAGAGATGTTTAATGGTAAACCATCTGCTTTCCTTGGTTTCCCATTCTACCTTGGAACCAATGGAATGAGGCAAAAAATTCAAAATAAATTAAAAATAGATGCTGAAAAAATCACAGCCTCACTTGAAAAGTCATACCTGTCAATATATGCAAAGGTAGCACTATTTAATCAACTTATAACTACAAAAATTACATACTATACACCTATAATCAAATTTGCAAAAACATTCATATCTAAAATCTCGTCAATCTGTAACAAACTAATATGGAAGAGAAAGACAGTGGCAATCTCTTTAAAAATCTGAGCAGACCACCACATAGCAATGGACTTGGACTCCATACAATCAATGTTTTTTACACACAGAAATCAGTAAATCTAATAACAGCAACCATAAAAAGATTTCCAGACCTGGAGTGTGTAATCAGTATAATACCCACAGACAGACCACCCCCTTCATATGGATATCTATCCACACTGATTGAAGAACTCAAGCCAATATACAACAAAATATCACTCAATAATGACAACAAGTATACATACTGGGACATTTACAATATACTACATCCAAACCAGACACCCAATCTACATCCATCAGTTCTTGGAATAGACAACAGGCAACTACTGCAACAATTCAGAAAATGGTCATTAGAACCAAAATTATTCGATTTTCTGCTTAAGCTTAATCTCAATGCTCTACCCACAACCCATTTCCTTAGATTTCGTAGATTCTATACCAATATAGACCCCATGTGTGGGCTATGTCATAGAGAAGAAGAGACACAAGATCATTTTCTTCATTCCTGCAGTGCCCTAGAAACAATACGTCGCACAATGTTTACCACATACAGAAAGGCTATCATTTCAATTGATGAAATAATAAATACATTTAAAAAAGGCAACAACCCTGCTATTCTGCAGCAACATACAGCCTTTATGCCTACTGGTGCACCAGATGCACTTTTGCACTTGCCAATAACCCTCGACGCCACCCAGCAACATATTCAATAAAACTAGAACTGTTAAGAAAAAGAGACAGCATCCTAGCTCAACCAGATATATTTGCAGCCACATGGTCACACTTGAAACAGAGATCCAGTCTATGAAATATAAAGACCAATAAGATAGATGATGACATTTTCAACATCAGCATTTTTTCCAATTTAAAAAAAAAAAATGCAAGCATAAACTGAACTAAATAGAAGACCAAATTTAAAAACAAGAAGAAAAAAAAAGTATGCAGAAAAGATAAAGACTTATGTATTGAAAGTTGTAATTTGTTTTTCATTTGTAAAAAATCAATATATGACTCTGTAACTTTTTAGACTCAATAAAGTTTTGCTTTGAAACATAATAATAATAATAATAATAATAATAATAATAATAATAATAATAATAATAATAATAATAATAATAATAATAATAATAATAATAATAATAATAATAATAATAATAATAATAATAATAATAATAATAATAATAATAATAATAATAATAATAATAATAATAATAATAATAATAATAATAATAATAATAATAATAATAATAATAATAATAATAATAATAATAATAATAATAATAATAATAATAATAATAATAATAATAATAATAATAATAATAATAATAATAATAATAATAATAATAATAATAATAATAATAATAATAATAATAATAATAATAATAATAATAATAATAATAATAATAATAATAATAATAATAATAATAATAATAATAATAATAATAATAATAATAATAATAATAATAATAATAATAATAATAATAATAATAATAATAATAATAATAATAATAATAATAATAATAATAATAATAATAATAATAATAATAATAATAATAATAATAATAATAATAATAATAATAATAATAATAATAATAATAATAATAATAATAATAATAATAATAATAATAATAATAATAATAATAATAATAATAATAATAATAATAATAATAGGTTTTATTTAATTATAAGTTTTACTTTTCTTCTTACATGATAGTATGAAAATTCTAGACATTTTTTTAAAAATAATTTTCAAAAATTTTTTAAATAAAATATTGTGACACTACAAAACATTACTATGTATTTTTATATTGAACTATTTTCATAATCTAATATGAATATGGAATCAAAATGTCTCAGTTGGTTATAACATTACCCTAAAATTCAATATTCAATATCGTAAGCATCCAAGTTCAAATACCATTCTAGTACTGTCACTGGTCAGGCCAGCAACACCTGAAGAAGAGAGGAGAATAATACCTCTTGAAATGCTGTGTGCATATATATATATATTGTAACAGTCAGATTCGTCTGCTTCGTTAACATAGTGCAGAATTCGACCACCACACAGAAAAGCACCACTTTAGATAGTGAAGCTACCAGCAGTACTGTGTTTGAACATGGTTTATTGATTCCACAATACACACAATGAAAAAAAAACATTTGATGCTACATTAGTAAACATTTCTTCGGGCATTGGGATCAGAGAGATGTGAAAGACTCATGGACTTTATTTTCGAGTTAGGCAGATAATAATACTAAATCTAGACATTTATATTTTAAATAATCGAGATGTTATACTGAAGGCGTGTCAAATAAATAAATATATAACAGCAAATGTATGGTTTAAAATTATTTAATTATTACATTTCATACTAAAATTATTTAAATAAAACATAATTATATTAAAATTCTAGTAGCAATACTATTCTTCTGATAGTGTTTTGTATTTACAATGAGTATGATTATTTGACTGACATAATCTAGCTACCTGAATTCTTGAGCAAGTATTTCAAGATCATGCCTTTGGAGATTCAATATCTTTGCAATACATGAAAAATTACAAATGATAATAGCAGCTGTGGACATATATTTTATTTAATCAAATAAGATATTTATAAGGAATTAAATTATGAGCAAACAGTGATTTGAGAGTGAATTTATGTCAAATAATGCAGCAATGTAGTCATACTGGGAATAATAAAATTAATGATAAACAAACATGCGGTGCATTTAGAACAGTGATGCGAGTGTGACAGTACATTAAAACTACTGACCCAATGGATGAATTTGAAATAACAGGCTGGTGTTTGCCATAGGCCCAGAGGTAAAAGGGTCACATAAGATCATCAGGTGTAAAGGGTCTGTGCCACAATTACTCCCTGACTGCATAATGGGTGTCAAGCCCTATGAGAACATTCATTATGTCCACTTGTGTAGGATGACTAGGATTCAGTAAATACTGTATCATATCCAAGGCTCAAAGATGAATTATCACATCTCTAAACTGTAACACATGTATAACTAACATAATATATTGTTAAGATTTAATATAAAATTTATGACTTGGTCCCACATTACCAACATTTAATAAATAGTGTATTTTCTCTCAAAGAAATGCACTTAATTGATTATTGTAATAATAATTTTTTAACAGGCAACCCTGGTATTAACTTTGGTTGTTTGTTTATATGTAAAAAAATGACTCTATTGATGATGTATGGTAGTAAACACAAAATTATGGCTGTATAGTCACCATAACACCTGCAGATAGAATCTGACTACTATCCACCATACTGGATTCGAATATGAATCCCTTTCTTAAATATATATTAAGAAATAAAATCTACATATCCTATATCAGGATATATGTTAAAAAATATTTTAAAAAATCTACCTAGTGTCCATTGTTTCATTTAAAAAAAGACAAACAACAATTTCTTCGGAAAAAGTATATTTATGAGCATCAATTAATAACTGACCCCAAGCAGCAATCTTACTAAAACCGTAAGAATTATACTTTTCCCTTTTAAGAAATCTTAAAACTATTGCTAATTAGGTGCTTGGCCCTTTCAGCTAGCTCAAATCCCAGGGGTTGGGGGTAACAATACTCATCAGGATGAATGGAGATAATGGCTAAATTTGCTTAGTTGAAACAAGCTTTCCTTGCTTTATATATTTCTCAACTTATGACGCACGTATATATGAACTTACGTATCAGTAATGGTTTCTTTTCTCTATACTCTTTAAATTAGATTGTGTGACATTTAAAACTAGCCACTTTTGAACTCTCTCTTTCTACACATTTATTCCCTCTATATGTGATATATTTCTATATCAAATATATAGTTTAGAATTTAAAATTACGTGCAATATAATTGCTTATTCTGATAGCCTGCAAGGAAGGAAACTAGGCTAATATAAGCAATAAATATTTTCATTAATGAGAGACAATTTGTTTTAAAGTAAGTAGACAATTTTATTACTATGGCTAATTAAATATTGAGAAAGAAAAACATATATATATATAATTTATATATCAATGATAACATAAAAGACAAAAAAAAAAAAAACAGAATTAATGAATTATAAAAGAACATATAATTAAACATGTATGTAGGAATGCATTTATACATTTAAATTAAAATATATAATTTTGCACAATGGCTGAACTTTTGGAGAGAAACGATAAGCAATTTTCAGTTCTTTTAAGTTAATAAAACTAGTTATAGTTATCTCAAAATGCCCAGGATTTCTAATAGGGATAAGTTGATTTCCATGTAAGTTTGATTTTGACAATCCAATTGAAATTTTGATATTCTTTTACTGTCGAAGAATAAAACAGAATATTTCTGCTAATAGCAAAAAGTTTGCACAAATGTCCATTTTGTGGTATTACTTGAGTCTAAGAAATAATGATGACTTATTGCATGCATTCTGAGTTTACACAATTTGATATTTTCTTTCTTCATGGATTGTTTTAGTGGCATATCGATGAGATACCTATGGTTCTTGGAGGGCAAGCAATTAACAGGAACAGCAATATATTTGGAGCTTAGGGTGGCAGCCTTTACATATATTTTTCTACTCCTGCATTCCAATTGTAGTGATGGCCTGAGTTACTATATCTAAATCCATAGCCGTATCAGTCAATTCAGCAACAAGAAAAATAATATTTCATTTCAGTTCGAAAAACCACTCTTGCTTGTTCTAATTTTTCTTTTTTTAACTGACTATAATTTCTCCAATTCCTTTTGTTCCCAAAATAGTTTATCAGTATCTCGATCTCTATTTCTTAGGCATGCTTTTAACATTTTTTTTCTTTTTCTGCCAATACATTTACTTTAGATTCCCTGGAATTTTAAGTGGCTAACTAATCAAACAAAAGATACAAAATTGCCTCAAGGTAGACATATATAAAAGTTATTTTCATTACTCTCATTAAAATGCGATATACAATAAAACAATAGAAAAGTACATTTGAAATAAATTAATAACACAAGAAGAAAATTTATATATATGCATATAACTACATTCCCGCAATTTATTAACATATTTTCATTAATTTATTTTAAAACAAATAACTATACACATCTTTCTCTTTCTTTTTTTTAATTAAAAAAAAACAAATTTCAAACTTTCTCTTACATATATATATATATATGAAATAAATAAACTTTGATATCTGAATTCGTTTCACAATATATGTAATATAGAAATCAATATATATATATATATCAAAATACAGTACAATTTATATAAATTATATTCTTTTAGAAGTATGTATCAGAATGAATGAGTCATATGTTTGAGATATTAATATATCCCGTATTAACATTGTTTTTCTTGAATATGTCATAGCATTACATTATCAATATTTATTTTCATGTTATTTTCTTGGCACCACTTGTAAAATACATCTATATAATTTTGTAAAGTTTTAATATCTTCTTTACTATTAATCTCTAGAAAAATTTTAATATCATCTGCATAGCATAACACATTCCTACTTGGAATAAGTGTTATCAAATCTGATATATAAATAGCAAAAAATATTGGGCTTAACACACTCCCCTGTGGAAGTCAAAGTCTAGATTTAAAATTATTTGACTGTTTATTATTGTAATAAACATAATTGCTTCTATCAGATAGAAATGACTTGAATAAATTCATTAGATTGATTGAAAACCCAATTTTCTTTATTTTCATAAGAAGTAATCTATGATCAACTCTATCAAAAGCCTTTGTTAAATCAAAATATATTACATCCAATTGACTTCTTGCCTCAATAGCTCTACCTATGGCATCAGATATATGGACTAAATTTGTTTCTATTGACCTTCCTGGAAGAAACCCATGTAAAGAATAAAGAAGAATATTTTTTTAAATAATGTATAATTCTGTAATAAATTGATTTTTCAAAAATTCTTGATGGTATAGGTAGTAAAGAAATAGGTCTATAATTTCGGACCTCTGATTTTTTCCCAGATTTGTATATAGGTATTACTTTAGCTGTTTTCCAATAGTTAGGAAAAATTGATGTTTTAAGTGACAAATTAAAAATATACAATAAAACTGGAGCCAAAAGTTCAATACATCCTTTATAAATAAACACTGGTATATTATCATAAGCAATACTTTTTTTATTTTTTATTAATTTTGTAGAATGGTATATTTCATCGAAATCAAATTTTAATATGTTTATGGAATCATTATTGAATATGAGATTTTGAATAAATGGATATTCCAAGATTAAGTTATTATCCAGTTCACATTGAGTTGAAAAATAAGTCATAAAATCATTTGATTCTATATCTACTACACATGTATTTTGTCTAACTGAGGTATAATGAGTCTTTAATACATTCCAAAAATGTGCTGGATCTTTATGTATTTTGTTTTGAGTCAGTTTAATATATTCTCGAAAATCATATTTTTCAAGTACTTTTACTATGCGTCTATAATTCCTATAGTTATTCAAATACAAAAAGCATATATATTTCTTATAATATCTATGAAAAAAAGTTTTTCTCTTTATACATAGAACTAGTTTCACAGAGAACCATTTTGGACATTTAATACCTCTACTTTGCTTAACTGGAATGAATCTATCAACAGTATCTGACAATATTTGATGAAATATATTGGTAGCTAATGATGGGCATTTACATTCATAAATTTCACTCCAAGAAATATGTTTAATAGCTTGATACAGATTATAATAGTCTCCTCATGCATAACATTTATTTGCATAGGTTATGGAATTTTTCCTGAATCTAGTTACCACTGACAGTTGCAATTCTAGTGCTGGATGGTATACATCTTCTGATACTAAAGGATATTCAGAATTATAATAATTATATCTGTAATTCTTGTAAATATCAAATCCAAAATATAATTTTGTTTATTAAATATTTTGTTTACTTGCTGTAGATCTAATAGTTTAGTAAATTGATCCAGTTCAATAAATTTTGGTGTATTTTCTTTTTCCTTAGTGTTTTCATGATTAGCAACATTGAAATCTCCTAAAAGAATCATTTCATATTTATATTGTATGAGATATAATTCCAGGATTTCAAGATTTTTTCTGAATTCATTTATTGATATATTTGGTGGTATATATAAATTTCCAATTATGAGTTTTGAGTTTTTTATCTCTAATTCAATCCATACTGACTCAAAAGTTATATTTTCAATATTTATCTCTTTATGTATATCATTCTTGACAGCTGTTAGTACACCACCTCCTCTAGATGCAATGGTGTTTGGTCTATCATATCTAATTACATTATATCTATTATCTATCAATTGATCATTTATGATGTTTTCTTGTAACCATGTTTCTGTGAGACAAATAATATCATAATTTTCAGTAAGAATATTATGTTTTACAGTAAATAATTTTGTGCGTAAACCTCTAACATTTTGTACATAAATACTTAACTTTTTATTTGACTTATCCATCATGACAATATGATTGATTGATTATAACTTCTATTTTCTACTTCAAAAGTATTATATTTATGTTCCAATTTTTGGTGTCGATTTAGTATGCGCTCACGGCCGCCATTTTGAATTACAAGAACCACCCAAACTATGCTGAAACATCCAACCGATAAATGACATCGCTCAAAATGGCCATTTTCGTAGGAAAAAAAAAACAAAAATCGGAATTTTCATATTAGTCAATCACGTGACTAAAATGGTAAAACATAAAAATCTTAATTTTCATTAAAAAAATCACGTGATTAAAATATTAAAACACAAAAATCACGTGATTAAAATATTAAAACACAAAATCGTATATGCCAAAAGATTATAACTTATAAAATCTGAATGCTAAAAATGGTAAAAAATAATGATGAAAAGATTTTAAGCAATAATTATATTTTCATTCACTTATAGAAATGGAATCACGAGACCAAAAAGGCGGTAAAGATCTTGAATACACGTTATCTACATCAATCTTTTTAAAAAAATCAAAAATGCTATAAATCCAAGCATTGATAGCAAATCTCAAAAAATTAAAAACGCTATAAATCTAAGCATTGTAATAGCAAATCTCAAAAAATCAAAAATGCTATAAATCCAAGCATTGATAGCAAATCTCAAAAAATTAAAAACGCTATAAATCTAAGCATTGTAATAGCAAATCTCAAAAAATTAAAAATGCTATAAATCTAAGCATTGTAATAGCAAATCTCAAAAATTAAAAACGCTATAAATCTAAGCATTGTAATAGCAAATCTCAAAAAATTAAAAATGCTATAAATCTAAGCATTGTAATAGCAAATCTCAAAAATTAAAAACGCTATAAATCTAAGCATTGTAATAGCAAATCTCAAAAAATTAAAAACGCTATAAACCTAAGCATTGTAATAGCAAATCTCAAAAAATTAAAAATGCTATAAATCTAAGCATTGTAATAGCAAATCTCAAAAAATTAAAAAATCAAAAACACTATAAATCCAAGCATTGTAATAGCAAATCTTAAAAAATTAAAAACGCTATAAATCTAAGCATTCCAAGCATTGATAGCAAATCTCAAAAAATTAAAAACGCTATAAATCTAAGCATTGTAATAGTAAATCTCAAAAAATTAACGTATCTTACGGCATTTAAAAATAAATCATAAATGCTATTTGCAAAAAGAAAGCTTATTCCTGTCTTCAACAATATATACTAAATCAGTATTTTAAAAAACAATATTTAAAAACTATAATGCTATAAATCAGACATTGTAACGTAACATTAAACAGCCTATAATGCTACAATGGAAAAAAGTGCGGGAAAAGAAAAAAAAGCAAAAGAAGCTAATATTGAAAATTAAAAAAAATTACACAATCCTTTAAAATAAATCAAAAACGGTAATTTATAGAGTGATAATCAAACATTGTAATTGTAAATCTCAAAAAAATTAACTTATGTTAAGGCATTTTTTTTAAAAAAATCGTAAATGATATTTACAAAAACCCTTTAAAATATAGGGATCACTAGAAAAATAATAAATGCTATTTTAAAAAGCTCAGTCCGGTCTAGCAACGCTATATACTAAATCAGTATTATAATTTTAAAAAATTATATTGGTAAATGTGAAATGGCGGGAACACCCATCACTTTCAACACTATCAACAAATAAAAAATCTAATTAACTTATTTTTAAAAATATAATATTTTACATTTGGCTTTGGGATTATCCCTCTAACTAAGAGTTATAATAATGAATCACAAATCTGAATAATAGACAGTTAGCATTTATTTAAGTAATTTTTTACCAATATTTTAAGAATTTTAAAAAAATTACCAACATTCTCAATCGGATGGATGGTCGTCACTCAGGCTAAATTTGGTTCTTCCTAGATCTCTTCTTCATTACTGCAACAGCACAAGCCATCAACAAATTATACTTTTAAGATTTAGGTTTATTACTGTAAAGAAGATGACAGTAAAATTAATTTATTCAGGAAATATAGCAGCTTGATATGGTCTCTTTCAAATTTATTTTTAAAACTGTGTATTTAAGTCTCACACAAATAACAGCAGCTATGTGTGACGTAAGATAATTTCCAAGAATTAGAGTTTGGGATGGGCCTTTGTCTTACTAAGATAAAAGTGTTAAGTTAAACTTTCAAATTTAAAAAAACAACAACTGTAAACCAGCTAATGGACTTTTATGCTTCAAGCCTAACATCATTACGTATGTAATCTTATAATAATGTATTTTGATGTATAATAACGTATGTGTATGTGCACACATCTAATATATAAATATATTTATTTATATATTAGATGTGCGCACATACACGTAAACATACGTTATTATACATCAATGTTCATTATTATAGGATTATACACGTGGCCTGGGATGGGTTTGAATTTGATAAACAGGCCTACTATGATACTTAAAAGGTGAAACGGAATGATAGACAGAATTAGCAACAATAAGTGAATATAAAGAATATATTTATTAGTCATTCATATACCCATTTTCAAATCATATGATCACATGAACACACACCCTTTATATTTCTTTTTTTTTTTAATATTAATGAATGAAAAGGTCTCTTTTGTTTTTGCAATATTTTCGGAATAAATATATATGAGTACAAGTTGTGACTTGTAATATGTTATAGTGCGATTATATTTTTAAATCATTAATTTATTTTTATATTTTTTATAATAAATTACCAAATAATTTTACTTGTGTCTTTAAAGTGTTAAAACTAAAATCTTAAAAGTAATACATGTATCGGCATACACATATATATATATATGAGTACAAGTTGTGACGTATAATATGTTACAGTGCGATTATATTTTTAAATCATTAATTTATTATAAATTTTTACCCCTCTTTTGCATTTGATGACTAGTTAGGCTTGAGGCATAAAAGTCTATTAAGCTGGTTTACAGTTGCTTTTTTTTAAATTTGAAAGTTTAACTTAACACTTTTATCTTAGTAAGAGAAAGGCCCATCCCAAACTCTAATTCTTGGAAATTATCTTACGTCATACATACCAGCTCTTATTTGTGTGAGACCCAAATACACAGTTTTAAAAATAAATTTGAAAGAGACCATATCAAGCTGCGATATTTCCTGAATAAATTAATTTTACTGTTATCTTCTTTACAGTAATAAATCTAAATCTTAAAAGTATAATTTGTTGATGGCTTGTGCTGTTGCAGTAATGAAGAAGAGATCTAGGAAGAACCAAATTTAGCCTGAACGACAACCATCCATCCGATTGAGAATGTTGGTAATTTTTTTAAAATTCTTAAAATATTGGTAAAAAATTACTTAAATAAATGCTAACTGTCTATTATTCAGATTTGTGATTCATTATTATAACTCTTAGTTAGAGGGATAATCCCAAAGCCAAATGTAAAATATTATATTTTTAAAAATAAGTTAATTAGATTTTTTATTTGTTGATAGTGTTGAAAGTGATGGGTGTTCCCACCATTTCACATTTACCAATATAATTTTTTAAAATTATAATACTGATTTAGTATATAGCGTTGCTAGACCGGACTGAGCTTTTTAAAATAGCATTTATTATTTTTCTAGTGATCGCTATATTTTAAAGGGTTTTTGTAAATATCATTTACGATTTTTTTTTTAAAAAATGCCTTAACATAAGTTAATTTTTTTGAGATTTACAATTACAATGTTTGATTATCACTCTATAAATTACCGTTTTTGATTTATTTTAAAGGATTGTGTAATTTTTTTTAATTTTCAATATTAGCTTCTTCTTTTGCTTTTTTTTCTTTTACCGCACTTTTTTCCATTGTAGCATTATAGGCTGTTTAATGTTACGTTACAATGTCTGATTTATAGCATTATAGTTTTTAAATATTGTTTTTTAAAATACTGATTTAGTATATACTGTTGAAGACAGGAATAAGCTTTCTTTTTGCAAATAGCATTTATGATTTATTTTTAAATGCCGTAAGATACGTTAATTTTTTGAGATTTACTATTACAATGCTTGGATTTATAGTGTTTTTGATTTTTTAATTTTTTGAGATTTACTATTACAATGCTTAGATTTATAGCGTTTTTAATTTTTTGAGATTTGCTATCAATGCTTGGATTTATAGCATTTTTGATTTTTTAGATTTGCTATTACAATGCTTAGATCTATAGCGTTTTTAATTTTTTGAGATTTGCTATTACAATGCTTGGATTTATAGTGTTTTTGATTTTTTAATTTTTTGAGATTTACTATTATAATGCTTGGATTTATAGCGTTATTTATTTTTTTTTTGATTGTGTTTTTGGTTTATTTTAAAGTATTTTTTAATTTTCACCTCTTTTTCTCCCCCCCCCGCACTTTTTTTGCAATGTTTGATTATGACTATATATATAAATTAGTGTTTTTGGTTTATTTTAAAGTATTTTTTAATTTTCACTTCTTTTTCTTTTCCCGCCCTTTTTTTTTGATAGTAGCACCTTATGCTATTTAATGTGACGTTTTCCCGCCATTTTTTTAAGTGTAGTCCCTTCCCAACACCTTTTTTAATTATAGAGCCTCAGGCGTTTTACTTTTTTATTTTTTATCAATTTTTCCTTCACTTTTTCTGTTTAAAAATTCATATGCTTTAGTTCATATATGTTTGATAAACTCACCAACTAAAATTCAAACTAGCAACCACCGATCTTTCTTACATCATTATTTTTTACCATTTTTAGCATTCAGATTTTATAAGTTATATGTTTGATAAGCTCGCAAACTAAAATTGAAACTAGCAACCACTGATCTTTCTTACATCAATATTTTTTAACATTTTTAGCATTCAGATTTTGATTAGAAGTAAATGGTTTAATAAACTGAAATATGATTTTTTTAAAAAGATTGATGTAGATAACATGTATTCAAGATCTTTACTGCCTTTTTGGTCTCGTGATTCCATTTCTATAAGTGAATGAAAATATAATTATTGCTTAAAATCTTTTCATCATTATTTTTTAGCATTCAGATTTATAGCGTTTTTAATTTTTGAGATTTGCTATTACAATGCTTAGATTTATAGCATTTTCAATTTTTTGAGATTTGCTATCAATGCTTGGATTTATAGCATTTTTGATTTTTTGAGATTTGCTATTACAATGCTTAGATTTATAGCGTTTTTAATTTTTTGAGATTTGCTATCAATGCTTGGATTTATAGCATTTTTGATTTTTTGAGATTTGCTATTACAATGCTTAGATTTATAGCGTTTTTAATTTTTTGAGATTTGCTATCAATGCTTGGATTTATAGCATTTTTGATTTTTTTAAAAAGATTGATGTAGATAACGTGTATTCAAGATCTTTACCGCCTTTTTGGTCTCGTGATTCCATTTCTATAAGTGAATGAAAATATAATTATTGCTTAAAATCTTTTCATCATTATTTTTTACCATTTTTAGCATTCAGATTTTATAAGTTATAATCTTTTGGCATATACGATTTTGTGTTTTAATATTTTAATCACGTGATTTTTTTTATAATTAAAATTGCTATTTTTGTGTTTTAATATTTTAATCACGTGATTTTTTTATGAAAATTGTGATTTTTGTGTTTTAATATTTTAATCACGTGATTTTTTCCTACGAAAATGGCCATTTTGAGCGATGTCATTTATCGGTTGGATGTTTCAGCATAGTTTGGGTGGTTCTTGTAATTCAAAATGGCGGCCGTGAGCGCATCTGCAATTTCTTCAGTTGTTTTAATAGAATTATTATTATGTAAGAGACTATAGTAAGGTAGCAATACTGATCCTATGGGCCAAAGCTCTGGCTTTGTTATTTGTTCCTCAAATTTGCTATCTATTGAGATATAAAAAGAAGCATATTTCTCATTTTTAGATGGCAGTTTATAACATACAATGGTAGTTTTTAAGCTATCCATTAGATATTTTATAATATTTGTCTCATTCATTGATGTGTCAATTCTTGTTAAAAAATACTTTTTGTAATGTATTCTAGGCTTTACTGTTTGTATTATATGATTAGTTTGATTTCCATTTATACCTTTTTTATTATATTTATTTATTTTCTTTTTATATGTGACTGTAATAAATTCTTCATCATCATTTTTAACTCCATATTTTTGTTTATTTTCTATGTTTCCATTTTCTTCCAAATCAAGTTTTTCTACAGAATTCTGTTGAATTTTGCTATTTTCTGGAACAAGGTTTTGTTTATTTGAAGTTAAAATTTTTGCATAAGTCATATCATTATTCTTTCCATTATTTTCAACATTATTTTTATCTTTATCAATAATAACTTTTCCTTTTTTTGTTAAAGCCATTTTAGATAAATCATTATGTGAGTTATTTTTAGTTATTTTCCCATTATTGTCACTTTTTATAGAATTTGCAGAATTTTTTCATTACTCTGGCAACCACTAGATGGTGCGACTAATTTGACTGGAGGATTGCCTTCATTTATTTGAATAATCTTTTCCTCTGAAAAATCAATTTTACTATTCTGATTTTCACCTTTTTGTTCAAAAATAGACATTAACATATCTTTTAAAAATTTATTTTCTTTATGAAGATTATCCATTTTTTGATTTACCATTTTCACTTGAGTTATAATAGTATTTAAAATTGAAAATACCTGTTTACAACAACTTTTATCCGTAACTTGCCCTAAAGCTAAATGTTTATCTTGGCTTGAATCACTACCAAGATATTCACAAATACTTTCACTATCTTTAACATCAACATTATCAGAAATAATGCCGTTAGAACTAAAACGATTTATATTTGTATTTGCCAAATTGCAATGAGGGCATACATATGAAATATTACCGTTATGTGACAGCAATTCTAAATCAATTGCGGAGAGTTTTAGACATTTTGCATGAAAAAGTTTACCACATCCTTCAGTACAGAAAACATATAATTGATCACTAGCAATAGTAGAACAGCAAAAATTACAGTCTCTATTACTGCTATCGCTAAATAATAAAACATTATCAGAACACTTACTTTGTCCAGGAGTTTTCAAAAATCCATCGCTTTTATTTTGACTGATACAATCCTCCATTTTGATCACTTCATTAGTATCTGTATTCAAACATTTTTCACATATATATTCATCCAATCCATCCACATACTTTTGTAGATCTACTAATTGAGTCTTTATACAGGTTAGATGAAACTTATTTTTGCAACGTTTACATACAATTCTTTGTTGTTTTCCAAAAATTAGATTGCTACAATTAACACATGGTGTTCCACCCATAGCAGGTCCGCATAATAATAATAATAATAATAATAATAATAATAATAATAATAATAATAATAATAATAATAATAATAATAATAATAATAATAATAATATAATATAATCTTTTAGTTATCATGTGGCATCTTAAATAGAATATGTGGTATAATCTGAACATATGTGGCAACAAACAATATTAAAATTCTATGCAATAATTTTGTGCAATTAATTATGACCATAATAATAATATTGATATAACAAGAAATTTCTCAAATATATTATATTCTGAAGCATTGTGATTTTTTAAGTAAATCATTATATCTATACTGTGCAAACATTATGCTTGGTTTAATATCCGGCAATCATGTATTTGTAGTGATGAATAATCAACATAACACAAAGTTTTATAAAAACAAGTTTAACAAAATTTATTATTCTATACTTTTAACAAACTATTTATAATATTTACAGTTATATTTGATAGAAACTAACAAATATCAAGCTAATTTTAGATAAATTACATACTTCTACAAAAAAAGAAATAAATCAACAAGTAAATAAGCCTTTACTCCTACTTATAAGCATTTGCACTTTTTAATAATAATAATAATAATAATAATAATAATAATAATTATTATTATTATTATTATTATTATTATTATTATTATTATTATTATTATTATTATTATTATTATTTAAGAATACACTTATAGTTTAATAAAATTTCCATAAATTGACATAGTTAAAAGATATGGTTTTCATAAGTGTACACAAAAATATAAAAATATGAAATACTGAAGTAACATTCATTTTTAAAATATGTTCATAAATTTATAATAAATTAATCAAATTTCTAATATGATAGTACTAGTGTTATTTTAAATATTTATCTTGGTTCGTTCAATAAATAAATTGACTTTAATAAAATAATATTATTGATGTTCTTTTATATACTTTGCTTGGTACTATTCTAAATAAAATCTCTATGTGTGTGTTTTATGTATGTTTAAAACATAAAATAATATTCACAAAAATA
The DNA here is from genome assembly GCA_028023455.1 of Epiperipatus broadwayi. NCBI lineage: Eukaryota > Metazoa > Onychophora > Udeonychophora > Euonychophora > Peripatidae > Epiperipatus > Epiperipatus broadwayi. Next base: position 337,840 of record JAQFVV010006507.1, read on the forward strand.
TAAGCATTCATTTTATTCTGTGTTGTTCTCTCTGGATGTTTCTATTTTTCCTAAAAATATGCATCAAAACATAAAAATTAAATATCAAAATTATTCAAAAATCTCAAGAATAATTATTATCTCTTTTTATGTTCTTAAAAATAGTTTAATAACAATATGAAAATATTTATGATTCTTTATTATTCGCTGTTAACATTTATATTCAGTGTCATTTGTACCAAAACATGAAAAACCTATCTCATCTACCTTCAAAATAACCATTCTACAATTCAAAAATTATTCATTATTTTCTTTCATAAATACAATGCTATACGATGCAATACTGTTGAAATTAAGATAGAGATACAATGTGTAGGTATGAAGAACGAACTAGAATATAGACTCAATAGTATAAAATATATGATAATCTACATGGATACAGTGTAAATGAAGAGGTAAGACTTCTCTGTCTAATGAACTCCAATATAATAATAATGGCCAGGCTATTTATTCAGCTCATTTGAACATTAAAATACAAAAATATCAAAAAAGACACTGACCATGGAAAATATATACAAGAAATAGGGCTACGTTATCTGCACTTGCATAAACTATGGAGATAATAATATCAGTTACTTTCCTATTCTCAATAAATTCTACATATAAGCATCTCGTTGGTTTCTTTTTATAATCCCAAGGTCACTAACACTTAAAACTTCACAATAGATTTAACAATCTACATCACAAAAATATCTAGAATCACTCTAAATAAACAAAATTTATATATGACATTAATAATCTAGAACTACAACAAGAAAAGGTTTATTCACTTTTAAAACTCAGCAATAAAAAATACAAATGATTTTGTTTTAAAATATTAAAATCAATATTCAAAATATTTTTAAAATAAGTTTATCCACTAAAGAATCATATAAAAATTATATGTATCAGTAAATTATATCACATTAACAATATTTAAGAAAAAGTATGCATATCTTTCTAAAAAAAAATATTAGCTCATATCTTTAGAATAACAATAAAATTTATTGTGTAATTATTTTATGCACGCATGTTCATACATTCATGTGATAAGGTAATATCATAAAAATATTCCAAGCATTTCTAGAAAAACAATAAAATATACATTATGTGAAATTAATATATTTTACAAAAATTTGTCGGTCACTCTTATATGTTATCTGGTTCAATATTTCATATAAAAAATATTAAATAATAATAACATACATTCAGAATTACTACCATACTTAGAAAAGTTTATAAAAAACTTTACAATGAATTAAAATATTACCTACAATATTAATTATGTTAGATTAATAGATATTTAAATGTAATTTTCCTAACTAACACTAATAAAAACTTAAAACTATTATTAGTAAGCAAAATGATAAATAAAACTATAGTTATGAAAACTCCAACTATCCAAAAAGTTCACATTAAATGTTTTTCTTTTCCTCTTCATATTTTTTCATTAGAATTTTTTTATAAGTTTTTTTTTCCTCCCAACGTTTGTTAAGACAAGTACTGTCCAAAACTTTAGAACAAAAACTAAAAGCTCTCTACCCTGCTGCATGAAAACTCATAAATGACAAAAAAAAGAAAAATAAAGTGAAGTTGACTTTTGTATCCAAAATTATTTAAACAATAATTATTAATGCTTTTATGAAAGTCTATATATTACAAACCATTATCTGCAGCTTTCCAAGAAAAAATAATTATTAAGTGTGATATCACTCTGGAAAGTTTTAAAAATAATCTCAAGAGTTCTCCTATTCACATGGATTATACTGGGTCAGATGCATCAGTGTCAACTATATAATTCCATGCATATTTCTACATATTATTTTATATTCCATTTAACTATTATTTCATGGTAATCTCAATAAAGTCATTTATAATGTTATATTTTGTAGTCAGGATATTATTTTTAATAACCCAATTTATTTCTTTTAGTGGTGAATAACTTTAAAAAATCAGTTTTTATACAATATTAAATGATTTATGGTCTTTTTTTTTAAAATAACAACTTGTCATATAAAAACATATCAGTAGTATTATCAGTTTTTATCTTTATAATCATTTCTAAGAAATGTTCCTAATAAACTTTTTAAAGGCAATGCTTTTTTTTTCTAAAAAAATATACTTTTTTAAATATTAAAAATTAAGATTTTCCATATAGCTTTTTGCTCTCCAATTATGTATATCTATCCTTAAGATATAATGCATTAAAATATTAAAATTTCAAAGAATATTTCTGTTTAACTTGCTTGCTAATGTCCTAAATATTACAAATAAATAATGATATAACTTTTTCCCTAATATATCTAAAATTGTATCTTCACTTATTAACTGTTCTTTAATTGTTAATTCATTTGAATACATTCTTGTTGGTATTAAATCCATAGTTTTATGTGAAGTTGGATCAAGCTTCAATAGAAATAATTGATAAGGAATTTTTAGAAATGTAACAACACATAACTACTTTAACTTAGTAAATTTATAATCCTTTAAATACTTTCTTTTAGAATAATAATTCTAAGCAGTAAACTAAGCAATACTGTGATGTTAATAAAGAATAATATTGATAATAAAAAAATAAGTTATTAAGAAAGTTATTTAGTTATTAAGCACCTACTAAGTTATCAAGCATTGAGAAAAATGAAAACATCTACTTTTATACTAATTTAATCTGACAATTTGATTGGCTTATTAAATCTTCAATTTGTGATCTTGTGTAATTTAATTTTTAAAATAAATTCATGACTCATTTTTAATAGTATTAAATATTACATTATTTAATTCTAAATTTTATACTTTTATTTAAACAAATTAAATACTCCAAAATAACATTTTGAAAATAATACTTTATCCAATATTTATTTTCAATGTATCTATTTTTAAAAATCTAACTTTACTAACTACATTTATTTTAAAACTACCAAAAAAAATTTCTAACATTTAGGTTTTATCTTATGATATACAAATTTTTTCAATTTTGAGAACAGTCCTAAAGTAATTTTGAGACTGTCTTTAAAAACTTGTAAGCACAAAGGTATGAGTATACGCATGTCACATGACTTTTAAAACCAGACAATATGTAACAATTTTTATAATTACTATCTGAAAAAAAAAATTAATTACAAAAAATATATTAAAAAAATAATAATATAATAATAGAATTTGGAATAACAAATTGAACACAATTGTCAAACACAAAATATTATATTTTTAATAAAGAATTTATAACACAAATATTAAATCTAATTTTTATTTATAATACATTAGCTTATTTAGTTTTAAATCATTATTTTAAAACTAATTTTTAACACTTTGCTTATTAGGACTCTTAATATATAATTATACTATGGCCAGCTTTTCCAACCATACAAAAATCATAATATTCAACTTTACTTTATTATTTTAACATATTAACATAGTTCTTTAGTATTTAGTACTATCACTTTATTTTAACAAAGTTCTTTTTAAAACATTACCAACATTATACAGCAGTTATATTATTTAAAATGAACCCTTAATTAAAAATTTACCAAAATTTGACTCATTAAACCAATTTGGACCTAATAGAAAGGTCATTATATATATATATATATATATATATATATATTGTAACAAAATCATGTGACTAATGAGCTAGATAAAATGCTAACAAGCTAACTCTTTTCACATCCATTATCACAAGCAAGAGAACATTTAAACATAAACAAATTTACATTTATACCCAATAGAACCTGCAACAATATGAATATTGCTACAAAGTTATCTTTCCTGATCGGACATCTCTCAACTGCTGAAATTATTACAAATTGACAGTGCTTGGATGAATTTTTAAATTTTACAGGCAATTATCAATACTATACAATAACTAACACATGTACCTTATTATTAGAAATAAATTCTACTTGATTATGAAATAAGCACTACAGACATATTACACTGATTAGTTTGGTGAGAAAAGAGAGATGAGACATAAAGAGTCAGTCTTTATTAAAACTTTATTTAATATATAAAAAATACAAATAAGACATAATATTAAAGTATAAAAAAATCATTAACGATAAATAAGATAAGTTATATATGGTTCTATAACACTCATACTAATAATAATAATAGGAATCATCTGCAATATGTGAAATAATTTAGAAAGTAGAATATCACATTCCATTCCAGTGTATTACTGATAAAATCTACTATATGGTTCACTTTACTAATAATTAATTAAGTGATTAGATTTAAGAGTATTTGGCCATGTTATTGAAAGTGTTTACACAAGTGACATATATATTTTAAATGTTTGATTTACTTAATTTTTCTCAAAGTTGGAGTATACTCAGTTGACAATCACATGAGTTATCCCAAATTTTTAGGAGAGATGGTTATTCTTGGGATCCGGCTCTGATTTCTTCCATTCAGTTTATTTCCTCCATATTCCTATGACATTTTGGTAATGGTATAGCAGTGAGAATAACAGTGAGCTATCAGGCAGGTGCAATATCTGCTGTTAATTCATGGGTTGTGGCTGACCATATGAGCAAGGAGAGTAGAGATCAAACTAGCATACATCTGTATCCACCAGCCATGCATCCCCACAGCTTCACAATTAAAGCAGAATTTGTTATGTTGCTTTATTCAAAAATTTCAGCATTCTTCATCAAAAATAAATAAAAGTCCTAGACATAAAGCCTAGTTAAAGTTTTTCTGACTTATGCTTTTTTATCTTGATCTTAGGTTTTTATAGCTTTTTTATTCATCGTTCACTGGAATGTCATTATGTCCATTTCACACCTTTCTTTTTACTTCCTTTCACAAACCTTTTTTTTTTTTTAATTTCATAGTATCAATTTTGATTGATTTTTTCTTTAACTTTTTACTCAATAAAATCTATTTTATTTACATACAATATTCTTTCCTTTCCTTTAAACATATATATTGTAACAGACAAAAGATTTTTGAGATTTGCATATGCTGACCACAGGAGCGCCACTAGTCCAAAAATCGGAACTAGACATTTATTTTAAGGGTGGACAGGATATGTGAATCAAAATGCACCGAACTAACCTCAGGGAGGAACAAGATATCTTAAATATTGTTTAGACAGTTGAGAAATCAAAGCACAAAGACAAACATCAGCCAAATTAAGTTTAAACAAATTTTAAACTTTTATTTAAAAGCAAAATAACTTGTAAGAAAAGTTTACATGAAAATCAATAGGGTTATCTCAGGCATGTACTAGAAAGACTAAACACATTGCTCTAGCAGACTTACTGACTCTCTAATAATGAGTTCTACAGGGAGGAAGCAATTTCATTCAGCAGAAGAGAAGTCACCTAAATGTTGGTTTTCCTATTCACAGGTATGAAAACAATACGTTCTTGAAATAAATCAATGAAACCAGCACCAGCGAGCTTTTCTAGACCCCAAAAACAAATGTATCAGGACCCAAAATGTCATATGCTAGTAGAAGCTGCACCTTAAAACTACGTTCAAAGCAAAGATGATTGATTTACCTCAAGAACCATGACAAATATGCTTCAGAATGAATGGAAAACAAACAAGTAAAACTGGCAACTCCCCAACCAAATGATTGGCAAAACTAATCTAAGAATTAATGGTCTCAATAGGAGACAAGTAAACCATTAGAAAATCAGTTACATCTGCCCCAGCATTTAAAGAAATGAATTACCAATAATTATAATAAAAATGTAAATTTATGACACAAGTTCTGAGTACATGCTCTGATAAATTTTAAACTATACATGTAAATACAAAATAAATCTATCAGAGAGTGCACATGAGTATGAAAATATGAAAGCTATAAATGCTTTAGCAGTGAAAGTCTCTCTCACCTGTAATTTACAAAAGGGATAAATATTATCTTCCTGCTGGCAATTTATAAAATTACAAAGCAAAAACAATTATAGTTTCCACTTTCAGAGAGATAAGAAATGAAGACTATGAAAATAAAGTCACCAGCCAAAAGATTTGGTGATTTGCAAAAGCACAAACACAGTATTTAAAATTAATTTGGGCTACTAAAATAATTACAGGTAAGCTTTCAAAATATACACAACTGCCAAAGCATTTAGTAAAAGAAGGCATAAAATAGAAAAACTCACACATCACTCTCCAATAAACAACAACTTAAAGCAAACTTGGAATCTTAAAACTAAGATTCCAAGACACACGGCAAAGTACAACAAAAGAGAATAAATATAGCTAATCAATATGAAGTTAAATATTAATTTAGATTACAGGTTTATTAGATTGAGTGGAGATTTAATGAAAAGAAATTTACCCTGGAAAGAATAAAAGAAAATTTCATCTTACGACAAAGCACAGTTCGCATAGAGTGTGCACATTTATCTTTAGTCCATTTTCAGGTCCTTTGACAGTGGCAAGGTAAAGGCAGTGTTTATTTTAGAGGCTCATGGCATGATTGAAGTAGAGCTGGTAGGTGTGGGTCCATCCTTTGTTTAAATTAGCAAGACATTCCAATGATGGCAAAACTAATAGCAGTAAATTTTGACATCTTGCACAGTAACGAAGTTTGTCGATAATAGTTTAAGTTTTTAGCAGGAATTAAATGTCTGAACTGCTATCCAAAACGGTATGACTCTCAGCAGCTAATAATCCAAGTGTCAATATTTATACTGAATCTCCTCTATCTCTAAATTGGTGGGTTATCCTTGCCTCGCTACATTTCCCATGAAAAACTTTCATTAGTCTCTCTCTATATCTCAGGCAGGGCAAATATTAATTTCTCGCTCAATCTAATTTAAGAATTCCAACCAGGGATATTGAAACAAAAACGACAATACAATTAAACCTCCACTTTTTTAGCATTAACTTTAAAAACGATTAAAATAAAAGCAACAGGAATATATAATTAGCAAGCTTGCCTGTTTTTAATCAAATTGATTAAAACAGGTGGTGAAAGTAAACTATTTTAAAATAAATCAATTCTATAAACAAAAATTAAAATGCCCTATTTAAATATAACTGAGTATATGTTTTAATACACATACGTTTTTTTATTAAATAATAATAAGAAATTTTAACATTAGTAATAAAACCATTGAATCGGAAATCAATCCGGTTCAATATATATATATATATATATTCTAACCTGGTCTTGTGCATCTTTACTTCCAGATAGTATATGATATAAAATAAAACAGGTTCTAGCTCAGTTAATAATTGATAAATGAAATATTCAGTATTAAAATTAAATATTTCACTAGCTCAAATTTAAAATGAGAATAAGGTTCAGTTTATAAAAATAAATCAAATAAATATTTAATATTTTCATGAGACTTGAAGTGAAAATACAGGTGACAAGATAGATTACATTGAGCCAATATCCCACGATATTACTTATTACTATTTTAAATAACAAACTCATGGTATTCTTACGACTTTAATAACTTCTACTCACTAAGATTAAACTAATAATTAAGTCTTAATCTTCTATTTGTAATAATCTAGATCAATAAAATAATCTCAGGTTTATAAAGTTTATTCTAAGTTAATTTAAAAATACAGCAGTGAAATATGAGAAGGGATTTTATGTCATAATCTACTACACTTAAACTAATAATAAATAATAATAATAATATTCTTCAATGTTTAACTACTACTGGATATCTTTTCTTTTCGTTATATTTTTATTACCATAATAAAATAATAAAATAATTTTATATAATCTTTTATCTTCATGTAATAATATAATGAATATGTGGTAGCATATGATAATCTGATAAACAAAGGATGTGTGGCAACTGATAGCATATAATTCAGTATACTATTGTGATAACTTAGTTATGACCCATAAAACAATGCAATAATTATAATTATTTAATTAAAAGAATACCAATAAAATATTTAAATTCTTAAATATAACTCTCTATTTATCTTTTTGTGCAAAATTATATTTTTGTTTCAATTGTTATGAATATATCGTGATTTCATGCTGTGAAGTGGAGAAATAAACAATCAAGACAAAAAAATTTTGAAAAACAAATTTTAACAAAGTTTATTAACAACAACAAATAAAATAAACAATTTATGTACATTATTTACAATGGATATCCTTATTTTAATCCTACATTTTTATCTACTAAGTTATATAAAAATAGTTTATAGTTTAGTTATATCTTTATTTATACTTAAAACAAAATATAAAAAAAAAATGTTACCATTTGGTTTCTCGTTATGGTTAACTTATTAAAAATACATTTACTTATTTTATTAGCAAAATAATTCATCCTTAATATTATTAAACTATCTTATTTTAAAACATTCATAGGAAAACATTCTACAGAAAAACAAAATTAACTTTATAATGAGTATGGATTTCTCAAAATATTAAAAAATTTCATCTTGCAAAGTCAAAGATGTTACATAAAATATTCATCCAAAATTCAGTACTAGATTTTAGTGTTTTATCACACGATGTTTACTAATCATAATATATTCTTATTTAGCCTTACTTTAATAAGATATAAGTGTAATAATCAATATATTCCTGTTATTCAATAAACACAAAATTTATACTCTGCGTATTCCTTACATTTATTGTATATTATTGTTTTTAAAAATGTGCAATACTTATTTTTCTCTTAAAAATAATAATAAAGCATTTAAAAATAATTAACATTTTAAAGAAAATATCTTGTTTAGATACTCTATTCCCAAATTTATATTTCATTTCCGAAATAAATTCAAAATATATTCTATGATTCTTTCCTTTCCCTTAGGATTCATTGGACCTTCAATTTTAAGTTATAAAATTCTATTCCTTCTAAGCAAATAAACCAATCTTATACAAAAACGATAGCATAACCTAAACTCTAAATTATTTATCATTTCTTTTCAAAATATCTTACTAAACGATGCAGTTATATGAAATAAAGATAGCGAAACAGATGTATAGGATTTAAGGAAGAAAGCTAGAGTATCACTCATAACATATCTCAAAAATCATGGCACAGTGCAAAGAGGTATGACCTTTACCTGTCTAATAACCTCTAATACATGAACGATGTTAAAGCTATTTCTTCAGCTTTATTAGAACATCAAATATTTAAAGAAATATAAAACACTGTCCAAATAAAATGTGTACCAGTCATAGGGCTTTGTTAACTATGCTGATATCCACACAAAGATTAAATATTATTCTATTCCTTATCATATCCTATTTCTTTAAAAAACATCATCTTGGTTTTCTGTTCACTAAGTACTTTCAAGCCACTATCTCAACATTATTTCTCAAGATTTTCCACATCTTACATCGATAAATAACTATCTGCATTTACAAAACAATAAATAAAATTCACTGATAATTTTAAAACAATCTAGCTGTTCCATAAGAAAAGTCTGTCCACTTCATCATTCTGTATGCTTAATCATATATAATTTAATCAGACAATATTTGAATATCCTAACATTGAAATTTTAAAAGAATCACATAATTATTTGTTATTATGTTGGATTATATCATTAATATAAAAAAAAATTGTCATATGCATATTTTCAAATCAATCCTATCTCATAATGTTTTTTAAAATGTTGTATGAAATGCGTTACATATATAAAAAATAAAAAAAAAACTTTTACACTTCATTCTTATGATTCATTGATGATCTAAAGAAAACAAAAATATACATTATAAATTATTAATAGTCATTATTATTACCAAAATAACCTTTATCTGGTCATCATATTCAGTAGGCTTCTTCATCCACTAGATACCGATCATTGCAAACATAAAGAAATATACATTCATACACTTTATTTTAAAATATATTCTTATCTAAATTATTAGATTATTCCATTATAAAATTTTATATCATCAACAAATTAATGTTTTATGTTTTCCTAATCTTATAAAAAAAAATTAGATTTAAACTAGGTTAATAAAATAAAAGGAATCAAAACTATAATTACATATTTTCTTGACAATAGTTCCTGATAAGTCCAAAATGTTTATTATTTTCTCTAGAGTTTTAAAATGTTCTCCTCCAAGCATGTTAAAGTTTAAAAATAAAAAATAAATATTAATCCATTTAGCAAGATTTATAGAAAATAATCCTTGGTTTTAGTATTTAGGACGATAATTATTAAATCATAATATTAATTAATCCAGTAAAATTTCTTCAATATTCTCTGCCATTATTCTCTGTGGCATATCCGATGCATCTTCCATCTAATTTAGCTTTAAAAATACTTGGTAATTTTTTTTTTTTACAATATTTCCATGGATCCATTTTTTATTCAAATATGTGTTCACTTTTTTTATATAAGTTTCCATCCTTAATAAATTTAAACTTTCGTTTGATATTTTTTTACATATCACTTTTTTAAAAAAACTTCAAATGTTTTCTAAATACATTTTAAACAATTCTAAGACTGGAGGTTTTAATATCAAAAACGCTTCTGTAACATATTCTCCTGGGTTCTTTCTTTAACTCTTGAAAATATTTTTTTTTAAATGTTACCTTCAGAAAGGATATAACATTTTACTCCTTTTGATATAATATTTTATAAAACGATTCATAAGATATAATTGTCTTATTACTATTTTTAAAAAATAAATCTTGGATAAGCTTATCTAAATAATAATGCGTCTCCAATTTTTCCCTTTTAAACAGAAAATAACTTTGCACTGTATCAGTATAATGTCCGTACTACGATTTTAATGCACTAGAATAGTTCTCTGGCGAAGCACTAATAAAGCTGTATCAAAATATTCCAAAAACATTTTTATATTATTAGAATTTATATCCATTTTATTCTACAGTATATCCATCTTTTCATTGTGAAGTTTAGGTCAAATTTCAGATAAAATAATCCTGGCAAGTAACTTTTAAAAATTAGAAAATCATTTTCAAGAAGTTCCAAAATATATTATTTTTTTAAACTCTCTTTTGCAAAATACTTTTAAAAATATCAATTAGTTTTTTTTTAAAATAAAACTATAAGAAAGTATTAAAAATTGACTAAAATAAAAATTTAAAAGTACTATCTCTTCGATAGCTACTAATATACCTTTCTCTGGTTTCAATCCATTTTTAATCTCCTTCGATACCCCCCGTGCAATTTGTATTTATAATCTGTAAAAATACCTCATTTTATTGGTTGATTCTTACTTTTAGCTTGAGAACAAATTTACATATTTTCAATTTTTTACAGAATTGAAGTTCAAAATTACAAATTATGACATAATTAACTTAAAATATTATTTAAAATACTACTTTTAAATCAATTATTATTTTATCTAAATTATTTAAACATTTAAAATAACTTTTAAAATAATTTTAATAACCTATTCCATTTATCTATTTTTATTTAAACAAAATATTTAATTTTTTTTATATGTATTATGAGTGTATTCATCTTTATTACATTATTTAAAACATTACATACGATAGTTAACTTAATATTCATTATTATTTGCTTTTATGATAGGCAATAATTCCATCCAATTCTATAATATAACTTTTAAAATATTTTAAACTTTGTTACTTTACATACAAACAAGCATGTGTGTGAAAGTATGTAGTATACAAGTCACATGATTAATAACTTTGACAGATGATTTTCAATCTATTTCTCTGCCTAGACTAATAAAATTGCAACACTTTAATATATTAAATAATATAATTATAAAATTTGGAAGAACAATTTAGAAAATATAGAACCAAATACAATTCTCACCATCATAAAGTTTATTTTTAAAATGTACGATATTAATTTTGATTATTAAATATGACTTTATAAATTTAAAATATAACATTTATTACTATAAGTTTTAAATTATTAAAATCAAACTTTTTAAATATACTTTTAATATTTATAGCTGAGTTATTTAATATGGCCAGCTTTTACAACCATATGAAACAATATTTTAAGCTTTACATAACTATTTTTTAAATAATTCGCTATAATTTTATATACTACGTATTTGCTTTAGCCTCAAATTGTACTTTAAAGATATAATCGACAAACTATAATTAATGTATTAAAAGAACATATTCTAAAATTTAAAATTTTTAGTAATTGACTGTTATGAACTATTACTGACCTATAGAAAAGGGCACAATATATATATATATATATATATATATATATATATATATATATATATATATATATATATATATATCACTCACTCAAATGTGTAGTTTTTCAGAAAAGATTCTTATCTTTACATAAACCTATTTATACTTATATTTTCAATGCAATTTTGTAAATATCAGTTCTCAAATTATCTGACTCCTTTTCTTTTAAATTTCCTTTTAAGTCTTGATCACAAAATATAATGATACATATTTAATGCTCTCCTAACTTTATTATTTATTATTATTATTTTTCAAAATGTTGAGCTTTGAAGAGTAAAAGATATGAATCCTATTACACCCCCTTCTCTCTTCTTCACTTAACTACTGTAATGTTTTCCTTTATAATTAATTCTAATCAGTTAAATTCCTTAAATCAATTCAAACGACTTCGATTTAAATACATTCTAAAATCTTGTAATAGATTTTCTTCTTTTTTTTCCTTCGAGTTTATTCTAAAATGTCTGTCTATTTTTTAAATACTATTTTGTATTTTTAAAAAACAAAAACAAATATTACTTGACATATTAAATATTCACATGTGTGATCACAATTTATGTGATCATGACAATACACCGTCTTCACCTTTTAAGAATTTAATGGACTGCAAGCCAACTCAAATCTTAATTATTATTATTATTTGGATATCATAATTACATATTCCTAACTTCCCCATTTAAATGAGGATGAGAAGATTTATAGAGTAATAAACAGGCAACTAATTTTCCACTCAATTGACCACCTCAGATTTATCAAACAAATTTAATCTCTGTGTCTAATGGAAACAATGATTTAGTCCTATTCTGCACAATGACCATAACTACAGGTTTGAGCCCACATGTTATTTCTGCTGCCCATTGAACCTGTTAATATTCAACACTTTAACATTTGATGTTCTTTAGAATGACAACTCTTAATATCGAAGTTTAAGTATATTTATTTCTGGAATTTCCAATCCAGCAAGTTGAGTGATCTCAGAATTATTACTGAAGTTTAATTATAAGAAGGGATTCTTTGTCCATATATTCTTTATATTTGTATGACTCTTAACATATAATATATTTTTTAGAACTAGAATTTCCTATCCAGCAAGTCTCATTATCAAAAGGGACACTTTATCCATATCTTCTCTATATCACGACTCTCTGTACACTGCAGAAAGTCACCTACATGCTCATATAATACCAAGATGGCTTACCATGTTCTAATATGATCCTCACTGAAGATACTGACCCTACACACCCTTGCCTTCATCTATAATCTCACCCACTACTTTCTATACTTAATCTCCCACTTAATATTGGTTTCTATTTGTTATCTATGATTACTTTCCTTATGTCCTTTAAGCCTTGTTTTCTATATATATATTTTTTTTTTATATATATATATATATATTATATATATGAGTTTTTGTTCAAATTCTATTCAATGCAAAATAACCATCATAACAATATTCTGAAGGTTTATTTAAAATATATGCTGCTTCATAATTTGTCCAAGTATGAGTTCAGTGTCATTAATCACAATCCCATGTTGATTTAATAGTTGAACTGTTGAATCTGTCCAATTATTAATTTGATACAAGACTTTATCTGGAGGTTGTTTTCTCTTTCTGAATAGTATTAATGATTGAGAATTGTATGTTCCAATCTCTTCTGTCCCCTGTGCTATCATGAAAGCATTCCCATATTGTTTTCAGATAGTATACGGTCCTTCATAGATAGGCTGGAACTTCTTATATATGTTTCACTCTGGGTGACTCATGGGATGCACCCTTACCATGACATCATCACCTATTCTGAATTGGTTATTTGTACCTTTCAGCCTTTGTCTTCTTAGCTCTCCCATCCTCCTCAGCTGGCTACGTGCTTGCTCTGCATCCCTTTTCCTATTTATTGATTTGGTTTTCATGGGTAACCTAATATTAAATGGGCATGGGATGTTTTTCCCAAAATGTAAGTAAATGGGTTCAAATCCCATGGACTTGCTCTTTGCCCAGTTGATCATGTTCACTATACATGGAATTTCCTTCACCCACTTGTGATGATCATTGAGTATGTATATGTGAAATAAATGCCCTGGCTCCCTCATTACCCATTCACAGGGGTTCAATTGAGGGTTGCAGATCGATGTCAATATATGTTTTATTCCATGTTTGTCAATCCATTTCCTCCATTTTCTAGATGTAAATGGTGTCCCATGATCTGATAATATCCTGGTTGGGATTCCCATAGTCCTAAAGTGCTGTTGTTCTAGTACTTTAATGGTTTGCTTTGCATTGGCCTGAGTGACTGGATAGGCTGCCACAAGTTTTGAAAAGAGGTCATATGCAACAAGGAGGTACTTTCTCTTATTAAATGTGGGTGGTGGTCCATAAAAGTCAATGGCTAATATACTGTTTGGCTGATGGGCATATATAGGCTGTAGTGGGCCTACTCCAGAAGTATTAGGTGGCTTAGTTCTCACACATGTAGCACATGCACTAATAATGCTGTCAATGTTAGCATGCATCCCTGGCCAGTAAACCAATGACTAATCCAACCCTCCACCTTGTTTACTCCATAATGTCCATATGTTTCATGGACGTATTGAATCATCTGCTTTCTCAGGGGATCAAGCAGGACAATGCTCATCTGCTTCTTTCTTTTAAGTATCCTACTGTAAGAGCTCTCCCTTTAGGCAGAAGTAGCTTCTATCCTTCCATAGAGTGTTTCCCTTTGTTTCTGTTATGGGTTGATGCCGAAAATAGTTTATTACTTGTCTGCAGTCACTATCCTCTCATTTGGTGCTCCTTCAATTTCTGCATCTCACTTGCTATCATATGTTCCCTGCATATCTCAGTTATTGCTATGTATGCTCCCTCACACTTCATGTGTTGACTATGTGCTACCAGGTATTGGCTAAGCATATTGGCCACAATGTTCTCCATTCTTCATGCAGTACCTGATCTTATAATTAAACTCCTGCAGGAACAAGCTCCATCTCAATAACCTGCTATTGGCCAGAAAACTGTGATTAAAAAACTCGAGGCTTCTATGGTTGGTCAATACCATGATTTCTGAGCTGACCAAATATTGCCTGAATTTCTTAAATGCCCATATAATGGTGAGAGCTTCCTTTTCTGTCACAGTATAATTAACTTACGGGCCTTTAAGCACATGGCTGATGAAACAAAGTACTCTGTTGACCTCTTTCATGTATTTGAAACATTGTGGCCCCTAATCGAAATCCGCTACTTCTATTTGCACAAAATATGTCTTGCTATAATCTGGATATCCCAACATAACTGTTTCCAAGAAGCCTGCCTTCACTCTGTGAAAGCTCTGCTCATGATGTTCATCCTATGTCCATGGTTTTCCTTTTGAACCACAGTAACCTTGGCTCCATGTCCATTGAGAATCTTCTATGGAATCGATTGTAAAAAATTACACAATCCCAGGAAAGATTTAATGTGTTTTCTGTTCTGAGGTGTGGGGAATTTCTTTGTAGCTCTGATTTTTTCCACATTTGGTACTATCCTCTTCTCACTGATGATATGGCCTAGGAATTTGACTTCAGTTATCATTACATGACACTTTATCAAATTAATCCATATGTCTTTACTTTAACATTCTTCCAGAAAACTTTTCACATGTTCAAAATGTTCTTCTATGTTCTTCGATGCAATCATGATGTCATCCACATAGATCATGACCAAGTTCTTGATCTTATCATCTAATACCTGGTCCAAACATTTGATAAGCCCTGCTCCACTATTTTTCAGTCCAAATGGAATCCTATTGAAGTTGTAGGTACATCCTTCATACCTAAATGCCAAATATTTTTAATCTTTGGGATGCAGCTTAATTTGCCAGTAACTGGGCCATTAAGTCAAACATCAAAAATATCCTTTTGTCTTTAAATCTTGTGAGTAACTCACTCATAGGTGGTAGTGCATTAATATCTATGGGACTGTTATTTTATTTAGATGTCACACATCTAAACATAACCGGATAGATCCATCCTTTTTTTCCCAGTTACAATAGGATTGTTAAGCAGGGATGAACACTTAGACATACCCCCTCCCCACTTAAGCATTTTATCTATCTGCTCTTCTACTTTTCACTTATATTGGTAAGGTATTGGATATGTGCAAGCCCAGTATGGCTGGTCCTCTATGAGTCTTATTCTATGTTCATAACCCTGAATAACTCCAGGAACCTCTGAGAATACCATGCTATATCTATCCAGAAGATTCCTCAACCTATCCCTCTGGTTATCATCTATAAATGTGGATTTGCCTACTATTTTTTCCCGTTCTACTCCATCAAGGCATTTTGTACAAGACTCTCTTCATTGTAAACCTCCCTATCATCTTGTGTTTTTTTTTTGCAAAATTAAGTGCAATGCCATTTATCTTGGCACAGCCATGTTTATAATTAAATACACATCCTGTTTTGTGCATAAAATCTGAACCTAATATAATATCATGAATTAATCCCTCCAACATCACCAGTACATGGTCATACTCTTTTCCTGCTATTTTTCTTCTTACCCAGACCTGTTGTGATGCTAACTTTACTCTTTTCCCATTAGCCAAAAGCACCTGTACTGATTTTAATGGTAACATTTTGAGTTCCATGATAAACATTTCTTGAGACATTACAGAGATCTGACTCCCTGAATCAAACAGAGCCTTGATTATGATCCCTCCAAACTTTATTGCTATCTTTGGGCATATCTGAGGAGCCATCTCTAACATTTCCCTCGCTTCACTGTACCCTAGGTTTGCTAATTGCATTTGATGATGTTTCCCATCTTGTTCTGTAACCTGAGGCACTGTTCTATTTCCACTGTCATCCAAGGCTATCAAGGTTTCCACCATCTGTTCTACTGACTCCTTGCATATCAACATTTGGGCAATGTCTCCAGGTAAACCATGCCTGACTATCCACATAATCTGATGCTCTGAGAGTGGATATGATGTGACTGTCCTCAATTTTGCCACCTGCCCAAAGGAATGTGCTAAACTGCTTTCCTGGCTGCCACTTATTCTGTGACATCTCAC
This sequence comes from Epiperipatus broadwayi, assembly GCA_028023455.1. Classification (NCBI taxonomy): domain Eukaryota; kingdom Metazoa; phylum Onychophora; class Udeonychophora; order Euonychophora; family Peripatidae; genus Epiperipatus; species Epiperipatus broadwayi. The sequence continues at coordinate 355,018 of JAQFVV010006507.1, forward strand.
ACTGTATGTTTTCTTGGAGTTCCTCACTCCAATAACTAGAGAGCAATGACATCTGATACCCTGAAAACATCATTGGTTTTCTGGAACAGTGATTTCCACCACAATTGTGATTCCCCTTGTAAATAACTGCATATGACTGATATCATGGATTCATTCATTTTATTAAATATGAAATATTTTTCCAAACTTCCAAGGTGCTCCATAGAGCTCTCCTCTGGGTAACTGGAGAAGATTCATATTTTTAAAAGTTGGTTGAATCTGGTGGAGTTAGCTGTATTATTACCATTGCTTATATCTGCATATTTGATAGTGCTTCTCAGTTTGCTTCATTTTAATTTTTCTTTGCTACACTAGTTTCCACACTCCTTAAACTCTCCTTTAATTTTGATTGTAAATTCTCTACAAATTCTACTACTTGATTCATATATAAATGTACATTTTCCAGCACCTTGCTATTTTCAAATCTGATCATTTCAATTTCTTTCTTTTGATCTAATTGACCCTTTTCAATTCCCTGATACACTATTTCTAATCTGTTGTCTAAGTGTGCTAATTTTCTATCTGTTTCCCCTATAATATACAGTTCTAATCTATCACATTGCTTCATGACTCTCAGTTTATAAAGTTCAAGCACCTTTGCCTGTTTACCCAATATTTTTCTGGTACCTGACATCTATTGTGAGCTCTGCCTCATAACTTCTATACCCTGCTCAATTCTTTGGTTTATGTCTATAGCCATTTTTTCACAAAAATTCCTCCAACATTATTTTATTCGACTCTTTCATTTTTTCTTCTCTGTCCTTCCATCCATTTATAAACTGTCACTGCTCTTCTCTTATTTGAATGATCATAACTATTAAACTGTTATAACCTATTTCATTTTTAGTTTCTTGTTTATTCATCTCTACTCTCTCTGCCTCACTATTATTATTCTTCAACCCTTCCAGTTCATTCACTTGGGTGTCCATTTTTATTTGTGCCTTTGTACACATGTATATTTAAACAATTAAACCCTTCTTGATATATATATATTTATTTTACTCTACTAATTCCTTTCCATCCTTTATTATTCTATTTCTGTTTGCTAATTTATTTTCTATGATGATTGGCATTTGGTATGCTAGTTAATCCTAACCACACCTGCTCATATTCACCTCTTTGCTTACATGCCTAGACTTGTTTCCAATCACTGATATGTCTTTATTTTCCTGATATTTGTAATCTATTTCACATTAATTGGTTTAAACAGCACACACACACATATATATATATATAATTTATTTTAACTTAACAGCTATAATTTATTACACTATATATATGCTTCTCAATAACCTTTTCTAAAATATATTTATTATTCTATATATATATATATATATATATATATATATATATATATATATATATATATATAAATTTATTTTAACTTACACTAAATTATTCCTATATATACTTTCAAACCTTTAAATATATTATATCAATATATATAATATATATATATATATATATATAATATATTTTAACTTAACAGCTATAATTTATTCCACTATATATATGCTTCTCAATAACCTTTTTTAAAATATATTTATTATTGCTATTTGATTTCATTATGGTTCTGCATTCCTTTACAACATTTATATAAATAAAATATATGCAGGTATTATAAGTATAAAGCAATTTCTTAAATTGTCACCTTGATGATATGTAAAATCTAAACCGAACTATTTTTTTCTGAACAATAGATATGCAAAAAAAAATAAAATACAAGAAAGCCTTTATAAAGATATTTTACCCTCCCACCTTTTCTCTTTTTTTTTGTAGACATATAACTTTGAAACAAAACAATTGTCTTTCTCACCTTCGTTTCTCACCAAGTTATTTTATTGGAATTAATTTTATATCTTTTTTTCCAAACAAGACTTCTATCTGTATGTGGTAACCGGTGCATGATTACAAACTGTATATTAAACAATCCTGGATTGCCCCCAAAATGCAATGAAATCATGTGTCTAATGAGCTAGCTAAAATGCTAACAAGCTAACTTTTTTCACATCCATTACCCCAAGCAAGAGAACATATAATTATAAACAAATTTATATTTATACCCAATCAAACCCACAACAATACAAGTATAGCTACAAAGTTATCTTTTCTGATTGGATGTCACTCGACTGCTAAAATTTTTACAAATTTACAGCACTTGGCTGAATTTATAAATTTCATAGGAAATTATCAATACTATACAATAACTAACACATGCACCATGATACTAGAAATAATCTCTACTTGATTATGAAATAAACCTTACAGGCATAATACTCTGATTAGTTTGGAGACAAAAGAGAGATGAGACATAAATAGTCATTCATTATTAAAACATTATTTAATACATAAACATTACAAATAAGACATAATATTAAGGTATAAAAATCATTAAAGATAAATAAGATAAGTTATATATAGTTCTATAAAACCCATACTAATAATAGAAATTGTCTGCAATATATGAAATAATTTGTAAAGTAAAATATCACATTCCACTCCAGTATATTGCTGATAAAATCTAATGTATAGTTCAGTTTACTAATAATTAATCAAGTGATTAGATTTAAGTTCATTTGGCCATGTTACTGAAAGTGTTTACACACATGACATATATATTTTAAAAGTTTGATTTACTTAAGTTTACTCACAGTTGGAGTATATTCAGCTGACCATCATGTGGGTTATCCCACTTCTTTAGGAAAGATGGTTATTCTTAGATCCAACTCTGATTTTTTCCATTCAGTTTATTTCCTCCATATTCTTATGACATTCAGGTAGCAGTATAGAAGTGACAAGAATGGTGAGTTATCAGGCAGGCACAATATTTTCTGTTAATTTATAGGTTGTGGCTGACCATATGAGCAAGGTGGGTATGGATCAAACTAGCATCCATCTGTGGCTATTAGCCACACATCCCCACAGCTTCACCATTATAGCAGTTTGTTCATGTTGCTTGATTCAAAAATTTCAGCACTCTTCAACAAAAAAAATAAAATTCCTAGACATGAAGCCTAGTTAAAGTTTATTTGCCTAACGCTTTTTTTATTTTGAGCTCACATTTTTATAGCTTTTTCCTTCACTGTTTACTGTATTGTTATTATTTCCATTTCACACCTTTATTTCTACTTCCTTTCACAAACCTATATATTGTACCAGTCTGTTTTGTATGTTCACATAACAATATCTAGCATCTAGGCAAAAAATACCTAGAATCCAATCATGCACAAGATACATAAGTCAGGAAACTCATGAATTCTGCCCTATTTGCCTATTTCAGATCTATCAAATTATGAGCAACAATCCTGATGATATTGATCGAATTTCATCTTTCACCACCATCATCACACATCGGAGACACAAAAAGACTCTAAGTTAAGTTTAATGGTGGGATATTTGTATGAAACACAATTTAGAAGCAATTAAAGACTGTAATCTATCATATTAACTATATGTTAGCAGAGATAATCTAGTCAGTAGAAGCATAATTTATTAATAAAAATATTAACTTAAATAAAAGAAAATACAATGATTCGGAAATGTTATAACATATATATTTAAGGTTTATTATTTTAACAAAACATACGTAAACATATGTCATCATTGGTTGATCATTGGCCTCATTAGGATGACATAACAGTGGGTTTTAGAGAAATAATATTACATTTGATTGATATATTAAGAATTGTATTTAATAGATGACTTTATTGATAGTTGCGGCTATGCCAATATTATGTACTATAATGATGAATATGATATTTAGCGCTATTAAGAAATATAATATTAAAGTGCCACTACACCCCCAGAAAGAACAAAATAGCATTTATCCAACTTGAAAGATAATCATACTTTGATAACGAAACATAACATTTGTGCAAAATATAGTTATTAATTTTGTTTATAAAATGGCAGATGTGTGTGGGATAGCTAATGAATATATATTAATAATAAGATCATCAAAATGATGTAAATTTAATAGTGGACATAGATATCTGTTTAGCAAAAATTACAACATTATGGCTTATGGACTTTCATGGATTTACTAGAAATATAACAAAAGGTGGTACATGTATGATGGCATATTTGATGTGATCCAGCAACACATCCAAACATGTGCTTCATGGAATTCATTTTGAAAAGTATACCAAAATGTCTGTGACATTAGCAGCATTGGTTCATGGATGAAGAGTGGTCAGTGATGCAATATTGGGCTGGTTTTTCCAGAGCGATTTCCATATAAAGCATGCAGTAGCGACCAAATGATTCCCCAGGTTGGTTTAATCTTGGTTCTTGGACTCTGAGAATGATGATGGGGTTCGACTTTGTGATAAAACCAAATAATATATTTTAAATTTAAAAATAAAATTTTAATGTTAACCAGAAGTAAAAAAAATATTTATTAAACATGGATCTTAAGCATTTACCAGAATCAGAGAGTGGTAGTGATAGTGAAATAAAAATGACTACCACTATTGTTGAGAAAGAAACTTTGTATAGCCAAGCATCTCGAGGGTCTATATCCAAAACTGAACATTTCCATCACATGCAGGAAGAAAGCCAGATAGTTTTTCGAATTCAAGAGACCCATACCAATGAAGTCACACAAGCACCTAGAGTTGAATTAGCACAAACTGTGAAAAATGGTGGAGCTATGGATCAGCTTGTCTAAATAATGATGGAAATTAATAGTAAAATGAGTAATATGGAAAAAGAAATGGCAACGAATAGGAGAAACATTAGAGAAATGAACAGTAGTTTAAAGGAAGAGATGACAACTAATAGCAGTAGTTTAAGAGAAGAAATGGCAATAATAAACAGCAATAGTAGTAGTTTAGAAGCAAAGATAGATAGTAAGATAGATAGTAATAACAGTAGTTTAAGAGAAGAAATGACAATCAATTTCAGTAATTTAAACATTAATATGGATATAAAAATGAAGGAATTTGAAAGTAAACTATCTGCAGATATGAAACGATTATCTCTTGGTTTAAATAGTGTCCAAGAAAATAATAAAGAAATGAAAAGGCTATGTTTGAGATGAGGAAAGAGATTGATGAGAAAGACATAAGGTGCCAACAGTGATTGGAAGAATTCAAGCACACTATCACCAGCTAATTAGACACTAAATATAAAGAAGTACAACAAAATCATGTACATTTTAAGGAAGAAGTATCTGCTGAACAAGATAGAGACCAAAACAAAATTCAGGAAGAATTTAATGTCATTAACACTAAAATTGAGCAACTTCACTACCAATTAAATAATGAAGTGGAATTGCATGACAAATCTTTTGAAGTCATTGATCAAAATTTGTTAAACCGAGAAGAAACTGTAGAAATGAATGAAGTAGAGAGTTTTCAAGATACAAAGTTCTTGGGAATGCAACAAATAGAAATAGGGCACAAGACTCAGCATAGTCAAAAGTTAGAAAAATGAAGTAGAGAATGATCTGGAGATTGTTGCTAAAAATCTTAGTGGAATAAAGGATCACAACCCAGAATCAATTTTTTCACAACAGGTAATACCTGAGATAAGGGATGATCCTCTCAAAATTATCACAGATGCTACCCAGCTAATTAACCCTTTGAACACATTATCTATATTGCAAAAAGTCATCTATATTCACAAAGTCAGATAGAGAGTTTAAGCGACTCAACAAATCTATCCTTAGATAGTATAAAGTATGAGATAGATTATAAAACTTATAAAGTGAGACAAGAACAGTTGGATGATACTGCCACATCTCAAGTAAAACTAAGCTCTCAAATTCTTAAGGCTAACCACCTTAATAAATTCACAATATGTGAGACAATCTTATATTTTAAAGGTATCATGGATAAATACATGAAAAAAGATGGGATGGAAAATGAATTGGACATATATTTAAAAACAATCCATCATACTAATATTTTCCATGAAAGCAGAATTAAAATATTCTCCAGACAAGATAGAGATGAACTATATAGCAGCTATCAGAATATAATATTGTTAACACAGAAAACTGATATCATGATATGTTATCACAATACTTTAGGAAATTTTGATAATGACAAAGTATATGACCATTTTAGAAATTTGCTGTGGCATTTAAATGCACTCTACTATCAACATGATGACCTAGATAGCCAAGACAATTGGAACATGGTAGAGAATGTCACATCAGGAACCACTAAACAAAGAGATTGCCAGTTTTATAAACTATGCAATACATATGAAGGTCCTTTTACATTCATTAGGCATAGACAAGGGATGGACCTCAAAGATTGCAATTGGGAATTTGTACACTGGACAACCCAAAAGTTTATGAATATAATTTTTTTATTTTGAGATAATATACTGTTTAAAAAAAAACTTAATACTAGAAAATCAATGCTAATTTAGTTACCTTTTTATATAAATATTATTTTTAAGAATATATAAAATTGTTTTTAAGAATGTTTAAAAAACAGTTAGGGCATGAAAAGATGCACCCACAATTTTTTAACACTAAACCACTATTTATGGTTAATGAAAGCAAATATATGCTATAAGTTAACTTAATAGCATTAGAATGCAAGTGACCCCAATATAATATTTTTTTTAAATAAAAGTATACATATGTAAGAAAATCAATGTGTATCAACTCATACCTATACCAGTATATCCCACAGAATTAAATGTGGAATAGGAAAGAGTACAAGCATATGAAAGGCTGAAGAAAATGGCTGACCAAAGAAATAAAGATAAAAAGGAAAGATATATTATAATTTTAAAGTAGGGGACAAAGTCTTGATGAAAACTCTACATGTAAGTAAACCACAAGATAACATATACCATAAGTTTTTCAATCAATATAAAGGACCATTTCCAATAATAAAACAATCTGGTCATAATACATATTGGATTGATATTGGAGGAGAGGTACGAGGAACATATAATGTTTGTATCTTAAAACCATATCTTGGAATCTCCATGTGAACATACAGTTGCCTTATAAAATGCACAACCGAGGTAGAATAATAACTAGAAGTCATAATTAAAGCATAGTAACAGATAAAATCAATATCAAGGAAAATATCTATATTTATATCTAGGTGATTTTAAAAAAATGAGTATAGCTAGGGATATTATATTTTTATTTTCTTTGTTGATGAGGATATACCCAGGTTAATGCTTTAAAAGCATTGGGTTATCTTGACATTACCAAGATAGAAGAGTCAATCCATACAGAGTAATGGATGTTCTAATATTTAGATAGACCTTCAAAAAAATCCAGTAAGACTCAAAAAAGGAGCAGGATGAAGACTAACAAATAAATTTATGTGCCATCTAAATAGAGACACATGACCGGTTAATTGTTTGATTCACATAACCATCAATAGGAAGAAAAGAAAAGTAAAAAAATCCTAAGTTCAAATCACACTGTAAATGATATATGACTTAGCTGTAAAAAGAAAGTGTAAAGTAATTTGAAAGACTAGCTGATAAAATTAAGCAACATTGGAGTAAATTTTTAAACCCTTCATTGAAACCTCACTCAATCCAGCATTAAACAAACTTGTACTTATATGTCAGTGATAAAATTCTATCCATAAGTTAGAATTTTAACCCTGTAAGTGAAGGGGTGTTGTAGTGATGAGCTACAACCTGATACACCATCCAATTATTTAAGATATTCTACCAATTGGAGCCACATAGACATATTTGCTTAACCAATAAATTGCCAAACAAATTATCACATAAACATTTTTTCTTTCAAACACATACATTTACATAAACATATTTTTATTTGTAAAAGAAGTAATAAAAACTATTAAATTACTAGGAAAAGAAAAAAAACAGATATGTATATTAATACTGGAATAAAAGGTGTTATATGTTACTAACTGGGGAGAACTATACCAAAAAACTTACACATAAACTTAAAAAAAACAATGACTGAATTAAAATCTAAACACATAGCAACTATTTGCAGAAACGAAATTTAAAATATTTATAAATTATTATTTTTTATTTATAATCCCATTTATTTATATTATGTCTGTTAAACAATAGAAAATGTCAAGGTTAAAATGCTTAAAAAAAATTTCATGCAACCTACAACATGTTTTTAATTGTTATATTGTCTTCTGCATTTGAAGATAGAACTTTTTTTTCTGCTTAAAAATAAATTTGAATACAAAATAAATGTGAATGTTCAAGTTTAAATATACATATATATTTTTAAATATTAATTGAAATGATGAAAAGCTGAATTTTTAAAGCAATTGTTTGAAATGGAAGAAATAATTTGAAAGTAAAAATTAATTATTTGCTACTTAGACAATTTTAGTTAAATTTATGTGTTGCAGTAATATTCAATAAATAATTGTTTTGATAAATAATAATATCATCATTGACATATTGAGAAGCAAATGAATCAATAAATATATATTATTTTTATATCATCATTGCTTGCTTAAAAGTTTATACCATAGGGTAATAATATGTCATCAATAAAGCCATGAAAAGTTAAAGATTTTACCTGCCCATTTCGAAGAAACTTGAAAACCATCTGTTGCCTTAGATAAAATGCCTAATAAAATACAAGACAGGATAATTGGAGAACATTATTATTTTTTGACCAAGACAAGAAATTTATATTCTTCCTGGGAGTAGAACTTCATCTCCATTCATAGGAATTTATTTAGTGAATAAATGTTTTCCAGAAGACTTATCGAACTTTAATTAACAAAATGGGATAAGAATTGTGATTTTTGTTTTATTATTTTGTCTATTGTCAATTTTATGTATTATTTTCGTTTTCTACAATTGGAAGCTAATGTGTTATAATTTTGGAGAAATTCTGTATTAGAGTAATGAGGGGTAAATATTAGATTTATATATATATATATATATATATATATATATATATTCTGACCTTGCTCTCGTGCATCTTCACTTCAGTTAATATATGATATAAAATAAAATGGGTTCTATCTCAGTTAATAATTAATAATTAAAATATTCAGTATTAAAATTAAAATATTTCACTAGCTCAAATTTTAAATACGAATAAGGTTCAGTTTATAAAATAAATTAAATAAATATTTAATATTTTCATGAGACTTGAAGTGAAAATACAGGTAACAAGATAGATTACATTGAGCCAATATCCTACAGGATACTACCTCAATGGCATAAGAACACTATCCCCCCTTATTACTATTTCAAGTAACAAACTCATAGTATTCTTACGACTTTAATAACTTCTACTCACTAAGATTAAACTAATAATTAAATCTTAATCTTCTATTTAATAATAATCTAGCTCAAATAAAATAATCTCAGGTTCATAAAGTTTATTTTAAGTGAATAAAAATAAGGTAGTAAAATATGAGAAGGGATTTTATGTCATAATCTACTACACTGAAACTAATAATAATAAATAACAATAATAATATTCTTCATGTAATGATATAATAAATACGTGGTAGCATGTTAATAATCTGACAAACAAAATATGTGAGGCAACTGATAGCATATAATTTAATATAATATTGTGATAACTAATTTATGACCAATAAATAATGTAAGATTATGATTATCTAATTATAATGAATACCAATAAAATATTTAAATTCTTAAATAATTCTCTATTTATCTTTTTGTGCAAAATTATATATTATGCATATATCGTGTTTTCATGCAGCGATGTAAAGAAATAAATAACTCGGACACAAAATTTTTGAAATAACAAAATTTAACAAAGTTTATTACTAACAACAAATAAATAAACAATTTATTTACACTATTTACAGTGGATATCCTTAACCTTTTTACTTTACAGTTTGATCTACCTGGTTATAAAAAAATAATTTATATTTCAATTATATTTTATTTAGATTTAGGACAAAGTTTAAAAAAAAATTTATTATTTGGTTTCTCATTATGGTTAATTTATTACAAATATATTTATCTACTTTATTAGCAACAACATTTTATTCTTAATATTGTTAAACTATCTTATTTTTAAAAAAAAATTCATAGGAAAACATTCTATAGAAACAAAATAATGAGTATGGATTTCTCAAAATATTAAAAATTTTCATCTTGCAAAGTCAAAGATGTTGCACAAAATATTATCCAAAAATTCAGTACTAGATTTTAGTATTTATCACACAATGTTTACTAATCATAATATATTCTTCTTTAAGTCTTACTTTAGTATGATATAAGTGTAATCATCAATACATGTCTGTTAATCAATAAACAAAAATATACTATGCATATTGTTTACATAATTTACTTTGTACTATTGTATTTTAAAAATATGCAATACTTATTTTCTCTTAAAAAAATAATACTAAAGCATTTAAAATTATTATCACTTTAAGAAAAATATCTTTGTTTAGATAATTTATTTAAAAAAAAAATTTCATTTCCGAAATAAACTTCAAAATATAGTCTATGATTCTTTTCTTTCCTTAGGATACTTTGGATCTTCAATTTTAAGTTATAATATTCTGCTCCTTATAAGCTAATAAACTAATCTTATACAAAAACGATAGCATAACATAAGTTCTAAATTATTTATCATTTCTTTTAAAATATCTTTTAAAATACTCACTCTGACCTTTATGTAAACAAATGCTTGAAGGTGCTTTTGGTATAACGCCATCTATTGTCATAAATACAAGCGTATGCAAGTTTTTAACTTGTGTTTTTTGTTTTTCATAATGGTACCTTTGAGGACTTTCTTGCAATGATATATATTGCAGAGGCTCCTACTATGTGGTGATGCTGAACTGATATAGACCTGTGTAGCTATTTGGCATGCTATGTATAGTTTGAAGACATTACATGTCTAAAAGATTCATTCTTGAAATCGAAATAAAAATTTTTTCATAAACCCACAGTTTTTATATAAAAAATTTAATTTTTTAACCCATCTATTTATAAATACAAGCATGTGCAAGTTTTTAACTTGTGTTTTTTGTTTTTCATAAATGTACCTTTGAGGTCTTTCTTGCAATGATATATATTGCAGAGGCTTCTACTATGTGGTGATGCTGAACTGATATCAGACCCATGTAGCTATTTGGCATGCTATGCTGAGTTTGAAGACATTACGTGTCTAAAAGATTCACGCTTGCAAGCTGAATAGAAACTGTTTCTTAAACGCTCAGAGTTTGTGTTTTAGATCTAGTTTCTTAATCCTGTCCTTCACTGACGATAGAAAATAGCTTGAAATCATGATCTGAAGGTAGAAATTAAGTTAGAGATAGTGAAATACTCGCTCTGACGTTTATGTAAACAAAAGATTGAAGGTGTTTTTGGTATAATGCCATCTATAGTCATAAATATAAGCATATGCAAGTTTTTAACTTGTGTTTTTTGTTTTTCATAAATGTACTTTGAGGTCTTTCTTGAATGACATATATTGCAGAAGCTTCTACTATGTGGTGATGCTGAACTGATATGAGACTCATGTAGCTATTTGGCATGCTATGCTGAGTTTAAAGACATTACGTGTCTAAAAGATTCACGCTTGCAAGCTGAATAGAAACTGTTTCTTAAATGCTCAGAGTTTGTGTTTTAGATCTAGTTTCTTAATCCTGTCCTTCACTGACGATAGCAAATAGCTTGAAATCATGATCTGAAAGTGGAAATTAAGTTAGAGATAGTGAAATACTCTCTCTGACATTTATGTAAAAAAACGCTTGAAGGTGTTTTTGGTATAACGCCATCTATTGTCATAAATACAAGCGTATGCAAGCTTTTAACTTGTGTTTTTTGTTTTTCATAAATGTACCTTTGAGGTCTTTCTTGCAATGATATATATTGCAGAGGCTTCTACTATGTGGTGATGCTGAACTGATATAGACCTGTGTAGCTATTTGGCATGCTATGCTGAGTTTGAAGACATTACATGTCTAAAAGATTCACGCTTGCAAGCTGAATAGAAACTGTTTCATAAACGCTTAGAGTTTGTGTTTTAGATCTAGTTTCTTAATCCTGTTCTTCACTGACGATAGCAAATAGCTTGAAATCATGATCTGAAGGTGGAAATTAAGTTGGAGATAGTGAAATACTCGCTCTGACGTTTATGTAAACAAATGCTTGAAGGTGTTTTTACTATAATACCATCTATTGTCAAAAATACAAGCGTATGCAAGTTTTTAAATTGTGTTTCTTGTTTTTCATAAATGTACTTTTGAGGTCTTTCTTGCAATGATATATATTGTAGAGGCTTCTACTATGTGGTGATGCTGAACTGATATCAGTCCCATGTAGCTATTTGGCATGCTATGCTGAGTTTCGAGACATTACGTGTCTAAAAGAATGACGCTTGCAAGCTGAATAGAAACTGTTTCTTAAACGCTTAGAGTTTGTGTTTTAGATCTAGTTTCTTAATTCTGTCCTTCACTGACGATAGCAAATAGCTTGAAATCATGATCTGAAAGTGGAAATTAAGTTAGAGATAGTGAAATACTCGCTCTGACGTTTATGTAAACAAATGCTTGAAGGTGTTTTTGGTATAACAACATCTATTGTCATAAATACAAGCGTATGCAAGTTTTTAACTTGTGTTTCTTGTTTTTCATAAATGTACCTATGAGGTCTTTCTTGCAATGATATATATATATATATTGCAGAGGCTTCTACGATCTGCTGTTGCTGAACTGATATCAGACCCATGAAGCTATTTGGCATGCTATGCTGAGTTTGAAGACATTACATGTCTAAAAGATTCACACTTGCAAGCTGAATAGAAACTGTTTCTTAAATGCTCAGAGTTTGTGTTTTACATCTGATTTCTTAATCCTGTGCTTCACTGACGATAGCAAATAGCTTGAAATCATGATCTGAAGGTGGAAATTAAGTAAGAAATAGTGAAATACTCACTCTGATGTTTATGTAAACAAACACTTGAAGGTGTTTTTGGTATAACGCCATCTATTGTCATAAATACAAGTATATGCAAGTTTTTAACTTGTGTTTCTTGTTTTTCATAAATGTACCTTTGAGGTCTTTCTTGCAATGATATATATTGCAGAGGCTTCTAAAATCTGCTGTTGCTGAACTGATATCAGACCCATGTAGCTATTTGGCATGCTATGCTGAGTTTGAAGACATTACGTGTCTAAAAGATTCACGCTTGCAAGCTGAATAGAAACTGTTTCTTAAATGCTCAGAGTTTGTGTTTTAGATCTAGTTTCTTAATCCTGTCCTTCACTGACGATAGCAAATAGCTTGAAATCATGATCTGAAGGTGGAAATTAAGTTGGAGATAGTGAAATACTCACTCTGACCTTTATGTAAACAAATGCTTGAAGGTGTTTTTGGTATAACGCCATCTATTGTCATAAATACAAGCATATGCAAGTTTTTAACTTGTGTTTTTTGTTTTTCATAAATGTACCTTTGAGGTCTTTCTTGCAATGATATATATTGCAGAGGCTCCTACTATGTGGTCCTGCTGAACTGATATAGACCTGCGTAGCTATTTGGCATGCTATGCTGAGTTTGAAGACATTACGTGTCTAAAAGATTCACGCTTGCAAGCTGAATTTATGTTTCATAAACACTCACAGTTTGTGTTTTAGATCTAGTTTCTTGATCCTGTCCTTCACTGACGATAGAAAATAGCTTGAAATCATGATCTGAAGGTGGAAATTAAGTTAGAGATAGTGAAATACTCGCTCTGACATTTATGTAAACAAATGCTTGAAGTGTTTTTGGTATAACACCATCTATTGTCATAAATATACGTGTGTGCAAGTTTTTAACTTGTGTTTTTTGATTTTCATAAATGTACCTTTGAGGTCTTTCTTGCAATGATATATATTGCAGAGGCTTCTACTATGTGGTGATGCTGAACTCATATGAGACTCATGTAGCTATTTGGCATGCTATGCTGAGTTTAATGACATTATGTGTCTAAAAGATTCACGCTTGCAAGCTGAATAGAAACTGTTTCTTAAATGCTCAGAGTTTGTGTTTTAGATCTAGTTTCTTAATCCTGTCTAAAGCAAATAGCTTGAAATCATGATCTGAAGGTGGAAATTAAGTTAGAGATAGTGAAATATTCGCTCTGACATTTATGTAAACAAATGCTTGAAGGTGTTTTTGGTATAACGCCATCTATTGTCATAAATACAAGCGTATGCAAGTTATTAACTTGTGTGTTTTGTTTTTCATAAATGTACAGTTGAGGTCTTTCTTGCACTGATATATATTGCAGAGGTTTCTACTATGTGGTGATGAGGAACTGATAAAGACCCGAGTAGCTATTTGGCATGCTATGCTGAGTTTGAAGACCTTACATGTCTAAAAGATTCATGCTTGCACGCTGAATAGAAACTGTTTCATAAACGCTCAGAGTATGTGTTTTAGATCTAGTTTCTTAATCCTGTCTTTCACTGACGATAGCAAAGAGCTTGAAATCATGATCTGAAGGTGGAAATTAAGTTAGAGATAGTGAAATACTCGCTCTGACATTTATGTAATGAAACGCTTGAGGGTATTTTTGGTATAATGCCTTCTATTGCCATAAATACAAGTGTGTGCAAGTTTTTAACTTGTGTTTTTTGTTTTTCATAAATGTACCTTTGAGGACTTTCTTGCAATGATATATATTGCAGAGGCTTTTACTGTGTGGTGATGCTGAACTGATATCAGACCCATGTAGCTATTTGGCATGCTATGCTGAGTTTGAAGACATTATGTGTCTAAAAGATTCACGCTTGCAAGCTGAATAGAAACTGTTTCTTAAATACTCAGAGTTTGTGTTTTAGATCTAGTTTCTTGATCCTGTCCTTCACTGACGATAGAAAATAGCTTGAAATCATGATCTGAAGGTGGAAATTAAGTTAGAGATAGTGAAATACTCGCTCTGACGTTTATGTAAACAAAAGCTTGAAGGTGCTTTTGGTATAATGCCATCTATAGTCATAAATACAAGCATATGCAAGTTTTTAACTTGTGTTTCTTGTTTTTCATAAATGTACCTTTGAGGTCTTTCTTGCAATGATATATATTGCAGAGGCTTCTACAATCTGCTGTTGCTGAACTGATATCAGACCCATGAAGCTATTTGGCATGCTATGCTGAGTTTGAAGACATTACATGTCTAAAAGATTCACGCTTGCAAGCTGAATAGAAACTGTTTCTTAAATGCTCAGAGTTTGTGTTTTAGATCTAGTTTCTTAATCCTGTCCTTCACTGACGATAGCAAATAGCTTGAAATCATGATCTGAAGGTGGAAATTAAGTTAGAGATAGTGAAATACTCGCTCTGACGTTTATGTAAACAAACGCTTGAAGGTGTTTTTGGTATAACGCCATCTATTGTCATAAATACAAGCATATGCAAGTTTTTAACTTGTGTTTTTTGTTTTTCATAAATGTACCTTTGAGGTCTTTCTTGCAATGATATATATTGCAGAGGTTCCTACTATGTGGTCCTGCTGAACTGATATAGACCTGCGTAGCTATTTGGCATGCTATACTGAGTTTGAAGACATTACGTGTCTAAAAGATTCACGCTTGCAAGCTGAATAGAAAATGTTTCATAAACACTCAGAGTTTGTGTTTTAGATCTAGTTTCTTGATCCTGTCCTTCACTGACGATAGAAAATAGCTTGAAATCATGATCTGAAGGTGGAAATTAAGTTAGAGATAGTGAAATACTCGCTCTGACGTTTATGTAAACAAATGCTTGAAGGTGTTTTTGGTATAACACCATCTATTGTCATAAATATACGTGTGTGCAAGTTTTAAACTTGTGTTTTTTGTTTTTCATAAATGTACCTTTGAGGTCTTTCTTGCAATGACATATATTGTAGAAGATTTTACTATGTGGTGATGCTGAACTGATATCAGTCCCATGTAGCTATTTGGCATGCTATGCTGAGTTTCAAGACATTACGTGTCTAAAAGATTCACGCTTGCAAGCTGAATAGAAACTGTTTCTTAAATGCTCAGAGTTTGTGTTTTAGATCTAGTTTCTTAATCCTGTCCTTCACTGACGATAGCAAATAGCTTGAAATCATGATCTGAAGGTGGAAATTAAGTTAGAGATAGTGAAATACTCGCTCTGACGTTTATGTAAACAAACACTTGAAGGTGTTTTTGGTATAACGCCATCTATTGTCATAAATACAAGCGTATGCAAGTTTTTGTGTTTTTTGTTTTTCATAAATGTACCTTTGAGGTCTTTCTTGCAATGATATATATTGCAGAGGCTTCTACAATGTGGTGATGCTGAACTGATATCAGACCCATGAAGCTACTTGGCATGCTATGCTGAGTTTGAAAACATTACGTGTCTAAAAGATTCACGCTTGCAAGCTGAATAGAAACTGTTTCTTAAATGCTCAGAGTTTGTGTTTTAGATCTAGTTTGTTAATCCTGTCCTTCACTCACGATAGCAAATAGCTTGAAATCATGATCTGAAGGTGGAAATTGAGTTAGAGATAGTGAAATATTCACTCTGACATTTACGTAAACAAATGCTTGAGGGTGTTTTTGGTATAACACCATCTATTGTCATAAATACAAGCGTATGCAAGTTTTTAACTTGTGTTTTTTGTTTTTCATAAATGTACCTTTAAGGTTTTTCTTGCAATGATATATATTGCAGAGGCTTCTACTATGTGGTGATGCTGAACTGATATCAGACCCATGTAGCTATTTGGCATGCTATGCTGAGTTTGAAGACATTACGTGTCTAAAAGATTCACGCTTGCAAGCTGAATAGAAACTGTTTCATAAACATTCAGAGTTTGTGTTTTAGATCTAGTTTCTTAATCCTGTCCTTCACTGACGATAGCAAATAGCTTGAAATCATGATCTGAAGGTGGAAATTAAGTTAGAGATAGTGAAATACTCGCTCTGACGTTTATGTAAACAAACGCTTGAGGGTGTTTTTGGTATAATGCCATCTATTGTCATAAATAAAAGCGTATGCAAGTTTTTAACTTTTGTTTTTTGTTTTTCATAAATGTACCTTTGAGGTCTTTCTTGCAATGATATATATTGCAGAGACTTCTACTATGTGGTGATGCTGAACTGATATCAGACCCATGTAGCTATCTGGCATGCTATGCTGAGTTTGAAGACATTACGTGTCTAAAAGATTCACGCTTGCAAGCTGAATAGAAACTGTTTCTTAAATGCTCAGAGTTTGTGTTTTAGATCTAGTTTCTTAATCCTGTCCTTCACTGACGATAGCAAATAGCTTGAAATCATGATCTGAAGGTGGAAATTAAGTTAGAGATAGTGAAATACTCGCTCTGACGTTTATGTAAACAAACGCTTGAAGGTGTTTTTGGTATAATGCCATCTATTGTCATAAATACAAGCGTATGCAAGTTTTTAACTTGTGTTTTTTGTTTTTCATAAATGTACCTTTGAGGTCTTTCTTGCAATGATATATATTGCAGAGGCTTCTACTATCTGGTGATGCTGAACTGATATCAGACCCATGTAGCTATTTGGCATGCTATGCTGAGTTTGAAGACATTACGTGTCTAAAAGATTCACGCTTGCAAGCTGAATAGAAACTGTTTCTTAAATGCTCAGAGTTTGTGTTTTAGATCTAGTTTCTTAATCCTGTCCTTCACTGACGATAGCAAATAGCTTGAAATCATGATCTGAAGGTGGAAATTAAGTTAGAGATAGTGAAATACTCGCTCTGACGTTTATGTAAACAAACACTTGAAGGTGTTTTTGGTATAACGCCATCTATTGTCATAAATACAAGCGTATGCAAGTTTTTGTTTTTTGTTTTTCATAAATGTACCTTTGAGGTCTTTCTTGCAATGATATATATTGCAGAGGCTTCTACAATGTGGTGATGCTGAACTGATATCAGACCCATGTAGCTATTTGGCATGCTATGCTGAGTTTGAAGACATTACGTGTCTAAAAGATTCACGCTTGCAAGCTGAATAGAAACTGTTTCTTAAATGCTCAGAGTTTGTGTTTTAGATCTAGTTTCTTAATCCTGTCCTTCACTGACGATAGCAAATAGCTTGAAATCATGATCTGAAGGTGGAAATTAAGTTAGAGATAGTGAAATACTCACTCTGACATTTATGTAAACAAATGCTTGAAGGTGTTTTTGGTATAATGCCATCTATTGTCATAAATACAAGCGTATGCAAGTTTTTAACTTGTGTTTTTTGTTTTTCATAAATGTACCTTTGAGGTCTTTCTTGCAATGATATATATTGCAGAGGCTTCTACTATGTGGTGATGCTGAACTGATATCAGACATATGTAGCTATTTGGAATACTATGCTGAGTTTGAAGACATTACTTGTCTAAAAGATTCACGCTTGCAAGCTGAATAGAAACTGTTTCTTAAACACTCAGAGTTTGTGTTTTAGATCTAGTTTCTTGATCCTGTCTTTCACTGACGATAGAAAATAGCTTGAAATCATGATCTGAAGGTAGAAATTAAGTTAGAGATAGTGAAATACTCGCTCTGACGTTTATGTAAACAAAAGATTGAAGGTGTTTTTGGTATAATGCCATCTATAGTCATAAATATAAGCATATGCAAGTTTTTAACTTGTGTTTTTTGTTTTTCATAAATGTACCTTTGAGGTCTTTCTTGCAATGATATATATTGCAGAGGCTTCTACTATGTGGTGATGCTGAACTGATATCAGACCCATGTAGCTATTTGGCATGCTATGCTGAGTTTGAAGACATTACGTGTCTAAAAGATTCACGCTTGCAAGCTGAATAGAAACTGTTTCTTAAATGCTCAGAGTTTGTGTTTTAGATCTAGTTTCTTAATCCTGTCCTTCACTGACGATAGCAAAGAGCTTGAAATCATGATGTGAAGGTGAAAATTAAGTTAGAGATAGTGAAATACTCGCGCTGACATTTATATAAACAAACGCTTAAAGGTATTTTTGGTATAACACCTTCTATTGCCATAAATACAAGCATGTGCAAGTTTTTAACTTGTGTTTTTTGTTTTTCATAAATGTACCTTTGAGGACTTTCTTGCAATGATATATATTGCAGAGGCTTTTACTGTGTGGTGATGCTGAACTGATATCAGACATATGTAGCTATTTGGAATACTATGCTGAGTTTGAAGACATTACTTGTCTAAAAGATTCACGCTTGCAAGCTGAATAGAAACTGTTTCTTAAACGCTCAGAGTTTGTGTTTTAGATCTAGTTTCTTGATCCTGTCCTTCACTGACGATAGAAAATAGCTTGAAATCATGATCTGAAGGTAGAAATTAAGTTAGAGATAGTGAAATACTCGCTCTGACGTTTATGTAAACAAAAGATTGAAGGTGTTTTTGGTATAATGCCATCTATAGTCATAAATATAAGCATATGCAAGTTTTTAACTTGTGTTTTTTGTTTTTCATAAATGTACTTTGAGGTCTTTCTTGAATGACATATATTGCAGAAGCTTCTACTATGTGGTGATGCTGAACTGATATGAGACTCATGTAGCTATTTGGCATGCTATGCTGAGTTTGAAGACATTACGTGTCTAAAAGATTCACGCTTGCAAGCTGAATAGAAACTGTTTCTTAAATGCTCAGAGTTTGTGTTTTAGATCTAGTTTCTTAATCCTGTCCTTCACTGACGATAGCAAATAGCTTGAAATCATGATCTGAAAGTGGAAATTAAGTTAGAGATAGTGAAATACTCTCTCTGACATTTATGTAAACAAACGCTTGAAGGTGTTTTTGGTATAACGCCATCTATTGTCATAAATACAAGCGTATGCAAGCTTTTAACTTGTGTTTTTTGTTTTTCATAAATGTACCTTTGAGGTCTTTCTTGCAATGATATATATTGCAGAGGCTTCTACTATGTGGTGATGCTGAACTGATATAGACCTGTGTAGCTATTTGGCATGCTATGCTGAGTTTGAAGACATTACATGTCTAAAAGATTCACGCTTGCAAGCTGAATAGAAACTGTTTCATAAACGCTTAGAGTTTGTGTTTTAGATCTAGTTTCTTAATCCTGTTCTTCACTGACGATAGCAAATAGCTTGAAATCATGATCTGAAGGTGGAAATTAAGTTGGAGATAGTGAAATACTCGCTCTGACGTTTATGTAAACAAATGCTTGAAGGTGTTTTTACTATAATACCATCTATTGTCAAAAATACAAGCGTATGCAAGTTTTTAAATTGTGTTTCTTGTTTTTCATAAATGTACTTTTGAGGTCTTTCTTGCAATGATATATATTGTAGAGGCTTCTACTATGTGGTGATGCTGAACTGATATCAGTCCCATGTAGCTATTTGGCATGCTATGCTGAGTTTGAAGACATTACGTGTCTAAAAGATTCACGCTTGCAAGCTGAATAGAAACTGTTTCTTAAACGCTCAGAGTTTGTGTTTTAGATCTAGTTTCTTAATCCTGTCCTTCACTGACGATAGCAAATAGCTTGAAATCATGATCTGAAAGTGGAAATTAAGTTAGAGATAGTGAAATACTCGCTCTGACGTTTATGTAAACAAATGCTTGAAGGTGTTTTTGGTATAACAACATCTATTGTCATAAATACAAGCATATGCAAGTTTTTAACTTGTGTTTCTTGTTTTTCATAAATGTACCTATGAGGTCTTTCTTGCAATGATATATATATATTGCAGAGGCTTCTACGATCTGCTGTTGCTGAACTGATATCAGACCCATGAAGCTATTTGGCATGCTATGCTGAGTTTGAAGACATTACATGTCTAAAAGATTCACACTTGCAAGCTGAATAGAAACTGTTTCTTAAATGCTCAGAGTTTGTGTTTTACATCTAGTTTCTTAATCCTGTGCTTCACTGACGATAGCAAATAGCTTGAAATCATGATCTGAAGGTGGAAATTAAGTAAGAAATAGTGAAATACTCACTCTGATGTTTATGTAAACAAACACTTGCAGGTGTTTTTGGTATAACGCCATCCATTGTCATAAATACAAGCGTATGCAAGTTTTTAACTTGTGTTTCTTGTTTTTCATAAATGTACCTTTGAGGTCTTTCTTGCAATGATATATATTGCAGAGGCTTCTAAAATCTGCTGTTGCTGAACTGATATCAGACCCATGAAGCTATTTGGCATGCTATGCTGAGTTTGAAGACATTACGTGTCTAAAAGATTCACGCTTGCAAGCTGAATAGAAACTGTTTCTTAAATGCTCAGAGTTTGTGTTTTAGATCTAGTTTCTTAATCCTGTCCTTCACTGACGATAGCAAATAGCTTGAAATCATGATCTGAAGGTGGAAATTAAGTTGGAGATAGTGAAATACTCACTCTGACCTTTATGTAAACAAATGCTTGAAGGTGTTTTTGGTATAACGCCATCTATTGTCATAAATACAAGCATATGCAAGTTTTTAACTTGTGTTTTTTGTTTTTCATAAATGTACCTTTGAGGTCTTTCTTGCAATGATATATATTGCAGAGGCTCCTACTATGTGGTGATGCTGAACTGATATAGACCTGCGTAGCTATTTGGCATGCTATGCTGAGTTTGAAGACATTACGTGTCTAAAAGATTCACGCTTGCAAGCTGAATAGAAACTGTTTCTTAAACGCTCAGAGTTTGTGTTTTAGATCTAGTTTCTTGATCCTGTCCTTCACTGACGATAGAAAATAGCTTGAAATCATGATCTGAAGGTGGAAATTAAGTTAGAGATAGTGAAATACTCGCTCTGACGTTTATGTAAACAAATGCTTGAAGGTGTTTTTGGTATAACACCATCTATTGTCATAAATATACGTGTGTGCAAGTTTTTAACTTGTGTTTTTTGTTTTTCATAAATGTACCTTTGAGGTCTTTCTTGCAATGATATATATTGCAGAGGCTTCTACTATGTGGTGATGCTGAACTCATATGAGACTCATGTAGCTATTTGGCATGCTATGCTGAGTTTAATGACATTATGTGTCTAAAAGATTCACGCTTGCAAGCTGAATAGAAACTGTTTCTTAAATGCTCAGAGTTTGTGTTTTAGATCTAGTTTCTTAATCCTGTCTAAAGCAAATAGCTTGAAATCATGATCTGAAGGTGGAAATTAAGTTAGAGATAGTGAAATATTCGCTCTGACATTTATGTAAACAAATGCTTGAAGGTGTTTTTGGTATAACGCCATCTATTGTCATAAATACAAGCGTATGCAAGTTATTAACTTGTGTGTTTTGTTTTTCATAAATGTACAGTTGAGGTCTTTCTTGCACTGATATATATTGCAGAGGCTTCTACTATGTGGTGATGCTGAACTGATATCAGACCCGAGTAGCTATTTGGCATGCTATGCTGAGTTTGAAGACATTACATGTCTAAAAGATTCATGCTTGCACGCTGAATAGAAACTGTTTCATAAACGCTCAGAGTATGTGTTTTAGATCTAGTTTCTTAATCCTGTCCTTCACTGACGATAGCAAAGAGCTTGAAATCATGATCTGAAGGTGGAAATTAAGTTAGAGATAGTGAAATACTCGCTCTGACATTTATGTAATGAAACGCTTGAGGGTATTTTTGGTATAATGCCTTCTATTGCCATAAATACAAGTGTGTGCAAGTTTTTAACTTGTGTTTTTTGTTTTTCATAAATGTACCTTTGAGGACTTTCTTGCAATGATATATATTGCAGAGGCTTTTACTGTGTGGTGATGCTGAACTGATATCAGACCCATGTAGCTATTTGGCATGCTATGCTGAGTTTGAAGACATTACGTGTCTAAAAGATTCACGCTTGCAAGCTGAATAGAAACTGTTTCTTAAATACTCAGAGTTTGTGTTTTAGATCTAGTTTCTTGATCCTGTCCTTCACTGACGATAGAAAATAGCTTGAAATCATGATTTGAAGGTGGTAATTAAGTTAGAGATAGTGAAATACTCGCTCTGACGTTTATGTAAACAAAAGCTTGAAGGTGCTTTTGGTATAATGCCATCTATAGTCATAAATACAAGCATATGCAAGTTTTTAACTTGTGTTTCTTGTTTTTCATAAATGTACCTTTGAGGTCTTTCTTGCAATGATATATATTGCAGAGGCTTCTACAATCTGCTGTTGCTGAACTGATATCAGACCCATGAAGCTATTTGGCATGCTATGCTGAGTTTGAAGACATTACATGTCTAAAAGATTCACGCTTGCAAGCTGAATAGAAACTGTTTCTTAAATGCTCAGAGTTTGTGTTTTAGGTCTAGTTTCTTAATCCTGTCCTTCACTGACGATAGCAAATAGCTTGAAATCATGATCTGAAGGTGGAAATTAAGTTGGAGATAGTGAAATACTCACTCTGACCTTTATGTAAACAAACGCTTGAAGGTGTTTTTGGTATAACGCCATCTATTGTCATAAATACAAGCATATGCAAGTTTTTAACTTGTGTTTTTTGTTTTTCATAAATGTACCTTTGAGGTCTTTCTTGCAATGATATATATTGCAGAGGTTCCTACTATGTGGTGATGCTGAACTGATATAGACCTGCGTAGCTATTTGGCATGCTATGCTGAGTTTGAAGACATTACGTGTCTAAAAGATTCACGCTTGCAAGCTGAATAGAAACTGTTTCATAAACACTCAGAGTTTGTGTTTTAGATCTAGTTTCTTAATCCTGTCCTTCACTGACGATAGCAAATAGCTTGAAATCATGATCTGAAGGTGGAAATTAAGTTAGAGATAGTGAAATACTCGCTCTGACGTTTATGTAAACAAATGCTTGAAGGTGTTTTTGGTATAACACCATCTATTGTCATAAATATACGTGTGTGCAAGTTTTAAACTTGTGTTTTTTGTTTTTCATAAATGTACCTTTGAGGTCTTTCTTGCAATGATATATATTGCAGAGATTTCTACTATGTGGTGATGCTGAACTGATATCAGACCCATGTAGCTATCTGGCATGCTATGCTGAGTTTGAAGACATTACGTGTCTAAAAGATTCACGCTTGCAAGCTGAATAGAAACTGTTTCTTAAATGCTCAGAGTTTGTGTTTTAGATCTAGTTTCTTAATCCTGTCCTTCACTGATGATAGCAAATAGCTTGAAATCATGATCTGAAGGTGGAAATTAAGTTAGAGATAGTGAAATACTCGCTCTGACGTTTATGTAAACAAACGCTTGAAGGTGTTTTTGGTATAACGCCATCTATTGTCATAAATACAAGCATATGCAAGTTTTTAACTTGTGTTTTTTGTTTTTCATAAATGTATCTTTGAGGTCTTTCTTGCAATGATATATATTGCAGAGACTTCTACTATGTGGTGATGCTGAACTGATATCAGTTCCATGTAGCTACTTGGCATGCTATGCTGAGTTTGAAGACATTACGTGTCTAAAAGATTCACGCTTGCAAGCTGAATAGAAACTGTTTCTTAAACGTTCAGAGTTTGTGTTTTAGATCTAGTTTCTTAATCCTGTCCTTCACTGACGATAGCAAATAGCTTGAAATCATGATCTGAAGGTGGAAATTAAGTTAGAGATAGTGAAATACTCACTCTGACGTTTATGTAAACAAATGCTTGAAGGTGTTTTTGGTATAACACCATCTATTGTCATAAATACAAGCGTATGCAAGTTTTTAACTTGTGTTTTTTGTTTTTCATAAATGTACCTTTGAGGTCTTTCTTGCAATGATATATATTGCAGAGACTTCTACTATGTGGTGATGCTGAACTGATATCAGACCCATGTAGCTATCTGGCATGCTATGCTGAGTTTGAAGACATTACGTGTCTAAAAGATTCACGCTTGCAAGCTGAATAGAAACTGTTTCATAAACATTCAGAGTTTGTGTTTTAGATCTAGTTTCTTAAGCCTGTCCTTCACTGACGATAGCAAATAGCTTGAAATCATGATCTGAAGGTGGAAATTAAGTTAGAGATAGTGAAATACTCGCTCTGACGTTTATGTAAACAAATGCTTGAAGGTGTTTTTGGTATAATGCCATCTATTGTCATAAATCAAAGCATATGCAAGTTTTTAACTTGTGTTTTTTGTTTTTCATAAATGTACCTTTGAGGTCTTTCTTGCAATGATATATATTGCAGAGACTTCTACTATGTGGTGATGCTGAACTGATATCAGACCCATGTAGCTATTTGGCATGCTATGCTGAGTTTGAAGACATTACGTGTCTAAAAGATTCACGCTTGCAAGCTGAATAGAAACTGTTTCTTAAATGCTCAGAGTTTGTGTTTTAGATCTAGTTTCTTAATCCTGTCCTTCACTGACGATAGCAAATAGCTTGAAATCATGATCTGAAGGTGGAAATTAAGTTAGAGATAGTGAAATACTCACTCTGACGTTTATGTAAACAAACGCTTGAAGGTGTTTTTGGTATAATGCCATCTATTGTCATAAATACAAGCGTATGCAAGTTTTTAACTTGTGTTTTTTGTTTTTCATAAATGTACCTTTGAGGTCTTTTTTGCAATGATATATATTGCAGAGACTTCTACTATGTGGTGATGCTGAACTGATATCAGACCCATGTAGCTATCTGGCATGCTATGCTGAGTTTGAAGACATTACGTGTCTAAAAGATTCACGCTTGCAAGCTGAATAGAAACTGTTTCTTAAACGCTCAGAGTTTGTGTTTTAGATCTAGTTTCTTAATCCTGTCCTTCACTGACGATAGCAAATAGCTTGAAATCATGATCTGAAGGTGGAAATTAAGTTAGAGATAGTGAAATACTCGCTCTGACGTTTATGTAAACAAACGCTTGAAGGTGTTTTTGGTATAACACCATCTATTGTCATAAATACAAGCATATGCAAGTTTTTAACTTGTGTTTTTTGTTTTTCATAAATGTACCTTTGAGGTCTTTCTTGCAATGATATATATTGCAGAGACTTCTACTATGTGGTGATGCTGAACTGATATCAGACCCATGTAGCTATCTGGCATGCTATGCTGAGTTTGAAGACATTACGTGTCTAAAAGATTCACGCTTGCAAGCTGAATAGAAACTGTTTCTTAAACGCTCAGAGTTTGTGTTTTAGATCTAGTTTCTTAATCCTGTCCTTCACTGACGATAGCAAATAGCTTGAAATCATGATCTGAAGGTGGAAATTAAGTTAGAGATAGTGAAATACTCGCTCTGACGTTTATGTAAACAAACGCTTGAAGGTGTTTTTGGTATAATGCCATCTATTGTCATAAATACAAGCATATGCAAGTTTTTAACTTGTGTTTTTTGTTTTTCATAAATGTACCTTTGAGGTCTTTCTTGCAATGATATATATTGCAGAGGCTTCTACTATGTGGTGATGCTGAACTGATATCAGACCCATGTAGCTATTTGGCATGCTATGCTGAGTTTGAAGACATTACATGTCTAAAAGATTCACGCTTGCAAGCTGAATAGAAACTGTTTCTTAAATGCTCAGAGTTTGTGTTTTAGATCTAGTTTCTTAATCCTGTCCTTCACTGACGATAGCAAATAGCTTGAAATCATGATCTGAAGGTGGAAATTAAGTTAGAGATAGTGAAATACAACACTCTGACGTTTATGTAAAAAAACGCTTGAAGGTGATTTTGGTATAACGCCATCTATTGTCATAAATACAAGCGTATGCAAGTTTTTAACTTGTGTTTTTGTTTTTCATAAATGTACCTTTGAGGTCTTTCTTGCAATGATATACATTGCAGAGACTTCTACTATGTGGTGATGCTGAACTGATATCAGACCCATGTAGCTATCTGGCATGCTATGCTGAGTTTGAAGACATTACATGTCTAAAAGATTCACGCTTGCAAGCTGAATAGAAACTGTTTCTTAAACGCTCAGAGTTTGTGTTTTAGATCTAGTTTCTTAATCCTGTCCTTCACTGACGATAGCAAATAGCTTGAAATCATGATCTGAAGGTGGAAATTAAGTTAGAGATAGTGAAATACTCGCTCTGACGTTTATGTAAACAAATGCTTGAAGGTGTTTTTGGTATAATGCCATCTATTGTCATAAATACAAGCGTATGCAAGTTTTTAACTTGTGTTTCTTGTTTTTCATAAATGTACCTTTGAGGTCTTTCTTGCAATGATATATATTGCAGAGACTTCTACTATGTGGTGATGCTGAACTGATATCAGACCCATGTAGCTATCTGGCATGCTATGCTGAGTTTGAAGACATTACGTGTCTAAAAGATTCACGCTTGCAAGCTGAATAGAAACTGTTTCTTAAACGCTCAGAGTTTGTGTTTTAGATCTAGTTTCTTAATCCTGTCCTTCACTGACGATAGCAAATAGCTTGAAATCATGATCTGAAGGTGGAAATTAAGTTAGAGATAGTGAAATACTCGCTCTGACGTTTATGTAAACAAATGCTTGAAGGTGTTTTTGGTATAACAACATCTATTGTCATAAATACAAGCGTATGCAAGTTTTTAACTTGTGTTTCTTGTTTTTCATAAATGTACCTATGAGGTCTTTCTTGCAATGATATATATTGCAGAGGCTTCTACTATGTGGTGATGCTGAACTGATATCAGACCCATGTAGCTATCTGGCATGCTATGCTGAGTTTGAAGACATTACATGTCTAAAAGATTCACGCTTGCAAGCTGAATAGAAACTGTTTCTTAAACGCTCAGAGTTTGTGTTTTAGATCTAGTTTCTTAATCCTGTCCTTCACTGACGATAGCAAATAGCTTGAAATCATGATCTGAAGGTGGAAATTAAGTTAGAGATAGTGAAATACTCGCTCTGACGTTTATGTAAACAAACGCTTGAAGGTGTTTTTGGTATAACGCCATCTATTGTCATAAATACAAGCGTATGCAAGTTTTTAACTTGTGTTTTTTGTTTTTCATAAATGTACCTTTGAGGTCTTTCTTGCAATGATATATATTGCAGAGACTTCTACTATGTGGTGATGCTGAACTGATATCAGACCCATGTAGCTATTTGGCATGCTATGCTGAGTTTGAAGACATTACGTGTCTAAAAGATTCACGCTTGCAAGCTGAATAGAAACTGTTTCTTAAACGCTCAGAGTTTGTGTTTTAGATCTAGTTTCTTAATCCTGTCCTTCACTGACGATAGCAAATAGCTTGAAATCATGATCTGAAGGTGGAAATTAAGTTAGAGATAGTGAAATACTCACTCTGACGTTTATGTAAACAAACGCTTGAAGGTGTTTTTGGTATAACGCCATCTATTGTCATAAATACAAGCGTATGCAAGTTTTTAACTTGTGTTTTTTGTTTTTCATAAATGTACCTTTGAGGTCTTTCTTGCAATGATATATATTGCAGAGACTTCTACTATGTGGTGATGCTGAACTGATATCAGACCCATGTAGCTATCTGGCATGCTATGCTGAGTTTGAAGACATTACATGTCTAAAAGATTCATGCTTGCAAGCTGAATAGAAACTGTTTCTTAAACGCTCAGAGTTTGTGTTTTAGATCTAGTTTCTTAATCCTGTCCTTCACTGACGATAGCAAATAGCTTGAAATCATGATCTGAAGGTGGAAATTAAGTTAGAGATAGTGAAATACTCGCTCTGACATTTATGTAAACAAACGTTTGAGGGTGTTTTTGGTATAATGCCATCTATTGTCATAAATCAAAGCGTATGCAAGTTTTTAACTTGTGTTTCTTGTTTTTTATAAATGTACCTTTGAGGTCTTTCTTGCAATGATATATATTGCAGAGACTTCTACTATGTGGTGATGCTGAACTGATATCAGACCCATGTAGCTATTTGGCATGCTATGCTGAGTTTGAAGACATTATGTGTCTAAAAGATTCACGCTTGCAAGCTGAATAGAAACTGTTTCTTAAACGCTCAGAGTTTGTGTTTTAGATCTAGTTTCTTAATCCTGTCCTTCACTGACGATAGCAAATAGCTTGAAATCATGATCTGAAGGTGGAAATTAAGTTAGAGATAGTGAAATACTCACTCTGACGTTTATGTAAACAAACGCTTGAAGGTGTTTTTGGTATAATGCCATCTATTGTCATAAATACAAGCGTATGCAAGTTTTTAACTTGTGTTTTTTGTTTTTCATAAATGTACCTTTGAGGTCTTTCTTGCAATGATATATATTGCAGAGACTTCTACTATGTGGTGATGCTGAACTGATATCAGACCCATGTAGCTATCTGGCATGCTATGCTGAGTTTGAAGACATTACGTGTCTAAAAGATTCATGCTTGCAAGCTGAATAGAAACTGTTTCTTAAACGCTCAGAGTTTGTGTTTTAGATCTAGTTTCTTAATCCTGTCCTTCACTGACGATAGCAAATAGCTTGAAATCATGATCTGAAGGTGGAAATTAAGTTAGAGATAGTGAAATACTCGCTCTGACGTTTATGTAAACAAACGCTTGAAGGTGTTTTTGGTATAACGCCATCTATTGTCATAAATACAAGCGTATGCAAGTTTTTAACTTGTGTTTTTTGTTTTTCATAAATGTACCTTTGAGGTCTTTCTTGCAATGATATATATTGCAGAGACTTCTACTATGTGGTGATGCTGAACTGATATCAGACCCATGTAGCTATCTGGCATGCTATGCTGAGTTTGAAGACATTACGTGTCTAAAAGATTCACGCTTGCAAGCTGAATAGAAACTGTTTCTTAAACGCTCAGAGTTTGTGTTTTAGATCTAGTTTCTTAATCCTGTCCTTCACTGACGATAGCAAATAGCTTGAAATCATGATCTGAAGGTGGAAATTAAGTTAGAGATAGTGAAATACTCGCTCTGACGTTTATGTAAACAAAAGCTTGAAGGTGTTTTTGGTATAATGCCATCTATTGTCATAAATACAAGCGTATGCAAGTTTTTAACTTGTGTTTTTTGTTTTTCATAAATGTACCTTTGAGGTCTTTCTTGCAATGATATATATTGCAGAGGCTTCTACTATGTGGTGATGCTGAACTGATATCAGACCCATGTAGCTATCTGGCATGCTATGCTGAGTTTGAAGACATTACGTGTCTAAAAGATTCACGCTTGCAAGCTGAATAGAAACTGTTTCTTAAACGCTCAGAGTTTGTGTTTTAGATCTAGTTTCTTAATCCTGTCCTTCACTGACGATAGCAAATAGCTTGAAATCATGATCTGAAGGTGGAAATTAAGTTAGAGATAGTGAAATACTCGCTCTGACGTTTATGTAAACAAACGCTTGAAGGTGTTTTTGGTATAACGCCATCTATTGTCATAAATACAAGCGTATGCAAGTTTTTAACTTGTGTTTTTTGTTTTTCATAAATGTACCTTTGAGGTCTTTCTTGCAATGATATATATTGCAGAGACTTCTACTATGTGGTGATGCTGAACTGATATCAGACCCATGTAGCTATCTGGCATGCTATGCTGAGTTTGAAGACATTACATGTCTAAAAGATTCACGCTTGCAAGCTGAATAGAAACTGTTTCTTAAACGCTCAGAGTTTGTGTTTTAGATCTAGTTTCTTAATCCTGTCCTTCACTGACGATAGCAAATAGCTTGAAATCATGATCTGAAGGTGGAAATTAAGTTAGAGATAGTGAAATACTCGCTCTGACGTTTATGTAAACAAATGCTTGAAGGTGTTTTTGGTATAATGCCATCTATTGTCATAAATACAAGCGTATGCAAGTTTTTAACTTGTGTTTTTTGTTTTTCATAAATGTACCTTTGAGGTCTTTCTTGCAATGATATATATTGCAGAGACTTCTACTATGTGGTGATGCTGAACTGATATCAGACCCATGTAGCTATCTGGCATGCTATGCTGAGTTTGAAGACATTACGTGTCTAAAAGATTCACGCTTGCAAGCTGAATAGAAACTGTTTCTTAAACGCTCAGAGTTTGTGTTTTAGATCTAGTTTCTTAATCCTGTCCTTCACTGACGATAGCAAATAGCTTGAAATCATGATCTGAAGGTGGAAATTAAGTTAGAGATAGTGAAATACTCGCTCTGACGTTTATGTAAACAAATGCTTGAAGGTGTTTTTGGTATAACAACATCTATTGTCATAAATACAAGCGTATGCAAGTTTTTAACTTGTGTTTCTTGTTTTTCATAAATGTACCTTTGAGGTCTTTCTTGCAATGATATATATTGCAGAGACTTCTACTATGTGGTGATGCTGAACTGATATCAGACCCATGTAGCTATCTGGCATGCTATGCTGAGTTTGAAGACATTACGTGTCTAAAAGATTCACGCTTGCAAGCTGAATAGAAACTGTTTCTTAAACACTCAGAGTTTGTGTTTTAGATCTAGTTTCTTAATCCTGTCCTTCACTGACGATAGCAAATAGCTTGAAATCATGATCTGAAGGTGGAAATTAAGTTAGAGATAGTGAAATACTCGCTCTGACGTTTATGTAAACAAACGCTTGAAGGTGTTTTTGGTATAACACCATCTATTGTCATAAATACAAGCGTATGCAAGTTTTTAACTTGTGTTTTTTGTTTTTCATAAATGTACCTTTGAGGTCTTTCTTGCAATGATATATATTGCAGAGACTTCTACTATGTGGTGATGCTGAACTGATATCAGACCCATGTAGCTATCTGGCATGCTATGCTGAGTTTGAAGACATTACGTGTCTAAAAGATTCACGCTTGCAAGCTGAATAGAAACTGTTTCTTAAACGCTCAGAGTTTGTGTTTTAGATCTAGTTTCTTAATCCTGTCCTTCACTGACGATAGCAAATAGCTTGAAATCATGATCTGAAGGTGGAAATTAAGTTAGAGATAGTGAAATACTCGCTCTGACGTTTATGTAAACAAACGCTTGAAGGTGTTTTTGGTATAACACCATCTATTGTCATAAATACAAGCGTATGCAAGTTTTTAACTTGTGTTTTTTGTTTTTCATAAATGTACCTTTGAGGTCTTTCTTGCAATGATATATATTGCAGAGACTTCTACTATGTGGTGATGCTGAACTGATATCAGACCCATGTAGCTATCTGGCATGCTATGCTGAGTTTGAAGACATTACGTGTCTAAAAGATTCACGCTTGCAAGCTGAATAGAAACTGTTTCTTAAACGCTCAGAGTTTGTGTTTTAGATCTAGTTTCTTAATCCTGTCCTTCACTGACGATAGCAAATAGCTTGAAATCATGATCTGAAGGTGGAAATTAAGTTAGAGATAGTGAAATACTCGCTCTGACGTTTATGTAAACAAACGCTTGAAGGTGTTTTTGGTATAACGCCATCTATTGTCATAAATACAAGCGTATGCAAGTTTTTAACTTGTGTTTTTTGTTTTTCATAAATGTACCTTTGAGGTCTTTCTTGCAATGATATATATTGCAGAGACTTCTACTATGTGGTGATGCTGAACTGATATCAGACCCATGTAGCTATCTGGCATGCTATGCTGAGTTTGAAGACATTACGTGTCTAAAAGATTCACGCTTGCAAGCTGAATAGAAACTGTTTCTTAAACGCTCAGAGTTTGTGTTTTAGATCTAGTTTCTTAATCCTGTCCTTCACTGACGATAGCAAATAGCTTGAAATCATGATCTGAAGGTGGAAATTAAGTTAGAGATAGTGAAATACTCACTCTGACGTTTATGTAAACAAACGCTTGAAGGTGTTTTTGGTATAACGCCATCTATTGTCATAAATACAAGCGTATGCAAGTTTTTAACTTGTGTTTTTTGTTTTTCATAAATGTACCTTTGAGGTCTTTCTTGCAATGATATATATTGCAGAGACTTCTACTATGTGGTGATGCTGAACTGATATCAGACCCATGTAGCTATCTGGCATGCTATGCTGAGTTTGAAGACATTACGTGTCTAAAAGATTCACGCTTGCAAGCTGAATAGAAACTGTTTCTTAAACGCTCAGAGTTTGTGTTTTAGATCTAGTTTCTTAATCCTGTCCTTCACTGACGATAGCAAATAGCTTGAAATCATGATCTGAAGGTGGAAATTAAGTTAGAGATAGTGAAATACTCGCTCTGACGTTTATGTAAACAAACGCTTGAAGGTGTTTTTGGTATAACGCCATCTATTGTCATAAATACAAGCATATGCAAGTTTTTAACTTGTGTTTTTTGTTTTTCATAAATGTACCTTTGAGGTCTTTCTTGCAATGATATATATTGCAGAGACTTCTACTATGTGGTGATGCTGAACTGATATCAGACCCATGTAGCTATCTGGCATGCTATGCTGAGTTTGAAGACATTACGTGTCTAAAAGATTCACGCTTGCAAGCTGAATAGAAACTGTTTCTTAAACGCTCAGAGTTTGTGTTTTAGATCTAGTTTCTTAATCCTGTCCTTCACTGACGATAGCAAATAGCTTGAAATCATGATCTGAAGGTGGAAATTAAGTTAGAGATAGTGAAATACTCGCTCTGACGTTTATGTAAACAAACGCTTGAAGGTGTTTTTGGTATAATGCCATCTATTGTCATAAATACAAGCGTATGCAAGTTTTTAACTTGTGTTTTTTGTTTTTCATAAATGTACCTTTGAGGTCTTTCTTGCAATGATATATATTGCAGAGACTTCTACTATGTGGTGATGCTGAACTGATATCAGACCCATGTAGCTATCTGGCATGCTATGCTGAGTTTGAAGACATTACGTGTCTAAAAGATTCACGCTTGCAAGCTGAATAGAAACTGTTTCTTAAACGCTCAGAGTTTGTGTTTTAGATCTAGTTTCTTAATCCTGTCCTTCACTGACGATAGCAAATAGCTTGAAATCATGATCTGAAGGTGGAAATTAAGTTAGAGATAGTGAAATACTCGCTCTGACATTTATGTAAACAAACGCTTGAAGGTGTTTTTGGTATAACGCCATCTATTGTCATAAATACAAGCGTATGCAAGTTTTTAACTTGTGTTTTTTGTTTTTCATAAATGTACCTTTGAGGTCTTTCTTGCAATGATATATATTGCAGAGACTTCTACTATGTGGTGATGCTGAACTGATATCAGACCCATGTAGCTATCTGGCATGCTATGCTGAGTTTGAAGACATTACGTGTCTAAAAGATTCACGCTTGCAAGCTGAATAGAAACTGTTTCTTAAACGCTCAGAGTTTGTGTTTTAGATCTAGTTTCTTAATCCTGTCCTTCACTGACGATAGCAAATAGCTTGAAATCATGATCTGAAGGTGGAAATTAAGTTAGAGATAGTGAAATACTCGCTCTGACGTTTATGTAAACAAACGCTTGAAGGTGTTTTTGGTATAACGCCATCTATTGTCATAAATACAAGCGTATGCAAGTTTTTAACTTGTGTTTTTTGTTTTTCATAAATGTACCTTTGAGGTCTTTCTTGCAATGATATATATTGCAGAGACTTCTACTATGTGGTGATGCTGAACTGATATCAGACCCATGTAGCTATCTGGCATGCTATGCTGAGTTTGAAGACATTACGTGTCTAAAAGATTCACGCTTGCAAGCTGAATAGAAACTGTTTCTTAAACGCTCAGAGTTTGTGTTTTAGATCTAGTTTCTTAATCCTGTCCTTCACTGACGATAGCAAATAGCTTGAAATCATGATCTGAAGGTGGAAATTAAGTTAGAGATAGTGAAATACTCGCTCTGACGTTTATGTAAACAAACGCTTGAAGGTGTTTTTGGTATAACACCATCTATTGTCATAAATACAAGCGTATGCAAGTTTTTAACTTGTGTTTTTTGTTTTTCATAAATGTACCTTTGAGGTCTTTCTTGCAATGATATATATTGCAGAGACTTCTACTATGTGGTGATGCTGAACTGATATCAGACCCATGTAGCTATCTGGCATGCTATGCTGAGTTTGAAGACATTACGTGTCTAAAAGATTCACGCTTGCAAGCTGAATAGAAACTGTTTCTTAAACGCTCAGAGTTTGTGTTTTAGATCTAGTTTCTTAATCCTGTCCTTCACTGACGATAGCAAATAGCTTGAAATCATGATCTGAAGGTGGAAATTAAGTTAGAGATAGTGAAATACTCACTCTGACGTTTATGTAAACAAACGCTTGAAGGTGTTTTTGGTATAACGCCATCTATTGTCATAAATACAAGCGTATGCAAGTTTTTAACTTGTGTTTTTTGTTTTTCATAAATGTACCTTTGAGGTCTTTCTTGCAATGATATATATTGCAGAGACTTCTACTATGTGGTGATGCTGAACTGATATCAGACCCATGTAGCTATCTGGCATGCTATGCTGAGTTTGAAGACATTACGTGTCTAAAAGATTCACGCTTGCAAGCTGAATAGAAACTGTTTCTTAAACGCTCAGAGTTTGTGTTTTAGATCTAGTTTCTTAATCCTGTCCTTCACTGACGATAGCAAATAGCTTGAAATCATGATCTGAAGGTGGAAATTAAGTTAGAGATAGTGAAATACTCGCTCTGACGTTTATGTAAACAAACGCTTGAAGGTGTTTTTGGTATAACGCCATCTATTGTCATAAATACAAGCGTATGCAAGTTTTTAACTTGTGTTTTTTGTTTTTCATAAATGTACCTTTGAGGTCTTTCTTGCAATGATATATATTGCAGAGACTTCTACTATGTGGTGATGCTGAACTGATATCAGACCCATGTAGCTATCTGGCATGCTATGCTGAGTTTGAAGACATTACGTGTCTAAAAGATTCACGCTTGCAAGCTGAATAGAAACTGTTTCTTAAACGCTCAGAGTTTGTGTTTTAGATCTAGTTTCTTAATCCTGTCCTTCACTGACGATAGCAAATAGCTTGAAATCATGATCTGAAGGTGGAAATTAAGTTAGAGATAGTGAAATACTCACTCTGACGTTTATGTAAACAAACGCTTGAAGGTGTTTTTGGTATAACACCATCTATTGTCATAAATACAAGCGTATGCAAGTTTTTAACTTGTGTTTTTTGTTTTTCATAAATGTACCTTTGAGGTCTTTCTTGCAATGATATATATTGCAGAGACTTCTACTATGTGGTGATGCTGAACTGATATCAGACCCATGTAGCTATCTGGCATGCTATGCTGAGTTTGAAGACATTACGTGTCTAAAAGATTCACGCTTGCAAGCTGAATAGAAACTGTTTCTTAAACGCTCAGAGTTTGTGTTTTAGATCTAGTTTCTTAATCCTGTCCTTCACTGACGATAGCAAATAGCTTGAAATCATGATCTGAAGGTGGAAATTAAGTTAGAGATAGTGAAATACTTGCTCTGACGTTTATGTAAACAAACGCTTGAAGGTGTTTTTGGTATAACACCATCTATTGTCATAAATACAAGCGTATGCAAGTTTTTAACTTGTGTTTTTTGTTTTTCATAAATGTACCTTTGAGGTCTTTCTTGCAATGATATATATTGCAGAGACTTCTACTATGTGGTGATGCTGAACTGATATCAGACCCATGTAGCTATCTGGCATGCTATGCTGAGTTTGAAGACATTACGTGTCTAAAAGATTCACGCTTGCAAGCTGAATAGAAACTGTTTCTTAAACGCTCAGAGTTTGTGTTTTAGATCTAGTTTCTTAATCCTGTCCTTCACTGACGATAGCAAATAGCTTGAAATCATGATCTGAAGGTGGAAATTAAGTTAGAGATAGTGAAATACTCACTCTGACGTTTATGTAAACAAACGCTTGAAGGTGTTTTTGGTATAACGCCATCTATTGTCATAAATACAAGCGTATGCAAGTTTTTAACTTGTGTTTTTTGTTTTTCATAAATGTACCTTTGAGGTCTTTCTTGCAATGATATATATTGCAGAGACTTCTACTATGTGGTGATGCTGAACTGATATCAGACCCATGTAGCTATCTGGCATGCTATGCTGAGTTTGAAGACATTACGTGTCTAAAAGATTCACGCTTGCAAGCTGAATAGAAACTGTTTCTTAAACGCTCAGAGTTTGTGTTTTAGATCTAGTTTCTTAATCCTGTCCTTCACTGACGATAGCAAATAGCTTGAAATCATGATCTGAAGGTGGAAATTAAGTTAGAGATAGTGAAATACTCGCTCTGACGTTTATGTAAACAAACGCTTGAAGGTGTTTTTGGTATAACGCCATCTATTGTCATAAATACAAGCATATGCAAGTTTTTAACTTGTGTTTTTTGTTTTTCATAAATGTACCTTTGAGGTCTTTCTTGCAATGATATATATTGCAGAGACTTCTACTATGTGGTGATGCTGAACTGATATCAGACCCATGTAGCTATCTGGCATGCTATGCTGAGTTTGAAGACATTACGTGTCTAAAAGATTCACGCTTGCAAGCTGAATAGAAACTGTTTCTTAAACGCTCAGAGTTTGTGTTTTAGATCTAGTTTCTTAATCCTGTCCTTCACTGACGATAGCAAATAGCTTGAAATCATGATCTGAAGGTGGAAATTAAGTTAGAGATAGTGAAATACTCGCTCTGACGTTTATGTAAACAAACGCTTGAAGGTGTTTTTGGTATAATGCCATCTATTGTCATAAATACAAGCATATGCAAGTTTTTAACTTGTGTTTTTTGTTTTTCATAAATGTACCTTTGAGGTCTTTCTTGCAATGATATATATTGCAGAGACTTCTACTATGTGGTGATGCTGAACTGATATCAGACCCATGTAGCTATCTGGCATGCTATGCTGAGTTTGAAGACATTACGTGTCTAAAAGATTCACGCTTGCAAGCTGAATAGAAACTGTTTCTTAAACGCTCAGAGTTTGTGTTTTAGATCTAGTTTCTTAATCCTGTCCTTCACTGACGATAGCAAATAGCTTGAAATCATGATCTGAAGGTGGAAATTAAGTTAGAGATAGTGAAATACTCGCTCTGACGTTTATGTAAACAAACGCTTGAAGGTGTTTTTGGTATAACGCCATCTATTGTCATAAATACAAGCGTATGCAAGTTTTTAACTTGTGTTTTTTGTTTTTCATAAATGTACCTTTGAGGTCTTTCTTGCAATGATATATATTGCAGAGACTTCTACTATGTGGTGATGCTGAACTGATATCAGACCCATGTAGCTATCTGGCATGCTATGCTGAGTTTGAAGACATTACATGTCTAAAAGATTCACGCTTGCAAGCTGAATAGAAACTGTTTCTTAAACGCTCAGAGTTTGTGTTTTAGATCTAGTTTCTTAATCCTGTCCTTCACTGACGATAGCAAATAGCTTGAAATCATGATCTGAAGGTGGAAATTAAGTTAGAGATAGTGAAATACTCGCTCTGACGTTTATGTAAACAAACGCTTGAAGGTGTTTTTGGTATAACGCCATCTATTGTCATAAATACAAGCGTATGCAAGTTTTTAACTTGTGTTTTTTGTTTTTCATAAATGTACCTTTGAGGTCTTTCTTGCAATGATATATATTGCAGAGACTTCTACTATGTGGTGATGCTGAACTGATATCAGACCCATGTAGCTATCTGGCATGCTATGCTGAGTTTGAAGACATTACGTGTCTAAAAGATTCACGCTTGCAAGCTGAATAGAAACTGTTTCTTAAACGCTCAGAGTTTGTGTTTTAGATCTAGTTTCTTAATCCTGTCCTTCACTGACGATAGCAAATAGCTTGAAATCATGATCTGAAGGTGGAAATTAAGTTAGAGATAGTGAAATACTCGCTCTGACGTTTATGTAAACAAATGCTTGAAGGTGTTTTTGGTATAACAACATCTATTGTCATAAATACAAGCGTATGCAAGTTTTTAACTTGTGTTTTTTGTTTTTCATAAATGTACCTTTGAGGTCTTTCTTGCAATGATATATATTGCAGAGACTTCTACTATGTGGTGATGCTGAACTGATATCAGACCCATGTAGCTATCTGGCATGCTATGCTGAGTTTGAAGACATTACGTGTCTAAAAGATTCACGCTTGCAAGCTGAATAGAAACTGTTTCTTAAACGCTCAGAGTTTGTGTTTTAGATCTAGTTTCTTAATCCTGTCCTTCACTGACGATAGCAAATAGCTTGAAATCATGATCTGAAGGTGGAAATTAAGTTAGAGATAGTGAAATACTCGCTCTGACGTTTATGTAAACAAACGCTTGAAGGTGTTTTTGGTATAACGCCATCTATTGTCATAAATACAAGCGTATGCAAGTTTTTAACTTGTGTTTTTTGTTTTTCATAAATGTACCTTTGAGGTCTTTCTTGCAATGATATATATTGCAGAGACTTCTACTATGTGGTGATGCTGAACTGATATCAGACCCATGTAGCTATCTGGCATGCTATGCTGAGTTTGAAGACATTACGTGTCTAAAAGATTCACGCTTGCAAGCTGAATAGAAACTGTTTCTTAAACGCTCAGAGTTTGTGTTTTAGATCTAGTTTCTTAATCCTGTCCTTCACTGACGATAGCAAATAGCTTGAAATCATGATCTGAAGGTGGAAATTAAGTTAGAGATAGTGAAATACTCGCTCTGACGTTTATGTAAACAAACGCTTGAAGGTGTTTTTGGTATAACGCCATCTATTGTCATAAATACAAGCGTATGCAAGTTTTTAACTTGTGTTTTTTGTTTTTCATAAATGTACCTTTGAGGTCTTTCTTGCAATGATATATATTGCAGAGACTTCTACTATGTGGTGATGCTGAACTGATATCAGACCCATGTAGCTATCTGGCATGCTATGCTGAGTTTGAAGACATTACATGTCTAAAAGATTCACGCTTGCAAGCTGAATAGAAACTGTTTCTTAAACGCTCAGAGTTTGTGTTTTAGATCTAGTTTCTTAATCCTGTCCTTCACTGACGATAGCAAATAGCTTGAAATCATGATCTGAAGGTGGAAATTAAGTTAGAGATAGTGAAATACTCGCTCTGACGTTTATGTAAACAAACGCTTGAAGGTGTTTTTGGTATAACGCCATCTATTGTCATAAATACAAGCGTATGCAAGTTTTTAACTTGTGTTTTTTGTTTTTCATAAATGTACCTTTGAGGTCTTTCTTGCAATGATATATATTGCAGAGACTTCTACTATGTGGTGATGCTGAACTGATATCAGACCCATGTAGCTATCTGGCATGCTATGCTGAGTTTGAAGACATTACGTGTCTAAAAGATTCACGCTTGCAAGCTGAATAGAAACTGTTTCTTAAACGCTCAGAGTTTGTGTTTTAGATCTAGTTTCTTAATCCTGTCCTTCACTGACGATAGCAAATAGCTTGAAATCATGATCTGAA
Source organism: Epiperipatus broadwayi (assembly GCA_028023455.1). Classification (NCBI taxonomy): domain Eukaryota; kingdom Metazoa; phylum Onychophora; class Udeonychophora; order Euonychophora; family Peripatidae; genus Epiperipatus; species Epiperipatus broadwayi. The sequence goes on from JAQFVV010006507.1 coordinate 395,117, forward strand.
GGTGGAAATTAAGTTAGAGATAGTGAAATACTCGCTCTGACGTTTATGTAAACAAACGCTTGAAGGTGTTTTTGGTATAACGCCATCTATTGTCATAAATACAAGCGTATGCAAGTTTTTAACTTGTGTTTTTTGTTTTTCATAAATGTACCTTTGAGGTCTTTCTTGCAATGATATATATTGCAGAGACTTCTACTATGTGGTGATGCTGAACTGATATCAGACCCATGTAGCTATCTGGCATGCTATGCTGAGTTTGAAGACATTACGTGTCTAAAAGATTCACGCTTGCAAGCTGAATAGAAACTGTTTCTTAAACGCTCAGAGTTTGTGTTTTAGATCTAGTTTCTTAATCCTGTCCTTCACTGACGATAGCAAATAGCTTGAAATCATGATCTGAAGGTGGAAATTAAGTTAGAGATAGTGAAATACTCACTCTGACGTTTATGTAAACAAACGCTTGAAGGTGTTTTTGGTATAACACCATCTATTGTCATAAATACAAGCGTATGCAAGTTTTTAACTTGTGTTTTTTGTTTTTCATAAATGTACCTTTGAGGTCTTTCTTGCAATGATATATATTGCAGAGACTTCTACTATGTGGTGATGCTGAACTGATATCAGACCCATGTAGCTATCTGGCATGCTATGCTGAGTTTGAAGACATTACGTGTCTAAAAGATTCACGCTTGCAAGCTGAATAGAAACTGTTTCTTAAACGCTCAGAGTTTGTGTTTTAGATCTAGTTTCTTAATCCTGTCCTTTACTGACGATAGCAAATAGCTTGAAATCATGATCTGAAGGTGGAAATTAAGTTAGAGATAGTGAAATACTCGCTCTGACGTTTATGTAAACAAACGCTTGAAGGTGTTTTTGGTATAACGCCATCTATTGTCATAAATACAAGCGTATGCAAGTTTTTAACTTGTGTTTTTTGTTTTTCATAAATGTACCTTTGAGGTCTTTCTTGCAATGATATATATTGCAGAGACTTCTACTATGTGGTGATGCTGAACTGATATCAGACCCATGTAGCTATCTGGCATGCTATGCTGAGTTTGAAGACATTACGTGTCTAAAAGATTCACGCTTGCAAGCTGAATAGAAACTGTTTCTTAAACGCTCAGAGTTTGTGTTTTAGATCTAGTTTCTTAATCCTGTCCTTCACTGACGATAGCAAATAGCTTGAAATCATGATCTGAAGGTGGAAATTAAGTTAGAGATAGTGAAATACTCGCTCTGACGTTTATGTAAACAAACGCTTGAAGGTGTTTTTGGTATAATGCCATCTATTGTCATAAATACAAGCGTATGCAAGTTTTTAACTTGTGTTTTTTGTTTTTCATAAATGTACCTTTGAGGTCTTTCTTGCAATGATATATATTGCAGAGACTTCTACTATGTGGTGATGCTGAACTGATATCAGACCCATGTAGCTATCTGGCATGCTATGCTGAGTTTGAAGACATTACGTGTCTAAAAGATTCACGCTTGCAAGCTGAATAGAAACTGTTTCTTAAACGCTCAGAGTTTGTGTTTTAGATCTAGTTTCTTAATCCTGTCCTTCACTGACGATAGCAAATAGCTTGAAATCATGATCTGAAGGTGGAAATTAAGTTAGAGATAGTGAAATACTCGCTCTGACGTTTATGTAAACAAACGCTTGAAGGTGTTTTTGGTATAACGCCATCTATTGTCATAAATACAAGCATATGCAAGTTTTTAACTTGTGTTTTTTGTTTTTCATAAATGTACCTTTGAGGTCTTTCTTGCAATGATATATATTGCAGAGACTTCTACTATGTGGTGATGCTGAACTGATATCAGACCCATGTAGCTATCTGGCATGCTATGCTGAGTTTGAAGACATTACGTGTCTAAAAGATTCACGCTTGCAAGCTGAATAGAAACTGTTTCTTAAACGCTCAGAGTTTGTGTTTTAGATCTAGTTTCTTAATCCTGTCCTTCACTGACGATAGCAAATAGCTTGAAATCATGATCTGAAGGTGGAAATTAAGTTAGAGATAGTGAAATACTCGCTCTGACGTTTATGTAAACAAACGCTTGAAGGTGTTTTTGGTATAATGCCATCTATTGTCATAAATACAAGCGTATGCAAGTTTTTAACTTGTGTTTTTTGTTTTTCATAAATGTACCTTTGAGGTCTTTCTTGCAATGATATATATTGCAGAGACTTCTACTATGTGGTGATGCTGAACTGATATCAGACCCATGTAGCTATCTGGCATGCTATGCTGAGTTTGAAGACATTACGTGTCTAAAAGATTCACGCTTGCAAGCTGAATAGAAACTGTTTCTTAAACGCTCAGAGTTTGTGTTTTAGATCTAGTTTCTTAATCCTGTCCTTCACTGACGATAGCAAATAGCTTGAAATCATGATCTGAAGGTGGAAATTAAGTTAGAGATAGTGAAATACTCGCTCTGACGTTTATGTAAACAAACGCTTGAAGGTGTTTTTGGTATAACGCCATCTATTGTCATAAATACAAGCGTATGCAAGTTTTTAACTTGTGTTTTTTGTTTTTCATAAATGTACCTTTGAGGTCTTTCTTGCAATGATATATATTGCAGAGACTTCTACTATGTGGTGATGCTGAACTGATATCAGACCCATGTAGCTATCTGGCATGCTATGCTGAGTTTGAAGACATTACGTGTCTAAAAGATTCACGCTTGCAAGCTGAATAGAAACTGTTTCTTAAACGCTCAGAGTTTGTGTTTTAGATCTAGTTTCTTAATCCTGTCCTTCACTGACGATAGCAAATAGCTTGAAATCATGATCTGAAGGTGGAAATTAAGTTAGAGATAGTGAAATACTCGCTCTGACGTTTATGTAAACAAACGCTTGAAGGTGTTTTTGGTATAACGCCATCTATTGTCATAAATACAAGCGTATGCAAGTTTTTAACTTGTGTTTTTTGTTTTTCATAAATGTACCTTTGAGGTCTTTCTTGCAATGATATATATTGCAGAGACTTCTACTATGTGGTGATGCTGAACTGATATCAGACCCATGTAGCTATCTGGCATGCTATGCTGAGTTTGAAGACATTACGTGTCTAAAAGATTCACGCTTGCAAGCTGAATAGAAACTGTTTCTTAAACGCTCAGAGTTTGTGTTTTAGATCTAGTTTCTTAATCCTGTCCTTCACTGACGATAGCAAATAGCTTGAAATCATGATCTGAAGGTGGAAATTAAGTTAGAGATAGTGAAATACTCGCTCTGACGTTTATGTAAACAAACGCTTGAAGGTGTTTTTGGTATAACACCATCTATTGTCATAAATACAAGCGTATGCAAGTTTTTAACTTGTGTTTTTTGTTTTTCATAAATGTACCTTTGAGGTCTTTCTTGCAATGATATATATTGCAGAGACTTCTACTATGTGGTGATGCTGAACTGATATCAGACCCATGTAGCTATCTGGCATGCTATGCTGAGTTTGAAGACATTACGTGTCTAAAAGATTCACGCTTGCAAGCTGAATAGAAACTGTTTCTTAAACGCTCAGAGTTTGTGTTTTAGATCTAGTTTCTTAATCCTGTCCTTCACTGACGATAGCAAATAGCTTGAAATCATGATCTGAAGGTGGAAATTAAGTTAGAGATAGTGAAATACTCGCTCTGACGTTTATGTAAACAAACGCTTGAAGGTGTTTTTGGTATAACGCCATCTATTGTCATAAATACAAGCGTATGCAAGTTTTTAACTTGTGTTTTTTGTTTTTCATAAATGTACCTTTGAGGTCTTTCTTGCAATGATATATATTGCAGAGACTTCTACTATGTGGTGATGCTGAACTGATATCAGACCCATGTAGCTATCTGGCATGCTATGCTGAGTTTGAAGACATTACGTGTCTAAAAGATTCACGCTTGCAAGCTGAATAGAAACTGTTTCTTAAACGCTCAGAGTTTGTGTTTTAGATCTAGTTTCTTAATCCTGTCCTTCACTGACGATAGCAAATAGCTTGAAATCATGATCTGAAGGTGGAAATTAAGTTAGAGATAGTGAAATACTCGCTCTGACGTTTATGTAAACAAACGCTTGAAGGTGTTTTTGGTATAACGCCATCTATTGTCATAAATACAAGCGTATGCAAGTTTTTAACTTGTGTTTTTTGTTTTTCATAAATGTACCTTTGAGGTCTTTCTTGCAATGATATATATTGCAGAGACTTCTACTATGTGGTGATGCTGAACTGATATCAGACCCATGTAGCTATCTGGCATGCTATGCTGAGTTTGAAGACATTACGTGTCTAAAAGATTCACACTTGCAAGCTGAATAGAAACTGTTTCTTAAACGCTCAGAGTTTGTGTTTTAGATCTAGTTTCTTAATCCTGTCCTTCACTGACGATAGCAAATAGCTTGAAATCATGATCTGAAGGTGGAAATTAAGTTAGAGATAGTGAAATACTCGCTCTGACGTTTATGTAAACAAACGCTTGAAGGTGTTTTTGGTATAACGCCATCTATTGTCATAAATACAAGCGTATGCAAGTTTTTAACTTGTGTTTTTTGTTTTTCATAAATGTACCTTTGAGGTCTTTCTTGCAATGATATATATTGCAGAGACTTCTACTATGTGGTGATGCTGAACTGATATCAGTCCCATGTAGCTATCTGGCATGCTATGCTGAGTTTGAAGACATTACGTGTCTAAAAGATTCACGTTTGCAAGCTGAATAGAAACTGTTTCTTAAACGTTCAGAGTTTGTGTTTTAGATCTAGTTTCTTAATCCTGTCCTTCACTGACGATAGCAAATAGCTTGAAATCATGATCTGAAGGTGGAAATTAAGTTAGAGATAGTGAAATACTCGCTCTGACGTTTATGTAAACAAACGATTGAACGTGTTTTTGGTATAACACCATCTATTGTCATAAATACAAGTGTGTGCAAGTTTATAACTTGTGTTTTTTGTTTTTCATAAATGTACCTTTGAGGTCTTTCTTGCAATGATATATATTGCAGAGACTTCTACTATGTGGTGATGCTGAACTGATATCAGACCCATGTAGCTATCTGGCATGCTATGCTGAGTTTGAAGACATTACGTGTCTAAAAGATTCACGCTTGCAAGCTGAATAGAAACTGTTTCTTAAACGCTCAGAGTTTGTGTTTTAGATCTAGTTTCTTAATCCTGTCCTTCACTGACGATAGCAAATAGCTTGAAATCATGATCTGAAGGTGGAAATTAAGTTAGAGATAGTGAAATACTCGCTCTGACGTTTATGTAAACAAACGCTTGAAGGTGTTTTTGGTATAATGCCATCTATTGTCATAAATACAAGCATATGCAAGTTTTTAACTTGTGTTTTTTGTTTTTCATAAATGTACCTTTGAGGTCTTTCTTGCAATGATATATATTGCAGAGACTTCTACTATGTGGTGATGCTGAACTGATATCAGACCCATGTAGCTATCTGGCATGCTATGCTGAGTTTGAAGACATTACGTGTCTAAAAGATTCACGCTTGCAAGCTGAATAGAAACTGTTTCTTAAACGCTCAGAGTTTGTGTTTTAGATCTAGTTTCTTAATCCTGTCCTTCACTGACGATAGCAAATAGCTTGAAATCATGATCTGAAGGTGGAAATTAAGTTAGAGATAGTGAAATACTCGCTCTGACGTTTATGTAAACAAACGCTTGAAGGTGTTTTTGGTATAACGCCATCTATTGTCATAAATACAAGCGTATGCAAGTTTTTAACTTGTGTTTTTTGTTTTTCATAAATGTACCTTTGAGGTCTTTCTTGCAATGATATATATTGCAGAGACTTCTACTATGTGGTGATGCTGAACTGATATCAGACCCATGTAGCTATCTGGCATGCTATGCTGAGTTTGAAGACATTACGTGTCTAAAAGATTCACGCTTGCAAGCTGAATAGAAACTGTTTCTTAAACGCTCAGAGTTTGTGTTTTAGATCTAGTTTCTTAATCCTGTCCTTCACTGACGATAGCAAATAGCTTGAAATCATGATCTGAAGGTGGAAATTAAGTTAGAGATAGTGAAATACTCGCTCTGACGTTTATGTAAACAAACGCTTGAAGGTGTTTTTGGTATAACGCCATCTATTGTCATAAATACAAGCGTATGCAAGTTTTTGTGTTTTTTGTTTTTCATAAATGTACCTTTGAGGTCTTTCTTGCAATGATATATATTGCAGAGACTTCTACTATGTGGTGATGCTGAACTGATATCAGACCCATGTAGCTATCTGGCATGCTATGCTGAGTTTGAAGACATTACATGTCTAAAAGATTCACGCTTGCAAGCTGAATAGAAACTGTTTCTTAAACGCTCAGAGTTTGTGTTTTAGATCTAGTTTCTTAATCCTGTCCTTCACTGACGATAGCAAATAGCTTGAAATCATGATCTGAAGGTGGAAATTAAGTTAGAGATAGTGAAATACTCACTCTGACGTTTATGTAAACAAACGCTTGAAGGTGTTTTTGGTATAACGCCATCTATTGTCATAAATACAAGCGTATGCAAGTTTTTAACTTGTGTTTTTTGTTTTTCATAAATGTACCTTTGAGGTCTTTCTTGCAATGATATATATTGCAGAGACTTCTACTATGTGGTGATGCTGAACTGATATCAGACCCATGTAGCTATCTGGCATGCTATGCTGAGTTTGAAGACATTACGTGTCTAAAAGATTCACGCTTGCAAGCTGAATAGAAACTGTTTCTTAAACGCTCAGAGTTTGTGTTTTAGATCTAGTTTCTTAATCCTGTCCTTCACTGACGATAGCAAATAGCTTGAAATCATGATCTGAAGGTGGAAATTAAGTTAGAGATAGTGAAATACTCGCTCTGACGTTTATGTAAACAAACGCTTGAAGGTGTTTTTGGTATAATGCCATCTATTGTCATAAATACAAGCGTATGCAAGTTTTTAACTTGTGTTTTTTGTTTTTCATAAATGTACCTTTGAGGTCTTTCTTGCAATGATATATATTGCAGAGACTTCTACTATGTGGTGATGCTGAACTGATATCAGACCCATGTAGCTATCTGGCATGCTATGCTGAGTTTGAAGACATTACGTGTCTAAAAGATTCACGCTTGCAAGCTGAATAGAAACTGTTTCTTAAACGCTCAGAGTTTGTGTTTTAGATCTAGTTTCTTAATCCTGTCCTTCACTGACGATAGCAAATAGCTTGAAATCATGATCTGAAGGTGGAAATTAAGTTAGAGATAGTGAAATACTCGCTCTGACGTTTATGTAAACAAACGCTTGAAGGTGTTTTTGGTATAACGCCATCTATTGTCATAAATACAAGCATATGCAAGTTTTTAACTTGTGTTTTTTGTTTTTCATAAATGTACCTTTGAGGTCTTTCTTGCAATGATATATATTGCAGAGACTTCTACTATGTGGTGATGCTGAACTGATATCAGACCCATGTAGCTATCTGGCATGCTATGCTGAGTTTGAAGACATTACATGTCTAAAAGATTCACGCTTGCAAGCTGAATAGAAACTGTTTCTTAAACGCTCAGAGTTTGTGTTTTAGATCTAGTTTCTTAATCCTGTCCTTCACTGACGATAGCAAATAGCTTGAAATCATGATCTGAAGGTGGAAATTAAGTTAGAGATAGTGAAATACTCACTCTGACGTTTATGTAAACAAACGCTTGAAGGTGTTTTTGGTATAACGCCATCTATTGTCATAAATACAAGCGTATGCAAGTTTTTAACTTGTGTTTTTTGTTTTTCATAAATGTACCTTTGAGGTCTTTCTTGCAATGATATATATTGCAGAGACTTCTACTATGTGGTGATGCTGAACTGATATCAGACCCATGTAGCTATCTGGCATGCTATGCTGAGTTTGAAGACATTACATGTCTAAAAGATTCACGCTTGCAAGCTGAATAGAAACTGTTTCTTAAACGCTCAGAGTTTGTGTTTTAGATCTAGTTTCTTAATCCTGTCCTTCACTGACGATAGCAAATAGCTTGAAATCATGATCTGAAGGTGGAAATTAAGTTAGAGATAGTGAAATACTCGCTCTGACGTTTATGTAAACAAACGCTTGAAGGTGTTTTTGGTATAACACCATCTATTGTCATAAATACAAGCGTATGCAAGTTTTTAACTTGTGTTTTTTGTTTTTCATAAATGTACCTTTGAGGTCTTTCTTGCAATGATATATATTGCAGAGACTTCTACTATGTGGTGATGCTGAACTGATATCAGACCCATGTAGCTATCTGGCATGCTATGCTGAGTTTGAAGACATTACGTGTCTAAAAGATTCACGCTTGCAAGCTGAATAGAAACTGTTTCTTAAACGCTCAGAGTTTGTGTTTTAGATCTAGTTTCTTAATCCTGTCCTTCACTGACGATAGCAAATAGCTTGAAATCATGATCTGAAGGTGGAAATTAAGTTAGAGATAGTGAAATACTCACTCTGACGTTTATGTAAACAAACGCTTGAAGGTGTTTTTGGTATAACGCCATCTATTGTCATAAATACAAGCGTATGCAAGTTTTTAACTTGTGTTTTTTGTTTTTCATAAATGTACCTTTGAGGTCTTTCTTGCAATGATATATATTGCAGAGACTTCTACTATGTGGTGATGCTGAACTGATATCAGACCCATGTAGCTATCTGGCATGCTATGCTGAGTTTGAAGACATTACATGTCTAAAAGATTCACGCTTGCAAGCTGAATAGAAACTGTTTCTTAAACGCTCAGAGTTTGTGTTTTAGATCTAGTTTCTTAATCCTGTCCTTCACTGACGATAGCAAATAGCTTGAAATCATGATCTGAAGGTGGAAATTAAGTTAGAGATAGTGAAATACTCGCTCTGACGTTTATGTAAACAAACGCTTGAAGGTGTTTTTGGTATAACGCCATCTATTGTCATAAATACAAGCGTATGCAAGTTTTTAACTTGTGTTTTTTGTTTTTCATAAATGTACCTTTGAGGTCTTTCTTGCAATGATATATATTGCAGAGACTTCTACTATGTGGTGATGCTGAACTGATATCAGACCCATGTAGCTATCTGGCATGCTATGCTGAGTTTGAAGACATTACATGTCTAAAAGATTCACGCTTGCAAGCTGAATAGAAACTGTTTCTTAAATGCTCAGAGTTTGTGTTTTAGATCTAGTTTCTTAATCCTGTCCTTCACTGACGATAGCAAATAGCTTGAAATCATGATCTGAAGGTGGAAATTAAGTTAGAGATAGTGAAATACTCGCTCTGACGTTTATGTAAACAAACACTTGAAGGTGTTTTTGGTATAACGCCATCTATTGTCATAAATACAAGCGTATGCAAGTTTTTAACTTGTGTTTTTTGTTTTTCATAAATGTACCTTTGAGGTCTTTCTTGCAATGATATATATTGCAGAGACTTCTACTATGTGGTGATGCTGAACTGATATCAGACCCATGTAGCTATCTGGCATGCTATGCTGAGTTTGAAGACATTACGTGTCTAAAAGATTCACGCTTGCAAGCTGAATAGAAACTGTTTCTTAAACGCTCAGAGTTTGTGTTTTAGATCTAGTTTCTTAATCCTGTCCTTCACTGACGATAGCAAATAGCTTGAAATCATGATCTGAAGGTGGAAATTAAGTTAGAGATAGTGAAATACTCGCTCTGACGTTTATGTAAACAAACGCTTGAAGGTGTTTTTGGTATAACGCCATCTATTGTCATAAATACAAGCGTATGCAAGTTTTTAACTTGTGTTTTTTGTTTTTCATAAATGTACCTTTGAGGTCTTTCTTGCAATGATATATATTGCAGAGACTTCTACTATGTGGTGATGCTGAACTGATATCAGACCCATGTAGCTATTTGGCATGCTATGCTGAGTTTGAAGACATTACATGTCTAAAAGATTCATGCTTGCAAGCTGAATAGAAACTGTTTCTTAAACGCTCAGAGTTTGTGTTTTAGATCTAGTTTCTTAATCCTGTCCTTCACTGACGATAGCAAATAGCTTGAAATCATGATCTGAAGGTGGAAATTAAGTTAGAGATAGTGAAATACTCACTCTGACGTTTATGTAAACAAACGCTTGAAGGTGTTTTTGGTATAACACCATCTATTGTCATAAATACAAGCGTATGCAAGTTTTTAACTTGTGTTTTTTGTTTTTCATAAATGTACCTTTGAGGTCTTTCTTGCAATGATATATATTGCAGAGACTTCTACTATGTGGTGATGCTGAACTGATATCAGACCCATGTAGCTATCTGGCATGCTATGCTGAGTTTGAAGACATTACGTGTCTAAAAGATTCACGCTTGCAAGCTGAATAGAAACTGTTTCTTAAACGCTCAGAGTTTGTGTTTTAGATCTAGTTTTTTAATCCTGTCCTTTAAAGATCGCAAATAGCTTGAAATCATGATCTGAAGGTGGAAATTAAGTTAGAGATAGTGAAATACTCGCTCTGACGTTTATGTAAACAAACGCTTGAAGGTGTTTTTGGTATAACGCCATCTATTGTCATAAATACAAGCGTATGCAAGTTTTTAACTTGTGGTTTTTGTTTTTCATAAATGTACCTTTGAGGTCTTTCTTGCAATGATATATATTGCAGAGACTTCTACTATGTGGTGATGCTGAACTGATATCAGACCCAAGTAGCTATCTGGCATGCTATGCTGAGTTTGAAGACATTACATGTCTAAAAGATTCACGCTTGCAAGCTGAATAGAAACTGTTTCTTAAACGCTCAGAGTTTGTGTTTTAGATCTAGTTTCTTAATCCTGTCCTTCACTGACGATAGCAAATAGCTTGAAATCATGATCTGAAGGTGGAAATTAAGTTAGAGATAGTGAAATACTCACTCTGACGTTTATGTAAACAAACGCTTGAAGGTGTTTTTGGTATAATGCCATCTATTGTCATAAATACAAGTGTATGCAAGTTTTTAACTTGTGTTTTTTGTTTTTCATAAATGTACCTTTGAGGTCTTTTTTGCAATGATATATATTGCAGAGACTTCTACTATGTGGTGATGCTGAACTGATATCAGACCCATGTAGCTATCTGGCATGCTATGCTGAGTTTGAAGACATTACGTGTCTAAAAGATTCACGCTTGCAAGCTGAATAGAAACTGTTTCTTAAACGCTCAGAGTTTGTGTTTTAGATCTAGTTTCTTAATCCTGTCCTTCACTGACGATAGCAAATAGCTTGAAATCATGATCTGAAGGTGGAAATTAAGTTAGAGATAGTGAAATACTCACTCTGACCTTTATGTAAACAAACGCTTGAAGGTGTTTTTGGTATAACGCCATCTATTGTCATAAATACAAGCATATGCAAGTTTTTAACTTGTGTTTTTTGTTTTTCATAAATGTACCTTTGAGGTCTTTCTTGCAATGATATATATTGCAGAGACTTCTACTATGTGGTGATGCTGACCTGATATCAGACCCATGTAGCTATCTGGCATGCTATGCTGAGTTTGAAGACATTACGTGTCTAAAAGATTCATGCTTGCAAGCTGAATAGAAACTGTTTCTTAAACGCTCAGAGTTTGTGTTTTAGATCTAGTTTCTTAATCCTGTCCTTCACTGACGATAGAAAATAGCTTGAAATCATGATCTGAAGGTGGAAATTAAGTTAGAGATAGTGAAATACTCGCTCTGACGTTTATGTAAACAAATGCTTGAAGGTGTTTTTGGTATAATACCATCTATTGTCATAAATATACGTGTGTGCAAGTTTTTAACTTGTGTTTTTTGTTTTTCATAAATGTACCTTTGAGGTCTTTCTTGCAATGATATATATTGCAGAGATTTCTACTATGTGGTGATGCTGAACTGATATCAGACCCATGTAGCTATTTGGCATGCTATGCTGAGTTTGAAGACATTATGTGTCTAAAAGATTCATGCTTGCAAGCTGAATAGAAACTGTTTCTTAAACGCTCAGAGTTTGTGTTTTAGATCTAGTTTCTTAATCCTGTCCTTCACTGACGATAGCAAATAGCTTGAAATCATGATCTGAAGGTGGAAATTAAGTTAGAGATAGTGAAATACTCGCTCTGACGTTTATGTAAACAAACGCTTGAAGGTGTTTTTGGTATAACGCCATCTATTGTCATAAATACAAGTGTATGCAAGTTTTTAACTTGTGTTTTTTGTTTTTCATAAATGTACCTTTGAGGTCTTTCTTGCAATGATATATATATTGCAGAGACTTCTACTATGTGGTGATGCTGAACTGATATCAGACCCATGTAGCTATTTGGCATGCTATGCTGAGTTTGAAGACATTACGTGTCTAAAAGATTCACGCTTGCAAGCTGAATAGAAACTGTTTCTTAAATGCTCAGAGTTTGTGTTTTAGATCTAGTTTCTTAATCCTGTCCTTCACTGACGATAGCAAATAGCTTGAAATCATGATCTGAAGGTGGAAATTAACTTAGAGATAGTGAAATACTCGCTCTGACGTTTATGTAAACAAATGCTTGAAGGTGTTTTTGGTATAACACCATCTATTGTCATAAATACAAGCGTATGCAAGTTTTTAACTTGTGTTTTTTGTTTTTCATAAATGTACCTTTTAGGTCTTTCTTGCAATGATATATATTGCAGAGACTTCTACTATGTGGTGATGCTGAACTGATATCAGACCCATGTAGCTATTTGGCATGCTATGCTGAGTTTGAAGACATTACGTGTCTAAAAGATTCACGCTTGCAAGCTGAATAGAAACTGTTTCTTAAATGCTCAGAGTTTGTGTTTTAGATCTAGTTTGTTAATCCTGTCCTTCACTCACGATAGCAAATAGCTTGAAATCATGATCTGAAGGTGGAAATTAAGTTAGAGATAGTGAAATATTCACTCTGACGTTTACGTAAACAAACGCTTGAAGGTGTTTTTGGTATAACACCATCTATTGTCATAAATACAAGCGTATGCAAGTTTTTAACTTGTGTTTTTTGTTTTTCATAAATGTACCTTTAAGGTTTTTCTTGCAATGATATATATTGCAGAGGCTTCTACTATGTGGTGATGCTGAACTGATATAGACCCGTGTAGCTATTTGGCATGCTATGCTGAGTTTGAAGACATTACGTGTCTAAAAGATTCACGCTTGCAAGCAATAGAAACTGTTTCATAAACATTCAGAGTTTGTGTTTTAGATCTAGTTTTTTAAGCCTTTCCTTCACTGACGATAGCAAATAGCTTGAAATCATGATCTGAAGGTGGAAATTAAGTTAGAGATTGTGAAATACTTGCTCTGACGTTTATGTAAAAAAATGCTTGAAGGTGTTTTTGGTATAATGCAATCTATTGTCATAAATCAAAGCATATGCAAGTTTTTAACTTGTGTTTTTTGTTTTTCATAAATGTACCTTTGAGGTCTTTTTTGAATGATATATATTGTAGAGGCTTCTACTATGTGGTGATGCTGAACTGATATGAGACTCATGTAGCTATTTGGCATGCTATGCTGAGTTTAAAGACATTATATGTCTAAAAGATTCATGCTTGCAAGCTGAATAGAAACTGTTTCTTAAATGCTCAGAGTTTGGTTTTAGATCTAGTTTCTTAATCCTGTCTTTCAGTGACGAAAGCAAATAGCTTGAAATCATGATCTGAAGGTGGAAATTAAGTTAGAGATAGTGAAATACTCGCTCTGACATTTATGTAAACAAATGCTTGAAGGTATTTTTGGTATAACACCATCTATTGTCATAAATACAAGCGTATGCAAGTTATTAACTTGTGCTTTTTGTTTTTCATAAATGTACATTTGAGGTCTTTCTTGCACTGATATATATTGCAGAGGTTTCTACTATGTGGTGATGCTGAATTGATAAAGACCCGTGTAGGTTTTGGCATGCTATGCTGAGTTTGAAGACATTACATGTCTAAAAGTTTCATGCGTGCAAGCTGAATAGAAACTGTTTCATAAATGCTCAGAGTTTGTGTTTAGATCTAGTTTCTAAAATTCCTGTCTTTCACTGACGTTACCAAATAGCTTGAAATCATGATCTGAAATTGGAATTAAAGTTAGAGATAGTGAATGCATGCTCTGATGTTTATGTAAACATATGCTTCACGGTGTTTTTAGTAGAACACCATCTGTTGACATAAATTCAAGCGTTGGCAAGTTTTAACTTGTTTTTTTGTTTTTCATAAATGTACCTATGAGGTCTTTGTAGCAATGATATATATATTGCAGAGGCTTCTACTATGTGGTGATGCTGAAGTGATATCAGACCCATGTAGCTATTTGACATACTATGTTTAGTTTGAAGACATTACATGTCTAAAAGATTCTCGCTTGCAAGCTGAATAGAAACTGTTTCATAAATGCTCAGAGTTTGTGTTTTAGATCTAGTTTCTTAATCCTGTCCTTCACTGACGATAGCAAATAGCTTGAAATCATGATCTGAAGGTGGAAATTAAGTTAGAGATAGTGAAATACTTGCTCTGACGTTTATGTAAACAAACGGTTGAAGGTGTTTTTGATATAATGCCATCTATTGTCATATATATATATATATATATATATATTGTACCCTTACTTCTTGATATATAAAATAGTTTAAAATACAACTAGCTCAGTTACATTATTATGCTTAATTAAAATTTGCATATCTATCTTTAATATACTTTTATATTATCATATCTTAATTAAATTTATTATCAATCATCAAAATCAATATAGTTCTAGATTATACTAATTAAATAAGTATTTATAAAATTATGAGACTGCGAAGTAAAGTTACAAAGTAATAAGCAGATTTACACTGAGTCAATATCTCCCAAGATACTGTCTCAATGGCATAAGAATACTACCACTACCTTATCATCTTACCACTACATCTATAGCATTCTTATGACTTTTAAAATGAAATAAATTATCTTCAATAATACTAAAATAATTCCTAACTTTTAACTTAAAATATAATTAAATAATCTCAGGTTCTTCTAAGTTGTTTTAAAATAATAATAAATCATGTAAATAAGTATGATGTGGGATTTTATATCAAACCTAAATACACCTAACTTATTTTAATAATAATAATAAATAATACTAATCTTAGAGTGTAATTTAATCTCATCTATTTCTATTATATAATCAATCATTAAATGAATAAACAATCATATGTATATCTTTTATTTCATATGGTATCTTCATTTTAGAATAGATCAAAATCTTATAATTAATAATCTGTGGCAATAAACAATATAGTACTTTTATAATGTGCATTATAATCATTTTATGACCATTGCAATATTTTATGTTCATGTTAATCAATTCTTATAAAATAATGTTAAGCTAATACTGTATTCATTTCTAAAATAATAATAACAAATTCATTTTTGTGCAAATATTATGTTTATTTCAAATCATCTGATGTCAAATGCTGTGGTGAAAAATAATGAAACTCGACACACTTTTAAAACAAATTAACAAATTTATTTACAATAACTTCAAATAAAATTTATTTACACTATTTACAGTTTAGAATTTATGACAACAAATAAAATAAAAAATAAGAAATACAAATATAAGAGGCTTACACTGTTATTAATCTATGTACTCAATAAGTAATTATACATTCCTTCAAATGCTATATTAATAATATTCAGTGTGTTTTTCAAAAACTTAGATTTTTAAAATAAATGGTAGTAAACTTTAATTATTACAAATAATAATATATGTCAAGACTATTTATGTAGCATGTGTAAACAATGAAGCTTTACTAATTAAATAGCTACATTAATTAAGTATTACCATTTATAATATATTATCATGTATTCACTTTATTATTAGCATTGCCTAATAGCTTTATATAAAATTAATATGTCTTTGTAATGTAAAACAAATAATTGACTATAATTATATTTCACTTAATGTAATTCCTGTTATATGTTTTATAAAATATGCATTCTATATCTGTATTATTCAAACATTAATATTTAAACCATTTATCAATTTTAAATTCATAAAAACATTACATTAGATAAATTTTATGATTCCTCTCTGTGTAAAAAATCATTACTTTACCCTATGTGCTATTTTAACCTTTTCTAATACATTTCTATCTATAAAACATATTCTAAACTTATCCAAAATTTTCCAGAAAAACAAATATCAACTTCAAATAAAATATTCATTATCCAAATTACTTATACTACCTTGTCTATACTTAGTAAACTTTTCAATCTAAATATAAGCTTCTACCTAAAACGTAACTTAACTTATCCAATAAAACAAAATATAAAAAAATATAGACTTTTAAAATCCTTTTCTGACTTGCAAAAATAAAATAATTACTTAGATAAATAATAAACATCATTCTAATACTAAACATAAATAAAATATCAAAATTATTTATGAAAGAATCATATAATTATTTCCAAGCTTCTTACGTAATGTTGTGTCATGTTTATATTATAAATTAAAAATTATGCATATTTTAATAAAATTCGTTGCTAATATAATGTATGTGTTTTCTTAAAAAATATCTATACATTCATTCTGTAACAACATAATACTTGGTTGATCTAAAGAAAACATATTAAATTCATCAAAATCATTATACAATGTTTTTACCATAATAATAATAATGTCCATTCTGCTATCCAGTATTCTTCGGAATTTGCAGCTTCAGAAAACAAAAATAATACACATTCATACTCACAACATTTACTAAAATATTCCGTGTTATATTAATTATAAAAATAAATTTATGTAATTAATTATTATATTATTTTTTAGTTATTATTTAATAAATGTACCTAACCTTCTTTTAATAGTTTAATAATATTTTAAATTTTATGTTAAATAAATAAAAATAAAAAAATCATATTACATATTTCCAGCGTCGTCTTCTGTTCTACCATAAAAGTTCTAATAAATATCCTAGGTAAAAAGTCAATAGAACACTATTTCCTGTTCCGTTGTATCACGTGTTTTCTTGAAAGTTTATAATAAAAATGATAACGTTTATTTTTTAAAAAAAATAATAAGTTCCCACAGATAAAATAAACAAAATTAAAAAAATAGTTTATAAGGTCTCTGGATCCAGTTCTTCATAGAATATTATTCCAAAAATTACTATTTCTAAACTAATTTATAGTTTATAAATTATTTTCATTTAAATTACTTTCATTAACTTCTGGCTTGGTTTGGCCTGGACGTCCATGTATTATTTACACATTTTTAAACAATATCCAGGTAAGAATCTAATTTCTCTATCTATAACGACCAGCGTTTAGATTACTTCAATATAATAATTTCTTATTATATTACGATTTTAAATAATTATCCTTTCAATCTATTTGCCTTTTCAAATCGTCAATATTTAGTCTTTTAAGCATAAAGACCCAACAAGGCAAGTATTTATAAAAATTACTACTCTTATATCTTTACTCAAGATATACATTTTACTTCCATAATTTGTCAAAATACTTTCTTTCTATAGAAGTATTCATATTTCTTCTAAATATCTATTTATAATATACAATAGCATTTTAACTTTTAAAACTCTTTATAGTCCAAAATACTATTTTTCTCCATCTCATAGTTTTATGTACTAATCCAGCGTCTGTTATTTTCGTAGCATAAAGTTTCTGATATATTTCTCCGATACGTGATGTTTCCATGATTATTTGTACGTAAATTAAGTTTCGATATTGAGAAGACAATAGGGAATTATTAAGTTTCTACTGCATATTCATTACTTTAAAAATATTATAAATTATTCAATAACACTCTTATGATTTTACAACTGATTTTAAGAGCGTTTATAAATTTACTTGGCTATTTTCTTAATAGCACGATTAACTTAGAAATTTAATTACAGAGAGCCCTCTTCAACAATTGAATCCAGCTTTTATACTGGAAGAGACTCCACATCTGATTGGTACATTTAAACAATCAGACTTTGCTTATTTACATATTTATCAACACACTATTAAAAATAAAATAATGACTTATTTAATATTTAATATTTTATCAAATTCTTTTAAAACAATATCTATCGTTTATTCAAATCTATTAAATATTTTTTTAAAATATTCTTTCTTACTTGATTTAAATTTTAACTTTTATAATATCATTTAAAATAAACTAAATCTTTTTTATACGTAATATTTTTTAAAACAATATTTTTAAAATCAGACTTAATATTTTACACTAAATATCTTTATTTTTTTATCTCGTGATAACTCACGTATTATTTATAAATTTTACAACATGATTTTTTAAAATAGTTATGCAACTTTATTAGACAACTTCCACGCATGTGTGTATAACATCTGTTCTTTATAACACAAGAAACGCTTGCCGTCGTCTAAAAATAAACTAACAATTGCATTTTTAAAATAAATATTTTTAAAATAAATAAGATATTATAACAGATTTTAAAATAATTATCCAATATTATTAAAATCAAATATTTATCTTCTATTATAATATTCTTTTATCAATAATAAACATATGTATTTAATTTTAACTTGTATTTTTAAACACTTTAAACATTTACTATTAAATTTATTAATGTAGTATTATATAATAATCATCATCATTTTAAATGTCTCTCAATATCAATACAATTCCCATATCAAATACTCATAGATTGCCTTAGTTAAACTTATGGTAACATTACCACAAGCAAAATCAACATCACATATTTAAATATATCTTAAATTTAAAATTTTCTACTAGATTAACACAAAACTTAAATGGTGACCCATACACAAGGGCACATATTCCCCTCCTTCGGATAAAATTTTAAGTTTAACATCCATTCTTTATTATCTTCAATCCACATTTATCAATTTTATCTTTCTTATCATTTAAATATCATAACACATTACTTTATCACAAAGTTTCATAAAGCATTGAAATATCATCTCAAATTTCACTAAGAATACACTTTTAAATAAACTACAATGACTTCTTTACTTTATAAATTAAGTTTCACTTCTCTTTCCTTATCTTTTAATTAGGTTACTTTCATTTCCCTAATATTTCTACAAATATCAAGTATTTAAATTCTTTTAAATATACCTTTACATAAGCTACTAAAAATACATATTACTATAGTTAATACTATATTTTAAACTACTCTATGTATTTTATTTACAACTTATTGCTAGTTTCATTAGCAATCTTATAGCTTATTATTTAGCAAATCTATATATTTTTCTTTTAAAGAAATTAACCTGGTTCCCTAAAGATTGATCAATTTTATGACCAATACCATATTATGCATTAATCTTCCATAAGATCTACTTATAGATACCTTAAACATATGAGTTTTATACTCTCTAACCTTTATTACTTAGCTTTTTGTTTTAAAAATATCTACTGTAATAGCTAATTCCACATTTATTTAGTCATTCTGACAAAACTTATTTCTTTTAAACTATCATTTACATATTTTGTAAATTTCTTCAGCTAAACTTTATTCATCATGCTAATTTATTATATAATAAATTATTTCTTTATGTCAAGCACTATATTTAAACATGACATTAAAATATTTATTCACAATAGAAATATTTGTTTTGCAAAAAAAAAAAAAATAATAATATAATGCCATAACACATTATCAAATACACATCTTTAAGAATTACCTGTCTTAATTATTAAATATCTTCCTCTCTAAATCTAAACTTTAATTTTCTTTCTCCTTTCTTAAATCTCACCTTAACTTTTCCTATCTTCTTTCCTTTACTAAGATTATTCTCAAGAAAACCTGTTATAAATTTCTCATGCTTTGGATATTTAAGTCTTACTTTTATCCTGCTTAAGTCTTTATTCCAATTAAATTTTCCATTTATAACTTCATTATTTAGTATCAAGTTCCTAATTCCTTCAAATAATATTTCTTTAAAAATATCAGCTTGTACATGAATATTTTTATCATCAATAATACATTTAGATATCACTTCTTGTAGTTTATTCTTAAATTTATTACCACTGATATCTATAATTTTTAATAATTCATGCTCCAATAACTCTAAATACTTTTGCTTTGAAGATTTTGATTTCATCTTTGTAAATCTCCCAAATCTTTTATCATCAACATAATATTTCTTTAAATTATTAATTTGGTCTATAATTCTTTCTCCAACTAACTTCTCATAGGATTTACACACTCCTATCATTTCATTAATTAATTCTAAATACGCTTTGGGATTTTCCAGTATTTCTTCATATAATTCATTCCTACTATTAATTATTTTAATAGATTTTATAGGAATCTCTTTTCCATTCTGAACTACATCTTCTTTAATACTTCTAACTTCTTCACTAATATGATTTATATCATTCTTTACTTCATAAATTTCATTTTTTACATTTAAATTATTACTCTCTATTTTCTGATCTAACATACTATTTTTTACTTGCCATTTACTATTAGATTCTTCTATTTGCTCTTTCACACCCTTAATTATATTTTCTGACAATTCTCTAAATTTTCTGACTAAAAATTCTTCTTTTTTATCATCACTTCTTATTATGTCTAACTTTATAGATTCAAGTACTTCCCCCTGTTTACTCAATCTTTTATCTAGATTATCCATTCTATTTTCCATTTTTATATTCATATTTTTCATTTCTTCTTTTAAAGACTTACTCTCTTCTTTTACTTCTTTCATATTTATATTTATATTTTTTATTTCATTCCTAATAGAATTATTATCTTCTTTTAAAGAATCTAATTTAATATTATTATCTTCTTTCATTTCTTTTATTTCTTCTTTTAAAGAATCTAATTTAATATTATATTTATTACTTTCTTTTTCTATTTTTTCTTTTATTTCTTCTTTCATTGAATTCATACTTTGCATCATTATTTTAAAATATTTATCAAAACCAGGCGTTACAGATTGCTCTACATCTTTTCCAGTTTTCTCTACTTCTTTTCTTACAGTTTTAAAAATTATCTCTTCCTCCTCCTCTATTTCAATATCCATATTTTGAGTATTTTCTAATACTGTTTCTGAACTTGCTAATTTTTCTATTTCTCTGCTCTCCCCACAACTATTATCTTCTACAACAAAATTTGACATTTCAACTTCTAAATCTTTATCCCAATTATTCATTTTTATATTTTTTAAAAATTCAATCCTAACAATATGCAGTACTTATTATTTTATATTTTTTAAAATACAATTCCCCATCAACCTTCCCATCTCCACTCAACTCACTATTACAATTAATCATATAATAGTATCCTCAAAACCCTACACTACTTATTATTAAATAATTATATAAATTTCAATAACAAAATTGTGTCATATCATTTAGTTTTACACCTATGACTCACAGACAATTTGCACATAATATATGATATTAAATATCCATTTAAAATATTTCCAGAATTGATATGGTCATATTATAAAATAACTATTTGCCACATTTCTATAATTTATTGTTTTATTAACTTAAAATCAACATAGTATTTAATTTCAAAGAATAATCATATTATAGATACCACATGAAAATATAATAATTTTACTAATAAAATTCTATTCTAATTTCTATTTTAATTTTATAATCAATATCTAATCAATTATAAATATTGTCATAAAATACTAACTATTTCTGTTTAATAAATATAATACTCATTAACTCCTAAATTATACATTTTAACATATACACTATTTTTATTAACTAATTATATACCTATCACTTTATTCTCCTAACATATACTAATCCTAAAATTACGTATATCCTAATCTCTAATTAAATATCTAGCCTAAAACGTTGTGGCCAAAAACTTTCTTGACCACCTATCGGGCTGATAAAATTATAACTCTAACATATCAAACCGATAACGTTTGGATATCAAAATCCTACTTAAACGTATTGTGCCAATAACGTTGAGCGCCAAAATCTTCCTACCCTTTGTACCCTTACTTCTTGATATATAAAATAGTTTAAAATACAACTAGCTCAGTTACATTATTATGCTTAATTAAAATTTGCATATCTATCTTTAATATACTTTTATATTATCATATCTTAATTAAATTTATTATCAATCATCAAAATCAATATAGTTCTAGATTATACTAATTAAATAAGTATTTATAAAATTATGAGACTGCGAAGTAAAGTTACAAAGTAATAAGCAGATTTACACTGAGTCAATATCTCCCAAGATACTGTCTCAATGGCATAAGAATACTACCACTACCTTATCATCTTATCACTACATCTATAGCATTCTTATGACTTTTAAAATGAAATAAATTATCTTCAATAATACTAAAATAATTCCTAACTTTTAACTTAAAAATATAATTAAATAATCTCAGGTTCTTCTAAGTTTTAAAATAACAATAAATTATGTAAATAAGTATGATGTGGGATTTTATATCAAACTTAAATACACCTAACTTATTTTAATAATAATAATAAATAATACTAATCTTAGAGTGTAATTTAATCTCATCTATTTCTATTATATAATCAATCATTAAATGAATAAACAATCATATGTATATCTTTTATTTCATATGGTATCTTAATTTTGGAATAGATCAAAATCTTATACTTAATAATCCGTGGCAATAAACAATATTGTATTCTTATAATGTGCATTATAATCATCTTATGACCATTGCAATATTTTATGTTCATGTCAATCAATTCTTATAAAATAATGTTAAGCAAATATTGTATTCATTTCTAAATAATAATAACAAATTCATTTTTGTGCAAATATTATGTTTATTTCAAATCATCTGATGTCAAATGCTGTGGTGAAAAATAATGAAACTCGACACACTTTTTAAAACAAATTAACAAATTTATTTACAATAACTTCAAATAAAATTTATTTACACTATTTACAGTTTAGAATTTATGATAACAAATAAAATAAAGATAAGAAATACAAATATAAGAGGCTTACACTGTTATTAATCTATGTACTCAATAAGTAATTATACATTCCTTCAAATGCTATATTAATAATATTCAGTGTGTTTTTCCAAAAACTTAGATTGTTAAAATAAATGGTAGTAAACTTTAATTATTACAAATAATAATATATGTCAAGACTATTTATGTAGCATGTGTAAACAATGAAGCTTTACTAATTAAATAGCTACATTAATTAAGTATTACCATTTATAATATATTATCATGTATTCACTTTGTTATTAGCATTGCCTAATAGCTTTATATAAAATTAATATGTCTTTGTAATATAAAACAAATAATTGACTATAATTATATTTCACTTAATGTAATTCCGGTTGTATGTTTTATTAAATATGCATTACATATCTGTACTGTTCAAATACTATTATTTAAATCATTTATCAATTTTAAATTCATAAAGCATTACATAAGATAAATTGTATGATTCTTCTCTATGTAAAAACAAAAAAATCATTACTTTACTTTATGTGTTATTTTAATCTTTTCTAATAAATTACTATCTATAAAACATATTCTAAACTTATCTAAAACCTCCGGAAAAACGAACATCAACTTTAAATAAAATATTCATCATCCAAATTCCTTATACTACCTTATCTATACTTAGTAAACTTTCAATCTAAATATAAGCTTCTACCTAAAACGTACTTAACTAATCCAATAAAACAAAATATATAAAAAAAAATATAGACTTTTAAAATCCTTTTCTGACTTGCAAAAATAAAATAATTACTTAGATAAATAATAAACATCATTCTAATACTAAACATAAATAAAATATCAAAATTATTTATAAAAGAATCATATAATTATTTCGAAGCTTCTTACGTATTGTTGTGTCATGTTTATATTATAAATTAAAAAAAATTATGCATATTTAAATAAAATTCGTTGCTAATATAATGTATGTGTTTTCTTAAAAATATCTATACATTCATTCTGTAACAACATAATTTTTAGTTGATGTAAAGAAAAACATATTAAATACATCAAAATTATTATATAATGTTTTACCATAACAATAATAATGTCCATTCTGCTATCCAGTATTCTTCGGAATTTGCAGCTTCAGAAAACAAAATAATACACATTCATACTCACAACATTCACTAAAATATTCCGTGTTATATTAATTATAAAAATAAATTTATGTAATTAATTATTATATTATTTTTTAGTTATTATTTAATAAATGTACCTAACCTACTTATAATAGTTTAATAATATTTTAAATTTTATGTTAAATAAATAAAATAAAAAAATCATATTACATATTTCCAACGACGTCTTCTGTTCTACCATAAAAGTTCCAATAAATCCTAGGCATAAAGTCAATAAAACACTATTTCTTGTTCCGTTGTATCACGTGTTTCTTGAAAGTTTATATAAAAATGATAACGTTTATTTTTTTAAAAAAAATAATAAGTTCCCATAAAAAATAAAATTAAAATAATAGTTTATAAGTTCTCTTTCTGGATCCAGTTCTTCATAAAATATTGTACAAAAGTTATTATTTCTAAATTAATTTATAATTGTTGAATTATTTTCATTTAATTACTTCCATTAACTTAGCTCGGCCTGATTTGGTTTGGCCTGGACATCCACGTATTACTTGCGCATTTTTCAAAACAATATATCTAGGTAAGAATCTATTTTTCCATCTATAATGGCCAGCGTTTAGATTACTTCAATAAAATAATTTTATTATATTACGATTTTTAAAATACTTATAATATATTTGCCTTTTCAAATTATCAATATTTAGTCTATTAAGCATAAAGACTTAACAAGGCAAGTATTTATTTAAAATTACTACTGCTTCTTATATCTTTCCTTAAGATATATATATTTTATTTCTATAATTTGTCAAAAAATACTTTCTTTCTACAGAAGTATTTATATCTCTTTAAAATATCTATTAATAATAGACAATAATAATTCAATTTTTAAAACTGTTTATAGTCCAAAATACTACTTTTCTCCATCTTATAGTTTTCTGTACTAATCCAGCGTCTGTTACTTTTCTAGCATAAAGTTTCTGATATATTTCTACGATACGTGATGTTTCCATGATTATTCGTACGTAAATTAAGTTTCGATATTGAGAAGACCAATAGGGAATATTAAAATTTCTACTGCATATTCATTACTTTAAAATATTATAAATTATTCAATAACACTCTTATGATTTTACAACTGATTTTAAGAGCGTTTATACATTTACTTGGCTATTTTCTTAATAGCACGATTAACTTAGAAATTTAATTACAGAGAGCCCTCTTCAACAATTGAATCCAGCTTTTATACTGGAAGAGACTCCTCATCTGATTGGTACATTTAAACAATCAGACTTTGCTTATTTACATATTTATCAACACACTATTAAAAATAAAATAATGACTTATTTAATATTTAATATTTTATCAAATTCTTTTAAAACAATATTTATTGTTTATTTAAATCTATTAAACATTCTTTTGAAATATTCTTTCTCACTTGATTTAAATCTTAACTTTTATAAGATCATTTTAAAATAAATTAAGTCTTTTTAAATACGTTATATTTTTAAAACAATACTTTTAAAATCAGACTTAATATTTTACACTAAATATCTTTATTTTTTATCTCGTGATAACTCACGTATTATTTATAAATTTTACAACATGATTTTTTTAAAATAATTATGCAACTTTATTAGACAACTTCCACGCATGTGTGTGTAACATCTGTTCTTTATAACACAAGAAACGCTTGCCGTCGTCTAAAAAGAAACTAACAATTGCATTTTTAAAATAAATATTTTTAAAATAAATAAGATATTATAATAGATTTTAAAATAATTATTCGATATTATTAAAATCAAATATCAATCTTCTATTTAAGTACTTACAATAATTAAAATATTTATATTCATTTATAACATTATTTTATCAACAATAAATATATACATTTAATTTTAACTTGTATTTTTTAAACACTTTAAACATTTACTATTAAATTTATTAATGCAGTATTATATAATAATCATCATCATTTTAAATGTCTCTCAATATCAATACAATTCACATATCAAACACCCATAGATTGCCTTAGTTAAACTTATGGTAACATTACCACAAGCAAAATCAACATCACATTTTTAAATATATCTTAAATTTAAAATTTTCTACTAGATCAGCACAAAACTTAAATGGTGACCCATACACAAGGGCACAATATATATATATATATATATATATATATATATATATATATATATATATATACAGAATATTTTTATATTTTGCCTTTTTAAGAGAAAGCACTTTAAAAATTAATTAAACACACAAATTCATTTTATATGGCAGAACAAAAATTACATATACATTTTTGTTAACAAAAACATTTAAATATATACCCAACACCAATACAATAATTTATATTACCGGTAAAATCGGAAATGTGTATGTCTTTTTTATGAGATATTCTTATGGTTATTTTAATGCACTTCATGATCTGTGTCCAGCATCAGACATTTGGTTAGGCAGGAAAAATGTTCTAACACTGACCCTTCATTTGATATTAAGTCATTACAGTTCCAGCAACACAGAAAAACGATGAGAGAGAAAGAGAAAAAGATCTACTTGGCCATTTCAATTACAGTGCATGAAAAATTCTTTCTTTAAAATTGCTTTAAAGGTTTGTGGTTAATATACTCTTCTTTACAAGAACAGTGGGAGAAATAATTTTTTGATTATAATAAATATGTAATAAATCAATATAAATATAAGTGTACCAAACTAAATTAAATTAATTTAAATATAGAAATTAAATCTATTGTCATTTTACCTTTCTCTTGTCCTAAAATACCCAAACATGTTTAAATAAAGAGTCAACTAAAATTATTATTACAACAAATTTTTTTAACATAAACACATATAAAACTTCCAATCTTACAAAATAAAAAAAAACATCCATATTTTTATATAATAAAATTATATATATATATATCGAACCAACCCAATGAAATAATAAACAACATACTTTGAACAACAAACAATGAAATAGCGACTAACTTCCACTACTTCTATTTATATTATTTAACACTCGTTACCTAACTTCTCTTAACACTATATAAAACTTACTATTTAAAATCTACCACTTAAACTTACGGTAAATAACAAACACTAAGCATTGACAAATAAAATACTAACTAATATTTTATGATATTTTGTCCTTTTAAATTTTCCTTACAGAAATGGTTGGTTTTCAGGCAATGTGTCTACTATTATTGATAGCGAACTATTAATAACATTCAACACTAAACTACCAACATAAATACTGATCAAATAAACACTTTATTATTATTTTTTAAAGAAGAAAGAAAATCCCTTGGCTGCCAGCTATTTACATTAGAATTAGCTTGTCCATCTGATCAGCATAATCCAGTGCCTGAAATGTCCACTAGCTCAATGAGTTCCAATCACCCATTAATAAACAAACAAAAGGTATATCTTAAATGCCCACCTGTTGTAACCTGCTATTATTTTTTAAAACTAAAATAATTTTCCACCGAACCATTCTAAATAATACTTCACTTTTTTAAAACTAATAATAACAACATTACACTGAATGCTAAAAATTTATAGATTTAACTTAGTGAATCTTTTCTAAAATACTATTATTAATGATTGGATTTTTTCCTCCTACTCTTATTAAGGAAATAAATATTTATACTTACCCGCACGTATCAGAAGTAAACATAAATGTTTTTAAGACAAAATAATTTAAATGTTTTACATTATTTAAAAATAAATGCATCATTTTATCTTATAATGAAACCCACTAACACTTCTTTTTTAAAGATTAAAATAAGCATTTAAATATATTACTTGAGCAAATAAAATATACGCACCTTACATCATATTTTACTACTATTATTTTTTTAAGTTTAAAATTAAAAATCAAATCACACAACCATGCATGCCAAAAATATTATTTAATAGAAGCTGCTTATACTTATTTTATTATCACAAAATAGTATTTTTTAAATTTTAGAGTTTTTTTTTTTTTAAGTTTAATTCAAAAAGTTCAAAAGTTCTTTTAATAAAGTCTATCTTTATTTTCAAAGGAAATTGGAAATGTTTAGATATCAAAGTCAAATAATTACCTAGGTTTTTAAATATGACAGAAACAGTACAATGGAATTATTTTTTAACTCATCGATGACTGGTAAATAATCTTGGTAGATCCTGTGTCCTGATATTTTCATGGTTGGTTTGGTGTTCCCTGCACTCCTCTGTCCATGTAGTCTATTTTAATATGATTACCTTCTGAACTAATCACATATCTTAGATGCGTTGAGAGCGGCTTTTCGGTCAACTGTAAATACGTTGTTTTTTCAACAATGCATCATTTTTGGAAATATTACTTCAAAAATATTTTATTAAAATGAGAAAGTCCGAAGCAAGAATGAACAAAAACTGAGCTATTTATACTTTTTTAAACAATGGAAAATTTTATTTTTAGCAGCAGCATTCCTCTTGTGAAATAAAATCAGCTTCTAGCATCTACATTTTATTAAAAATTGCATACACACATGCATATATATTTAATTATTTATTATAAAATAAAACGAAATATCTTTATTATTTTATTAAAAATTCATTTAAAAAATATTAAATCATTTATTTATTACAAGATTTTTTTCCTTCTTTTAAAGAAAAAAAAATCTTTTATTTTAAACAGCTTATCATTTTAAACAACGGTACTTTCTTATTTTCTGTCCTGCCACTGCTAGAAATGTCATTTCTGCAAAAATTGGAGAAAATATTCAGAGTAGGGGGCCAAAAAGCAGACGATGCAACTTCTGGCCCCTAGATGACGCTGTTCACCATGTGTTTGGACAGCAACAGCATGCCATGTGGCCAAAAGCAGACAATGCAAAGTTCCAGCCGCTAGATGGCACTGTTCACCATGCGTACACACAGGAACATTATGCCAAGTAGCAGCCAGCACTACTGCCCGCTAGGTGGTGCTGTTAGCCATAGGTAAACCAATCCAGTTCACATCATCTGCTAAACAGCGACTACCCAGCATTCTAGCCCAGAAGGTGGCGCTGTTTCTCCACACCATGCGCAGAAAAACACGGCACCATTTAGAAGCGATATTTACATTTGCTTGCTAGTTCCAGTTTGCCTCTACATTCTTAAAATAAATACAGCATGTAATGTGAAAGTGTGAATAATATAGAAAACCATAACTATTTAAATCTGCTTTAAAATTTAATATTCTTACATTAAGTTTCACTCTCGGATAAATCTATGTATTTTTAAATTATTTTCTTTTAAAAATCGATGTCTTTTTTTCTCTAAAAATGTTTTTTAAGGTAAGTTTTATGACTCCCGTTTTTCTGCAATCTTTCAAAACAATTCTGGCCTTTGTTATTTTGAAAAGTGATTGGTTTTTTTTTACTTTCAAATAATATTTGCAGCAATTTTTAAAGTAATACAAAATACATTTCGGTTTATAGATCTTTTATTTAGCAAATGTGTTATTTTAAAAAGATAAATTTGCATTTTGTTTACGTGCAAATAATAATTTGAAGATCACTTTACACAATAAATTTATTAAAATTAATATGTTACCAAAACATCAAACAGATTGTAGTGTGTGGTGATTTATTCAGAATGTAAAAATCGAGTAAAAATATTCAAGATGTAAATATTAATTCAACTTGTATTTTACAACTTTAAAATCATTTTAATAACTATAAATGTCATAACGTGTTATTTTAAAAAGATAAATTTGCGTTTTGTTTACGTGCAAATAATAATTCAAAGATCACCTTACACAATAAACATTTTTAAATTACTGGAGCCAAAACAAATAAAATTATCCTTTAAATATATTAAAAGATCTATTCAGTTCAAAAATAAATTTATTAAAATTAATATGTTACCAAAACATCAAACAGATTGTAGTGTGTGGTGATTTATTCGATGTAAATATCGAGTAAAAATATTCAAAATGTAAATGTTAATTCAATTTGTATTTTACAACTTTAAAATCATTTTAATAACTAAAAATGTCATATACTCACAAGGAAATTTCAAAATAATAGGTTTAATAAGTATGGAAAAGTAAGATATTTAGCTTCTCTTCTCCACATCACCCCTGCACACTTTCTTGTTTCATCTATCCATCTCACATGTGGTCTCTTCCTGGGTCTTCTACAATCTCTTAGAATCCAGTTTAAGATTACAATTGCCCATCTACTATCATCTTTTCTAGAAATATGTCCAGCCCAACTCCACTTTAATCTTTTCAATGAAGTCACAACTTATTATTTCAAACAGCATTTACAGTTTATTTTATTCAATACAAAAATTCTTCCTCCCCCCACCTTCTTTTTAATTTTTACATTTTATTTTCTTAATATTAAACTTTTTTATTTTTAAACATGGAATTCATAATAAATTAATTACATATCAATGTACTTTGGTACAATATATATATATATATATATATATATATATATATATATATATATATATATATATATATATATATATATATATATATATATATATATATATATATATATATATATATAAAGAAACAAATATCATATCTGTATAGTTTCCAAGCAACACATATCCTACAATGCTTCCTTGATTTAAAATACTTCTCTTAATTTTATTGATTTTGGTAGTGTTAAGGTTTCTATCCAAAGTTGATGTTTACTGTTATGATTCGAAGTTTTCCTCAGCTTACATCCGGGTGTAATATTGAAAAAAAATAGTTTCTTTATTATTTTTGATAATGTGGAATGAAAAGAATGCTGGTTTAATTTGAATGAAGTTAGCAAATTTTAATTAGCAAAGTTCAGCTTTAAGATTAATATATCAATAATCAGAATAATATTAAGTAACAAGATATAATAGTATAGCAGCAAATTATTAATTTCAATATTTTTAAGAATCTAAAAACATATTGTTGTTCATTTCTAGAGCTTACTTTACTACAAAATTGTAATATCTTTATTTTGACATTGTCTGACAGCCTCCTTCTTGCTCACTCTCCCAAACTTTTAGTTCTCTAGAGTATTTCTGGACAAATATATATTTTTTACCTACTCCATAGTTTTTATATCATGCATCAACATTTAAAATAAATAAATTATTTTAATAAAAATAACTGATTATTTCCTTTAGGTAATCATGTCATCTTGGTAAATTAATAGCAGAAGACCAAAATGGAATATTACAAGCAGAAGCTGAAAATTTAAAAAGAAGAAAAAATGATATTCCTTCAAAAACTACTTTTATATATATTGTGCCATTACAATTTAGTCACTAGCTAAATTTATAGTAATGTGCATGTAGAAAAGGTAAACCAAATTCATCACATTTTTATATAACCATAGAAGAAGCTGTAGGGCATCCAAGTTCAAACCCTACCAGATCAAAATCTTAAATGCTTTAGACAGAAAGAGAGTGGGACAACAATTATATGCTTTACGTGGTTGAGTGTTGATAAAAAGGTAATACACACATTTAAACTATTCAAATTTTAATTTTTCTTTAAAACTAACCTCTGCTTGATCAATTCTAATATCTTATTCTATACTTCTATTTGCTTTTCTATAATTGTAATTGGGATTTAAAAGTTACAGATTTAATTAAATAATAGGGTTATAATTACTAAGCTAGCAATTATATTATATAATGTTAGTTTATGAATGATTTGAAATAATGAAGTATGTGTGTACATTTATTAAATATTGAAAGAAAAGAAAGGGTTAAATCTGTCAAATTATTTTTTGTACAATTTTATGTTAAAAGAGGAAATCTGTTGAATCAGATATCTATTTTTGTAGCAATTTTGTTTTTGTAAATGATTGTTTGTCACTTTGGGAGCTTAATCTGGGTGGTAACTCTAATTTTGAAATTGTCTTATCTTAAGATCTAAAGAAGGAAGCTCAAAAATTTGAAATGTTACCTAGATGTAAAAAAAGAAAGGAAAAAAGGATTAAGTCTATTTTTTTTTAAAACAAAAGTGTCTGGAAAAAGGATTAAACTTTTCAGTTGAAAAATAATTTAGTTGAAAATAAATTAGAGATATAATTAAAACAAATTTGTCCAAAAATAGCAAGTGACGCTATCTCTGGTTGGTTAAGTTAGCTAAAAATTGGATATAAAAAGCTGTCTGGAATTATTATTATTGTGATTATGATTCAGATTATTAGACTATTAAATTGAATGTTGAAAATATAAGAAATGGCTGGCTAGAAAAATTATATGTATGTCCCATCTTGGCCAGACCATCTGGGGAAGCTGCACATCATATAGGAAAGAAAAGATGTGTCTAAAATAATATTCTACACCTTTCAATTGGCCAGAGAAATAAGATGTTTTTAATAGAAGGAAGAAAGTGTTCACCTGCATTCAATGAAAGATGAATTAATCTACCAATAAATATTAATCATCAAGTCCAATTAATTGTTCCAACAACTGATTTTAAACTCAAGAAAATGTATAAATGTGAAAACAACTGCTGTATTTAATCCACTAAAAGAATCATGCTTGACAGGAAGAGAAGAAAAATTAATATAATGATTTCCAAATTGTCCACTTAAGCAAATAACCTCAATAGAGTCATCATCATCAAATAGTTATACACCTCAAGAAAGAGATTGTTCCCATGTAAAACGGAAATGGTAGCTGCAGAAATATAGACATTATACAAGACAAGTTTGAACCCTTGGAAATTCACCACAAACAAAAGATCGGTAATATGACTTCTTTATGATATCAGAGTCTTAATAAACATTTTAGCAATAAAGTGGTATATATTATTTAAAGAACTTTTAAAGACTATTCAGATCGATTAAAAACAAGAATGTCTTACTAATAATAACTTTGAGCTACATAAATGATCTTGAATGTATCAAAATTATTTGTTTATTAATTTTACAGTTATGAAATATTAATGTGTAAAACAATTTTTTTATGGTATTATGATTTTAGTTTTAACTAATATATTATTATTATTTTGGTTTTAAATAATATTTTATTATGGGATAAAACATGCACATACATAATAATATTTTTATATGTGTATAATTGCGAGTGATGTGAAGTAACAAGTAGTATTAGAATATTAGATTATTTTGTTTCAAGTTAAGTATAGCATTTCAGAGGTAGAAGAGAGGGGGAGAAAATAACTTAAAACTTGTTTCTAAAACTTGCTCTTTCAATTCTACTAACATTTTTTTGACATTCTACTTACCTGTTAGATTTATAAGGTATGTGTGCCAATGAGTGAATATTTTTTTTTATATGAAATACTTTTCTCATGGAGTGAAAATCATGGTCAATGTGACATCCAACTTAATACAATATACATTTGAAGGGAAAGGGGGAAGAACTTAAAATTAATCTGAGGATTGTTATATAATCAATTATTATCATTATTATTATTCATGTCAATTTTCATGTTTATCTAGAAATTTTTATGTATATGTTAGAAATACAGTAATAAATATTAGTTTGTTTTATTAAACGAGGTGTATATATTTCATTAAGTGTAGTCTTTGTTAAGTGTGATCATTCATCATCATCAGTGGTGGAATATTAGTTATTTAAGATATAAGTAAATATGCTAAAATTAAGCAATAATTATGAATTTCTTTATAAAAATTAGTTTTATGTTTAGGCTTAGTCCTAGAGCTGTAGTTGAAACCCTTGTCATTATCGTTATTATTATCATCATCATCATCGTCATCAATGTTTTAATTAATGAGCTGTTTAACTGTTTAAAGGCCATAAATAAATATTGATTTTATAATATTTAGTGATTTCTTAGTATTATTATAACCACATCCCATCATCTATTTCTAGCAAGGATGAGTGAATTGCCATCCTAACTTAGTTATATATAATCTGAGCTAGTAAACTTATAAAAATATTGAAACACATTTTTTAAGCTAAGATCTGAGAAATGATTTATGTCTATTATACTCCACTTTGGTTTATAGTTGTTTTACTTTTACCTAAATATTAGTGCGTATAGTGATATGGCTCAAAAAGCAAAATCTCCCATTTTTATTAGAAATAAAGTACCAAAAAGGGGATTCAATCCCGGTACATGTGAAAGGTTATTAGATATAACCGTGTCAAGATTCAGATAATCTAGTGGCGCTTTTCTAGACCATATTCACATAGTATTTGTTTAAACATGCACTTAACATCAAACCAAGAAATAAAAGTGGAGAAGAGCTACTTTCTGTATACCCGAGTTATATTTTATTGAATTACTAGTGTACTCACCTCATGTGATTTCATATACCTGAGTTATAATACTTGTTATTAATAATTTGCTTATAATTATTGATAGTGGGATATCTTGAGAAATCTAATAATAGAAATATATTTCATTTAGTCCAATGACCCTTAATATGATTGATAACTCAATCTGATCTGTGGTTTAATATCCACTACTCATGTTAAATAATTCTTTTCTTTTGATATAAAATCTACAATGCATTTTTCGTTTATTGAGCTAGATATTGATATTGGAAGCTTTTTGAAAATAAATTATATTTTAACCATTTCTTGATTAAATAATATACTTGATCCAGTTGATCATCTTCATTAAGTTAATCTGAATATAATAATATACTGAATATTTTGGATTCACAATTTTTTAACAATATTTTTGAATTTATGATTATTTAATATATATTATGGACAACTCAGGTATGGTAATAGTATATTTGAACGAACTTTAATTTTGTTACAATATATATCTTGCAAAAAATACTTTTTTTTATTGACATCACATTTCCATGGCAATTTCAACATTTCCTTCCATCTTTAAATCCAGCAGTGTTCTCAGTTCAAAGTCCAACTTTACAAAATAATAATAACAAAAAATATTGAACTTAGATATTAAAAGAAAAATAATAGACATATATTAAATCAACACTAATGACACTTTATTTACATAAAATAAACAAACATATCTATTTATATTATATTATAGAATTACACTTTAAATAAAAGTATTTACCCATAATTCATTCAACAATAACATATGTTGTGAAAACAAAATCAAACCCCTACAATGTTAATTATATTTCATAATCTGAACATCTAAATAATAATCAGTGCAATAATTCAAATATACCAAAAAATAATGTAAATAAAATTAGTTTTTCATTACAGTAAAAACAATTTGCAACTGTAAATAATTGCAATATAATGTTGCAAAATAATACTTTCAGAACAATAGTACACTAGTATCTAGCAACAATATTTATATATAAAAATCTTTCACTTTTCAAATGAAAAGAATATATATATATATATATATATATATATATATATATATATATATATATATATATATATATATATATATATATATATATATATATATATATATTGAAGTGGGTCCATTCTGGAAAAGATCTAGAACACTATTTGATAGGGTTAACTGGGTTTAAATCTTACTTTTCTTATTTTCATATTATACATATTACGAGAACTGACTAAACCTTCAAGCAGTGAAGAGAATATCATTGATAGCCAGAGCTATCAATGATACCCATGGTCAGACTGAGCTATGCAAAGAATAACAGTCACATTTCCAGACTGTGGCCAACCTTGACTGCTAGATTCAAACTTCTACTGTCCAAACAATTTATTTGTTTTGTGGTAAACCTCAGATGATAGCAAATTACATGGGGAAACTAACATTCTCCAGACAGTAGGCCCATAATCCAGTGCTCAAAATATCCCAGGACTTGATCAACCAAAAAGATAATGTAATGCATGGTTACTTTATTTAGTGGTAAAAGAATTGACTGAGAAGCAGTAAGTTTAATGATATTTTATTTTAACTATGTGCTTACTATCATGACTTTTAAATTACTTATATTTATCTTAATTAAATAAAACAATGACTTATCACAACCTCAGGCATACACATATTATAGTAAGATATAGAATATAATATAACAAAGAGTATTAAATAACATAAGGTACTTAAAAATGTACATCAATAACTCTTTATGCATGCTATAGACTTCATTTATTAATTGACTCTGGGAGACTACCAAGGATTGCAATGGCTACATTAATTAGAAATGGAAATAATAAATTTGCTCATTATCTATAGAATTTGAATGTTGACTTCTTACTGGTTGTTACTCACATGAAAATCTTTCCAACCAGTTGGATTTGAGGATTTTTGTGTGGGGGTTTTCTGTTGATGGCTATTCCTTGCTACTTATTATTCAAGACAGTTAGAGATTGGGCAACTTCAGATTATTAAGTGTGCATTACTTCCATTTCAGGCTGGCTACTGATATTTAGTACAGACAAGCTTGGAGCTCATTGTATGCTCATGAAATCTCCTCAACATTGCATGGTATTTATTAACAAGTACATGAGAGGACTGGATGAGAACTGATTGACTGAACTGAACTGAAGAACTTATTTAATCCGATTGTGATTTTAACTGATAGATTGAACTCAACTGATTGCTTGATGAAAACCCAGACTATTTATGTGATGGCATTTTGTTACATCATTAATTGTTTTTTTTCCACCAGCCATATCTGTTGTTAAAATTCCTTCACTGTTTTTCATTGCATTCTTTTGATAAAATGTTAATCCTATTGTTTGAGATCTTTTAATTAGTAGCCATTGCAAATTCAGTTTATATCATTTATGAGTGTATACATTATTTAAATCTTTGAGAGACATTCCAATCACATGTTTTCATTTGTTTTTCTTTTTAATATTTTTAACATGCACTCATTTATCACTCATTATTTATGCACATGTATATTTCAAAATCAATTCATTATTTAGTTTTTAAAACTACTTTCCTTTTTTCTTTCTTTAATAATTTAAACTAAAAGAGAGTTAATGAATGCTCAGTAGCATTACATTATACCTCCCTCATGTTGAGAGTAAAATGCATCTCGATCTATTTTATCTCTGCCAATTTTTTCCTTCTTAATTACTGTGTGTGACAAAACAAAAATATTTTACACAGTGAAGCCTCCATTATTATCAACCTGTTTGTATTATCCCTTTGCATATTCCAGAATGTCCTACAGTGCTGATTCATTTTTGGACCAGCCTATTTCCTGTCAAGTGGCTTTTTTTTCTCTTTATCAATTTTAATGACCTGGCATCTCTTCCATGCCTGGTGCGCACATGAATGTATTCTCCTTGTATTTTTATTTTATTGTATATGGACCTTCATATATTGGTTGAAACTTCTTGTAAATGTATTTCTCAAAATAGTTTACAGGGTTGCTTTTTATCATGATCTCATCTCCTATTCTAAATTTATTTGTGACCCTTCCTTTTATTTTCTGCCTTAATTCATCCCTTTTTTTAGCCTACGACAAGCTTGTTCAACATCCTTCTTTTTATCAATTGGTTGTGCTTTCAAAGGCAATCTGGTCCCAAATGAACATGGTACATTTCTCCCAAAATGAAGCCAGATGGGTTTGAACCCTGTAGACTCATTTTTGACCAATTTATCATATTAAGAATATACATGATTTTTTTACACATTTTTGGTTATTATCTTGTATATATACTCGAAATAGATTCCCCAACTTCCTCATCACCCTTTCATATAGGTTGGATTGTGGGTTACATATTGATGTGAGTATGTGTGTTGATTCCACATATTCCATCCATTTTTTTCACTTCTCAGATACAAATGGTGTCCCATTGTCAGACAAGATTTTATTCAGAACATTAATTGTCCTGAAATGTCATTCCTCTAAAACCCATGTGGTTTGGTTAGCATTTGCCTGAGCTACATGGTACACTGCACAAACTTTGAGAATACATTGTAATCCATGATGAGATATTTCATTCTATTAAATGAACACAGGGGTCCATAGAAGTCTCTTGCTAATAAATTATTCAGATGTTGCACATAAATGGGATTCAATGGCCCTATCCAAGATGCATTAAGTGGTTTTGTTTCAAACATATTTAACTCTCATTTATAACATCTAAGATGTTTACATACATCCCCAGCCAGTAGAAACAATGGCTTAACCATCCCTCAACTTTGCTTGCTCCATAGTGTCCATATTTCTGATGTATATGACTAATTAAATT
This sequence comes from Epiperipatus broadwayi, assembly GCA_028023455.1. NCBI lineage: Eukaryota > Metazoa > Onychophora > Udeonychophora > Euonychophora > Peripatidae > Epiperipatus > Epiperipatus broadwayi. Next base: position 433,204 of record JAQFVV010006507.1, read on the forward strand.
TCTTCTCTTAGTGACTGAAATAACAATCCTTCTTTGTTTATCCCTTTCCGTTTTTCATTGTAGCAGCCCCTTTTTAGGCAGTATTGTTTTCTATCTCTCCCCATGGGACTATTACTCATTTTCATCACAGGCTGGTGATGTAAATATTTTATTATTTGCTGACAGGCTTCTTCCACACTTTGCCACTTTTTTAACATATGAAAGTCATTTTCTGGTTCATTTCCTTTGTCAACTTCTGTTGCAGCGATCTATGCCCCATCACAATTTATGTGACATTGCTTTTGTACTGCATGATATTGGTTTAATGTGTCTGCTATAATATTTTCTTTACCTTTTCAGTATCTCACACTATAATTAAATTCTTGAAAAAACAAATTCCACTTTATTAACCAGCTGTTCATAAGGAAGCTATAATTTAAAAACTCAAGGCTTTTGTGTTATCAGTAATTACAATTACCTTGGAGCCTATCAGATACTGATGAAATTTTTTAAATGCCCATAAAATCACCAAAGCCTCATTCTTGGTTACAGTGTAATTCATTTCAGACCCCTTCAACTTTTGGCTAATAAAGAAAAGGACACCATGCTGACCTGCATCTTGTATCTGAGACAACATAGTCCTCTTTCCAAACCCACTACTGTCAATTTGCACAAAAAATTGCTTATAGAAGTTTGGGGTATGATAGTATCACCTTTTCTAAAAACTTTGCCTTCACATTTTGAAAGCTACACTCTTGATCTTTAGTCCATGCCCACTGTCTTTCCTTTTTAGTAGCTGCATTAATGGTTCCATATCAAAAAAATTTATTGAGGAAAACCAGTTACAAAAAGTTGCATAACCCAAGGAAAGACTCTACATGTCTTTTTTTAAGGCCTAGGAAAATCTTGGATCACCTGAATTTTCTCAGGATTTAGTTGGATCCTTTTTTCACTCATGATATGGCCTAGAACTTTTACTTCAGTAGTCATTATGTTACTTTTACTTAAGTTAATTTTTATTTCCTTTTGTTTGCACTCAAGCAATAACTGTGCTAATTGCGTGATGTGCTCTTCTATACTCTCTGATGCTAATTCAATATCATCTACATACATCACTATCAAACTTTTGATATGGTCTGATAACATGTGATCAAAAGATTGTATCAGCCTCCACTTAACTATTCTTTAACCGAAAGAGAATCTGATTAAAGTTGTATGCCCACCCATCAAACCAAAAAGTAGTATATTTCTAATCGCTAGAGTGCAGCTTCATTTGCCAGTGACTGGTGGTTAAATCAAATGTTGAAAACACATTTTTTATCATGGAAGTTTACTAATAACTTGTTCTTTGGTGAAGGAGCATTTGTATCAGGCACACTTATTTTATTTAATTGATGAGCATCCAAACATATCTGAATAGATCCATTTCTTTTTCACTGTTACAAGATGGTTATTGAAAAGATACTAACATTTAGAGATGATTCTTCATTGAAGCATTTTGCCTATCTGTTCCTCCACTTCACCCCAATACTGATGAGGTATAGGGTATGCTAGGGCCTGATATGGTTGATCTTTTACAAGTTTTATTCTGTGTTCATATACTTGAATAACACTGGGGACTTCAGAAAAAATAGCTCTTGTACCTAATTAGTATTTTTTTCAACTGTTCCTTCTGATCTCAATCAACTTTGATTCCTCTGCCTTTTACTTTATTTCCATATTTATTCCCATGCTTTGCATGCAGTGCTTTCTAAAATATCTATCCACTCAGTCAACTGTAAATGTTATTAATTTATTATTCAGTTTTACCTGACTTTGTTCATAATCCAGCACACATCCAGTCTTAGGCATAACATATAATCCCAGTATAACCTCATGGATCAGACCTTCAAAAATAATCAAGCCATGACTATTCATTTCCTGCTATACACATGTTTACCCATACTTGTTTTGATGACAGCCTCACTTATTTACTATTAGCCATCATGGCATACACTGTCTTTAATGGCAAAATTTTAACTTTAGGATTATTACATTTTATTCTATTAAATACTTCCTGTGACACACTGACACCTGGCTTTCTGAATCAAGTAAAGCACTGGTTACCACTTCTATCACCACTTTCACTTTCATATAGCCCTGAGATGCCATTATTGGTCTCTTTCCTTCCAGCTACACACCAGATTTGATACTTGCATATGGGGTGTCTCTATTTTTCCTAAGCCATCTATTGCAGTCCAATGCTACAAGCATTTCAGCTGCCTGCTATATCGTTTTATACTTTGTTTCAATTAGCACTTGCAATACATCCCTAGGAAGGCCACATTTAACTTTTATTATAATTTGCTGCTCAGATAAAGGTGGTATTATGATCAATCTCAACTTCACAACTTGTCAGCAAAAATGTGATAGTTAATTCCCCAGATCTCCATTTGTTCTGCACCACCTGATCCATAATAATTTTCTGATAATCATCTACCCAATAATTCACCAGTAATAACTGCTTATATTTCCCAAATGTCAATGGTTTTGAAAACAGTGAATCTCACTAGAATTGAGCCCCACCCTAATATGATTGAGAGATATAGCAACCTCTGCCATCTTGTTTAATTTATTCAGCAAAAAATAACCTTCTAGACTATTAATGTGTTCCTTTGGAGCCTACCCTATATGCCCTAAAATGTTTTTATTTCTATTGTGCACATGTTCTTATACTTTCCTGCTCATTTTCTTACATTTCTATTTTTTTATCAATTTTTCCATTTGTCTCTGTATTGTTTCCATCACCATCCATGTCTCAGACATCTCTTCTTTTTTCTTTTTCCTCCATTTTTGAAACAAAATTTCTATTTCAAAGTTGTTTTTCTTTTTGTTTGTTAAACTAACACTTTCATTTAAAATACATTTGAATATTAACTGTTTATTTATTTTCTTAAATGGAACATACAACTAACTCCACCCTCTTGTACTTTTTCTCTACCCATTCTTAATGCTTTAACTATGCCCAAAACTGTCTTTAATTCTCTTTTTGCATTTAAAGAAAAAAGTTTTGGTCAATTCTTTATTTAAATTATACCACTTTAAAATACAATTACAGACTTTAGCATTTCTTTGAATACTTACAAGCAGTAAAAAACTTAATTAACTGTCATTGATGATACTTCTACACTAATATTGGAGGACAACTGAACTGGGTCCAATCTGTAAAAGATCTGGAACACTCCATTTGAAAAGTTTAACTGGGTTTGAACCTTATTTATCATAATTTTATATTGTTATATTATACATGTTATGTGATCAGACCAGCCTTCAAACAGAGGAGAGAATACCATTGATAGCCAAGCTATCAACAATACCAATGGTCAGACCAAGCTATGCAAAGCATAACATGGTCACATTTACAGATTGTGGCCACCTCAATTGCTAGATTCAAACCCCTACTATCTGAAGCACTTTAGTTGTTTTGAAGTAAACCTCAGGTGACAGCTAACTACATGGGGTAACCAACATGCTTTGCAAAGTATGCCCATAATCCATTGTTTGAAATATTTCATGACTAAATCAATCAAAGGATAAAATAACATACAGTTCCCATGACTAAATCAATCAAAGAATAATATAATGTATAGTTTCTTTATTTAGTGATAAAAGAATTGACCAACACGGCATTAAGTTTAAAGATATTATATTTTAACTATGTGCTTATCATGACTTCTAAATTACTTATAGGAATCTTAATTAAATAAACCAATGACTTATCACAACCACAGGCACACACATATTATAGTAAGATATACAATATAATATAACAAAGAGTATTACATAATATAAGGCACTTAAACACACACATCAATAGTTCTTTATGCATGCTATAGAGTTCATTTATTAATTGACTCTAGGAGGCTTCAAGGATTCCAATGGCTACATTAATTAGAAATGGAAATAATAAAAGTTGCTCATTACCTATAGGATTTAAATGTTGATTTCTTGCTGGTTGTTACTTCATGTAAAAATCTTTTCAACCAGTTGGATTCAAGGTTTTTTTGTGGAGGTTTTCTGTTGATAGCTGTTCTTTGCTCCTTCTTATTTAAGACAGTTAGACATTGAGCTGCTTAGATAATTAAGTGCATTTACTTCCATCTTGGGCAGGCTACTGGTAATTAGAACATATGGGCTTGGAGCTCATCATATATTCCTGAAAGCTGCTCAACACTGCATGATCTTTACTAACATGTAGATGAGTGGACTGTCTGAGAACAGATTGACTGAACTAAAGTAAAAAACTTATTTCATCTAATTGTGATTTCAACTGATAGATTAAACTTCACTGATTGCAAACTCAACTGATTGATTGATGAAAAGCTGGACTATTTATGTGATGACCTGTTGTCACTTTGTTAATTGGTTTTTATGTCCACCAGCCATATCTGTTGTTAAAATCCCTTCATAGTTTTTGATTGCATTCCTTTGATAAGATGTTAATCCTGTTGTTTGAGATTTTTTAATTAGTAACCAAGGAAACCTGAAATTTTGATGATCACAACTCACAGAGGTTTATTCAACTACAATATGTTACCTTTTGGAATCACAGTGGCTCCAAATATATTCCAGGCAAAAATGGACTAATTACTCAGAAGTATGAATGTAGTCATCCCACATTTTGATGATATACTAATAATGGCAAACTCTGAAGAAGCATTGAAATACAGAATTATGAAAACCTGCAAATTCCTTGAAAGATTTGGAGTTAGATTAAATCCTAAGAAATGTATTTGGAATACAAAGGAACTTAAATTCCTCTGGCATTTGATCAATGAGCATGGGAAGAAACCCACACATGAAAAAGTGAAGGCTGTAAAAAAAGCATCATGTCTGAAAAATATTAAAAAACTTCAAGCATTCCTTGGACTATTGAATTATTTTGAAACATTCTTAAAAGGCAAGGCTCATGTTGCTCAACCTTTATATAACCTGCTAAAGAAAACCAAGTTTGGAACTTGGGATGTGATCAAGACAAAGCATTTGAGCAAGCCAAAGCCTTACTAACAACTGAAGGACTCCTGATCCATTATGATAACAAGCAAGAACTCACACTAACAATGGACATGTTAGAATATGGATTGAGAGCTGTAATCTGTCATCCATCAAAACATGGCCATCGCCCCGTAGCATACATTTAGTGAAGTCTAATGGTAGCTGAGAGAAACTACAGTCAGCTGGATAAGGAAGCACTGCCTATAATAATTGGAATTAAAAAGTTTTACCAATACCTCTACAGATGAAAATTTAAAACCATTACCAATCACAAACCCCCACTGGGAATATTGGCAAAGGATTGAACAATACCTGATTATGTAAGCCCTCAAATAAGTCAATGGCTAGAATTCTTATCAGCATATGACTATGAGCTCATATACAAGAAGAAAAAAACATAGCACATGCAGCCACATTATTCAGATGTCCATGTAAATGAGAAATTGCCTAGAAGAGAAACCTACATAAACTATATTTATCAACTCATTCCAAATAGTATTAATAGTCGAATAATAGCAGAATGGACTAACACAGACTCTGGCTACAAAGTTCTTAAAAAATTTGGTAGGAACCAAATGGACTGCTACATGTTCTCCCTATCTAGATAAAGGATTGTGGAAAGTACATGAAAGGCTATCCATAAATAAAGACTGCATATTGATGAATGACAAAGTGCTCATACCTAGCAATGGTCATGTCAAAATACTTAAATTATTACATCATGGTCATCCAGGAATAGTTAGGGCCAAAATCTTGGGACACTGCTACATATGGTGGCCAGGAATAAATAGAGACTTTGAACTGTACATTAAGAAGTGTGAAGGTTGTCAAATCACAGCTGACCAACTGCCAAAAAGTATATATTGTGGCCTACACCAGAGAAGGCTTGGAAAAGAATCCACTTTGACCATGCCGATCCATGGAAATGACATTGTTACTTGATAGTAGTGGATTCACATAGTTGATGGACTAAATACCAAGTTGTAAAAAACACTAATTTATCATTAACTATAGAGAAACTTAAAGAAATATTTGCACCTCATGGAACACCAGAGATCCTCAAGTCAGATAATGGCACTGCTTTCTCCTCAGATAAATTTGAAAATTTTATTACCAAATAAGGAATAAAACACATAAGATCACCAATGTATCACTCTGAGTCGAATGAAATTGCTGAAAGGGTGGTCCAAAGTATGAAAAAAAAGCTTAAGCAAAATTAAAATTGAAAACATAAATGAAGCTTTATTTAACAGAGCATTTCATCAACATTGCACACCATCTAGTGACACCAGAAAAACTCCAGCTGATCTTTTGTTTCAAAGGAAAATACAAAATAAATTATCAATCTTGTTGCCTCCCAGACAAAAGAGTAATGAAAGAGTAAGGGGAGGGAAAGAATTTGAAATAGGCAATAATGTTTGGTCACTGAACAAATATACAAAGACTTGGGAAAAAGCAACTGTGACAAGTAAAATTGCAAATCAATTAGCTGAAATTGAAACTGAGGAGAGTATAAAACTGCAGAAACATAAAAATCGGTTGACAAGACCTATATCTGCCAAAAGCAAATATTGAAAATGAGGAAGTACCAAATGGTAACAATGTGGAAGCAATATCTACAGCATCGACCAGTTCATAGTTTGACAATCCCGAAGTCAAAGAATTGCCAACAGATGAAAACTTTTCTGAAGCTGAGATAGCCACATCGAAAACACCATCAACAGACAGCCAAGACCATTAGCAACCGACATGAACTAGAAATCCCCTGACTCATCTCAAAGAATATGTTAGGTGAAAAACCATACTACTGGAGTGAAGGAGGAATGCAGTATTCAAGCTCAAGCAAGGTATATACATATGTAAGTTGTATAATAATAAGAGTACAATAATAAATGTAGAATAAAACTAATAACTTGTAATGTATAGTAAATATGAAAAATAAGACTAATAATTGTATAATAATAAGATATAATAATAATTGTACAATAAAACTAATAACTGTAATGTATAATGAATATGTAAAATAAGGATAATAACTGTATAATAATAAGAGTACGATAATAAATGTAGAATAAAATTAATAACTTTGTAATGTATAATGAATATATAAAATAAGGATAATAACTGTATAATAATAAGAGTATAATAATAAATATAGAATAAAACCAATAACTTTGTAATGTATAATGAATAAGTAAAATAAAAAAAATAACTGTATAGTAATTATGTATAACTATCATTAAATTGCAATTTGTTAAATCATAGAAACCCCAGCTGACCTTATAGAGTCAAGAAACTGTATAAAATGCCATATATGGTGAGAAATGTAAAAATACTACATATATGTGAAAACATCAAATATGGTTAGGTATGTAAGAGACTCCAGAAGTCTTGAGGGATATATAAACTCCCAGAACCTGATCTTTTTCTTCTGAGTATTAATTGTAAGTCAAAGACTCCTGCCTCTGTAAGACCAACAGTAGGACTAGGGTATTATGTGCAGGTCATGATGATCTTTTATTATTTTATTATGCCATATAATAGGCAAAGTATATAGTTAAAGTTATTTGTATTTACTTAAATAAAACTATAAGTTTACCATCTGAATTTTGCCTTTGTCCATTTATTTCTTGCTGGTCATAATACACAGCAGTGTAGCAAAAGACATTGAAGTAAATTCAAATGTGATATTTCTAGTAGTAAAATTTTAACAAAACAGGAATAGCTTTTAATAGTTAATTCACAACTATTCCACATATTAATTCAATACTGTTTTCGTGATAACATTCACTATAACTAAATGTATTCAATCAATTTTTGATTTTCAAAAATATTTTTGAGAAAACAAATGTAATGAAATCAAAACATTTTTTTTTCCAAAATAATGATGAAATTCTATAAAACGAGAACTATATGACTTTTGTCACCTCGTTTCTATTTGATTTAGAAATAGAAGTTTCTGAAATTATGCTTTAGAATTTAGGAAATGCATAATGTTTGATTTTTTTTTTTTACTACTCAACATTTTTTTTCCAAATAGTATTCATAGTAATGATTTTGTATTACATTTTATTGTTCACAATTGATTTTCTGCTTACATAGTTTTATCGACAAAACAGTCTGAGATATTAGTTTGGCCTCAAAAAGATCTTTAACAAAAATTACAGTGCTTTTTCTTATTGACATATATGTATAAAAATAAAAGACACAATGAAAGTTAAAAATGGACATACATACAAAAATGAATTAAGTAATTGGAAATACGGGTGAAGGAAGAAATAATTAATCTAAAGCTTATGAAGAATCTCTTAAAAAAACATAATCAAAAATATATACCTTGATCTATATAAAGTAAATACCTAAGTGTGTTTTTTATTTTGTTCTTTTATAATTATTACATTGAAAAGTAAAAACTTCATTTTAATTTACTAGTGAATGTGCAGATATTTTAGTAAAACGTTATTAATAAAAATCAATTATAAAATTGCTCTTACTTCTTAGAAAATATCCTGAAAAATCGTAAGAATATGCATTATTAGTTGATATTTGAACTATGTAATCTCCAACACTATTACTCAATGAAGTGTAACATTTTGCTGTGTTTTTTCCAATCATAGTACCTAGCATTGTATCATCATTAAATTTACATGTAATTATACTATTTGGGTCATAACATGGTCCTGATACGAAAATTTCTGTACCACCCAGCATCATTCCAGATCGAGGATTAATTAGTACAGTACCTAAAAAAGATAAACAAAGTTTTTGATTTGATAATAGTATTAAAAAAAAAATTACTTTTAAAAATTTTCATGATCATTATCTCTCTCCATATATATATATATATATATATATATATTGTAACAGTCAAATATGTGCATTTGTGCAACAAAGTCTAGAACTCTGATAGATCATCCTAAAGCTGACTAGGTTTATGGTGGTGGAAGCCACGGCTCTTCCTCTACCATTGCTCGTAGACTTACTACTTTACAAATGACACAGTTGAGGTCACAGCAGCATTTCTCTTCTTCGGGTACTGGCTGTAGCATATCAGTAGAACATAAGATGGGTAACAATAGGTGTTTTATATAGCCCATCTATATAGGTATCATGTGGCACTCTTACTATTATTAATTATTTATAAAATTGCAATAAATCATAAAACTAATTACTAAATGTTAAATAATAGAGACGTGAAACTAGATTAAATTTTAAAAAAATCAATTTAATAAATTCAATGTAAACAAAAATTCAAAAACATTATTATAGTAAGCAAGTTTTGGATTTCACATGCAGGTGATTCAGGGACATTACAGTTAAATGGAGTTCACATGTAAGTGATGCATTATTAATAATAATTTTGGATGTACAGACTTACACAGTTTGGTTTACATATATAAGGTAGTTTACTTATAAGTGATTTTAACTCTCTAACACAATTAATAAATTTTGGAGGTTTTGCATTTCTGTTTTACATATCTATATGTATATAGACTTATATCACATGCAGGTGATACTATGTAAGTTACAACGAATTACTTATTTGGCTATATATATGTGTCTATCACATGCAGGTGATAAAATTATAATACAGCTAATTTTGCATGAGCTTAATATGAATTTATAACGATTTGACTTTGCTCATGATTATCCATGCCAGGTTTATGCTATATTAGGGATTTACATTTGCCATATTAGTGGAAGTGATAATAACTTTTGTAAAGAACATAACTAGCATGAATACTTTAATATATTCTCTACACAGTAATATGCAATTTATATTGGATTCTATATCAGATCAATGCTGAATTAATTATTAAAATGGCAGGTCAAACTGACTAACGGAAGTTAGACTTCAGATACTAGTGTGTAAAGAAAAAGTATATAACTCTGAGTCTTATTTGTATCTCATATATGCCTTATTCATGATATTTTTACCAAGTAATGGTTCCCTGCGACCGATTCTCATTGCTGTTGTATAGGAGGCCATTTTAGTTTGACTGATCGAGCAATTTATATATGTGAGTGGGAGTCTTATGCTCTGGGTGAGTCTCATGCTCTATTTAAGATATGCAGAATGGGTTGGCCTGTACCAGTCACCATTTGAAGGAAATAATTGCCCGAACCAAAGGTAATGGTGCAGCGTGATGACATGTGACCATTAAAAAAGTACAACAATAAGAAAATATGCCATAGCATTTTGTAAGGACACATATGCACCTCTGACTACATAATCATATTTAAAAATTTAAGATGCTAAAATACAAGTTTCTTTCATGAAACAACCCCACATCAGTTCATGTTATAGTACTTTTAATAATACTATTTATGGGAATTTGTGAATCCAATCTACAAAGCTATCTATATAGGCTTTTATTTAATTAGCTTAAGGAGGATTACAGCATATGGGGATAATTGAGAGAGTGAAAATCTCAAGCGCTTATGACTACAACCAGCCAATCAAATATTAAGCACTGGGACAGAAAATTTTAATAAGAAAAGAGCGGTTCCACTCTCTTCTTAACTTGTCTTACTATATATCCAAGCCAGTCCAAAGTACTTATATTTGAAAGCATGAATCTTAAATATCATCACACTTCACTGAGTTCAAATTATAAACATACAGCAAGAAATCTTTCGATTTACTATGCAGTAGTTTTTCAATGTTATAAATTTGCAGCAATATATGTAAATAATATTATTTTTATAAAGCACAGTCAATATTGAAATAATTGAGAGAGTGCAAATCTCTCAAGCACTTATGACTACAACCAGCCAATCAAATATTAAGCACTGGGACAGAGAATTTTAATAAGAAAAGAGCGGTTCCATTCTCTTCTTAACATGTCTTAATATATATCCAAGCCAGTCCAAAGTATGTAGTAAATCGAACGATTTCACGCTGTATGTTTATAATTTGAGCTCAGTGAATTAAGTGTGATGATATTTAAGATTCACACTTTCAAATATAAGTACTTTGGACTGGCTTGGATATATATTAAGACAAGTTAAGAAGAGAGTGGAACCGCTCTTTTCTTATTAAAATTCTCTGTCCCAGTGCTTAATATTTGATTGGCTGGTTGTAGTCATAAGCACTTGAGAGATTTGCACTCTCTCAATTATTTCAATATCGACTGCACTTTATAAAAATAATATTATTTAGCATATGGGGAATTAAAATATAAACTTATAGATTTATGCTGTATTTTTATCACTTTAACTAAATATTTGTTTAAAATATTAACTTAAAAAACAAATCTATCTTAGAGTAGTATGTTTGTAATGATATTTAATTCAAGACATTTTATCTTTTCCAAAACAGAGCTTTTTATTTTGTAAATAATTATATGTGTTATATATATATATATGAACACTTACATATATATGCAAGAGAATCTTTATTTAATTCTCACTAATAGTTCAATTAAGAATAAAGCTCGGTTTTAGAGTTTTATAGCATAAACAAGATAACATAACTAAATAATAATAAAATTAGGCATAGATTAACTTAAGAAATGCATTTTGAATCATAATAGAATTTCAAGTAAGTGGAATTTGAAAATTGTTCATTTTAAATGAAAGTTGTGTGAGGTCTGCTGAAATATGATTGATTTAGTTTTTATAATGATATCGCTAAGATCAATGATGGCGAATACTATCATTAACTTAAAAGGTAAATTCTGATAATATCTGGTTAAAATGCAATAATATTGACCTTTCAATTTAATTAGTTTATTTCCTTAAAAATGAAATATTTCAATAATCTTTCTACATGAGTGTGAAATATTTTTATCATTAGCTTGGATTAACCCATTATATGTAAAATGGACTTAATATTTTATGATATAACCATGCACGATTATGCCTATATATATATGAAAAACAAAAAAACACAAGTTAAAAACTTGCATACGCTTGTATTTATGACAATAGATGGCATTATACCAAAAACACCAAGCATTTGTTTACTTAAACATCAGAGCGAGTATTTCACTATCTCTAACTTAATTTCCACCTTCAGATCATGATTTCAAGCTATTTGCTATCGGGAGTGAAGGACAGGATTAAGAAAGTAGATCTAAAACACAAACTCTGAGCATTTAAGAAACAGTTTCTTTTCAGCTTGCAAGCATGAATCTTTTAGGCACGTAATGTCTTCAAATGCAGCATAGCATGCCAAATAGCTTCATGGGTATGATATCATTTCAGCATCACCACATAGTAGAAGTCTCTGCAATAAATATCATTGCAAGAAAGACCTCAAAGGTACATTTATGAAAAACAAAAAACACAAGTTAAAAACTTGCATACGCTTGTATTTATGACAATAGATGGTATAATGCCATCTATTGTCATAAATACAAGCGTATGCAAGTTTTTAACTTGTGTTTTTTGTTTTTCATAAATGTATCTTTGAGGTCTTTCTTGCAATGATATATATTGCAGAGACTTCTACTATGTGGTGATGGTGAACTGATATCAGACTCATGTAGCTATCTGACATGCGATGCTGAGTTTGAAGACATTACGTGTCTAAAAGATTCATGCTTGCAAGCTGAATAGAAACTGTTTCTTAAACACTCAGAGTTTGTGTTTTAGATCTAGTTTCCTAATCCTGTCCTTCACTGACAATAGCAAATAGCTTGAAATCATGATATGAAGGTGGAAATTAAGTTAGAGATAGTGAAATACTCACTCTCACATTTATGTAAACAAATGCTTGAAGGTGGTTTTGGTATAATGCCATCTATTGTCATAAATACAAGCGTATGCAAGTTTTTAACTTGTGTTTTTTGTTTTTCATAAATGTACCTTTGAGGTCTTTCTTGCAATGATATATATTGCAGAGACTTCTACTATGTGGTGATGCTGAACTGATATCAGACCCATGTAGCTATCTGGCATGCAATGCTGAGTTTGAAGACATTACGTGTCTAAAAGATTCACGCTTGCAAGCTGAATAGAAACTGTTTCTTAAACACTCAGAGTTTGTGTTTTAGATCTAGTTTCTTAATCCTGTCCTTCACTGACAATAGCAAATAGCTTGAAATCATGATATGAAGCTGGAAATTAAGTTAGAGATAGTGAAATACTCACTCTGACGTTTATGTAAACAAACGCTTGAAGGTGTTTTTGGTATAACGCCATCTATTGTCATATATATATATATATATATTGTAACCTCTTCACTTATAACACTTTATTCACAAATAAATACCCAGGCGCCAATTCTATACCAGATAGAAAAAATTATAATCTAGATTGCATTTATACATATTGTTAAGACTCTCATTGTACTGTTAATTTACAACTTAGCTCAGTGGATGGTTATAGGGTATTGTGGTCATGTAGAATGCAAATGGGGATGAGAGAAGCATTAATACTCAACAATTATATAGTATTTATTTAATTGTATTACAAACATTTATTAAGTTATCAAAAGGAAGCAATTTATGGATTAACATAAATCAAGATATATTCAATTCTCTCATCATCCAAGCACATGCTAGGCCAATCATGCCACTCATCTAATATGTTTGGGGATCACTGCAACAATAATCAATATACTGGCATTTAATTTAGATTGAACAGCTATATCAATGTTTATTAAATGATGAACTAATCTCAGGGCTTTGCTATATGAACAACAAGTCACTCCTAATATAATATGACTATTAAATAATGAGGACTATTGTAAAACCGACATCTGCTACAATAAAATAAAGGATTTACAATGATAAGGATCCTCATACATTTTATCTGACATCACTATCTATTCTAAACAAGGTAAAATCTGCGTCTTGGCATTACAATGCTTGGATCTATTAGTTCTGTATTGTTGAAATAAATGGAATATCTTATTAAACTGACAAGTGATACAATTTTAAATAAGATATAATCTATCCTTGGTATTTACCATGTTTGGGTTTATTAATTCAGTATTGAGATACATTGCACATACCATGAAATTGATAAATATTATAATTATATTATATTGAACATATGTGTGTGTGTGGAAATGGTCAATCGAACATATATGATAAAATAATTCAGGAGGAATCTTACTTCAACAAAACATTTATTATAAAACACATTCTTTTATGACACATTAGTGATGATTCAACAGTAATTTACATTGATTACAAACTTGACTAAATAGCACTTGGATAAAATGAAATAACATTAAATTACACAAAATAACACATAATATTCAGATAAAATGAAATAACATTAAATTACACAAAATAACACATAATATTCAGAGGCTCTTTCTCTTATATGTTGTTTCCATAACCTTTACAATTTTATCAGTTAAATTATTCGCAATAAAAATAATTCTATATTCATATACTAATATTCATATCATGTATTCCCACTTTGTGCTCTTAATAAACTAAGACAACTATGTCAAACAATCAATTAATGTCATTTAGATTATTTCCTTATGCCGACAAATCTATATATGTTATATGAAATTAAGTAATAACTTTATTCGAACTAGCCTTAAATAAATAAAATTTTCTAGTACAATATTACATTTACACTGGGAGGATGAATTACCAACAATAATGATGAATGAAATAAGGATATTATGTGATATGATCTGACAAATTACTCAGAACTTACCATTCCAGTGATGGTCTCTTTCTATATCTCTAAGTGTATCATATTTCTGAATGCACATTTATAAATTCACAATCATGACACATTTTATTGATTATATTTCCATTGGTTGACTTGTGGAATAAATAAACTTCATAATATGGATGGTACCATAGGCTAATCTCTAAATCACAAATCCAACTTTAATATGTTAACGAAATTACTGAAATATTTATCTGAAATAACTAACATACATTGTGTGACGATAAATATGTGGAATGGAAAGGGAGAGCAAAATAATGTCAAATAAGTATTTATATAAGTGTGCATGGGGATTAACGGCAACACCAAACATCGATTTAATATTCATCAATATAGTAACTATCAACTCATCTAACGGAAATGGTGCGGAACTTAGCTGACTTATCCTGAATAAATGGGGCATCTATCATTTCCCTTTAAGAAATATACTTATCACATTGTACACTATTAAATAAAGAAATACTACCATCCACAGCTCAATAGATAAATGAATGAAATGAACATTACTCAATAGATAAAGGAATGAAATGAACATTACTCACTCTGAATATCATGATCATTATCTCAATAACCTCTCCTCTCAAATGGCATCTATCGCATTTCATATAAAACATCCATAACAGATAAGCTCTTGAATTTTTACAATCTTTAGTCGTTGTATCAGCCACCACCAATAAGAAACAAATAAGCATAATTTTAACTCCTATATAATAACTTCTGAAAGTGAACACACATGTGACTATATGACCATGTATGAAATATTCTTTTTAAATCACATCAGACAATATTACCATTAACTAGATTATAAATGAGTCTAATATCTTTGAAAAATTATGAGTATCAAAATTCAAATTAGTGCAAATACTATTAAATGAGCTTAACCATTCAGCCTTACTGGTCTATATGTTTTCATGTATCTTTACTATTACTAATTAATGAATAATGATAAAGCATCTAATTTTGCCCTAATAATATGAGCACATGGATGTATAATATTTACACAATATAACAAAAGAAATATTACACATTTGGTATAATTCATATCAAAATCTCAGAGACATTCTGGAGGAGATTTGCATATAAATATATAATAATAATAGTAATAAACCAAATTAATGTCAAATAAAACACAAAAGAAAATAAATAAATAGATAAATATACCTATATATTTATCATATATCAAACCTTCTGCCATTAAAATAAAAGTTCATTTTCTTTTCATTTTTTATTTTATTTTTTTTGGTTCATACTTGAAACTTTAAGTAAATGAAAATGCACCGTAGTTCATGATGATAAGACAAATAACAAACATTAAAATGTATAAATAGTATTCCTGCAGGTTAAACATAAATTTGGCAAAAACGTAATAACTTCCAATGTTCTTAGGATTTCTTCATGGACGTTAGAAGCCACTCTTGCAAGTATTTGGATCCATTTATTATTTTTTTTTGTAAACTTTGTTTCATCTAAATTTCAACAATTAATAAATTTTTAATGATGATCAAAATCAAAGTTACCTAATCATCCATGTTTATATTCTTCTGGTAAATAATTATCAAGTGTTATTGTCACACATTTTTTCACTCCTACATGCGTATGAATGGTTAGTTAATTTAATGTACATAATCATTATAATAATATAGAATACTATAATGAATAATTTTTCTATTTCAGACTTTTTTCTTATACAATAAAAAAGGAAATTTATTAATTGTGAGTCAATGAAATATCCAATTACATAGGCATAAATTTTCCAATTCTTCTTCTTATTATTATTAATACTTTATGTAATTCCAATGCCACACTATTTATTAAAAATACGTTATAATAAAATTGCTTTAGTGATTTTTCTAAATCATATCTATGCATTATGAATCAAATAAGTTCAAATTGTTAGTTGATAAAAAATTAGAAAACTGGTGTACCTCTGAACGTTTAGCCTTCCACGTTAAAGAATATTATCTGGTGTCCTTCAGGATTATATGTTGGCATTTATTCTTGAGTAGTATGGAGAAGTTTCCTTATTAAAGAAAAAGTAGGGATTCCAATGAACCTATTAAATTCACTTGTTTAATTATATTTTCTTTTAGAAAATTATTCCATCTTTTCTAAAACTGTTTTCTGAAGTCTTCTTTTAAAAACTTTTCTCCAGTCTTCTATAAGTTAGCCACACCTCTTTTTTTAATTATAATGAGCTCAACAATATGCAATAATTTATTGCTTGTGAGAATATTAAGAATAGTGTTTTGAAACAAAACAAAAATTACAAACACTGATTAATAGTAAATAAAACAACTTATACATTTTAATATATAGGTTATATGAGCACAGACTTTCACACCACTCACCACTCTCAACTCTATCTCATAATCCTGATACACTTGAACACATATATGTTGAAAAGATAAATAATCACCAATATACATATTTTATGCTAAACCAGCAATCGTCATTTGGTTCAGATTACCATCTCTACACATATATGCTATAAGTGCTCAGATATATATTAAGATAGCCAATCGTCATACTTTAATGGACAGGCTTTAATCTACTCCTCACTCCAACTCTTCAACCATCCATCCAACTGAAAATATGATGATGGAATGCTCAAAGGCCACCCTAAGGCCGAGATTGTTGTCACACCCATGTTGACCTAAGGTCAATCTGACCCCTCATGTACAGGACATAATCTATATAATATATATACAAGAGATGGGTAGACATCTCTAATATGTAATAACTAAAACACAGGCTTATTATATACCTGTGTCTATATATGTAATATATAGGGTATATTAGCAGAGACTTTCACACCACCCACCACTCTCCACTCTATCTCATAACCCTGATACATTTGAACACATATATATGTTGAAAAGATATATAATCACCAATATATATATTTCATGCTAAACCATCATCAGATTTTCAATTGGATGGATAGTTGAAAAGTTGGAGTGAGGAGTAAATTAAAGCCTGTCCATTAAAGTATGAGGATTGGCTATCTTAATATATATATATATCTGAGCACTTATAGCATATATGTGTAGAGATGGTAATCTGGACCAACTGATGATTGCAGGTTTAGCATGAAATATGTATATTGGTGATTATTTATCTTTTCAACATATATGTGTTCAAGTGTATCAGGGTTATGAGATAGAGTGGAGAGTGGTGGGTAGTGTGAAAGTCTGTGCTCATATACCCTATATATTACATATATAGCCACAGGTATATAATAAGCATGTGTTTCAGTTATTACATATTAGAGATGTCTGTTCATACCTTGTATATGTATTAAATGAATTATGTCCTGTACATGAGGGATCAGATTGACCTTAGGTCAACATGGGTATGACAACAATCTCGGCATCAGGGTGGCCTTTGAGCATTCCATCATCAGATTTTCAATTGGATGGATGGTTGAAGAGTTAGAGTGAGGAGTAAATTAAAGTCTGTCCATTAAAGTATGAGGATTGTCTATCTTAATATATATCTGAGCACTTATAGCATATATGTGTAAAGATGATAATCTGGACCAACTGATGATTGCTGGTTTAGCAGGAAATATGTATATTGGTGATTATTGATCTTTTCAACATATATGTGTTCAAGTGTATCAGGGTTATGAGATAGAGTGGAGAGTGGTGGATGGTGTGAAAGTCTGTGCTACCATATATATATATATATATATTATACCGGATACTAAATCTATTCTGAAACAGAGGGCGCCACCAGACCACTAAGTGTCTGGAAAATTTGTTTACTATGATCAGAATAGATGATGATGATGGTTTGCACTGACTAGACTCAGGGAGAAACAGGAGATCTTAAATTGTTTAGACAATTGAGGCAAAAGCACAAAGACAAATGTCAGCCAAATTAAGTTTAAACATATTTCAGAATGTTTATTATGAGAAAATAAATTATTAAATATAAGTTTATGACACAATAGATGGGGGTTAACTCAGGTGTGCACCAGACATACTAAAGGCAAAGCTATGACAGACTGACTGATCTTCTAATAAACAAATTTAAAAGGGAGGAAGCAAATTTCATTCAGCAGAGGATTCACCTAAACATTGGGTTTCACTTTCAGATATTTAAACCATATGCCCCCGAAATAGATCAAAGAATCCAGCACCAGTGAGCTGTTCAAGATCTAAAAATTGGTGAGACCTCGAATGTCTTTATATCGGTATGAGCTGCACCTATTACTACATTTAAAATAACGGTGATTGATCCACCTCAAGAACAACTGACAAACATGACTTAAATGAAGAAACAATTAAAATTGGTGAATCCCAGCCAAACGATTGGTGAAAATTACTTTAAAATTAATAATTAAAGATCCCACTAAGGGACAAGTAAATAATTAGCAAAGCAGTTATGTCTGCCCAGAATTTAAAGAAAATAAACTTACAAACAAATTCTGAGTACATGCTCTGACAAATTTAAAGCACACATAATAAATACAAAAAGAAATCTATCGGAGAGTGCACATGAGTATGAAATATCAAAAGTTTAAGTACTCTAGCAGAACGAAAGTACTGCTCACCTGTAATTTAAGAAAGGTTAATTTTATCTTCCTGCTGATGACTTATCAAATTACAAAGAAAAACACAATTCTAATTTCCGCATTTAGAGATATTCGAAATGAAATCTCCACCTGCGAAAATCAGACAATAAAGTCGTCAGCCAAAAGAGTTTTGGAGGTTTAGCAAGAGGGCAAACATAGAGTATAAAATTAATTATTGAATACTAAATAATTGCAGATAAGCATTAAAAAATATATATAAGACTGCTAAAGCATTTACAAAAGTGAGGCATAAAATATAAAACTCATTCGTCACTCTCCAATAAACAAAACTGAAAGCAAATTGGAAGATTAAAACTAAGATTTTAAGACACACTATAGAATATTGGAAAACACAGCAAATATTAGATATGAGGCTATATTGATTTAAGAAGACATATTTATGATTAGATTGAGCAAAGATTTAATGAGAATTAATTTACCCTGGGAAGAATAAAAACGAAAATAGTTACCTTTCGGTAAAATAAAGTTCACGTAGAGTGCACATTTTTACTTAAGTTCATTTTCAGGTTCTTTAGGCAGCAAAGTAGATGTAGAGAGGTTCCAGCTTCTTTTAGGTGTTCAAGGCATTACTGGAGCAAACTTGGAAGTCAGGGATCCATCTTTTGTAAAGTTAGCAAGCCATTCGAGTGGTGATAACAAGTATAGAGCTGATGTCCTTTAACTAAGAAATTTAAATGTCCACACTGATATAACTTTCATGTGAGAAAACCACTTGTCGATCTCTCAAAAATGAATTAACTGACACTCCAAATTTTTGGGGCTATTTATATGTTGCTCCATTTCCCGCAAAACACTTTGCTTGTTGTCCAATTTCTACACCTTAGGCAGGGCAAATATTAATCCCCCGCTCAATCTATCTAGGAATTCTACCCAGGGTTTATTGAAATGAAAACAACATAAAAATCAATTCTCTGCTATCAAAATTGTTTACAATAATTAAAATAAAAGCAACAGGAATGCAATTAGCTAGCCAGCTTGTTTTTAAATTAAATGGATTTAAAAACAGGCAGTATATGAAAACTATTTGTAAAAAAAATCGATAAACATTTTTAAAAAATCTGTTTTACATATAAATGCGTGTATACTGGGATACATGCATTCTTTTTAAATAATATTGCAAATTTAAACTCTACATTTAATTAAAATTAAAAGCTTAATAAATTTCTTTTTTTTTTTTTTTGGTTTAATAACAACACCCTTGAACCGGATTTCAATCAGGTTCAACTGCCTCAAAACGTGATCAAAAAAAAACATTCCTGTAACATTTTTTTTAAAACTATAAACACTTTAAAAATATTCTTAGAAATTTGGCTGAATGTTTGCCTTGCACTCATGAAAAACAACACAATATTTCATTTTAACCAAAACCCTTCTCCATTCTCGTAATTCATTAACAAAATTTTTTTACTTTTATTAAAAACAATCCGTCCGATTGCTAAATGCTGAACCCTTAACTTTTGTCCGGAGGTTCTATTACTCCTTTTACTAACTTATTAAAATAAGTTCTTTCCCACTCTTATATTTTCTTAGCTTATACAATTTTCTCTTGTCTCTTTCTGCTCTATTTTCTAGCTTATATAACGGAATCTTTTTCTTAACGAAACTTCCCAATTCCTCAACCTTTCCTACTTTATTTTTGAGCATATCAACCTTAGTAAAAAGAAAATTTTTATCTTCTACCCATTTTTTAAACGTTTTAAATAAGATTGTTCTATAGATGCATTCTATTGCTGCTTTAAAATCATATTTTTTAATTTTTTAACTCTTATCTTCTTTTCACATTCATATTCAACACAAACAGTTATTGAAAACATTTTATTTTTAGTTTCATGCAGAGACTCTTCTACCTGCTTTTCTGTTTTTACCTTATAACTTTCTTCTATTTCTTTATTTACATTTATTAGATTTTCCACCACACTTTCTATTTGTAACCCATCTGTGCTTATTTTTAACTTTATTTCCATCTTTTCTGGCCTAGTACAATCCTGTGCTACCTTAATTTCTATATCTTCTATGGCCTCAACCTTTTCTACTTCCTGAGTTTCTACTACTTTTTCCATTATTTCTCCCCTCATCTCTCTCATTTCCATAATCATTTCTTCCTTTATAGCCTGCTGGCCTTGTTTAACTTCACTAACTTCTTTCTTCATTGCCTGTAGGACCTGCTTAATTTCCTCCTTTATTTCTGCTTTAAACTCTGCCATCATTGCTTGCTGACTTTTCTTGAATTCAATCATATCCTCCTTCATTTCTATTACCAACTTCATCAACATCATCATCATCTGTGACTCACTTTCTTCTTTTTCTACAATTTGAGAGTTTTTAAATGAGACAGGGCTTTCTTCTACACATGCCGCCCTGTCGCTTTCTTTGTTGACTTCCATTTTTACACAAAGATTAAATCTGCCATACTAACTTTTTTTAAAAACAAAAAATCTAAACTCCAAAGCCAATAAAATGCTATTTACTGTTTTCTATAAATTATTTCATAACAAAGATGGACTATATTTAACTCTTCAAAACAAATTAACTTAGACAGACATTTTAGACAATACGCTTTTTACTGTTTATAATTTATTTCATATAAAAGAAAGACGAACTATATTTAACTCTTCAAATAAAATTACTCTGATAGACTTTTCAAAAATATGCTTTTACAGTTGATAAATTATTTCATTAAAAAGAAAGACGAACTATATTTAACTCCTGAACTAAAATTACTCCGATAGACTTTTCGAAAATACGCTTTTACAGTTGATAAATTATTTCATTAAAAAGAAAGACGAACACCATTCTACCAAACTGCTCCAAAATACATGTAATAATTATCAAAACTGAACCTCCACCTACTAGATCTTGCCTCTTACACCTGAAATCTTTCTCAATTGTCTAAACAAAATCTCACACGAGTTTGAAAACTCGAAGCCTCATGTTGGTAGCACTAAAATTATTAACCTATATACCAGATACTCAATCTATTCTGAAACAGAGGGCGCCACCAGACCACTACGTGTCTGGAAAATTTGTTTACTGTGATCAGAATAGATGATGATGATGGTTTGCACCGACTAGACTCAGGGAGAAACAGGAGATCTTAAATTGTTTAGACAATTGAGACAAAAGCACAAAGACAAACGTCAGCCAAATTAAGTTTAAACATATTTCAGAAATTTTATTATGAGAAAATAAATTATTAAATATAAGTTTATGACACAATAGATGGGGGTTAACTCAGGCATGTACCAGACATACTAAAGGCAAAGCTATGACAGACTGACTGATCTTCTAATAAACAAATATAAAAGGGAGGAAGCAAATTTCATTCAGCAGAGGATTCACCTAAACATTGGGTTTCACTTTCAGATATTTAAACCATATGCCCCCGAAATAGATCAAAGAATCCAGCGCCAATGAGCTGCTCGAGATCTAAAAATTGGTGAGACCTCAAATGTCCTTATATCGGTATGAGCTGCACCTATTACTATGTTTAAAATAATGGTGATTGATCCACCTCAAGATCAACTGACAAACATGACTGAAATGAAGAAACAATTAAAACTGGTGAATCCCAGCCAAACGATTGGCAAAAATTACTTTAAAATTAATAATTAAAGATCCCACTAAGAGACAAGTAAATAATTAGCAAAACAGTTACATCTGCCCAGCATTTAAAGAAAATAAACTTACAAACAAATTCTGAGTACACGCTCTGACAAATTTAAAGCACACATAATAAATACAAAAGGAAATCTATCAGAGAGTGCACATGAGTACGAAATGTCAAAAGTTTAAATACTCTAGCAGAACGAAAGTATTGCTCACCTGTAATTTAAGAAAGGATAAATTTTATCTTCCTGCTGACGACTTATCAAATTACAAAGAAAAACACAATTCTAATTTCCGCCTTTAGAGATATTAGAAACGAAATCTCCACCTCCGAAAATCAGACAATAAAGTCATCAGCCAAAAGTGTTTTGGAGGTTTAGCATGAGGGCAAACATAGAGTATAAAATTAATTATTGAATACTAAATAATTACAGGTAAGCATTAATATATATATATATATATATATATATATCTTATATATATATATATATATATAAGACTGCTAAAGCATTTACAAAAGTGAGGCATAAAATATGAAACTCATTTGTCACTCTCCAATAAACAAAACTGAAAGCAAATTGGAAGCTTAAAACTAAGATTCCAAGACACACTATAGAATATTGGAAAACACAGAAAATATTAGATATGAGGCTATATTGATTTAAGAAGACATATTTATGATTAGATTGAGCAGAGATTTAATGAGAATTAATTTACCCTGGGAAGAATAAAAACGAAAATAGTTATCTTTCGGTAAAACAAAGTTCACGTAGAGTGTGCACTTTTACTTAAGTTCATTTTCAGGTTTTTTAGGGAGCAAAGTAGATGTAGAGAGGTTCCGGCTTCTTTTAGGTGTTCAAGGCATTACTGGAGCAAACTTGTAAGTCAGGAATCCATCTTTTGTGGAGTTAGCAAGCCATTCGAGTGGTGATAACAAGTATAGAATTTTTTATTTTTGCAAGCGAAAGTATTTAATAACAGCTGATGTCCTTTAACTAAGAAATTTAAATGTCCATGCTGATATAACTTTCATGTGAGAAAACCACTTGTCGATCTCTCAAAAATGAATTAACTGACACTCCAAATTTTCGGGGCTATTTATACGTTGCTCCATTTCCCATGAAACACTTTACTTGTTGTCCAATTTCTACACCTTAGGCAGGGCAAATATTAATCTCCCGCTCAATCTATCTAGAAATTCTACCCAGGGTTTATTGAAATGAAAACAACAACATAAAAATCAAATCTCCGCTATCAAAATTGTTTACAATAATTAAAATAAAAGCAACAGTAATGCAATTAGCAAGCCAGCTTGTTTTTAAATCAAATGGATTTAAAAACAGGCGGTATATGAAAACTATTTTAAAAATAAATCGATAAACATTTTTTAAAAATCCGTTTTACATATAAACATGTATACTTGGATACACACATCCTTTTTAAATAATATTGCAAATTTAAACTCTACATTTAATTAAAATTAAAAGCTTAATAAATTTCTTTTTTTTTTTGGTTTAAAAACAACACCCTTGAACTGGATTTCAATCAGTTTCAATATATATATATATATAGACAGGTATATAATAAGTCTGTGTTTCAGTTTTTACATTTTAAATGAAAGATTTTATACAATAAATAAAAAAAATCATGCTAACTGATAGTATGTGTGTATGTGCATATGTTTTTCCATTAATCCAGAATTCTATTAATGACTGAGTTATTAACAAATGCTATTACAAGATGGATATCTTGAGTGATGATTAAAAATATGAATGAAGTGTAAAGTGTGAGATGATGTGAATGGACATGCACCTACACATACAAGTTAGATTTTGGAATGGCAATAAACAGTAGGTTAGAAACTTAATGAATAAACATTTATTATGGCTTTAAAACCAACAATACTCATTCCCACTATTAGATATACATAAAGGAAAAGGAATTTTAATGAATGGTACACCATAACTAAGATCCTGATAACTTTTCAACCAAATTTAAAACATTAAACACCACAATTCATTTTTTCTTATTAGCTACCCTTGATCACTATTTGCATAATGAGAACTTCCCACATTTCTTCATGGTGCTAATCTGGAAGGTCTCTCTCTCTCTCTCTCTCTCTCTCTCTCTCTATATAAATATATATATATATATATATATATATATATATATATATATATATATATATATATATATATATATAATTAAATGTTTTTAGAAATCATTATTATAATAATGAATATAAATGAGGAGATAATATCAATGATAGATAGATAAATTTTAATCTCTGATGTTATTAAGAAATGATTAATTTTTACTACTTGAAAATTCCTGAGGCTATGTAAGTTTGTCTTCTTAAATCTATAATAAGTTTTTGTTGGGTCATTACTTCAAAGCCCATTTATTATATGGTATTATACCCAGAAAGTATATTTATAGAAGTGAGAATAAGAAAAATGGCATCATCTTTGACATTCTGCAAGCAATATTTTTAAATTGTGCAAAAATCTGTATATATTGAATTAAATGTTTCTATGGGTTGTTCTTATTATAATGAATAAAAATGAAGAAATAATGTGCATAAACTTTAAATTTAATGTTACCAAAATTGATCAATTACATGTAATTGACATTTCCTGTGGCTAAGCATGTTTTTCTTCTGAACAGATAATAGCCTCTTTGTTGGGAAATTTTTGTTAAAGTAAAAATTGTCTTCTATTACTATAAACTCTATTTTTATATGGATTAAAATTTAGAAAGCTATTTTTATAGTCAGAGTAGCATTTTTCTTGACTTTCTGTAAATATATTTTCTAGCTTCATCAGAGAGTTGTATATATTGTATTAAATTATTTTATGAACTGTTATTATAATTATGAATAGAAATTAAGAGATAATAGTGATGAGGTAGACATAAAAATCAACCTCTGATGTAAACAAAAATTATCAATTATTAGTAATTGACAATTTTTGAAATTATACAATTTTTTTCTTAAAGATACAATGGCTTTTTAATTGAGTTTTTGGATTTGAATGTGCCCCACTTTTATTTCAAATCCAATTTTCTATATGCATATAAATCTAAAAGATTATATCTGTAGATGTAAAAATGTAAAAATAGCAGCTTTCTTGACTTACTGCAAATGATATTTTTAATTTCTTGAAAGAGTTGGATGTGCTGAATTAAATATTTCCATGGATTGTTATTATAATAAGGAATAGCAATGAAAAAATAATATCCTTGAAATATAGATACACTTTAAATTTTGATGTTAGCAAAAATTATCAATCATTGTTAATTAAACATTCTTAAGGCTAAGCAACATTTTTGATAAACCAATGATACCTTTTTATTGCAGATTATGATCTTATTAATAAGATATTCTTTTAATTCATACCAATGCTCTTATATAGATGAAAACTACAAAAAAATCATTATTACAGCATCTTTTTAGACATTCTGCAAATAATATTTTTCACTTCTCCTAAAACTTTTATTTATTGAACAGAATGTTCCTGTGGATTGTTATTATAACAAAAGCATTGTTATAGACTTAGGTTAAAAATGTGCTTACCTTCAGAAATTTTCAATTAGTTGTAATTAATAATTACTTGATAACATCAATTATTAATATTAATCTCTAATTCATAAATATTATCACTTCATTTCTATTCATTAATATAATAACAATCCATAATCTTATTTAAGTTAATACATATATGTTGCTAAGTTAAAAATATTATTTGTAGAATGTCAAGAAAGATTAATTTTTGCACATTCTCACACCAATGAAAACTAGCTTTCATGGTTTAAATCCATATAAGAAGTTAGATTAATATAAAGAGCAACTGATTTTATATCAACAAAAATCATCCAACATAAGAATTATTATACATATAAAAAACAAACTTGCTTAGTCCCAAGAATTGTTAAATAACAGTAATTGGTAGCTTATTGTAATATCAAATGTTAATGTTTATTTTTATTTTATGTATATTATTTCCTTATTTCTATTAATTATTATAATACTAATGAATAAAAAAAATAATTTAACCATATTTAACTTTCTGGAAAAGATAAAAATATTATGTTCTGACTAATATAATGCTATTTCTTCATATTCTCACACCTATAAATCGGGCTTTCTGTGTTTAAATCAAAACAACCCCAACAAAAGTGGTACTATTTGTTTAAAAAAGACTTGTTTTAGTAATTATCAATTAACAGTAATTGATAAGTTATTCATAACATGAAAAGTTAAAAGTTCATCTTTATGTCACAGATATTATTTTCTTATTTCTATTTATTATTTTAATAACAAGTCAAAGAAACATTTAATTCAGCATTTAAATCTCTCTAGAGAAGTTAAAAAAATAATATTTGTAAAATATTACATAAAATATATTCTTTTACATTCTTAACTAATAAAAAATAGCTTTCTTGGTTTAAATCCATATAAGATCATGGGTTTGAAATAAAAGACAATCTCTTTTACTTCAACAAAAAATAGTATGTGTTTAGGCAAAAAACTTCCCTGGCCTCTGCAATGTCAATTAGTAGTAATTTATCATATTCTTGGTAAAACAAGGGATAAAGATTATCACTATTTTATGGCTATAATTTCACCATCTATAATCGTTGGTTATAATAACAATCTATAACACCATTTAATTCTGCATATGCAACTCTCTAGAAAAGTTAAAAATATGATTTTCAGAATGCTATGGAAGGTTTTATTCTTTCACATTTTCACACTTATAAAAATAATTTTCTGTGTTTAAATCTATATTACTAATTAGGGTTTGAAGTCAAATAGAACCAACTTTAGAAAATTGCCCTAAAATAAACTATTATAGGTTTAGGAGAGTAACTGGCCTAGTTTCAATAATTATCTATTGGTAGTAATTGATATTTTTGGTAAATTGTAAGGTTAAAATTTATTGTTGTTTCATGAGTATTATCTTTTTATTTGTATTCATTATTATAATAACAAACAGAGAATCATTTAATTTAACATATCAAACTCCCTGGGGAAATGAAAAATATCATTTACAGAATATCAAAAAGGTGCTATTTTTCACATTGCACACCTAAAAAAACTCTGCATTTCTATCCTCATAAGAATTTTGGTTTAATTTAAAGACAACCCTTTTGATTTTTAAAAAAATGCCTGAACAATATTTACTATGGCTTTAGAAGAAAGACTTGTCTATTCTCAGAGTTTCTCAATTAGTTGTATTTCATCATTTTTGGTAACATCAAAGAATAAAATTTATTTACATCCTATGAATATTATTTCATCATTTCTATTTATTGTCATAATAACAATCCATAGAAACAATGAATTCAACATGTAAAAAAGTTAGGAGAATGTGAAAATATTATTTGCAGATGGCCAAGAAAAAATGTTATTCTTTCACTTTCTCACAAGTATAAAAAATTTCTTTCTGGATTTAAACCCATATAAACATGAGAATGAAGAAATAGAAGCTTCCTTTCATTTCAAAAATGTCCCCATCAAAAAGCTATCAAATGCTTAGAAAAAATCTTGTTTAGCCTCAGGAATTATCATTTAATAATAATTGATAAGTTCTTACTATCATCAAAGTTTAAATTTAATCTATATTTCTTGGATACTATTTTTCCATTTTAATTTATTATTATAATGACCATCCATAATTCAACACACAACTCTCTGGAGAAGGTAAAAATATTATTTGCAGAATGTCAAGAAAAATGCTATTCTTGCACATTCTCATGACATAAAAAATCGTTTTTTTGATTTAAATATGAAATAAAAAATGCCCAATTTACTTCAAAATAAACCTCCAACTAAAGGCTATTGCATGTTTAGAAAAAATGTTGCTTAATATTATGAATTGCCAATTAGTAGTAATTAAAATTTTTTGGTAACAATCATAGGTTAAATGTGATATGTTGGACTATTTCCATAGTCTATACATTTGAGATTTACTTATAGATGATGAAAATAGTTTAACATATCACATCAATGTATTTACTCTCCTCACAAACTTTCAGACAAATCATAGGTTAAAGTTTCCTTTTATTTTATAGATGTTAACTCATTTTTAAAATTTATTATTATAATAACTATTCATAGAAACAATTAATTACATGTATACAGCAATATGGAGTGGTTGAAAATATTGTTTACATAATGACAAATAACATGTTTTTAATTCACATTTTTACAACTATATAAACAGCTTTTGGAATAAAAATCCATACAGGAAATGGTGTTTGAAGTATAAGCATAATTTTATTACTTTACCAATAAACCACTGACGAAAAAGCTGTTATAAGTTTAAAAGAAGGATTTGCATAGTTTCAGAAATAGTCAAATAGTAGTAGTTCATATTTTCTTGGTAATATCAAAGTTTATAGTTTATTTCAATTTCATGAGTATTATTTTTTCATTTGGAGTCATTATTATAATAAAATCAATAGAAACATTTAATTCAATATATACAATTTGCAGAAAAAATTAAAAATATTGCTTGCAGAATGTCAAGGCAGATAATATTCTTCCACATACTCAAATCATAAAATAATTTTCTGAATTTAAATCCATATAAGAATGTGGGTTTGAAATTTGAATAAACCTCACTTTATTTTAACAAAATATTCTCCAAGGTAAGAGCTATTATATGTTGAGAAAATAAATATACTTGTTCTCAATAATTATAAAGTTAGTATTAATTTATAATTCATTGGTAATATAAAATATTAATATTTATTTTAATTTTATGGATATTATAACCCTTTTTATTTATTAATATAATAATAATGCATAGAATATTTTAATTCGATATATACACTTGTTGACAAACTTAAAAATATTTTTGCAAAATGACAAAAAAATCAGTTTCATTATCTTCCATTTATAAAAAGAGTTTTGTGACATTAAATTCACATAAAAATATATGTTTGAAGTTAAAGAGGACCTCATTTACATCAACAAATAATCTTCAACATAAGATCTATTATGGTTTTAAAAAAAAATGTTTAGTCTTGGGAATTGATCATTAGTAGGCAATATTTGAGAATGTTTTGTTATCATCAAATGCTTAAATTTATCTTTACTTCATTAATATTATTTTTTAACTTTTATTCACTATTATAGTAATACCAATCCTGCAAAACATTTAATTCAACATGTACAACTCTTTGGAGAAGTTAAAAATATTATTTGAAGATTGTCAAGAAAGATGCTACTCTTTCACTTTTTTATGCCTATAAAAATATCGTTTTGGGGTTAAATCTATATAAGAACTTGGGTTTGAAAAAATACCAAACCTATTTTACTTCAAGAAAGTCTTTCCAAAAAAGAAATCATTATAAATTTAAGAGAAAAATTTGCTGAGCCTCAATCATTTTCATTCCGATGCAATTGATCATTTCTTACTAATATCATATGATAAAGTTCATTTTTATTTATCTAAATATTGTCTTCTCATTTCTATTCATTATTGTAATATCAATCCATCCAATCATTTAATTAAACATATGTACAAATCTTTGCAATAGGTAGAATATAATTTACTAAATGTCAAGAATGGTGCCTTTCTCACTACTATAAATATAGACTTCTGTGTTTATCCTCACATCAGAAATTGAGATTGAATTTAGAGAGGACCCTATCTACTTCAACAAAAGAACCACAACAAAAAAGTTATTATAGATTTAGAAAAAAATCTATCTTATCCACAGGAATTTAACATGAGTAGTGGCTATTAAACCAAAGATAAGACTGAGTTATCAATCATATTAAGGGTCATTGGACTAAATGAAATATACTTCTATAATTATAGATTTCTCAAAATATCACAATATCAAGAATTATAAACAATTTATTAATAACAACTATTATAACTCAGGTATATGAAAATCATGTGAGGTGAGTACACTAGTAATTCAATAAAATATAACACAGGTATACGGACAGTAGATTTTATCCACTTTCATTTCTTGGTTTGATGTTAAATGTATATTTAAACAAATACCAAGTGAATATGGTCTAGCAGGGCGCCACTAGATTATTTGAATCTAGACATGGTTATATCTAATAACCTTTCACAGATACCGGGTTTGAATCACTTTTTTGGTACTTTATTTCTAATAAACATGGAAGATTTTGCTTTTTAGAGCCATATCACTGTATGCACTAATATCTAAGTAAACATAAAACATCTTTAAACTAAAGTGAAATTCATTAGACACAAATCATTTCTCAGATCTTAGCATAACGAATGTGTTTCAATATTTTTATAAGTTTTACTAGCTCAGTTTACTATTAATTTAGGATGGCAATTCACTCATCCTTGCATGAAATAGATGATGGAATGGTGGTTATAATATTACTAAGAAATCACTAAATATTATGAAATCAGTATTTATTTATGGCCTTTAAACATTTAAACAGCTCATTAATTAAAACGTTGATGACGATGATGAAGATAATAATAACAATAATGACAATGGTTTCAACTACAGCTCTAGGACTAAGCCTAAACATAAAACTAATTTTATAAAGAAATTCATAATTATTGTTAATCTTAGCATATTTAATCATATCTTACACAACTAATATTCAACCATTGATGATGAATAATCACACTTACTAAAGGCTACTCTTAATGAAATATATATGCCTCGTTTAATAACATAAACTAATATTTATTACTGCATTTCTAACATATACATAAAAATTTCTATATTTACATGAAAATTTATATTAACAATAACAACAATAATCATAATCGACTGTTTTAAAATCATAACATTAAATTTTAAATTCCTCCCCTATTCCTGTAAATGTATTTCAAAAGTATATTGTATCCACAAGAAAAGTATTCCATATAAAAAAAAATATTCACTCATTGGCACACATACCTTATAAATCTAACATGTAAGCAGAATGTAATAAAAAAAAATGTTAGTAGAATTGAAAGAGCAAGTTTTAGAAACAAGTTTTAAATTATTTTCTCCCCCTCTCTTCTACCTCTGAAATGCTATACTTAACTTGAAACAAAATAATCTAATATTTTAATACTACTTATTACTTCACATTCACTCGCAATTATACACATATAAAAATATTATTATGTATGTGCATGTTTTATCCCACAATAGCAAAATATTATTTAAAACCAAAATAATAATACAAAAAAAAATATTTTACACGTTAATATTTCATAACTGTAAATTAATAAACAAATAATTTTGATACATTCAAGATCATTTATGAAGCTCAAAGTTATTATTAGTAAGACATTCTTGTTATAATCGATCTGAATAGTCTTTAAAAGTTCTTTAAATAAAATATACCACTTTATTGCTAAAAGTTTATTAAAACTCTGATATCATAAAGAAAATATATCAAAAAAAATTTTATACTACCAGTTCTTTGTAGTGACTTCTAATGGGTCAAATTTTTCTTGTTTAATGTCTATCTTTGGCAGCAACAATTTCCACATTTCTTTGGAACAATCTCTTTCTTAATGTGTATAAGTATTTGATGATGATGATCCTATTGAGGTTATTTGCTTTAGTGGACAATTTAGAAATTCTTATACTGACTTTAAATTTTTCTGTTCAGCATGATTCTCATTGTGGATGAAATACAGCAGATGTTTTCATATTGTAATATTTCTGGGGTTCAAACTCAGTTACTGGAACAATTAATTGGACTTCATGATTAATATTTATCAGTAGATTAATTCATTTTTTTTGAATGCAGGTGAATGATTTCTTCTTTCTATTTAAAAACATCTTATTTCTCTGGTCAGTTGAAAGGTGTAGAATATTATTTTCAGACAAGACATCTTTTCTTTCCTATATGATCTGCAGCTCCACGATAGTCAGGTCTTGATGGGATATATATATATATATATATATATATATATATATATATATATATATATATATATATATATATATATAATATATATATATATATATATAAAAAATTTTTTACCCCATCATTTCTTATATTTTCAGCATTCAAAACTTCATAAAATAAATGATTTTAAAAAAATTATCTAGCAGAACTAAAAATGTTTGTCTGCTTTAGTTTCAATAATTTTTAAAAAGTCTCTCTCACAATATATTATAATAACAATAATCTAATAATAGTCTAATTTATTCAACTGATTTTCCAGACTGCTTTTATATCCAATTTTTGAGTCTACTCACCCAATTAGAGTGCTAGTGTGACTTGCTATCTTTGACCAACCCAAAAAAAAATCACACACCTGGTTTCCAGACACTTTTGTCTTAAAAAAATAGACAATCTATTTTTTCTTACACCTAGGTAACATTTCAAATTTTTGAGCTTCCTTTTTTAGATGTTAAGATAAGACAATTTCAAAATTAGAGTTTCCACCCAGCTTAAGCTCCCAAAGTGACAAACAATCATTTAAAATAACAAAATTGCTACAAAAATAGATATCTGATTTAACAGATGTCCTTTTTTAACATAAAATTGTACAAAAAATAATTTGACAGATTTAACCCTTCCTTTTCTTTCAATATTTAATAAATGTAAATTTCAGTTTGTAATGTACACACATACTTCATTATTTCAAATATCATTCATAAACTAACAATAAATAATATAATTGCTAGCTTAGTAATTATAACCCTATTATTTAATTAAATCTGTAACTTTTAAATCCCAATTACAATTATAGAAAAGCAAAATAGAAGTATAGAATAAGATATTAAAATTGATCAAGCATAGGTTAGTTTTAAAGAAAGTTAAAATGTTGAATATTTGAAATATAAAACAATTAAATAGCTTACACATACACTGCCTATACGCATGCATTATAACTTTGCTTTTTAAAGAAAAATTAAAATTTGAATAGTTTAAATGTGTGTATTACCTTTCCATCAACACTCAAACAAGTAAAGCATATTATTGTTGACCCACTCTCTTTCTATCTAAAGCTTTTAGAACTGGATCTTGTAGCGTTTGAACTTGGATGCCCTACAGTTTCCTTTTTATATAAAAAAATGTGATGATGATTTTTGTATTACATTTTCCTACATGCAAATTACTATAAATTTAGCTAGTGACTAAATTGTAATGGCACAACTTCTCCCCGGCTTCGGATAAAATCATCAGCACCTTTGTTTTAACTATATCCAAAAAAAATCCTAACTAATAAAATACACTAATAATAATAAAACACACTAATAATAATATATATAAAAAAGTTAACTACTGGTACATATCATATTTTTCATTAGAAAACCTAAAGTACTTTATTTGGAGATCTTTGCCAAGCTACTCTGCTGAAGTATAAGGGATCAAACTTCTAGCATTATAGGTTCCCTTATTACCATCAAGAGCAGCAAGCATAAAGGCATTCTATCCTATTTTCTTGGTAATTTGGAATGGCTTTTTCTTTTCAAATTGTATTGTGGTCTGCATAAAATGCACATGTACATCCAGTCCCCTTTTAATATTTTCATTTTTCATCTTGACTGGATATTTATAAAACATATCTGGAGGATTTATTTTATATTACCTCCTACTACACACTCCATTTAGAAATATGGACTCTTGGTACCATACGTAATATGCCTTGAAGTTTTTCAGAGAGATTGACTTTCTATACCATACATAAGAGAAGTTTTCCAGAGAGATTGATTTTCTATACCGGATATCATTCACATTTAAATTTTCCAGGGACATAGATTCTTTGTACCATATATAATGGACATTTAAACTCTTCAGAGAGATTGACTCTCTGTACCAGATATAATCTGCTTTTAGCTCTTTCAGAGCATCTAAATTTTTCAGAGAGATTGATTCTCTATACCATATATAAGGTATCTCCAATCTATTTAAGAAGACAGATTTTTGAAACCACACATGCTGGTTTGTTACTAGATTGAGAACTACAGACTGTTGAAACTTTTGTTCTCTTTCTAAAATATCTGGTTTCATCTCCCCTGTTGCCTCTCTTAACTCAATCACCTTATCTGGTGTATGTAGTTTTTTCTCCAACTCTCTTTTTTTTCTTTTCACTTCATGATCTATCCCCATCTGCTCTCTGGCCATCACCTCATGTATTCTTTTTACTGAGAGACTAGGTTTTATGGATACTATTGGCCTTTCTACTTCTTTTTTACCTTGTGGATTTTTAACTAAAGTAGGCATCCTTTTCTCTGACTGACTATGTTCTGATCTATCCCTACCATCATCTGGACTGATGCTACCATCGTTCTGCCCTGAATTTAGGTTTGACTGATCCTGCAGCCCTACATTAATATGATCTTTTAATTCCCCTATATGCTGGTATAGATCATCCATCTTGGGGTTCATGTACTCCATAACATACACCTTCTGGTTCTCCTCAACCTTCTCTAACATAATGTCTAATTCATGTTGATTCATTCTGGGTCCCTTTTCTAAAGAGCTTGACTTGTCCCTTTTCATTATCTTCTCCCCAAAGCTATCCATTTGTTTCCCCAATTCTTTCCTAAGATTTTGGTCAATTTGTACACATTCATTGGCCATGCTTCCCTTAACTTGTCGTATTTCCTTTTCTAAGCCACTAAACTTATTTTTCATAGTGAGGGTTTGATCTACACAGCTCAAGGTGGCTTCCCTATATGAGTCCACTTTGGCTACCACCTCCTTTAATCTAATATTAATTTTTGCAGAGGTTATTTCGGCATTCTTTTCTATGCATTCTGATATGGATTGGGAGACCAACCCATGGACCTCATTCCTAACTAACTCAATCTCTCTCTTATTTTCTTCGATAGACTGCTCCACTTGAGCCTTTAATGACTGCAGTCCTTGACAGCCCTCCTGTTTGGTGATTTCCATAGACCTACACACTCCTTCTATCCTTTCCTCTAATGACACAAACCTATTTTTACAATCTGTGTTGGATTTTTCAATCCTAGTTTCCAAAGCCATGATCATTTGGTTGTTATTGTCAATAGAGTGACCTAGATCTATCCTTAAACCTTCTATACTTTTCTCCATCTTTTGTTCTAGATTTACCATCCCTTGCTTACTATCTTCTCTTAGACTTTCTATATTGTGCTTATTATCTTCTCTTAGACTTTTGAACATCTGCATTATCATTAATTTCATGTCTGAGAGTTCTTTATTTTCTATCTGAATCTGACCAACTTCCGGCTCCTCATCTACTTCCACACTTGTGGCCATATTATTGCTACTAACATGATCATCCCAATTCGATCACTATTAACTACTACAACCCTTGATTGAATGATGCAAACTCTGTTGCAATAAAATAAGTATTAAGTCTTAGGGGCTATAATAGATAAACTATGCCTTGCTCTCTCTCTTGGAGTCTTATGTGGCTAGTATCAGAGAATGCCCTGCTTATTAAGGACTACAGAAAACTAGGCCTTGCTCTCTGTCTTGGAGACTTATAGGCTGATATCATGGCAGGACTGCTGTTAACTGCTTCATGATAAAATAAGAATAACATATAAACTGGATTGGAAAACTATGCCATGCTCTCTCTCTTGGAGACTTATGGGCTGATATCATAGCAGGACTGCTGCTAACTCCTACATGATATAAAATAAGATAACTTATAAATTGGGTTGGAGCAGTGACTGGGTTTGATCATTCATGAGTTACACGAATACATAACATTCTTTAGGCAATGACAAAACTCTCCACTCATCATCAAAACTGCAATCTAACCAACCAAACTCCAACGATCAACCATCCAATCAAACCTCTAAAATCATAGACTTTTTACAAAATGAACTCCCCAAACACACATGAGACCACTATTCCATAATTCATCACTATTACTATGCCTATCCTATCTGGCAATAAATCATTTTAATGTTCCAAAAAAAAATTCTATTATTTATTTCACCTTTGTCTTAAGTTGTGATATTCATCTCTATTTTCAAAATTGATAAAACAAAACTAAGCTGTTTTATGGCTGTACCCATTTTATCATCATCAATGAAAAAATAAATTATATTGAACATCATCATATATAAATGTAAAATAAGACTGTGTGGCCAAGAAAATTTTGTAAGCCAAAAAGAAAAGTTTACTGAAAAAAATTTTTACTAAAAAAAAAATTTCTCTCTTTTTAACCACACATCTCCTATCATTCTATAGACTCCCTTTTCAGGTATAAGGTAAAATATCAAGCCCCAGTTGGGTGTCCATTGTAACAATGTTAAAGTCGTTCAAAAGAAATAAGTAAAGAAGTTCATTGTAACATATTAAAAAATCAAATAATTCAAGTATTGTAAAAATCTCAAATATTCCAGTATTGTTAAAAAAATGTAACTTAATAAAGATGATGAAACGATTCAAATGTATTTATAATTATGAAAAGATTCAAATATAAATGTCTAGCTTAATAAACGAAAAATGCATTGTAGATTTTATATCAAAAGAAAAGCATTATTTAACATGAGTAGTGGCTATTAAACCAAAGATAAGACTGAGTTATCAATCATATTAAGGGTCATTGGACTAAATGAAATATACTTCTATAATTATAGATTTCTCAAAATATCACAATATCAAGAATTATAAACAATTTATTAATAACAACTATTATAACTCAGGTATATGAAAATCACGTGAGGTGAGTACACTAGTAATTCAATAAAATATAACACAGGTATACGGACAGTAGATTTTATCCACTTTCATTTCTTGGTTTGATGTTAAATGTATATTTAAACAAATACCAAGTGAATATGGTCTAGCAGGGCGCCACTAGATTATTTGAATCTAGACATGGTTATATCTAATAACCTTTCACAGGTACCAGGTTTGAATCCCTTTTTGGTACTTTATTTCTAATAAACATGGAAGATTTTGCTTTTTAGAGCCATATCACTGTATGCACTAATATCTAAGTAAACATAAAACATCTTTAAACTAAAGTGAAATTCATTAGACACAAATCATTTCTCAGATCTTAGCATAACGAATGTGTTTCAATATTTTTTATAAGTTTTACTAGCTCAGTTTACTATTAATTTAGGATGGCAATTCACTCATCCTTGCATGAAATAGATGATGGAATGGTGGTTATAATATTACTAAGAAATCACTAATATTATGAAATCAGTATTTATTTATGGCCTTTAAACATTTAAACAGCTCATTAATTAAAATGTTGATGACGATGATGATGATGATGATAATAACGATAATGACAATGGTTTCAACTACAGCTCTAGGACTAAGCCTAAACATAAAACTAATTTTATAAAGAAATTCATAATTATTGTTAATCTTAGCATATTTAATCATATCTTACACAACTAATATTCAACCATTGATGATGAATAATCACACTTACTAAAGGCTACGTACTTAATGAAATACATACACCTCATTTAATAATGTAAACTAATATTTATTACTGCATTTCTAAGATATACATAAAAATTTCTATATTTACATGAAAATTTATATTAACAATAACAACAATAATCATAATCAACTGTTTTAAAATCATAACATTAAATTTTAAATTCCTCCCCCTTTCCCATAAATGTATTTCAAAAGTATATTGTATCAACAAAAAAAGTATTTCATATAAAAAAAAATATTCATTCATTGGCACACATACCTTATAAATCTAACATGTAAGCAGAATGTAATAAAAAAAAATGTTAGTAGAATTGAAAGAGCAAGTTTTAGAAACAAGTTTTAAATTATTTTCTCCCCCTCTCTTCGACCTCTGAAATGCTATACTTAACTTGAAACAAAATAATCTAATATTTTAATACTACTTATTACTTCACATTCACTCGCAATTATACACATATAAAAATATTATTATGTATGTGCGTGTTTTATCCCACAATAGCAAAATATTATTTAAAACCAAAATAATAATACAAAAAAAAATTATTTTACACATTAATATTCCATAACTGTAAATTAATAAACAAATAATTTTGATACATTCAAGATCATTTATGAAGCTCAAAGTTATTATTAGTAAGACATTCTTGTTTTAATCGATCTGAATAGTCTTTAAAAGTTTTTTAAATAAAATATACCACACTATTGCTAAAAGTTTATTAAGACTCTGATATCATAAAGAAAATATATCAAAAAAAAATTATACTACCAGTTCTTTGTAGTGACTTCTAATGGGTCAAATTTCTCTTGTTTAATGTCTATCTTTGCCAGCAACAATTTTCGCATTTCTTTGGAACAATCTCTTTCTTAAAGTGTATAATTATTTGAATATGATGATCCTATTGAGGTTATT
This sequence comes from Epiperipatus broadwayi, assembly GCA_028023455.1. Lineage (NCBI taxonomy): Eukaryota > Metazoa > Onychophora > Udeonychophora > Euonychophora > Peripatidae > Epiperipatus > Epiperipatus broadwayi. Next base: position 472,354 of record JAQFVV010006507.1, read on the forward strand.
TGCTTTAGTGGACAATTTAGAAATTCTTATACTGACTTTAAATTTTTCCATTCAGCATGATTCTCGCCATGGATGAAATACAGCAGTTGTTTTCATATTGTAATTTTTCTGGGGTTCAAACTCAGTTACTGGAACAATTAATTGGACTTGATGATTAATATTTATCAGTAGATTAATTCATCTCCTTTGAATGCAGGTGAATGTTTTTTTCTTTCTATTTAAAAACATCTTATTTCTCTGGTCAGTTGAAAGTTGTAGAATATTATTTTCAGACAAGACATCTTTTCTTTCCTATATGATCTGCAGCTTGACAATAGTCAGGTCTTGATGGGACATATATATATTTCTACCCCGTCATTTCTTATATTTTCAGCATTCAAAACTTCATAAAAAATGATTTAAAAAAAATTATCTAGCAGAACTAAAAATGTTTGTCTGCTTTAGTTTCAATAATTTTTAAAAAGTCTCTCTCACAATATATTATAATAACAATAATCTAATAATAGTCTAATAATTCAAGTAATTTTCCAGACTGCTTTTATATCCAATTTTTGAGTCAACTCACACAATTAGAGTGCTAGTGTGACTTGCTATCTTTGACCAACCCCCAAAAAAATCACACACCTGGTTTCCAGACACTTTTGTCTTAAAAAAATAGACTTAATCTTTTTTTTCTTACACCTAGGTAACATTTCAAATTTTTGATCTTCCTTCTTTAGATCTTAAGATAAGACAATTTCAAAATTAGAGTTTCCACCCAGCTTAAGCTCCCAAAGTGACAAACAATCATTTACAATAACAAAATTGCTACAAAAATAGATATCTGATTCAACAGATTTCCTCTTTTAACATAAAATTGTACAAAAAATAATTTGACAGATTTAACCTTTCCTTTTCTTTCAATATTTAATAAATGTAAATTTCAGTATGTAATGTACACACATACTTCATTATTTCAAATCATTCATAAACTAACATTAAATAATATAATTGCTAGCTTAGTAATTATAACCCTATTATTTAATTAAATCTGTAACTTTTAAATCCCAATTACAATTATAGAAAAGCAAAATAGAAGTATAGAATAAGATATTAGAATTGATCAAGCATAGGTTAGTTTTAAAGAAAGTTAAAATGTTGAATATTTGAAATATAAAACAATTAAATAGCTTACACATACACTGCCTATATGTATGCATTATAACTTTGCTTTTTAAAAAAAAATTAAAATTTGAATAGTTTAAATGTGTGTATTACCTTTCCATCAACACACAAACAAGTAAAGCATATAATTGTTGACCCACTCTATTTCTGTCTAAAGCTTTTAGAACTGGATCTTGTAGGGTTAGAACTTGGATGCCCTACAGCTTCCTTTTTATATAAAAAAATGTGATGATGATTTTTGTATTACATTTTCCTACATGCACATTACTATAAATTTAGCTAGTGACTAAATTGTAATGGCACAACATATATATATATATATATATATATCTGTATATATATATTCATTTATCATATATATATATATATATATATATATATATATATATTTCCATTCTTGCTATTAAAAGGTGTGAAGGTTGCCTTGACAGCAGTTAGAAATATTGGTTGCTATATTTACTGTGAATGTTTAGGTGGTTACTGGTTGGAAACTAATTATATATATATTGTGCCCTTGTCTGTAGGTCATAGGTAGGGAGAAAGGTCAAATGTGAAAAAAATTTTAAATTTTAAGTTATATTTAGATGATATAAAAGTAATAATAGTTTTGTAATACAATTTTAAGTTAAAATACCTAATAGATCATAGTGTAATAAAGTATTTTAAAAGTAAACAGTTAAATAAAGTTTTAATATCATTGCTTATGGTTGTGAAAGCTGGCCATACAAAATAACACAGCTATAGATAGCTAAAATTATTGTAATAAATTTAAAATAATAGTCTAAGAATTAATAGATTAAATAAATGAAATATAATCTTATAGTTAGTCAAAATTAATAGGATATATTTTTTATTAATAAACTTTAGGATGGTGAGAGTTATATTTGGTTCTATAAGTTTCAATTTATTTTCCAAAATTTTATAAAGTACGTTAGTTTTGGTGATTTAAACCGAGACATAAATAAAAAAGAAATTATTTTATAAAGTTGATAGGCACGTGATCGTATATTAAATGCCTTCACGCCCACACACACTTGGTAGATAATAATAAAGTTTGTGAATTTAAAACTAGATATAATTGCCATCCATCATTAAAATTAAAAGTTAAAAATGTTATATATTGTCTTAATAATTATTTTAAAGATCAAAAAATAAGTTTATCAAACTATAATTTAATTTAATAATATTAAGTTAAAATAATATTCCAGACATTACGTCATAAATATTTATTTAAAAGTACAGTTTATTATCCCAAAATAGAATGACTAATATTGTTCGCGCTAAAAACAAATATTGACCAATCAACGGATTTAAATTGGCAAGAAAAAAATCTAAGATAGACAGAAGCGGGAGACGGAATGTGAAAGTTGAAGAGGACGGTAACCTTTTTGAATTGCTTGTAACATCAAAGCTGAAAAAGTAGTTTAAGTTTATAAATTAATAATTATTCTAAGTTAGTCTTTAACAGATAATATAATCTTGTATCCAGAAAGATGATTTGCTAATTTCTACGTGATCTTACCAGTGGATTTATTCAAATTTGACCATTCATACTACAGTAAAGATGGAAATACCAAAAATAATAATTGAAATAATTATTGAAAGAAAAATGAGTGAAAATTGTATAAGTTTTATGTTATTTGTGCTCAACCAGAAACTAAATCCTATAACGCTAAAAAAGAAAAGTAATACAAAGAAGACGCTGTGTGAAAATATACGAAAGAAAATATTTACTGTTGAGAGAATCTTATGACGAACATTTGTTTCATAAGTACTTAAAACTAAGTCATATTTCTCTATGAGAAAAATCATAGTATATGTTCAAGTAAATATAAAGTGAATGAGGAAGAAAAATATGATATATTAAAGGAAAACATTATTTAAAAATATAATTTCCAAAAGTAAAAAGTAGGAGAAAAGTCATAGTCCTATATAAAGTGCTATATAAATTTACTAAGAGGAACCTGGATTTCATCTTATCATAGAAAAAAGGAAAAAGATATTAAAATGGAAGAAATATTGTTTAAACAGATATAAAATTAATCACTAAAGGAGGAAATGGATCCATGGAAATAAAGAAAAATTTATTGAATTTTCTAAAATAAAGTACAAGATGCATCGAGGGAAAACCAAGCGCGCGGGAGAAAAAATTAGCAGACTATATAAAGGAGATATCAAGAATAAGTGGGAAAAATATGAAGAAAACTAAGGATCATCGTCTAAGAAGAATTAATAAACATAATTAAAATTTTCAATAGAACATTAAGTGACTAAAGAAAATAAAGTATATTTTTTTTATTTAGCTTTGCAAGGAACGATTTTCCAAGCGAATCCAACAAAGATGTATCGTAAATATAATTTTAATATTTTTTTTATTGTATTTAAAGTATAAAATTTGAATTAGCTTAGGGAAACATATAAACATAAATTTTATAATAGTTATAATTAAAATATGAGCTAATGGAATGAGAGAAATATTAATAATAAATAAAATGTGTGTATGGAAAATGTTAAACACCTACTAGAAGTCCTGGAATGGAGAAGTTTACAAATACGATCCAGAGGATAGAGATCGTTGGTAATTTTAATATTATTGATAATATGTAATGTAATTTTTTTTTTTTAGGTCATCTATTAATGAATGAGGTATGAACGATGTTAAAAGTTATAAGTACACATTTATCCAACATCAAACATATATTTGAGAGAGTAGTAAAACTTTAAAATGTGCATGCAATAAATAATCTAAAATAATTAATAATAAGTAACATATTAATTATGTGATTCTTTTGAATTTTATATTGAAAATATCCAAATAGTTTAGAACAACAGAGATAGAAATGTACGAGAAGTATAGTAAAGAATTTTCTTAAGAATAGCTGTATAGTTATATTAAAAATGAATTTTATTATTATTAGCAAGGTAGACAAAGAATTTGTCGATGTAATGTAGAGATGAATCTGAAGAAATCAGTCAGATAGTGACTTGGGAGTACTGATATCAAAGGAAACCAAGAGGATGTTTTATTGAAAAATAAGGAATGAAATATGGGGATCATAATAATTTGTGTGACCTCAGTATAGATAACTTTGCCCTATAACTGAGCACATATATTCTGGACAGTGTCTTTACATATTTTTGAGACTTTCTGATGTGATGAAGCTGAAGAAATAGCTTTAGCATCCTTCCAATATTAGAGGCAGATAGACAGATAAAAGTCACTCCTCTATGGCGTCCATAAATTCACTGTGCCATGATTGTCAAAGTTTTATAAAGGATAATATCTTGTTTATTTTGATCCAACGCATCTATATCTTCGCTATCTTGATTTCATGAGAATACATCGTCAGGGAGATAATTTTATAGAAATGATACATAAGATAGAAAGGAAGCTAGATATTAGTTATGTAAGAATAGTTGTTTACTAGAGTAAAGTAGAATTGTATAAATCCAAAGTGAAAGTATAAGTATTATAAAAGATGGAGAATCATATGATATAATTTTAAAAGAAAAAAAAACTTTAGAATTAAGTTTTAAAGCAATAATAAAATTTTAAAATATTGTACGTGATATTTTAATGGAAGAGATTGCATGTTTTGTGTGGCGAAATGATTTAAAATGTATAATAAAAAAAATGTGTATTTGTACCTGATGTGTGGATGACGTTAATTGCTATATAAAACTAGGAATAGGATCAATAATTTGACTAATAATTATTATATGATCGATGATAAAACTGAACATCCAATTGTCATAAGGAATAAATTCTGTAGGATTCCATACTAACAAGAATATAATTAGAATTTTGTAATTTTTGTATAATTTTACATAAAAGTAAAGATTTTATAGAAATATAAACCTGAAATTATAAGGATATAAATGTCAATAGAAAATTTTAATAGCTAGAATTTTGTGTATTAAACTAAGCTCAAAACATGTATCTGAAGATAATAATATTGTGAAATATATTTTTTTGTAATTATTAATGGTAAAAGGGTAAAATAAAAAATTAGATAATAATGATGTTAAGACATCAACGGTAGAAATAAAAGAGTTTGTAATAAAGTAGATAGGGATATCCGCTGTAAATAATGTACAAATTGTTACTTGTTATAATGTTAATAAAATGTTATAAAATATTATTATTAAGCTTTGTGTCTTGGTTGTTGTTTTTCCTACACATGAAAATGCATGAAATCACAACGCACGTTTATAATTAAACATATTTAAGATTTGGCACAAAATAAATAAACATTAGAAATTTTAATAATTTATTTTATTTTATTTACATAATAAAATAAGAGAAGTATAATTAGAACAGATATGGTCATAACTTGATTGCCACAGTATTTAAGTAAAATATATGCGAACGTTACCACATAACTTTTGATTATCAGATTAATAAATGTTACCACGAAAATATTTAATACATCTAGAAAGAACAGAGGATTATATTATTCTATTATTGTCATTGTTATTATTAATTAGTTATTCTTTACGTAGTGAATTATGACATAAAATTCCCTTATCATAGTTTACTATGGCAATATAAAATCAATTTTAATTACAATTCATAAACCTGAGATTTAATTATTTATTTACTTATTGATTTATCTATTTGATTTGGTATGATTAGATCAATTTAATTCTATTTTATTTAAGTAATTTATTTTATGTGAGCTAAATTTTGTTTTAAAAGTATTAAGATATGATACTTCGTCTTGTTCCTTTGTCATTGCTCCAGGTCTCATGGAAATAATAAAAGATATTTGTGTTGATTTATTTCATAGACACGACTAGATTTTATAAAATTCTGAGCTAATAATTGTTTTATTTAAATAATAATAATATGTTTGATAGACTGAGCTAAAGAACCCGGAATTATTATTAATGTTAATTATTATTGACCGGAAATAAATAAGTAAAGAAAATCCGGAATATTTAACATACTTTTGGCATGTTGTTAATAATGTTATTATGGAGCAAGAGAAGGGAGGTTACAATATATATATATATGATTTGATGGGTGCATGTATAAAATTTAGTTAAAACATCGAATAGAAAAAAGATTCAAATATATCATATTATTTCATATTCATTTATCTGTTATTATTTTGATAAACAAATAGACTTCGATCTCATCCTATTTTATATTTGGTATCTGTTATATATATATATTAGTGGGACATCCAAAAGTCTCTCCATTCATTCATTCATTTTTTTTTTGTCGTTATTGTTTTCGCAACACATTTAGAAATACACATAGTAATTTTATCATTTTTTTAAATTTATTCAATCAATCTGAAATATAAATTAATTTCCGATGTATTTTGTTATTAAGCTTGACAATTTTCTTTTATATGATCAAATAAATTGAGTTAATTTAAATACCAAGACTACGCTTAATTATTTTTTATTATTTGGATTGCATAAGATGAGGTAGCTATTTAAATGACAAGGTTCAAACTCAGCTTGGTAAGTGAACTAGAATATAAGATAAGGTATGTTTTGCATATTAGTGTTTTATTTTATTCCCATGTGAACTTTATATTTATATTTGCATTCAAATATTATATATATTGTCATTTATCTTAGTTAATATTACAAAGTCAATCTATTCATGTTTGTCTGATTCTGTCATAAAAATCTAAATAGATCGTACTTTATCGTTGGTTCAGAATAATTCGTCTTATATATATATATATATTTAAACTTCTCTAAAATAAAGAGTACAAATTTCCTTGAATAGTTTAATTGACGATTTTATTGAAATTGGGATGAATCTAAATTATAATCATATATTTTAATTATTACCAACCAATTTTATATTCAATTGTTTAAAGATTCAAATAAATAAGATTAATACTCATAGGTGAATAAACATCCAATAGAAAATCAATATATCTTTTGTGTAATGTGGTTGGATATTGTAGAGTTAGAAATGAGCTAATAGAGTGTTGATAATAAATTCTAGTGAAGTATTCTATTTTAACACATAAACGAAGCAATAATTAAGTATCATTTTATTGGAAGATATGAATAAATTATTTATATACTACTTTATAGGTTCTTAGTAAACTAGACGTAGATTAATTTGTTTAAACATTTAAAGGAGTGCATAAATTTTCAAAGTGTTTATAAAATGATATTAAAACCAGTTGATGTCAATAGAAAATTATTAATTAAATTTTGGAGTAGAAAGAATTGTGTATCGCTTATTGAAAGATGAAAGATACGAATAAATGTTTATACTTTCTATTTAACGTTTATTAAATTAGATATACGTTTATTCAAATATTATTTTGTTTCAACAATTTAAATAGTTTCTATATGTAAAAATGTTGTGTAAAATACAATTATATGTACTTAGAAGCTTATCGTTAAGATAAAATGCAGCATCTTTAAATAATGAAATAGATTTAAATTACTACAATAGTAATAGGATAATAAAATATATATTGGAATCTGTTTTAGTTATTGATTGGATTTGATTTTCATTAGATTGATAATCAAGTAGTTAACCTAATCATATATTATTGTCTAGGGCAATAGTAGACGGTTTCACTGCTCATTGCAGTTTATGTTGTAATTGTGATGGATTTGTTGATGTCTGGAGCAGATAATCTCATTATTCTTTCGTTTCACATATAGCTTAAACAAATTAGACTTTATTTATAAATAATTTTATTGAAAAAACCATATGTAATAATGATACAATTGTAAATCAAAAATAATAGTTATCCATGTTAGTCAGGCAACCAAATGTTCTGATGTGGTTACTGGTGTTGTTAATCCAGCTTAATCAGGCTCCACGTGTTGTCAAATAAAAATCTGGAAGAGATTATTCTGTCCTTATGGCGAAATTCCTTTAGCTTGGAAATGAATGTGTCTTCAGGCTTGGGATGAGGAAAGGTAAACTTGTTGCGACATCTGGCCAACCAGATGGCATAAGTCAGAAAGGTTGAGAGTCTTGTGGTGACATAATCCCTGGACAGGAAGCAGCATTTAATATTTAAGATTTTGTTCAGGGAAATGTGGCAGTGGTAAGTAATGAAAGTTCTGATTTTGTCATATGCTGGGCAATCATTTATCATATGATCAAAGGTTTCACAGGTTCTATGGCAGTTGTGACACATAAGGATCTATATTCTTGAGGAATCTCCTGTAGTGCAGGAACCAGTTTGTCTGGAGTGAATTCAGGTTGATTTTTATGAGAAAGTCCAGGAACCTTGGCTCCAGCTTGAGATGCTTGAAAAACCTGGTGACCACGTGATTGTTACCACCGAGGTAAGGAATGGTAGAGTTTTGTGTGGGAAATAGCAGGCCATGAGCATCCCAAATGGAGATTTTTTGTCTGAATACTAGGGAAGAGTGGCCATTGTGAGCGAAAAGGTAGTCAAGTATCTGATTTAGCCAGCTTATCTTTGAAAGTGGAGGTCTGTCAGATGTAATGACTGGTTGTTCTGCTACAATCTGGGGAAATTTCTTTTGTAGGATGTGGATCAGAGAGTGGCATTTTTGGTAATATATAGAAAACGCAGCATGCAACGACATACCATTATTTTTACTATGTCGCTGCATGCGTTCAATTCCTAAGGCTGCTGTTTTACCATTCCACAACAGCCGTGCACAGATTCGGTTGATTTTTGTATTGAAAGCCTTTGTCATGTTAATTATGGGTAGATAGTAGCTAATCTTTGCCATTACCTTGATATTGAGGAGAGAGATTTTCCCTTGCAGTGATAAATAAACCTTGGCAAGGTTTTTAACTGTGTTGGTGGTGGCTTCAATGATAGAATTCTGTATTTGTATCGACATGGCTTGTGGTGACTTGTATATGGGAAACCCCAAAAAGTTTTGGGGGTATGCTGAGAAAGGCGATGATATCTTCTTGCTGGTGTTGATTTTCCAGGCCGATGACTTGTTGAGGTTGAAGGAAAGTTTGGAGGATTCGGAAAATTTGTTGATTATTTGTATGAGAGGTTTTAGATATTTTTGGGAAGGTAAGATGACAAGGACATCATCCATGTAGGCAAATGCTTTACAGTGTTTCTTCAGCTGGGGTATATAGATTCCTGGAAGTTCTGCCTCAATCTGTTTAAGAAGGGGGTTTAAGTAGAGTATAAATAGGAGACCGCTAAGTGGAGATCCTTGGGGTATGGATTTTGAAGGAATAAAACCATCTGTAAAGAAATCATTCAGGGAAATGTGGACCAATCTGTTGTTTAGTAGATTGTCCAATATCTGAATGATTTGAGTAGGAATGTCTAGTGCTGAGAGGCAATTAAGCAGGATGTTGACATCTACTGAATCAAATGCTTCAGAGATGTCTAGCTGAATGGCAATGGGTTTATATAGATTCTTGGATCTGATATGATCACAGAGAATTTTTACCTCCCCGATTGCAGAGAGTGTGGATGATCCTTCTTTGCAAATTGCAACTGGGATATGTTGTCCAGAATAACATCTTGTATTTTCTCCTTGATCACACCTTCAATGACCTTTAACAGGATTGGGGTCATGGAGATTGGTCTTATGCTAGATAGAGCAGATGCATCCCAGTTTTTCTTAACAAAGGGGACCATCGCTATGGGATAAAGTTTGGGGATGATTTTTTTGCTGTTTGCAAGATGGTTAATTAGTTTTAATACTATGGGAGCAGTGAAATTCTCAAGGTGCATAAGTATGAACTTTGGAATGCCGTGTAGTCCTGGATGGACATTGGACGGTAGGGCGGCCAAGCAGTTTTTGATGTTTGATATCATTATTCCATGTTCATTGTTTTGTGATGTCTCATGCCACTGATTTGTGGGGTAGGTAACAGAGTTTGATAGGCGGTTTTTGAAATATGACTCTATTTGAATGAGCATTTGGTTGCCAGAGGTATGGCTACCACCGATGAGGAGGGACAAAGGAGTTTTTTGTTTCTTCCTTGCCCCTAGAGCCCATCTGAGATAGCCACGTGTCCAGCAGTGTTGGCCAGGTAAGTATAAACTAGCATTCTTTGTTGCTATTATTTCAGCAATCGCAGCTTGTTTCTGCTTGTACTGTGTTTTAAGTAATAGGAGGTTGTCTGTAGTCCCATCACTTGAGAAATTTTTAATCCTATGGTGAAGCAAATCAAGCTCATTCATCAGGGTTGTTGACCCTTTATGTTTTTTGGTGTGCTGTATGATTATGGTTTGGAGGATGCCTGTGAAGGTGAACCACACTTCCTCAGGATTTATGTTAAGAATGTCAATTTTTTCAAAGAGTATGTAGGCATCTGAGAAGATAGCTTCCGTGGCAGTAGCTTTAGTTATGATTCTGATTGTTTTATTGTAGTCTATGGGAGTGTAGGAGTCCAGATCTAAAGATGCTATCAGGGCAAAATGGTCTGAGAAGGGAACGGGTTGAAGCTTGGCTTCCAAACCATAGTGCAGCTCTGAGGTGTAAAACATTAGGTCAATCAGTGTTCTAGAGCTCTTCGTATAGAATGAGTATGCATCCACAGGGAAGAAACCTCTGCCATTTATGAAACCCCTGGCTAAGAGATGGAGGTATTTCCGTGTGAACACATCATATTGCAGGTTAGAGTCCTCCAAGAGGATTGTAGGGCCTGTGTTGTTTGCAGTGATGAGATTTATGGTGTGTATTATTCTAGAATAAGTCAATGGGTTGTTCTGGCAGTATACGTATATTGCAATGAATTCACTAGATTGGTATATAAGCTTGATTGCAATGAGATTGGCATCATGGTAAAGCACTTTATAGGAAGAAGGTGGTTTCTTGTTATTAATGATGATTCCTACCCCTCCAGCAGCTGATGTATTAGTAGACAGAAGAGTGAAGCCCAGTTTTGAAAGTTCGAGAATTATGTGAGGGTTGGAGTTTAGGTGATATTTTGTCTCTCCTAAGAATAAAATATGAGGAGATGTAAGAAGGAAAAAATGCCTAATCGCATATAAGGGGTCAGTAGAATTAATTCCCCTGATGTTAAGACCAATGATTTGGCACTTGATCCTATCCATAAAGATTATTGCTGATTGATTTTACTGCCAGCAGAATCTTTGATTGAAGGTTGTAATGGTCCTTGTGATCACTGAATTTCTGATCTGCCAAGGATGGCCTGTGGAAATCAGCTCTAAAGAGCTCAGTTTCATTGTGTGATTTATGACTGAGAGTGTTTTTTGGTGTGCTTCGTACTTTCCTCTTGTTTTTTTCCAGAATAGAATTTACACTGTAGGGAAAGGAGAACTTTAGGTAGTTTGGCTCGGAAGCAGGAGATAGGTGTGAGTCCTCTTCTTCAGAGTAGGCCTTTGAAAGTTTGGAAGATTTTTGTTTATTATTAGCATTAGGGGGTAGGTTGAGATCCATGTCTGAGACATAGTCAGAGATGGGTGGTGAAGATCTATTTTTTGTAGGTGAGGGAGCTTTCATATGGGATGAATTTGTATAGGAGATTGATAGTTTCGATGCGTCCATTATAGATTTAGTGTTAGAAACCGCAGGTTTTGATCTTAGAGGTCTTGGGGTTCTGAGTGCATTGTTATGGTCTTGATGGTCCATGCTGAGAGGTGCATCATCTGTATTGTCAGAAGAAATTGTTAGATTTTTGTGTCTAGAGGCATTATTTGGTTCTTTTGGTTCTGAGCCTTTTGGTAAGTTGTCTGGTTTCTGTGAGTTATCTCTGGGCTTGGAGCCATTTGGGTTTTGATATGCTATTTATATCTGTTTGCTGTCATTGGATGGTTTTCCCTTGAGTTTATTAGGATTCATAAAGTCTTTGGTGTTGGTTACTCTACTGTAGGATTCAACTTCAGCTTCAACAGTATGTAGGCCTGGAGTGTTTGTGGTTAGCATTTCATTATGTGTGACATTAGCAGGTGTGAGTGTATGAGGTGCTTTACATTTGTGAAACTTATTTTCCTTTTGACCACAAGAGGTGCATATTTTTGCTGGGCATTCTTTTATGAGATGTGTTCTTAGGCCACAATGAAAACATTGTGGCCTGATGCCAACGAAGGAAAGTATCATTGGACAACCTTTTGCTTTAATGGTAGTTGGTATGTCAGTGGGCCCTAGGCCTTTTCTTAGTTGAATTTGAAATGATGCAGTGTTGGATAGGATGCACTTGATCGTCTTGTCTACTGGCAGATATGAGAAATTCTGGATTTTCCCGTAAGGTAAAAGGATTTCTTGGAGATTATTGTCAAGGCCCATAATACAATTCTTGAGGGTTCCGATAAGGGTAGCAGGTCTGTTTGTATCAACATATATAAGGAATTTGTTGTCTAGTTTTTTGAAATTTGATTTAAATTCATTTCGGAAGGCCCAAGTGGCAAATTTGACAGCAATGTATCTACCGTTTGGGTGAGTGAGGATCCGGTGTATGCCCTCTGTTAATTTTTATTGTTTTATTAATTCATATAGTGCTGTAATGGGGAATTTATGGAGTGAGCAATTTGGTTCTGTCACTGCCAGAACAACACTTTTATCATTGTGGTAGTTTACTAAGGATTTGAGGAGGGTAGGAGGTATTGTTTGGTTGAAGTCAACACAGAAGCCTTGGTATTGTTTCTCAGTGAAGTCATTTATGGAGAATTCATCGGTCTCAAGCCCCAAGGTGGTTTGATTTTCCTGTTGTAGATTTTTTAGTTTTAGTATATCTAACATGGTAAGGTCGTGATTAATTTTACTTGCTGTTCCGGGTATGGAGCAGGTTTCGTTGTATGAATTAGTTTTTAAGTTGTTGGTATTTTGTATAGACTTAGATGGACTTGTAGTAGCAATTTTTGCTATGTTAGCATATGATATGTGGCTCCTAGATGAACTGTTAGCCATTGTATTACAGTTTTTTGCAATAGGTGTTATGTGAGGAAGGTAATTTAAATCACTCTGTGTCAAATCTAGTGTTGGGTTTGTCTGCTTGATTGTTGAATAGTTTCCCTTATGACTGGTATGGAAAATTTTATTTTGATCTTTCTTCTCTCTGGTAGTTGAGATTCTGAGAGTAAGAGGGAAGAGTTGGGAATTCATCTATAGAAAGTGGCATGCTTTGTAAGGAAGTATTTTGAACACTAGTTGTATTGGTATGTTTTAATACGGGTTCCGGTATTGTATTACGCATGTGTGTTGTTTCAGAACTATATTTATTTATAATATCAGTTTTGGGCGAGTTTGAATTAGTTAAAAAGTTGTTTTCAGACGGTAAATTGTTCGCGGGGTTAATTTTTTGTTGAGTCTTACATTTATTCCTAGTTGAATGCGTCGATATGGGAAGTGGCGCTATTGCATTATTTTCTGTTGAATCTTCAGATATTAGTGTAGTATTATCATTAATATATGAGCTGCAGCTATTTGTTTCTGTGTATTTTTTAGTTTTGGTGCCTTTATTATTTAATTTATGTGCCGGTTCAGGCCAATGGATTACGTCCATATTAAATTTTTTTTCTTTAGTACCTTGTTTATCCGCTATGAGTGATGGGCCAGTAGAAGTGTAGCCTGTTGAACAGTATTCGTCGTTATTCACTGTAGCGTCTGAAAACTCGTGGATCATTTCTGAGATTGTTTGTTTGGAGGTCTTTATTTTAGGTATATTATGATGTGAATTTTGTTTATTATTACCATTACAGTTAAAATCCATATTATTTTTATCATTTATTTCCGTAGATATTTCGTTGGTTTTAGAATCGCTAATGACATGGCTTTCCGGTATTAACTGAGACTGGTAAGAATAATTTTTATGTTTATTATCAGTAATATTTGTGATGTTGAGGTTAGCTGTTGTATTATGCTTGGTCTCATGTACCTTAATTATCATCTTGTGTGTACAATTGGTCTCACAAAGCTTACATAAATCTTCCGCTGTATTTACGCTGTCTTTGTTTTTGTTTGCGTCATCGGATGTCATTGCGATTTTTTGCTTTCCATATTTTTCTATAGCACTTGAATTATCGGAGGCTGGATTTTGGTTATTAGTGCTAGAAGGTTTATTTCCTTTTATGATTTGAGAGTATTCATTTTTAAGCGAGTTTGTGATATTTTTTCAACTTGAATGCAACCTTCAGAGTTTTGATTGGATGTTATGCTGTTGTCTAAAGTATATTCCACTGCATTGGCAATTATGTTAACATTTAAAACATTTGCATGCGCTTCGGGAATAGTAGGGCTTATGCTAGAAACATTGTTGGCTTTCAGTATTTTCAGCAGCCTAAGGTTAGTATTCCGGTATTTAGGCACACTATGTGAATAAAATTTCTTAGTATTAATGGTAACGTTGGAACTCTGTGAGTTTTCAGCACTGTTGTTTAAGTCATATCCTATGCCTAGGTCTATGTTACCCTTCAGGCTCTGGATAACGTTCAAATTCACGGAGTACTCTGTGACTTCAGATTTTGTTGTTTTAACTCTATTGCAATTATCAGATTCATTTACATTTTTATTTTTTATTAGATCTTGGGAATACATATAGTCATGATTATTATCATTGTAATTAAGCATTGTATGAGAAGTATCAACTTTACTCTGATCTTTCGGCAGGTTTACTGTTTCTTTATTAGGTTCTAGACCCTTTATGACGTTTCTAAATAATTTCTTTTTTTTTAGATGTCTGTTGCATTTTTTTGATATTTTTAGTTTATATAATGCTTGACTCTTTTTTGGCTTCGAATTAACGAAGCCAATTCTTTTAGATTTATCATTTATTCTGGGAGATCTTTTTTTATTTTTTATTGTGATTTTACCACTGTTAATTGTGCTATCAAGAGGTTCAAAACATATCCCATATTTCGGATTGTGGGCTAAATTTCCCACATCCATCAGAACTATATTAATAAAACCCTTACCTTAACCAATAAAGATGAGATTTGTTGGATGGCTGGCGTTCTAAAGGCTTTTGAATTAAAATTCTTCGCAGAGCTGAGGTAGATGGCTGCCAAATTAGACTTTAAGAAAGATTATTTGTGGTTTGTGATGGTTTATTACATAATGGCGACCCGATTGAGCTAGACTAGATTAATTTAAATTAGATTTTAGATTTTTCATCACCTCAGATTAATCATTCTACCCATCACCCAGCATTGATCAAATTCCATCAGTTACAATATATAATGTTTTTACGGTTGTATGATATAGATAAATTATAACTTTTTGAGTTGTGCCATGTATTATTTTCCATTAAATATGATATTTCGAGGGACTAGCATCCACCATTATCAAGGTTAGCTTTTGGAAAAAAAAATCGTTAGATCTAAAACAATAATGTGACTGTATGTGATATGAGAAATGAGATTCAACTTGAAGTAATTCAACATCCACAATATGAGGTTTCTCAAAATGTCTATTTCCCTCATTTTTTTGACCAATTAATTTTAAGTTAATAATAGATAAAATGAGAGCTTTCCATATAGCTGGAATAAGTTGTGCTTTGTCAGCCCTATTTAAACCAGTAGGTCTCTTTAATATTTTAATTGACCCTCATTTTGAGAGAAATAAACATTTTGATAAGTCTCATATTGTGAATGCTGAACTATGTCATTTTGAATTTCATATCTCATCTTGCACACTGTCATGTTATCATTTGAGATCTAACAATTTTTCTTTCAAAAGTTAACATTGATAATGGCGGTGCTAGCCCATCGAAATATCGGTATTTAATGGAAAATAATAGATGGTACAGCCCAAAAAGTTATAATATATATACTTTTATTATTATAACATCTGGGTTTTTCTTGTGGGTTTAATCTGTTTAGTGGTCCAAGATTATGATCTATGTGGTCCATCTTTTTATAATAAGTTTATTACTTAATAAAAATAAATTAGCCTTTGCAAGTATTACATAATTTATGAAATTTGGGAGTTTCTTGTTTGGTACTTTGTGATGTAGTTTTCATCATTATACCCCATAGTTTTCTATGATTTGATGATCTTCATAATTATGGATTGATTTTATCTGCCATAATGGATATTTGAACTGATCAAATTTATCAAAGTTATTTGTGTCTTCAGTTATTGTCTTGTTGTCATGATAATTCTCTTTTGTGATAGCTATTACTTTATTACTGTCCTGATCTGGTGATTTTTATTTAGTATATCAATGTCATGTACAACTTCTAAATGATTTATCACATCACCTTGCTTCTCTTTCTTAATTGAAGCCATTAAAACCTCCCCTGTTTGTTGTATGATAAATGTAAATGTTCATTGGCAAAGTTGATTCAAAAAATTTGAATTTTGCCTGGACTGTTTTATTCAGTTAACAGACCTGATCATGTGTATTTTTAATATTCTCGATCATCTTTTCCATATTGGTCTTTTCTAAAATGTTTTGTGTTTCAGTAAATAATTTATCTTCTATGCATTTTATCTTATGGTCACCTGTTTCAATACACTTGTGTTGTGTTTCAAATTTTTTTTGGGGTGTAAATGATGTTGACCCACTTTTGTTTGTATTTTTATAATTTTTTTCCTTATTTTGTTCTTGGTGTTTTTTTTTTTTTTTTGGTTCATGTCTAATTCACTCTTGAAATCTTCATGACTTCGATTCATTTCAGAGAATTTAATATTTATTTGATTTGAAATATCATGTTTACATTCAGTGAATTTTAGTTTACATTGTTCATTTTTTTCTTCAATTTACTTTCTTATTTCTATTAATCCCTGTTTCATTACCATATTTTCTTTCTGAACAATACTCCAGTAAATAATTTATTTTCTACATTTTTCATTTCCTTCTTTAGATTTTTTGTATTTCATCTATATCAGCCTTGATTGACATTTCTGCATTCAAATTATTTAATTCTCCCTCCATATTATCCATCTTGGAATTCATATTTTCCAATTAATATTTATATTGGTATTTATTTTTGTTTCCAATATTACTATATACTTTTGGAACATTTGCTCCATCACTGACACCTCTTCCATAAATAGTGCTGTTTTGACTCTGTGTATTTCACTCAATTCATTTTTAGAAGTCTTTTGAATTTGAGTTGTTTGCTTTCCCTCCAGTGTATGTGGAGAGTAGTCAACCTCAGCCATGGACTCCTCAGGTATTTGAATATACAAAGATTCCTGATCACTACTGACCATATCATCTTCTAATTCATTATTACTACTATTTAACGTTTCTACAAAACTTTTATTTTCCATAATTATTAATTTATTTTTACTTCTAGTTATCATTAACAAATATTTTTCTATTGTTTATTTTAAATTTAATTCTTTTTTAAAAAAAATAATTAATGTATGTTATAGGATTTCATGCTGTGTTTATGCTTTTTAACGTAATTTTATTTTTCCTACTTTTTACTAGATGTTGTTACTTTTAATGCCTAAATCGTAATTGCATTTTTAAGCGACTGATTTATCTGTTTATTATGGTTTATTTTATTTTAAAGTCTTTATTTACTTCATTATTTAGCATTTTGCAACATCGTTAATACTCATATCATTTTTTTTTCTAAAATTGAAGTTGTCTATCATTATTTACATTTTTTTTTAAAACTATGGATTTAGTTAATGGTAAACTAATGTTTCTTGCAGTTAAATATGGGCAACATATATAATGGTACAGATCTTTTTCAGGAAACAAAGTAATCTATTCTAACTATGGTCTGACTTAGGGTCTTTATATAGGATGCCATGGATGAAATGATGTAATTATAATGTAAAATTGAATACACATTAAGCAAGATAATTTTAAATCAAATTATTCAATACCAATGCAACTTAGATTAATTCATCCAATCTATACTTTTTCTAATAATCCTGTTATGCTTACAATTCAAAATCAGGGCAGATGTATTTAACTCTCTTCAGGTATTACTATCAATATCTCATAGTATTAATAAATTCAATAGTAATAAAAAATAAAGAAAATTATTTATTTAAGATTCTAGTATATTAAATCTATAAAACATATGTATGATTATGTACACTTAAAAATATTTCTTTTAATAATAATGTGAAAGATTAAAACCTTTGACAGATGTGCCTTAAAATGCTTATATAATAGCCAATAAGATGTAATAATGACTGCTCAGGGAACTCTCAATTCAAAACCCAAGGGAGAGATTTTATGAGAAAAAGATGGATTTACCTTCTCCTCTACTTAAATTTATATATAAATAAGCCAGACTCAAGCATATTTAAGGTGCATTTGTCAAAGGTTTCAGCTTTTCATGTTATTATTATATCATCTGCTTGCACTTAATAAATTAATATATTTAAATATTTGTTTTGTAAAATAACTAAATAAATGAAGCAAATTAGAAAATAACTAAATGAATTAAATAAATGAGACCTGCTTGAATTTAAAATCAAGTTTAACATATTTATTAACAAGTAACAATATGATAATAACAATAATAAATAAATTAAAATTATGATAATATTTTTATATATTCCTATTATTTATAATATTAAATTAACTATAACGTTTCCTTTTTCCCATAATAGCAATATATTTCATAACACAAACTCTTTTCAAAATTTTACAAAAATAATAACTGTAATCACATTCATATCGGCTTTTTCAAACCAAATTGTGCAAACACTTTTTGCAAGTGTTAAATAATAAATGAATACCTACTGACCCATACAAGATATAGAATTTAAAAAAAAAAAAAATAAATGCTGATTTAAAATAATAATTGTAAGTTTAAAGTTTAAAAAAAAAAAAACTAACTAAGTATAAATTCAAAATTATGTGCATCAAAAAATAATATATTATAAAATCCTTGTGATGTGTCATTAGTATTATAAATAAATTCCCGTGGGCATTGTTATATTATGAAAACAAATGTATTTCATACAAAGAGTCTTTCACACAAAGAGTAGCAAAACTAAGTTTAATATGTTAGTAATAAACGAAATTTTACAGTGTCATGCAAGATTCAATGTGGATAATGACAAATTCTTATCTACAAATTGAAATAGTTTATAAGTTTATCTCAGTTAACATCGCTTTTAATATATATATATATATATATATATAAGCCCTAAAATTTATGAAATAAAAACAAATTATAGTGCTGGGTAGCCATTTTGAATTTTAAAACATGCAAAACACTGCTGGCACATACAAGTGATAAATGACATCGACTAGAAACACACAGTTTCAAAAATTAAATAGTCAAAAGCACTACAATTAAAAAAAGTGTGGGAAAAGAAAGTAACTTGAAAATTAAAAAAATTATAAAAACCATTAAAATAAATTAAAGACGCTAATTTATGTTGTGAAAATTTTACAAAGTCACAAATCACAAATGCTATTTATTTAGTGATAATTAGAAACATAATATATGCTACTTTCAAAAGTTTATTCCTATCTTTCAACAGTATTTATAAACTATAATACTAAATCACAAAAATCAGTATAAAAAATTAAAAAAATAATATTTAAAAAGTATAATACTAAATCTCAAAAAAATAATGTATCTTAAATGGTGGGAAAAATAAATTGCACTACATGTAAAAAAATTCCTCTGACTTTCAACATTATTTTGTAGAATATCAACAAATAAAAAACCTAATTAACATTCTTTTAAAAATATATAATATTTTACATCTGGCATTGGGATCATCCCTCTATCTAAGAGATATAATAATAATTGTCAAACCTTAATAACAGACATATTACAGTTACCATTTATTTATGTACACCTGTATCTTGTTTTTGTGGTAAATAGGTTCTGCAGAAAAGCCATATTAAAGAAATCACACAAAAATATACTTAACTTACCTTGATAAATGGGGGATATGTTCTTTAATTTTCAGAAATCACATAAAAGCAAAGCAACAAGGAAAAAAAGTACTTTAAAATTTGCATTGAAAAAATAAGGAAATAAAATATGACTAATAAAAAATTTCAAATATTTGAAAAAAAGTAATACAAGACAAACTTTTTTATCAACTACAATATGTAATTTTACATTTTTTGTACATATTTTAATCATTATCTCTATTTGACAATATGCATTCATTTGTAAACTGGTTAAGAAATCAGGTTCGCCACAAGAGGAAGTACAGCTTTTGCCACATTCAGTCTTGTGCTGTGTTAATGGTTTTCTGTTAACAATGTAATTGGTGATTAAATATTGAGTCTATGATTTTACTAATTGTTTATAAAGCTCACAATATCCACACATATAACTATTTAGCTCTCATTGGAATTTAAAAGGTTGATCATTGCAGGTAACTATCTCAGATTTCAGCATTTTCTGACATTCTTTTTTGTCTCACACATCAACATAAAATGTATAATTAACTGATTTTTATTTATCAGAAAATAATAAATTTGTCTTTTTTTGTTTACTACTGAAATAAATTTTAAATGTTCACATTTTGTTTCTATATTAAAAAAATTAGATCACAATCAAAACAAATACATTACACATTATCATTAATAAGATTATTTTCAGTCCACAAAATCAATAAAATCTTTATTATTTATTTTAAAAATCTAAAAGACTATTTACTTTTTTATATATGTAACAAAATACATTTTAAAAGTTTAAAATTTTTGAATATTTATTGTGATATTTTTATACATAAGTATAAATCTATCATTATTATTATTATGTAATCATTAGTATAAGTAGGTTATTTACATAGAAGCTAAGATTCTAAATACATTAGCTGCTAATATAACATTATATTTTGGGGAAAGTCAAAATAAGTTATTAACAATTTAAATTTCTTGATATCTAATAAATATAGTGAAATATGAACTTCTTTATTGCATAAAAGAAAACTCACATAAAAAGCTATTAAGAAGAAACACGAATCACATAACTTCAAAATCGCATTAAAATCAGCCATATAAAATGAGACCCTTGTGTAACTAAGAATTTTACCAATATTTTAAGAATTTTAAAAATATTAACAATGATCTGGATCAGTTGCTTGTTCATGCAGGTTGAATTTGGGCCTTTCTAGATCTCTCCATTAGTGCAAAACTATAAAGACATTAACAAATTTTAGTTTTAAAATTTATGTATATTACTTTAAAGAAGATGCCAGTAAAATTAATTTATTCAGGAAATATTACAACTTGATAGCAACTCTTTAGAATTTATTTTTAAAACTCTGTTTGGTTCTTACACAAATTAAACCAGGTATGTGTGACATCAGATAATTTTCCAAGTTCCAGGCTCAGGGATTACTTTTTGTCTTACTAAGATAAAAGTGATAAGTTAAGTAATTTAACAATAGAAAGCTAAACTTTCAAATTATAAAAAAGAGTTGTGAACAAGATAATGAACTTTTATGCCTCAAACCTAACTTTGTCACACATATAATCTTACAATATGTTTATGTGTATGAGTGCACATCTAATATAGTAATATATAAATAACTATATTTTTATATATAAATATATTAATATATTAATGTCTTTATACAGACATTAATATATTACATGTGTACACATAAACATACATTATTATATATCAAAATACATTGGTGCACCAAATACATTATTATAGGAATATATGTGTGGACTGGGATATGTTTGAATTAGGAAAAGAGGCCTACTATGATACATAGTACATGAAACAGAATGATAGACAGATAATACCATTTCAATATATGTAGATATATGTGCACTTTAAAAGAATTACATAGCAACAATAAGTAATATGCAAACATGATTAAAGAATATAATATTAGTGATAACTCAAAATACTGGATGGTTTATGTTGAAATACACACCGTAAAAAGTGAAAAAGAATACTAACATAAAGAAATTAAAATTTGTTGAGTATTTTAAATGTAAAAGAAATTGACTTCTAAATAAAATTAAACACTATCCTTCAGAAAGGAAATAGCTTGATTCTCACTAAAAATAATATCAAAGCAAAATGACTTCAAAGCTATGGTTAAGAGATTCAATGGTCACAGATTCATTATTTGTTTCTAAAAGTGCAAGAAATTTGGTTACTAAAGACCAAAGATTTTGTATCAAAACTTGTCTTTTATACCCATTTTCAAATCATATGATCACATGAACACATACCCTTTATATTTCATTTTTTTTATTTTTTAAATATTAATTAGGTTTTTATTGTTTTTGCAATATTTTCAGAATAAATTAATTTTACTGGCATCTTCTTTAAAGTGTTAAAACATAAAACTAATACATGTATCAGCACACATATATATGTGAGTACAAATTGTGACACATAATATGTTACAGTGCAATTATATATTTAAATCTCTAATTTATTATAAATTTTTTATAATAAATTTTCCCCCTCTATTGCATTTGCTTAAAAGTTAGGCTTGAGACAAAAAAGTGCATTAGCTTGTTTACAGCTCTTTTTTTATAATTTGAAAGTTTAGCTTTCTATTGTTAAATTTCTTAACTTAGCACTTTTATCTTAGTAAGAAAAAAAGTGCTCAATGGGACAGATTCTTGGAAATTTTCTTATGTCACACATACCTGGTTAAATTTGTGTGAGAACCAGCACAGAGTTTGAAAAATAAATTCTAAAGAGACTCTGTCAAGCTGTTATATTTCCTGAATAAACTAATTTTATTGGCATCTTCTTTAAAGTAATAAACTGAAATCTTAAAACTAAAATTTGGTAATGACTTTATGGTTTTGCCCTAATGGAGAGATCTAGGAATGCCCAAATTTAACCTGCATGGATGAGCAACTTATCCAGAAAAATTGGTAATATTTTAAAATTTTTAAATATATTGGCAAAATTCTCAATTACTTAAATAAATGGTAACTGAAATATGTATTAATATGTTTGTTATTAAAGTTTGTGAATTATTATTATATCTCTTAGTTAGAAGGATGATACCAAACCCAAATGTAAAATATTATATATTTTTTAAAAGTATGTTAATTACATTTTTTATTTGTTGATACTCCATGAAATAGTGTTGGCAGTCAGAGGATTTTTTTACATGTAGTGCAATTCATTTTTCTGCAATTTAACATACATTAATTTTTTTTGAGATTTAGTATTAGACCTTTTAAATTTTTTTATAATGATTTTTGACATTTAGTATTATAGTTTTTAAATACTGTTGAAAGACAAAAGTAGGCTTTGGAAAGAAGCTTTATTATTTTTTCAATTACCATTAAATAAACACAGGAATAGGCTTTTGAAAGTAGCATATATTATTTTTCTAATTATCGCTAAATAAATAGTATTTGTGATTTGTGACTTTTTAAAATTACCACTGTATAAATTAGAATTTTTGATTTATTTTAAACGTTTTTGCACCTTTTTTAATTTTTTATGTCACTTTCTTTTCCCACACTTTTTTAATTGTAGTGCCTTAGGCTAATCAGTGCCATTTATCGCTTGTATGTGCGAGCAGTGTTTTTGGGTGTGTTGAAATTGAAAATGGCCACCAAGCATATACTGTTTCAGCACCAAAAATTGTTCGACTTGTTGATTTTCTTTTTATCCTGATATAAATAACTTTATGAAATGGAGTATTCCCCATGTAAACAATTCCAACAACAAAGGAAATAAACTTAAGGACTTGATATTATATTGCACAACTGTATATTCCAAACAATTACATAGCATGCTAGTTTTGTATTTCCTTCTTGGATGAGATGAAAAACCCCATTGAATATTTAAAATCAAAGTTGTTTGTTATTCATCCTTTGCAGAAGTTATTCAGTTATTCTATCCTTTGAGATCTTTTATATTGAGTGTAATTAGTATCTTCTTCTCCAGGTTGCTCCATTATTAATCAGCTCTTTATTAGAAATAGTGATAATAAAATACATGTATATTTTAGGCATTGTATTACACCCCATACATTTAATATTTATCACAATGCATCTTATGAATTTTTATCTTTTTAAATATTTATCGTTAATTTGAATAAACATTTGGAAGAAATTTTTTTAATAAAAATTTTGATTTAAAATGATCTTCTAATTTTGTTTATTTAATAAATAAAAATATATAAGTAATTACTTTTTAAAAGTATAAACAGTGAAATTTACAAATTTTTTATCTATTCTTTTTGTAAATTTGGAATTCCTTTATAATAGATTTTTTTTAATTTTACAGAAAGTTCTTAAAATTACTAATCTTTTTTTTTCTTTTAGTGTAGTCTTAATTTAAACACATGCAAATTAATCAATATAGTGATTAATTATTAACAAAAGATAAGATTAAGTTATAAAAATTTTGCTTTGTTTATGTACTGGGATCAATTTCTGGTAGCATATATAATAATACTTTTTATGATTTAATATTGTAGACATAATTAACATTTATAATTAAATTCTAAACTTTTATTTTCTTTGTTTAATTAATACAATACGATGTTGACCTGGGATTTTATAGATGTCTATGTCTTAGTAAAATACAATTAATTGAAACAATTATATATATATATATAATACATATTTTGCGGGTTCATCCGTGTTAAAAACTTTTAATATCAATACACTGACGTTTCGACTTGGTCACACAAGCCATCCACAGAGTGACCAAGTCGAAACGTCAGTGTATTGATATTAAAAGTTTTTAACACGGATGAACCCGCAAAATATGTATTTTATATATTTAACCCGTGCAAATCTTCGTTTTAACATATATATATATATATATGTCTGTGAATAAAATAAAATACTTGTTTTAGAATTATTAATTTGACAGTTAATTATTTAATTATATATTCATCTAATTTGATATTTTTAATGTTTAAATTATTTTATATTTATATATATTTTAAAAAGAAAATAATAAGTTTGCTAATTATATATATATTTATAAGAGTTATTTTCACCAGATTGTCTGTAACTCTTACAGTACTTACATATTAGCCCTGTCACACAGATCATGTATTAGACATGCTGCATCTCTTCACATTCGTGTGACTCCACTGATAACTTTCTTATTTTGTGACACGACTAAAATAAGCTGTACACAAATCTCATACACTATATTTTTTACAAGATTTTCAAAAAAGTAATGTGTACACACAGATCTTATACATGATATTTTATCACAAGGTTTTCAAAGCTACCAGCAGCTTGAATACATATGTGAAAAGGATCAGCATATCTTATACATGATCCATGTCTTAGATACATAAGCTTAGGATACTAAAATATGTAAGCTTAGGACTAAAAATATTCCTTTCATACAAAAATGTAAACAATTTGGAATGTAATTTACAAAAAAACATGATCTTTAAGATTACATTTTGAACGGCAGTCAATGATGAGATGCCATTATATAAAAAGTCAAAAATGTTATTTTGCCATACAGAATGATATATGACTTTCACAGGAAAAAAATTAAAACACAGTGCAGAATAGACATTTAAAACAATACTAAAGATATAAATTTGACTATAAAATCACTACATTACAAAAACTGCCTAAATATTATTAAAAAAAGCATTTACACAAAATATATATGATATTTGAATGAAAAAGTATAAAATTTATATTAATACTAAAGATATAAATTTCACTATAAAATCACAAAATTACAAAAATTGCGTAAAACATATTTAAAAAGCAGAAAATATATATGACATTTACATAAAATATATATGAAAAAGAATTAAATTTATAACACTACTACAGTTAGGAATTTGATCATAAAATCACTAAATTACACAAATTGCCTAAAATATTTTTTAAAACAGCATAAAATATACACATGTTATTTGCATTGCAATATATAACAATGAATAAATGGAATGGGTCTTGTATTTTATTATAAATGGATCCAATATTCTGAAAAAAAAATGGAGATTTCAAGTAAAATTTTTTCACTTTTTTTTCCAAAATGGCCACATGATTACAGAGTATATCTTCTGAAATGTGATTTGGTTGAAAAACAGTAACAAATAAATCTTTTTTTTAAATATTTGTTTTTCATAAAATATAAAACTTTTATTAATAATTAATGATGGTGACCAATTATTTTTTATTTTGTTTATTACACAAATGAATGCATCAACATCTATGCCACATCATATTGACAAAATATGAATCCAGGTGTTTGCAGTGATGTTTGTCACTATTGCTTATTACACCATTTCATTGATCTCCAAAGTCTATTGATATTTTGGGGAAAGTACAGTTATTTACTCATTTAAAATCAAAGAATTAAGCAACAATGAAATTGAAAGTGGACAATAACTACAAAGAGAAAATGCAATGCAAGTAAAATCAAGCTGTTTTTAGAATAAAATGTTGACCAAAAACTGAGCAAAAAAATGGTTTTTGGAAGGAAAATTGTTTTTTTACCAGATTGGATAAAAAATACATAAAAAAATGCAATGCAATTGAAATCAAGCTGTTATCAGAATGAAATCTTAAACAAAAATTCAGCAAAAAAATTTGTTTGGGAAAAAAATTCTTTTGTTAACAGATTGGAGATCAGATAAAAAAAACATATTTTGATACAAGATCATATTTACTTGGATTTATTTGACCTAATCACAAGCTTACACATTTATTACAGATGTGTAAGGGTGCAACAGGTCTAATAAATGCTGTGTCACATGACTAATACATAAGTACCAAAGATAATTATAAAGATAGAAGATAAACTTGCTTAGCCAAAGTAATTGTCAATTAATAGTAATTGATATTTTTTAGTAACAATAAATAATAAGGTACATCTTTATCTCCACATTTTTATTCATTATTATAATTGGAATTCATAGACTCATATAATTCTACATATGGAAAACTCTATGCAAAGGTGAGAAAAGATTGCTGGTCAAATGTCAATATAGCTGATTTTTTCACACTCTCATTTCTATAAAAAATAGGTTTATGTATTTAAATTCTTATAATAATTTGGGGTTAAAGTTAAAGAGGATCCCTTCTACTTCATCAAATGAATCCAAAATATAAGGCTATTATATATTTAAAAGAAACACTATCTCAAACGCAGGAATTGTAATAATTGATGATTTAGAGATAACATCAAATAATAAAGATTATCTTTATTTGATTAATATTATTTCCAAATTTGTATTCATTATTATAATACCAGTTCAAATAAACATTTACTTGAACATATACAATTTTCTGAAGCACTTTCAAATATTATTTGCATATCAATAAAAATTCTATTCTTCCACATTTTCACACTTGTAAGAAAAATAATTATAGTTATAAAAAAGAACTTGTTTAGCATGAAGAATTATCAATTACTAAAAATAAAAAATTCTTTATACCATTAATGGATAAAGTTTATTGCAATATATTGGATATTATCTCTTCATTTTTATTCATTATTATAATAACAATTCATCAAAACAATTAATTCAATACATAGAACAGTCTGGAAAAAGGAAATAATTATTTGTCAAATATAAAGAAAGAATCTATACATTCACATTCTCACTCCTATAAAAATAGCTTTCACAGTTTAAATCCTTATACAAATTTGGGTTTGAAATAAAACCAAACATGTTTATTTCATCAATGTCTTTCAAAAAATGAGTTAATACATGTTTAAAAAAAAAAAACCTGCTCTCTAAAGAATTTAAAACTATTATTTTGACTAATATCAAGAAAGATTCTGTTCTTTCACACTCTCACAATAATAAAATAATTTTCTAGGCTTTAATCAATATAAGAACAAGAGTGTAACAGAACCATTTTTATTTCAACAAAAAAACAAGAAAATAGTTATTATAAGTTGAGGAGACCAGTTTGTTAGTTTCAGGAATTGTCAATTACTAATAATTGATAATTTCCTGGTAACATCACATAATAAAATTTCTCTTTATTTATAAATAATACCTCCTCATTTCTCTTCATTATTAAAATACCAATCATTTAAATGAACATATAAAACTCCCTAGAGGATTTAAAAATATTATTTGCTGAATGTTAAGAAAGATTCTATGTTTTCACATTCTCACAGATTCAAAATTATCTCTCTGTTGGTTAAACTCAAATAAATCCAACAAAAATATTATTGGTGAATGTGCAACACATGGTTAGCATCAGTAAATGTCAATTATCAGTAATTGATAATTTCATGGTAAATCAAAACTTAATGTTTATCTCTAAACATTAGCACATTATTTTTATTCATTATTCTAATAGAAATCCATGGAAAGATTTCATCTGACATGTATGCAACACTCTGGAGAAGTTGCAAATGTTATTTTTCAAATATCAAGATGATGCCATTCTTTTACATCTTCACATACAAAAATAGCTTTCTATTTATACATTTATATAATTACCTAGATTTGAATTTATAAACAACAACTTTTTACCAATTCACAACAAAATAGCTATTAAAGGTTCAGCAAAAAGTTTTATCTACTCTCAGAAATTGTTAATAAGTATTAATAACCAATTCTTTAATGGCATCAAACATAAATATTTATCCAATTCCATGATTATTATTTCCTCCTTTCTAGTTAATATTTTAATAACAATCCATATAAACATTAATTTCAACATATAAATATTGTTGAACAGATTAAACTATTTTTGCAAAATATCAAAGAAAATATAATTCTTTTACATTATCACACCTATAAAAATAGCTTTCTAGATTTAAATCAATATACAACTTGAGTGCTAAGTAAAAGAGTGTCCTAGTCACTTTAGCAAAAGTTTCCAATTAAAACAAAATCTTTATCAGCCTCAGAAATTGTCAATTAGTTGTAATTTTTAATTTCTTGGTAACAGCATACAATGAAGTTAATCTTTATTACTGGTTTATTATCATCTTATTTCCATGTGAAGCGGAATCTGAGATTCAGATTGCGCTTCACAGCCCACTTTCAATCTTCTGCTACCAACCTAAATTCGAACTCTATTCTTGCATACATATTCCACTCACTAACACATTTGTTTGTATCTTTTTGTTTGAGTATTATTAACTAACATATTTATGTACGATGATATTAGCATAAATATCTGAATTTAAACATGCAAAATAAAATTAATAAATGTCGCATCTGGAAATTCGTATGCGTAATAGGGAATGGGGGATTAATTATCACGGACTTATAATATCAAAATATATTATAATTTCTGCATTTATTTCTTTTATAAAAGTTATAGTAATTGTTTGTTAGTTGCAGCTCAGATATCTATAAATATTGTAGGGACAAAGGTACTGAGCAAATATTTAGTGGAAAAGTTCGTTATATGTAATTTTATAAAATGGTGTTTTTAAATTATTTTTTGCCATTAAACTATACTTTTCTGTTAAATCCAATATGGAAGATGCGATTGTAATTAGTCAAAAATTAATTAAAAGTTTCTCTAAAATCAAAAGTAGAAACTAAACTTAATTGATTTACTTTTGTTACAAACATTTTCTTTTATCAAAATTAATTAAAGTTCGAATACTTATCTAACAATGGCATCTTCCATCACAATCGGTAAAAGCTTGTATGCGAATTCTATTGAAAATTAGATTGCAATGACCAATCAGAAAGGGATTCCAAAAATACCGAGGCATGGAATTAATTACGATTTAATTTAGAGTGTAACTAGGACAGTCAAGGAGAGCAGTCACCAAGAAAATTTGGGTTCGTAAATTTCAATGTGTCCCGAGTAAATCTAAATCACCTTTCTCGCCATTCGAGACGGCCCTCCCTGCAATCTGTGCCCATGGATCCCGATACTCATAGACTATACTGATATTCCTGTTCGTTAAATCATAAAATTACTACCTGCCTGAAAAACTATGTGTTATAAACTAGATCTAGTCTCTGAGGGAATTGAAACCATCAAAAGAACCGCCACGTTTTACAGAGGTAATCATTTCAAATGCTGCTAGACTCTTAAAGATACCGTGAATAATTTTAACCTTCACCTATCTATTTCTTTAAACTTTTTATAAATCTATCATTTGTAAAATTTAATATTTAGTTATGAATGAATTTGTAAAGTTCTTACCTTTTTGTTAATTGTACCTTGTTCTCTCTATATATAACTTAGCTGTAATCTCTCCTACATTAAACCTCTCCTGAATAATTATTAGTTCTTAATGTCCCGTCTATGCGGCAATATTTTATTCTCATTATTATGTTTTATACTTTCAGATACTAAATTATATGTCGATAATTTTCCCCCAGAATCGCAAATGCTTACGCTATCTCTGTTAGTAAAAGAAAACCCTCCTTACTTTTCAGAGGATAATTAACCTAGTAGTTTTGAAAACAAATTTGTTATTCTTAGTATAGCGGGTGCCTGCCAGTCTGGGGAAATAAAATCAGAATTTGATAATTATTATACAGTGTTATTTTCTAAAACCAAGTCAAAATCTATTTTTTCAGAAATGTGTTTATTTGGTTAATTAAATAATAGCGCTAACTTCTAAAATCTGCAAATAGATTTATATGAGTAAAATTTATATTACTTTATTGAAATCAATAGCCACCACCGACTTTATATATATAGTTAATAATATGAAAGTATTTATTTATGAAAGCATTCAAAACCAAAGATTTATATTTATATGTTGTAGAAAGTTTACGTGTAGTTTAAAATAATAAATAAGGGGGGGGGTTGTTTAGTTCTATGAGCTATATTATATTAGCATTAACTGTTAGTCTTCCACCTCCACGTAGTAATCAAGTCATACCAGTACGAGGGGTTTTTATTAATAAATATAGGCAATAATTATTTATTCCTGAGCTAAATATCTATATATTTATATTAATGCAAGTGTTACGTGTATGCCGGCCTCTCGTGATATATATATCTTTGTGCTTCGTTCATTTTTACTTCTCATACTTAGGACAAGGTTTGACAAACCTCTTTTGATTTCTTCAGCACGAGATATTGTTGCATAGGGTTCGCTCTGGCAAAAGTCCAGCCTATGGCAATTCAATAAAGCGCCTTCTCAGTTATTTATGACCCGACCCTGCCGACGTTTGCAGAGAGTCGCATTTCATTAACAGTGAATTGAAGCATCTTCTTAGATCTTAGAATAGATCATTCCATTGCCCTCATACACGTACCACTCTCCCATATTTCGTTTTTGTTAAAAGCCTATTAATTCTCCTCAACTGTACTGTTATGATTGTACTAAATGGATTACCATTTATATATATATATATTCATTCGCACTTTCAGATACGACACTTCTGCCATTATTATTATTTCCTAGATTAGCTTCCCACACACGTTCTTATATAGCAAAATGCAAATATTACTTAAATAAAATTACCCTTATCATCCCATTGAATAAACTTACGTATTGGTATGAATGCTGTTGTTCTTATTACTGGTGGATTCAAATAATTTCGGGTACCGTAGTCTAGCACTATTATTAAAAATCTTATGTATCCCAGTCGATCGATAAATTATTGACATATAAATAGCCGCACTAGAATAAAGCCATGAATTATTTGTTATTGATGATTAAATATGTCCATTGTATAGTATTGTAAGGGAGGTTAATGTTGTCCAAGGGAGATAAACACCCATTTTATTGGCATTGTAATACCAATAACGTGTGCAATCATATATGCTCCAAGTTGATTTAATAAATTTTATATCTTTCTAAATATCTAAGTCATTGTTTCATTCATTGAATAGAAATAATTTTAATGTAACATAAAAAGGTTTCACTTACTAGATGATTGAAAATCGCTAATTATAATATTATAGACATGAACCAAGTTCGAATAAGAGTCTCTTTGTGTCACGACTTTGTGATGCCGGCGGGTAGGAATAAATTAGATCAGTATCAGTGGAATTGTTGCTCATAAGTGGGTAGATCTGGAAAATAGGCAAATAGGGCAGAATTCATGAATTTTCCTGACTTATGTATCTTGCGCAGGATTGGATTCGAGGTACTTTTGCCTAGATGCTAGATCTTGTTATATGAACAGACAAAACCGACCGGTACAGTTTTTTTTACCCCGGGTATGGCGCCCAACGTGGGGCTATTAATTACTTTTACACCCTGAAGAACCCTGAATAATAGATGTTAGGATACTATATATATGATGTTTATTCTCTAAATAATGAATATATGTGTAAAAAATTTTTTTCTTGGTTTGTACACCCAGTTCAGATGATGTTCTTTTTATTATACACACTAGGTATAAGTCATTACTAAAATGTATATGATGTTCCCAATAATGTCAATCATATATGTAAATTTTTTTTTCCCATAAACAATATTCAGGATATATGTGATATTTTGTTCTTCTCC
Organism: Epiperipatus broadwayi; assembly: GCA_028023455.1. Taxonomy (NCBI): domain Eukaryota; kingdom Metazoa; phylum Onychophora; class Udeonychophora; order Euonychophora; family Peripatidae; genus Epiperipatus; species Epiperipatus broadwayi. Next base: position 504,657 of record JAQFVV010006507.1, read on the forward strand.
CATAAATAATGTAAACATATATGTACACTTTCTTGGGGTGGTGAAAGAAAAGTAGTGGCAGCTTTTAAATGCTTTCACACCCATAGTATGTAAAGAAAAAAAAGATATGTGCATCAAATAGTAATGACATCTTTAATTACTTTATGATATTATACATCTGAACTGCTGTATAGCTGTCATAAATAAAAATATGTGTTTATAAAAATGTACGATCATCTAGTAAAAGTGTTGTAACAATCTACTCCTCTTGACTGGCACCCGGTAGTAATACCATTATAAATTTTGTCATCAGGTGGTAGATTGAATAAAAAAAAAATATTATTAGAAACAATGATTCCAAAATTTAACAAGTTATATAGAGAGCATTATTTGTACTTAACTATTGTACTTAACTATTGTACTCAACTATGTACTCAACTATGTAATGTACTCAACTATTGTACTCAACTATGTACTCAACTATGTAATGTACTCAACTATGTAATGCAAGTGTTAATAATTTTAATATGAGTAATACAATTTTAAGTATGTTTCAGGTGCAAAGGAACAACCAAACTTAAAGACCCAGCAAAAACACTGAAGAATGCACAAGAGTAGATTAGGTAACAATATGATATTTGAACATATATATATATATATATATATATATATATATATATATATATATATATATATATATATATATATATATATATATATATATATATATATATATATATATTGTAAATGTTGGATCTAGAAGTTAATAATGCAAAAGGCAGGCATGGTAGAATACTAAATATAATAAATCAGGTATAGATTGGGTACAGGTATGGGGGAGCAGAACAAGGAGGAGACTGTTGAGAATGGGGGAGAGGTGTATCAGGCCATAAATAAATAAAAACAAACAGAAAACCATAATTGAGCATTTTTGTGTCTTAAATAAATAAAATATATATAAATAAAATACACATATATCTATCTATATTTGAAGCTTAGCAGAATGGAGAATAGTGATAAAGAGCAAGAACATCAGGAAGTTGTAACCATGGAATCTGTAGAAAGCTCCACACAGAAACAGGATATAAACCTACAAACATGGTTGATGGATATGTTCACTAACATAGAGAAAAAATTCGAAGCCAAGCATAATGAGATGAAGGAGTGGATGTCATCATTGTGTAATGAGATGAACAGTAGTATATTAAAGCAAATAGATGAGGTGCGAGCAGACTGCAGGAAAGGCTATGAAAAGGTTCATACTGAATTGGAAAAACTCTTGGAGGAGCATAAAGAAGAAACTAAAACTATAGTATCCAAAATGACTGGAGAATTAATGATGACACGAAGTGTGATAGACCAGCAAGAAGCTGCCCACCACATAGCCATAAGTCAAATAAATGAACATTTGGGTGATGAACTGAAGTGTCATGAAGAGCAAGAGAGGATCATTTTAAATGTGCAAGAAACACAGACGGAGCTTCAAGACCAGCTAAAGGAACTGAGAGGTGAAATTGATAAACTAAAAAGCAGCGCAGTGAAAATTTCAGACTTCAAACCTGACGCATCAGGACTAATATAGGAACACCACGTTGATAGGACATCAGATGTTATGCCCATAGGACAGATCTCAAATGCACATGCCTACCTGGCACAGTTCATCCAAGTGAAATCATTCAGAGGTGATGCTGGAGAAAATCCAAAAGCGCATATTGAAAGTCTTCAAGAATTGTTTCGTTTCCAACAGATCTCAGCACCAGATCAGGTAGCCTTGGCAATCCACTATCTCAATGGATATGCAAAATCATTGTGGGAAAGCCAGGAAGACAAGCCACTGAATTTCAAACAGTATGCAGCAGCTCTGTTAAGGACCTTCTGGAGTGAGGAGTGCCAGGATGGCATTTATCATTCGATTTTAAAAGAAATGTATGGATTGGCCAACAAGGAAACACACACACAGTTTTTTTTGAGGCAAGTGGCACGTCTCCGGTCTCTGACAGCATTCCCATTTACAGAGACCCAATTATCCGTGCAATACAACAAAATATGCCACCATACGTACAACAAATGATGGTAGGATGCCGAATAAGGAGAATTGAGGAAATGGCACAATTCCTCACCACCATAGACTACACGCCCATCAACAAAGAACCTCATGAGAGAATACAGAAAGTTGAGCCAGCTAGAAACCAAGAAACCTCTCATGATCAACCTAACTTCTGGCGGGGTGACCAAACCCTCAATAAAAAGCCATTTGAACCTCCTGATCGGGGAAAGTAAGACAGAACAATAAATCACAGACGGATAGACAAGGAATTTGAACCATTTTTTAAAATAGGAAAAATGAATATAGTTTGCACTCAATAATAGATAGGTCAAGATGTTTTTTTTAGCATATAGCAGCAAAGAACAAAATGGGGCTAGCATTAGTTTGATAAGTTTTTTTTAATAGATAAATAAATTACATACTCCTTTCAAACCAGGTTGTTCTTTTGTCACCGGAACAGCAAGTAAGATTTTTTTTTTTTACATTTTTTTTATCAATTGTAAGTCCGGGGAAATTTACATTTTTTTTATCAAATTGTAAGTCCGGGAAAATGAAGCGGAATCTGAGATTCAGATTGCGCTTCACAGCCCACTTTCAATCTTCCGCTACCAACCTAAATTCGAACTCTATTCTTGCATACATATTCCACTCACTAACACATTTGTTTGTATCTTTTTGTTTGAGTATTATTAACTAACATATTTATGTATGAAGATATTAGCATAAATATCTGAATTTAAACATGCAAAATAAAATTAATAAATGTCGCATCTGGAAATTCGTATGCGTAATAGGGAATGGGGGATTAATTATCACGGACTTATAATATCAAAATATATTATAATTTCTGCATTTATTTCTTTTATAAAAGTTATAGTAATTGTTTGTTAATTGCAGCTCAGATATCTATAAATATTGTAGGGACAAAGGTACTGAGCAAATATTTAGTGGAAAAGTTCGTTATATGTAATTTTATAAAATGGTGTTTTTAAATTTTTTTTGCTATTAAACTATACTTTTCTGTTAAATCTAATATGGAAGATGCGATTGTAATTAGTCAAAAATTAAGTAAAAGTTTCTCTAAAATCAAAAGTAGAAACTAAACTTAATTGATTTACTTTTGTTACAAACATTTTCTTTTATCAAAATTAATTAAAGTTCGAATACTTATCTAACAATGGCATCTTCCATCACAATCGGTAAAAGCTTGTATGCGAATTCTTTTGAAAATTAGATTGCAATGACCAATCAGAAAGGGATTCCAAAAATACTGAGGCATGGAATTAATTACGATTTAATTTAGAGTGTAACTAGGACAGTCAAGGAGAGCAGTCACCAAGAAAATTTGGGTTCATAAATTTCAATGTGTCCCGAGTAAATCTAAATCACCTTTCTCACCATTCGAGATGGCCCTCCCTGCAATCTGTGCCCATGGATCCCGATACTCATAGACTATACTGATATTCCTGTTCGTTAAATCATAAAATTACTACCTGCCTGAAAAACTATGTGTTATAAACTAGATCTAGTCTCCGAGGGAATTGAAACCATCAAAAGAACCGCCACGTTTTACAGAGGTAATCATTTCAAATGCTGCTAGACTCTTAAAGTTACCGTGAATAATTTTAACCTTCACCTATCTATTTCTTTAAACTTTTTATAAATCTATCATTTGTAAAATTTAATATTTAGTTATGAATGAATTTGTAAAGTTCTTACCTTTTTGTTAATTGTACCTTGTTCTCTCTATATATAACTTAGCTGTAATCTCTCCTACATTAAACCTCTCCTGAATAATTATTAGTTCTTAATGTCCCATCTATGCGGCAATATTTTATTCTCATTATTATGTTTTATACTTTCAGATACTAAATTATATGTTGATAATTTTCCCCCAGAATCGCAAATGCTTACGCTATCTCTGTTAGTAAAAGAAAACCCTCGTTACTTTTCAGAGGGTAATTAACCTAGTAGTTTTGAAAACAAATTTGTTATTCTTAGTATAGCGGGTGCCTGCCAGTCTGGGGAAATAAAATCAGAATTTGATAATTATTATACAGTGTTATTTTCTAAAACCAAGTCAAAATCTATTTTTTCAGAAATGTGTTTATTTGGTTAATTAAATAATAGCGCTAACTTCTAAAACCTGCAAATAGATTTATATGAGTAAAATTAATATTACTTTATTGAAATCAATAGCCACCACCGACTTTATATATATAGTTAATAATATGAAAGTATTTATTTATGAAAGCATTCAAAACCAAAGATTTATATTTATATGTTGTGGAAAGTTTACGTGTAGTTTAAAATAATAAATTGGGGGGGGGGTCGTTTAGTTCTATGAGCTATATTATATTAGCATTAACTGTTAGTCTTCCACCTCCACGTAGTAATCAAGTCATACCGGTACGAGGGATTTTTATTAATAAAGATAGGCAATAATTATTTATTCCTGAGCTAAATATCTATATATTTATATTAATGCAAGCGTTACGTGTATACCGGCCTCTCGTGATATATATATCTTTGTGCTTCGTTCATTTTTACTTCTCATACTTAGGACAAGGTTTGACAAATCTCTTTTGATTTCTTCAGCGCGAGATATTGTTGCATAGGGTTCGCTCTGGCAAAAGTCCAGCCTATGGCAATTCAATAAAGCGCCTTCTCAGTTATTTATGACCCGACCCTGCCGACGTTTGCAGAGAGTCGCATTTCATTAACAGTGAATTGAAGCATCTTCTTAGATCTTAGAATAGATCGTTCCATTGCCCTCATACACGTACCGCTCTCCCATATTTCGTTTTTGTTAAAAGCCTATTAATTCTCCTCAACCGTACTGTTATGATTATACTAAATGGATTACCATTTTTATATATATTCATTTGCACTTTCAGATACGACACTTCTGCCATTATTATTATTTCCTAGATTAGCTTCCCACACACGTTCTTATATAGCAAAATGCAAATATTACTTAAATAAAATTACCCTTATCATCCCACTGAATAAACTTACGTATTGGTATGAATGCTGTTGTTCTTATTACTGGTGGATTCAAATAATTTCGGGTACCGTAGTCTAGCGCTATTATTAAAAATCTTATGTATCCCAGTCGATCGATAAATTATTGACATATAAATAGCCACACTAGAATAAAGCCATGAATTATTTGTTATTGATGATTAAATATGTCCATTGTATAGTATTGTAAGGGAGGTTAATGTTGTCCAAGGGAGATAAACACCCTTTTTATTGGCATTGTAATACCAATAACGTGTGCAATCATATATGCTCCAAGTTGATTTAATAAATTTTATATCTTTCTAAATATCTAAGTCATTGTTTCATTCATTGAATAGAAATAATTTTAATGTAACATAAAAAGGTTTCACTTACTAGATGATTGAAAATCGCTAATTATAATATTATAGACATGAACCAAGTTCGAATAAGAGTCTCTTTGTGTCACGACTTTGTGATGCCGGCGGGGTAGGAATAAATTAGATCAGTTTCAGTGGAATTGTTGCTCATAAGTGGGTAGATCTGGAAAATAGGCAAATAGGGCAGAATTCATGAATGTTCCTGACTTATGTATCTTGCGCAGGATTGGATTCGAGGTACTTTTGCCTAGATGCTAGATCTTTTTATATGAACAGACAAAACCGACCGGTACACATGCATTATTATAATACTAATCCATAGAACATATAATGCAAAATATATACAACTTTTATGAAATCCTAAAATTATTATTTTCCAAATGTCAAGAAATATGTTATTTTTCACTTTCTCACTTTCATAAAGATAGATTTTTATGTTTAAATCGAAATACAAACTTGGTTTGAAAGCTAAAATGGATCAAATTTATTTCAACAACAACAAAAAATGTTATTATAAATTTAGAAAAAAAAAAAACTATTTTAATGCTGAAAATTGTCAGTTAGTAGTAACCGATGAATTCTTGGTAACATCAAAATTTATACTTTATAGAAATTTCATGGATATAACCTCATTTTGTTTATTATTTAAATAAAAGTCAATAAATCCATTTATTTCTACATATACAATTGGCTAAAGAATTAAAAGTATTTACAGAATGTAAACAAAGTTGGCAATTTTTCACATTCTCTTTCCTATAAAACCAGCTTTCTGGGCTTAAATCCATGTAAAAACTCATGTTTGAAATAGAAAAAAAACCCTGTTACTTCAATACAAAAAGTCTACACATTAGAATAATTATAGGTTTAGGAGATATTTATTGGACAACATAAAACTTTAAAGTTTACTTCAATTTCTTGGATATTATCTCATTGTTTGTATTCATTATTATAATAACAATCACAGAAATATTTAGAACTTTTTGAGAAGTTAAACATATTATTTTTGAAATCCCAAAAACAGTTGAATTTACTCCATATCTTCACATCTATAAAAATAATTTTCTGAATTGAAATCCATATAAAACATGGCTTTTAAAAAGAACCCATTTATTTTAAAAATGGCCCTCAGCATAAGGGTTATAATAGGTTAAGGCAAAAATGTGTTTAACCACAGAAATGTTTAGCTAGTAGTAATTAATAACATTTTGTAGCAGCAAAGTTAATATTCATTTCAATTTTATAAATATAATCTGTATATTCTTAATCTGTATTGCAGTACCAATCCATAAAATATTTAATTTATCACAATAAATTTGCTGAGAAAAATTAAACATATTGTTGGCAGAATATCAAGAAAATGCAATTCTTCCTCATTCTCATCCCTATAAAAATAGCATTCTGGCTCTAAGTCAATATAAGAACTTGGGCTTTTAGTAAAAGTGAACTTTAATTTCAATAATCCAACAAAGGAGCCATTTTAGGCTTAAAAAACAAATTTACATAGCCTCAAAAATGATCAATTAGTTATAATTGATATTAATATTTTCATGATAATATGAAAGGTGAATGTTTATTTGTAACCCATGAATATTGTACTTCTATTTGTATTCATTATTATAATAACAACATATAACATCTTTTAAATCAACAGGAATAAGTTTCTTGAAAAGTTACAATTGTTACTTGCAGTATATCTTGAAAGATGCTATTTTTATGTATTACCCCAATTGAGAACAACTGCTATATGGGTTTATAACTATACATGAACTTGAATTTAACGAAAAAGATGACTCGTTTTACTTCAACAAAGGAGAAAAAAATGTGCTTAGACTTAAAAATCATCAAATAGTAGTAAGTGATAATTTCTTGGTAATATAAAAGGTAAAAAATTATCACTATGATCTCATTTCTATTTTTCATATAATAACAATATATAGAAATATTTAACCCTGCATATAGTTAAAAATATTATTTGCTGAATGTGAAGAAACATGCAAATCCTTCACATTTTCACATCTATAAAAATACTTCTCTAGGATTAAATCCACATAAGAACCTGGCACTGTAATAAAAGACGTAAATAATCCCTAGGAAAAGAGTTATTTTAGGTTCAGTACACATATTTTTTTAGTCCTAGATATTTATACATTAGTAGAAATATGCAGTTATATACTTACGTATATTGCTTTAAAAATACAGACATCGAATAATATATATATATATATATATATATATATATATATATATAAGTTGCAATCTTTAAGTGTCCATATATATTCAATGGACCATTAGTAAGAATGGATTTCCATTCTTGCTATTAAAAAGGTGAGAAGGTTGCCTTGACAGCAGTGAGAAATATTGATTACTATATTTACTGTGAATGTTTAGGTTTTGACTGGTTGGAATCTAATTACATCATTATCCCAGACTAACTTTAAGCACTATTTCGCTTATTATTTCTAAATAATACATGGGCAATTTAAAAGTATTGCATTAAGTAATGTTATAGATGACTATTTATTAGTCTGCATTATAGTGACATGTTTATTCATGTTTAAAGAGGCTTATCTAAACTACATTGTAACAATATTTCATACTCTGTAGCCAAGTTGCAATCTTTAAGTGTCCATATATATTCAATGGACCATTAGTAAGAATGGATTTCCATTCTTGCTATTAAAAAGGTGAGAAGGTTGCCTTGACAGCAGTGAGAAATATTGAATACTATATGTACTGTGAATGTTTAGGTTGTGACTGGTTGGAATCTAATTATATATATATATATATATATATATATATATATATATATATATATCTATATATATATTGAACTGGATACTTTATCCGATTCAAGGGTTCTATCATGTAAATTGGAAAAAAAAAAACCCAAGTTTTATATGTGCAATAACACACATACTTATTTATTTTGAAATCTTTTTAATTCTAAGTTGATTTTAGTATAAAATATTTTTTTTTTGATGCTTGTTTTCTTTTAAAATAATTAAAAGCAAACAAGATTTAATTAGTGCTCTTATATGTATTTTATTTAAACTAAAAAAAAAAAAAAAAAATTAATGTTGATGTATTTTAAAGCTGAGATTTAGTTTTGTATTTTTTTTTATAAAAAAAAATAATAATCATTTTTGTAAGATTAAGCCCTCTAAGATATTGTTTTCTAATTAAGATTGCGTGGGAGATAACGAAGGACATAAATAGCTGGGTAATTTATTTTTTTGTTTGATTAGAGAGGAGGATTCAAAGAGACTATTCTGTTCATTCAGTTTTTATTGCTCACCTTCTTATTGAGGATCGATCCAGATTTTAGCTGTTATTGAACTGTTGCATTGTGAAAGTGACTAAAATTTCTTTTTTTGATATTGGTGCTACGGGAATCACCAAGTTGAATTTCCATTGACCGACAATAACTCTATTTGCCGTGATAATAGCAGTCCTTCAGATGCCATGCCTGTAATATACGCCACGAAGAATCTCCACAACATGATGGGCTGAGCCTTTCCAAAGATGAACCACCGGAGCTCCAAATTGTGACTTTCATCATGACCTAACTGTCAAGTCCAGAGTGGATCCCGATAATGCCTCCAGACTTTTGAACCTGTAGTAAATGACATCCGTTGTATAGGACTCCATAAACCAAGCTTTGTGTGAACAACATAACTTAATATTATCTCAAGGTAACTTACCTTTCCATGTCAAAATCAGGGCTAAATCTCTAATTAAGTCTCTCGCATATCTCAGCTTAATCTTAAAAGGAAATTATATTTACGATGTGTAATTTATCAATTTAAATATTAATGTATTTTTGTTTATTTTACAGTACAATCTTAGTAGCAAGATTTTCAATCTTAAAATGTTGCTTGTTTGAGAGTGTAGGGCGAGTGATATTTTATGTGCTTAATAATTTCTCAGTTTTATGATTAACCCATGTTAAATGCTCAGACCGACCTTAGTAGTTTTCTTTTATTTTTGTTTGTTTGTTTACTTTGGCATAAACTAAATCAAACTTGGCTTTGGCTAGCGATTGCGAGGATATATGATTTATTTATTTTTGGTAGAGATTTATTTGCTATAATTCAGATTGCGTAATTCATATTTCTTTCTTGTGTGAGACTAACCTTGGCTCGTTTCAATGTACTTGTCCATGAGCATTTTGCAGAATCATGACATTCTTGGTTCCAACATTTCTTTTCTGGACTAAGAAAAGCTCGTCTGCGCTGTCCCGTTATTCTCCACAAACATCCATCTTACTAAATCTCTATAGGGAAAAGGGAATTGGTGGGGTGAACCGCTAGCAAGAAGATATCAGCCATTATTGTGTCATAGATAAGAAATGAACGTGTCTGCCTGGGTATTTAACGTAGTTCTGCTCGCATACACTCAATGTTAAGATCTGCTAAGTAAATGTATATCAAGTTTCATTTTTATTTTGTTATTATGTTTAATAAATTTAAAAGTTCTTATAAGTATTTTGGCTGACATTTGTCTCAGTGTTTTCTCAATTGTCTGAACCACCTTCATTAGCTTTTGCTCTCCCTGGGTTTAGTCCAGCACATTCACATTCGTATATCCTACCCACCCTTAAAATAAATGTCTAGTTCCGGTTTTCGGACTAGTGGCGCCCTCATGGTCAGGATGTATGAAACAAAAATCTTTCGTCTGGCACATAGCTATAGTAATTTTTGGCTCCCCGATGGGGAATGGAACCCCGGTCTCCCACGTGACAGGCGGGGATACTTACCACACACATTGGGCGCCAAAATTACTATATCTATGTGCCGGATGAAAGATTTTTGTTTCGTACATCCTGACTATGAGGGCGCCACTAGTCTGAAAACCGGAACTAGACATTTATTTTAAGGGTGGGTAGGATATACGAACGTGAATGTGCCAGACTAAACCCAGGGAGACCAAAGCTAATGAAGGTGGTTCAGACAATTGAGAAAACACTGAGACAAATGTCAGCCAAAATACTTATAAGAACTTTTAAATTTATTAAACATAATAACAAAATAAACATGAAACTTGATATACATTTACTTAGCAGATCTTAACATTGAGTGTATGCGAGCAGAACTACGTTAAATACCCAGGCAGACACATTCATTTCTTATCTATGACACAATAATGGCTGATATCTTCTTGCTAGCAGTTCACCCCACCAATTCCCTTTTCCCTATAGAGATTTAGTAAGATGGATGTTTGTGGAGAATAACGGGACAGCACAGATGAGCTTTTCTTAGTCCAGAAAAGAAATGTTGGAACCAAGAATGTCATGATTCTGCAAAACGCTCATGGACAAGTACATTGAAATGAGCCAAGGTTAGTCTCACACAAGAAAGAAATATGAATTACGCAATCTGAATTATAGCAAATAAATCTCTACCAAAAATAAATAAATCATATATCCTCGCAATCGCTAGCCAAAGCCAAGTTTGATTTAGTTTATGCCAAAGTAAACAAACAAACAAAAATAAAAGAAAACTACTAAGGTCAGTCTGAGCATTTAACATGGATTAATCATAAAACTGAGAAATTATTAAGCACATAAAATATCACTCGCCCTACACTCTCAAACAAGCAACATTTTAAGATTGAAAATCTTGCTACTAAGATTGTACTGTAAAATAAACAAAAATACATTAATATTTAAATTGATAAATTACACATCGTAAATATAATTTCCTTTTAAGATTAAGCTGAGATTTGTGAGAGACTTAATTAGAGATTTAGCCCTGATTTTGACATGGAAAGGTAAGTTACCTCGAGATAATATTAAGTTATGTTGTTCACACAAAGCTTGGTTTATGGAGTCCTATACAACGGATGTCATTTACTACAGGTTCAGAAGTCTGGAGGCATTATCGGGATCCACTCTGGACTTGACAGTTAGGTCATGATGAAAGTCACAATTTGGAGCTCCGGCGGTTCATCTTTGGAAAGGCTCAGCCCATCATGTTGTGGAGATTCTTCATGGCGTATATTACAGGCATGGCGTCTGAAGGACTGCTATTATCACGGCAAATAGAGTTATTGTCGGTCAACGGAAATTCAACTTGGTGATTCCCGTAGCACCAATATCAAAAAAAGAAATTTTAGTCGCTTTCACAATGCAACAGTTCAATAACAGCTAAAATCTGGATCGATCCTCAATAAGAAGGTGAGCAATAAAAACTGAATGAACAGAATAGTCTCTTTGAATCCTCCTCTCTAATCAAACAAAAAAATAAATTACCCAGCTATTTATGTCCTTCGTTATCTCCCACGCAATCTTAATTAGAAAACAATATCTTACAGGGCTTAATCTTACAAAAATGATTATTATTTTTTTTTATAAAAAAAAATACAAAACTAAATCTCAGCTTTAAAATACATCAACATTAATTTTTTTTTTTTTTTTAGTTTAAATAAAATACATATAAGAGCACTAATTAAATCTTGTTTGCTTTTAATTATTTTAAAAGAAAACAAGCGTCAAAAAAAAAATATTTTATACTAAAATCAACTTAGAATTAAAAAGATTTCAAAATAAATAAGTATGTGTGTTATTGCACATATAAAACTTGTTTTTTTTTTTTTTCAATTTACATGATAGAACCCTTGAATCGGATAAAGTATCCAGTTCAATATATATATATATATATAAACCTGCTCATTTATTCAACATATACAACTTTATGAAAAATTAAAACTCTTATTTACAAAATAACAAGAAAAGATGCTATTCTTCCACATTTTCTGACCTATAAAAATAACTTTCTGTATTTAAACTTTCATAAAATCTTGGTTTTGAAACAAAACATAACTCTTTCAGTAAAGGGCCATTATAGCTTTAGAAAAACATTTCTTTGACTCACAAATTGTCAAATAGTAGTAATTCATAATTTTTTAATAACATAAAAAATGTTTATCTTTATTTCATTGATATTATCTTCTCATTGTTGTTTATTATTATAATATAAATCTATAGAAACATTTATTTCATTATATGTACAACTCTCGGAAGAATTTAAAATTATAATTTGCCTAATGTCAAGAAAGATGCTATTGTTTACATTCTCACTCCTATAAAAAAAACTGACTTTAAATTGATAAGAGGTCAAGGGTTGTAAAGTTAAAGAGAACCATTTTTCCTTCAACAAAAAAACCTCAACTAAAGACCTATTATAAATATAACCATTTTACTTTAACAAAATAACATCATCAAAAGAGTCATTATAAGTATAGGAGAAAAACATTGTTAGTCTCAGAAATCATCAATTAGTAGTAATTTATAATTTCTTTGTAACATCAAATAAGAAATTTTATCTTTACTTTATGGATATTATCTCTTCATTGGTATTAATTGTTAGTATTATTCAACCGATGATGTTTTATACTTACCAATTTTTCTTCCAGCAAACATCATCAATGATAACATGACAATGTTGTCATGTCAACCAAGACACTGACATGATTAATCCAATTTTTGGATTTTTTTGACCTGTGACATTTAAAAATCACAGATAGCTTTGGGAAATTTTGTCATTTGTCTGTTGTGATTTTGCTACAAGTTGACCAGCAGTGGTCACTATTTGTAAGTAATTTTCATTTTTGTTTCTAATAAATAATGTCATTTTGATGTATATTATTTTGTAAATTCTTCTGCAATTATAAAAAGTACAATTAATTAATTTTATTTTTAATTTCTGAATTATATTATACAGATTTTTTTTTAAAATTCATCTGCAATTATAAAAATTACATCTATGAGAGTAATACAATGTCTGGCATTGTCGATGGTTTTGTATTTTATAACTGAGCATAATATTGGTCATGCCTTCAGCCCGGCAAAAACCAAAAAAGCCCCCCCACCCACCCATTACAGCATTACACACTGACTTCTCTAATTTTCAGTCAAAAAATGTGACACATTTTCAAATTGTTTGTTTTATATATTTTTAACATGAATAATCGAGTTAAATACTGTCAGAAATGTTGTAAAGATAAGATAATTTTTAACACAAGTACATTTTTTTAATTTTTTTTATTTTTTGTTATAAAAATTTGTAATATAGAGTACGTTTTAAGTTATTGTGCAGGTCGCCATTAATAATGCCAGATAATTGGAAAAAGTGTTCTTTATTTGTCCACGTGATTTGCCAACAAATTTTAGTGATTGCATTTATCCACAAATCACTTGGAGACATTATCTCAAAGATCTGAAGATCAGACTGATATGGCTTCAGGGTAATATGTCATCAGTTGGAAAATACTAAAGAACCATTATATATATATATAATTCTGGAGATAATAAATATATTATTTATATAATATCAAAAAGATGCTATTTTTTTTACATTTTGACACATATAAAATAGCTTTTGTTGAGAAATTTCATATAATAACTTCACTTTGAAGTTAAAATATGCCAGTTTACTCCAATAAAAAAATAACCCAGAAGCTATTAAAGGTTTAGCAGCAAATATTGTTTATTCACAGAAATTGTCTTTAAGTAGTAATTGACATTTTCAAGATAATATCAAACACTAGTAATTAAAACAATTTTATGAACATTACCTTCTCATTTCTATTCACTATTATAAGAACAAACCATAAAAATATTTAATTCAGCATATACATACTGCTGAAAATATTAAGAATATTTTGTCAGAATATCATGAGCATGTTGTTTTTCAACATTGTCACAGCTGTAACAATAGCTTTCTCTGCGTATATCCATATAGAAATTTTAGTTTGAAATAAAAAATCTTTTTTTTAATTCTACAAAAAATTCCCAATATTAATGGTATAGAAATTTTTAAAATAATCTTGTTTATCCTTAGGAATTGTCAATAATTGACCATTTGGTGGTATCATCAAATAATATAGTTTATCATTATTTCAAGAATATTATCATTTCATTTCTATTGATTATTATAAATCTAATCTACAGACAATTTAATTCAAGATATGTACATCTCTCTGGATAAAATTAAAATTACTAGTTGCCAAATGTCCAAAAAGACATCAATCTCTCACATTTCCTCTCCTATAAAAATAGCTTTCTGTATTTAAATTTATATGCAAACATAAAATGTAAACTAAAGTGAACCACTTTCTTTTCAACAAACGAAAAGCAAAAATGCTATTATAAGTTTAGAAGAAAAACTTGTTTCGACCCATGAATAATAAGACAGTAGTAATTGTTGATATTTGGTAACATCAAAATTTAACATTCATTGTAATTTCAAGGACATAATTTTTACATTTGTATGTATTATTATGATAACAATCAATAGAACTATTTGATTTAACACACACAGTTCATGGGAGAAGATAAAAATATTAGGCGAATTTTAATTAAGATTTAATTTTGTTACATACACCCACTAGAAACAAAAGCTTCCTGGGCTTAAATTAATATAAAAACTCAGGTTTGAAAGACAGAGAATCAGGTTACTTCAATACAAAATCCCCCCAAAAATCTATTATTTATTTAAATGGCAAACTTAGTCAGCCTCAGAAGTTTTTCATTACAGTAAATAATATTTCAAGATAATATAAAAGTTTAAGGTTTATATCATGGACATTATTTTCTCATATATATTCATTATTATAATAACAATTCATAGATACATTTAATTCAACATATACATCTTTCTGGAGTGTTAGAAATATTATTTTCAGAATTCCAAAAGTGTTACTTTTGTCCCACATTATCACATCTATAAAAAAACTGTTCTGAATTTAAATCTATGGAAAACCTATGTTTGAATAAAAACTATTTTATTTTTAAAAGTGGCTTTAAGATAATAATTTATATAGTGTACCGGTTGAAATTGTATGTTAACTCAACATGATTCACAGCATGGGTAAAAGTACCTCAAATCCAACCATACGTGAGATCAAAGATAAAGAATACTTATGGATTCTGCCCTGTTTAGCCACTCTCTAAATCTGACAACTAGTTAACAACATTTTTGAGGCAAGAAATTAATCTTTTCTACACTCCAGACTATTAGCATCAATGGTGGAGCACGAGCCTCAACTAATTCTAATGTCTAACTGTAATATTGATTCTAATTAGACCTATTCATTTATTTAATTATAGAAATGGTATGTATGTGACATTGAGTCATCAGATATCAGCACAATAATTAAATAGAAATGTTAATTTTAGAATAAAATGAATGGAGGCAAACCACAGGTAGCTTAAATTCACATATATATTTAATAAAACGATTCATATAACTGTTCTAATGTCTCTGTTTTATTTCATTAATTTGTTAACATAAATTTCGATCCTGTCATTAACTGTTATGCATTGAGTAAGGGAGCAGTATACTTCATATGACAATGTAAACAAGATTAGAGTTTTATGTAGATGCCCACTCAAGTCTCAGAAATGAGAAACAAATATTTTAAATAGTCCCATTTTAAATGTAACTTAAATATAAGTGAAATTATTTTAAGAGAAAAATAATGGGATCATATTTTTAGAAATTGGCTTCAAAGAGAGTGACATGTTTAAATATAAACGGATTGCAATATTCACAAGTAAATATTCACTGATTGTAAAACATAAATAAATATCATCAGACCATAGTCAATCCACCATGATGTGCTCAGAACAAAAGAAATGGGACAGACCCATAATTTGACATTATGTAACCAGCATGGACTCAATTCCCTTGCCCCATTCCAATGATGCCAAGAAAATAAAATGAATGTTCTGTGCCAGTAGCAAACCTCAAGAAATTTCAGGTGAAAGGATGGGAATTGTCAAGGCTAGCTAAGCTCAGCTTGCCTCAGTTCTTCCCATTTTTGTTCTTTAATATCCTGACAAAAAAAATCATAGCCCATGAAATTATCATGTGGTCTACTTCTGATGTAGCAATCACAAAGAACAAAAACAAGTGATCAAGAAAAATTATGGTAATGCAAAATACAAATACTGGAAGACATAATTTAAAACTAAACATGAAAAGTGCACCTAGCTATGGTAGCTTGTATAAATATTATATGGACTGACCTAGATTGGGCCAATAAGAATACAATAAGCATTAATAATATTATAAATATCATTTTATGGGCAACAAGTCTCTTCTCTCAAAACAAATCCCACCAATATTTTTAATTAAACAGTTTATACTATCTTTTACTATTTAGCAAGAATAAACTTTCTAACCCCCCTCCCTTTCTTTCCCATAAAATGAAACAATCTAATTAAATAAAATCTCATACTTGACCTAGCATCTTTCCAAAAGTAAACTGTGTATGAATAAATATTTCAAAATACAAATAATATCAAATTATTTCATCTTGACAAAAAAGGTTGCTCCAAGTATTAATCATTTAGAGCAAAAGAAGTTAGTTATTTACCGACAGACATTGGTGGGGAAATATGAAGCATAATATTTAATTATATAAAACTTTTGTCGAGATGGAACAAATTGACATATAGTGATTTCATTTTAAATATGACATATAGCAATCTTAAACAAATATATTCATAAGTAAACAATAATCTTTCTGAACTGCTTTAAGAGAAAAGTTTAGCATTAAGAGGCATAATTTTAAGCGAGATAGAATGAGAGGAGACACATTAAATTTAAATTTATAGCATATCAAAGGTTACAAAATTTAGTTAAAAGTTACATTAAAATAAGGATTCATTTAAGAAGACATACAAAGGTAGCACAGTTACATTATCAGATCAACTGGAGTTTTGAGAATAAATCAGGCAGTTAGAAATAAACAAATTACCTAATTTATTCTGAGTCTTTTGGAAATTGGGATCCCATGATGAAATACTAATTTCCACACAGGCATAGCTAGCTATAAATTTAATATGAGAATTCAACAGTTAAGCAGTTACACATTTTGATGAGATTTCTCCAGCTTATGAGATTTTGGCAATCATACTTGGAACAGAAAGAGATGGGCATGCTAACAATCCATCTATTCCACTACCATGCTTCTAAACATCTTTATATTTATTTAAAACTGAACCTATGTAAATTTGCCATGCACTCACTAAATGAAAACTATGACTGGCTTCACTGAACAAAAACTATGGCTGGCTTCAATGAACAAAAACTAAGGCTGGATGACCTCTATTGTTCTTGTTGTCTGTTTATGTTTTCGGACTACTTTTGGGAAATTCCCTTTTTCATTCGCCCAAAGCTAAATGGATATGTTAAAATTCCGGTGACCACAATTATCTAACTAAAATATTTTGTGTTGTATTCTTGAGATCCAATCTCCTGATAAACACAATGATTTTATTGTTTCAACTCTATTTTTAATTTAATGTAGATTTGAAGAATTTATGTTTCAAATATTTTTCCATTTTACTTTTACTTTAATTAGAAAATTACATTACCATTTTGTTAATGAATTTTCTTTTGTTTATACTCAAGAATGTTGGCAGGATTTATCACAAAAGTAAATCTCCAGAATAAAATACTTAAAAAAATAGCATATTAAAAATGTATTTATTGATTTTTATAAAAATTTCCTTCTGTAATTATATATATCTGGTCCCCTCCAATATTTATAATAAAAACATTTTAAATAGAAGGTAGTTACGAATAATTCAACCGATGACATATTACCCTGAAGGCATATCAGTCTAATCTTGCGATTTTTAAGATAACATCTCCAAGTGATCTGCAGACACATGTAATCGCTAAAATGTGTCCGCAGATCATGTGAACATGGTACGTTAAAAATCGCAAGATTAGACTGATATGCCTTCAGGGTAATACATCATCGGTTGAATTATCCAGGTCACGTGATAAAAACTATTCAAAAATTAAAAAAATCTGACGCAGGTCAGGCAAATAGTAAAAAAAAAAATAAAAATGTACATGCATGCGTCAAAATAATTTAGAAAAAACTATATTATAATTTATAAAACCACCCTATATTATGCTCAATTATAAAAAACAGCACGTAGCGCTGGAGTTGGTGGGGGGGGGGGGCCCTTTGTGTTTTTGACAAGCTGAAGGCTTGGCATACACCTATACCTTATATTACTCTCATAGCTGTAATTCAGAAATTAAAAATTAAATTAAAATGTAATTCAATGTAAATTTGAGAATTGTAGAAATATTAACAAAAAAATTTTGTAAATTTTAAATAAACAGCTAAATAAAAAAGACAATTTAATGCAAATCTGGTGTTAATGGCATCACTCTGTATTACTCTTATAGCTGTAATTTTTATAATGGCCGATGAATTTACGAAAAATAATTTGAGAATTGTAGAAATATTAATAAAAAGTTTTTATAATTGCCGATGAATTTACGAAAAATAATTTGAGAATTGTAGAAGTATTAACAAAAAGTTTTTGTAAATTTAAAATAAACAAATAAAACCCTTTACCCGAATTAATGCGAATCTGTTATTAATGGCATCCTTGGAAAAATGTGTTATCACATGCATTCGGTAAGTTTAAAAACGTACTGTATATCCCAAATTTTGTTTAAAAAAATTATTGAAAATTATTTACACATAAAACGTAATTCAATGTAAGTTTCAGAATTGTAGAAATATTAACAAAAATTTTTTGTAAATTTTAAATAAACAGCTAAATAAAAAAGACGCGATTTAATGCAAATCTGGCATTAATGGTATCACTTTGTATTACTCTCATAGCTGTAATTTTTATAATTGCTGATGAATTTACGAAAAATAATTTGAGAAGAAATATTAACAAAAAGTTATTATAATTGCCGATGAATTTTTCAGAATTGTAGAAATATTAACAAAATTTTTTTGTAAATTTAAAATAAACAGATAAATAAAAAACACTTTACCAGAATAAATTATTTACACATTAAACGTAATTCAATGTAAGTTTCAGAATTGTAGAAATATTAACAAAAAATTTTTGTAAATTTAAAATAAACAGATAATTAAAAAAACATTTTACCGGAATAAATTATTTACACATTAAATGTAATTCAATGTAAGTTTCAGAATTGTAGAAATATTAACAAAAAAGTTTTGTAAATTTAAAATAAACAGATAAATAAAAAACACTTTACCGGAATAAATTATTTACACATTAAACATAATTCAATGTAAGTTTCATAATTGTAGAAATATTAACAAAAAATATTTGTAAATTTAAAATAAACAGATAAATAAAACACTTTACCCAAATTAACATCTCAAAAAAGTAACTGTGATGCCATGGATAGCAAAATCGCAATAGACAAAAAAATCAAAAAAATTCTCAAACCTCTCTACAAATTTTAAATCTCGCGGGTGAAAAAAAAATTGACTCTCTGATGGATTAATCACGCCAGTCACTTGGTTACCATGACAACATTGTCATGCAAAAAACGTCGATGTCTACCGGAAGGGAAATTGGTAAGTCAAAAACGTCATCGGTTGAATTATCCATAAGTACCAAATAGAAAATTGATATTTTAATCACTTATTATATAAAATGGCAGATTAGAAGTTTTATAAACATCACAACATGTGTGGATCTTATTTGATCCTAGTCTAATGATCTAGAAAGATGTGAAACATTGATATGGCCTGCAGATCCATTGCTTCAATAGATTGAGGGAAAAAGTGGATTTAGCCACAAGAATTTGCTGTTAGTCGCAATTAATAATTGATTGGTAACATCAAAGGCTAAAGTGTATTTCGATTTTAATATTTTTATTCATTATTGCAATAAAAATTTGTAGAATGATTTAATTTATCATAATGAACTTGCTGAAAATATTAAAGGTATTATTAGCAGAATGTTAATAAAAATGGATTTCCACATTTTCTTACCTATAAAAAAGCATTCTGAGTTTAAATCAATATAAAAACTTGTATTTGTAATAAAAAAGAACTCGTTTTACTTTAACAACAAAAAAAGCCGTTTTAGATTTAAAACGTAAACTTACTTACCCTCAGAAATTATCAATTAGTATTAAATGATATAGATATTTTCTTGGTAACATTAAAGACTAGCATTTATTTCAATTTTGTGAATATTATCTCACATTTGTGTTCATTACTATAATTAAAATTTATAGATTCCTGTAATTCATTGGGAACAACTTTAAAATTTTTGCAGAATGGCACAAGTAAAAAATTGCCATTTGGGTTTATATCCATACATCAATTTGAATTTGAAGTAACAGATGACTCATATTGCTTCAACAAAATACTCCAACAAAATGTTCTTATAGGTTTAAAAGAAAAACTTGTTTAGGCTTAACATGTGTCAAAGAATCATAATTAATCATTTTTATGTATCATCAAATATTAATGTTTATCTTTACATCATGGATACTATCAACTCATTTCTATTGTTTTAATAAAGCCAATCAATAGAAATATTTAATCCAACATAAAGGTCATGTTGCAAAAGTTAAAAATATTATTTTAAAAATTATTCAGAAACATGCAATCCTTCCAAATTCTCACATCTAAGAAATTGCTTTCTGAGATTAAATCCAGATAAGAATATGGGTTTGCTGTAAAAATACCAGTGTTTCTTCAATCAATGCCCCTAAACAAAGAAGTTTAGATAGGTTCAATTGACTTACTTGTTTAGCTCCCAAAACTATAAATTTGTAAAAAATTAATATATTCTTGATAACACCAAATGTTAACGTTATTTCAATTTCATGCATATTATCAGTTCATTTGTATTTATAATTATAATTACAATCCAGAAATACTTTTAATTGAACATATAAAACTTACTGGAGAATTTTAAAATATTATTTGTCTAATATCAAAAAAGCTGTTATTCATTCATATTTTCATATCAATAAAATTAGCTTTAAAAGTTTAAATTCTAGTAAAAACTTGTATTTGAAATAAAACAGAATAATTTCACTTCAACAACGTCCCGAAAAAAAAAATCTATTATTAGTTTAGGAGAAAAATCTGCTTACCCTCAGGATTTGTCAAAAACTAATAAAAGATAATATTTGGTAATATCAAATAATGTTTATTTTTATTTCTTGAACATTATCTCTTCATTGCGATTCATTATCATGATACCAAAACTATTTAATTAAATACATTTAATTCAACATATATATATATATATATAATTCTCTTCTATAAAAATATTTTTGATGTGTTTCAATCCATGTAAGAATTTGAATTTGAAATAGGATCTTTTTCACTTTAGCAAAAAATCTCCATCATAAGCACTGTTTTAAGATTAAAAGAAAATTTGGGTTAAGCTCAGAAACCACTTTATAGTAGTAATTGATAATTTCTAGGTAAAATCAAACATCAATGTTTATCTTTATTTCATAAATGTTATCATATCAGTTCTAGGTTTTCATAATAACAATCCATAGAAACATTTAATCTAATATAGACATCTTCTAGAGAGGTTATACATATTATTTTAAAAAAAATGGTGAGAAAGATACAATTCTAACAAATACTCACTTTTATAAAAATAGGTTTTTAAGATTAAATCCGTATAAATACATAGGTTTAAAATAAGAGGGTGCCCATGTTCTTTCAATTAATGATGTTCAACAAAGGAGCTAATGTAGGTTTAGTAGACAAATTTGTTTAGGCCCCAAAAATATAGATGAATAAAAATTAATAAATTTTTGAAAACATGTTAATGTTTATTTCAATTTTATGAATATTATCAATTTATTTGTATTCATGACTATGATAGCAATTTAGAGAAACTTTTAATTAAACATATATAATTAATTTCTGGAAAATTTAACACACTACTTTTCTAATGTCTAAAATGACGTTTTTCATTAACATTCCTACTTCAAAAATATTAGCTTTCTAACTTTAAATCCAAATAAGAACTTGATTTTGAAATAAAGAGAACTTGTTCAGTTTAGTAAAATCCTCCAACAAAAAGAGCTATTATTGTTTTAGGAGAAAAATCGGTTCAACCTGAGAATTTGTCAAACACTAGTAACTGATCATTTTTGATAACATAAAGTAATGGTGTTTACCTTTATATCATGTATATTACATAATCATTATTATTTATTATTATAATATCAATCTACTAAAACATGCAATTCAACATACATATAAACCTACTAGAGAACTTGAAAGTATTATTTGCCTAATATCAACGAAAATGCCATTTTTCTACAGTCTCACTCTTACAAAAATAATGTTCTGAGTTTAAATAAATATAGAAACACTGGTGTAAAGCAAAGGAAGATTGTTTTTACTTCAACAAAATACTCCAAGAAACTACTTTATGGAAAATAATTGATTAGCATCAAGAATGATCAATTACTATTAAATAATATTTTTGACAACATCACACCCTAAAATTTCTCTTTATTTCATGAATATGCCCAGAATGTTTATTCATTATTATGATCCCAATTTGTAGAACAATTTAATTTAGCATATATAACTCCTTGAAGAATTTGAAAATATTATTTGCTGAATGTCAATGGAAAAGCTATTTTTTAAAACCTCCCACTTTCAAAAATAGTTTTATATTTTTAAAGTCAGAGAAACTCCAGTTAAAAATCCTATTGTTGGTGTAACAGAAAAGTTTTTCTTAGCATCAGGAACTATCATTTAGGAATAATTGATAATTTCAGGGTAACATCAAATGTTACATCTTTATTATCATTATCTCATTATTTTTATTCATTATTGTAATAGCAATCTATATAAATATTTCCTCTAACATAAATACAATTGTATGGAAAAGTTGAAAATATTATTTTCAAATGTCAAGAATAATACTATATATTCATATTTTCACACATACAAAAATAACTTCCCATGTGTAATTTCATATAAAAGATTAGGCATGAAGAATAAGACGATGCCTTTTACTCAAAATTCCAACAAATGAGCCATTAGAGATTTAGCAAGAATTCATACATAGCCTCAGGAAATGTCAATAAATAGTAATGGACAATATTTTGATAAAATATCAAACATTAATGTTTAGCTCAATTTCACAAGTATGGTGTTTTTATTTCTATTCAATATTATAATTACAATGTTTACAAACATTTAATTAAACAAATGCATGTTGCTTAAAAAGTTAAAAAATATTTGTAGAATATAAAGAAAAATGCTGTTTTTCTGCATTTTGGCATATATAAAAATAAATTTTTGAATTTGAAACCATATAAAAACTTATGTTTGAAATTAAAAAAAAAGAATCCTATTCACTTTATAAAAAGATTTGCAACATAAATGTCATCCCCAACTTAAATGCTATTATATGACTAGCAGAAAACCTGAGTTAGCCTCAGAAATAATTAATTAGTAGTAATTGATAACTACTAGTATATTTATTTCGTAGGAGCTGTCACATAATTTCGATTTATGTAATAATAGCAATTCTAATGGCATTTAATCCAATATATACATCTAGCAAAAAAAATTAAAAACATTATTTAATAAATGATGATAAAGACACAAATCTATCTCTGTTAATTAAATCATTGATCTGAACAAAGGAGAGAATGTACGTGTAGTAGGCAAACTTGCTTAGCCAAAATAATTATATATTAGTAAAAATTAATATATTTTCCATAACATCAAGTGTTAATGATATTTTCAGTTTTGTGGATATTATAATTTCATTTGTATTCATGATTATAATAACAATACAGAGAAACTTTTAATTCATCATATATAATTTTCTGGAGAATTTAAAAGTATTATATTTCTAATGTCCAAATATGTATTATTTGTTCACATTCTCACTTTGTTAAAAATAGCTTTCAGAGTTTAAATACAAAGAAGAACTTGGGTTTGAAATAAAGAAGATCATTATGAAGGGTCAATTAAGAATAATTAAAAATTTCTTGGTAACATTAAATGTTTATATATATTGCTTACAATAACCCCTCATATGCACTTTAATGGAAAAAAATAATAATGTAATTCCTTTATTTTCTTGTCAGTTTTGACTGTCCTGTAGTCTTTATCATAGCTACAATACTGAATGATATAAACATATAACCATTACTTCATATATATATATATATATATATATATATATATATATATATATATATATATATATATATATATATATATATATATATATATATATATATATATTGTAACAATTATTTATAAATTAATATAAATATGTACTTGTAATTATTAAATTAATATAAAAGATATGTATTTGTAACTATAATTTATAACCATTTTAATATGTTACATTTGTAACCATAATAAATATTTAGCTAGGGGAAATTATTAATTATTAGATATATGCTATCCAATCTGTACCATTTGTAACTATATTAATCTCTCCTAGCATAGATAAAGAAATTACAGAATCACTGTGCCACTTGAAAATATCAGCATTAAAGATTCTTGGTATTTATTTCTATATTGAGGCAGTCATCTGAACAATAAAACATACTGGCCAATGTCATCTAATAAAAATAATATTAAATATAGCAACTGAATAAAAGTACCCACTGTGAGATTCCTGGAGTGCCTTATGCTTATCTCCAATACTAGGTTCTTCTAACAAAGAATCCTTCCTATTCCTCTTTCCAAATATATAAGACCATTCATGGTCATATGCACACATGAGTGCTATTCATGACAATTTATAAAAAAATATATTTTATAAAACTAATATTATGAAGTTGGAAAGGGATGATATCACTCTTTATTCAGTTTAGCTAAGTACATGTGTTTTCCCATGAGCGCCACTAGATTGTTTTCAATCTAGATAAATATCTATTTATAGTGTACTTGAGTTCAAACTCATTCAGTACATATTTATTACACATGACTTGGATGACTATTGAACAAAAATGACATTCTTACATTTTATCTATATTGATAAAATTACAAGATCCCAATATTACCAAAGTTTATACTACAGATCAAAGATTCTTATAGACATTGCTAGCTCATTAGCGTATATTGATGAACAGACATGTATAATCCTATTAATGGCTTCCAAACAAGCATGTGAAGACCATTATTGATATTGATGGCCATTTAATTAGATTATTTATCACAATAAAGGTAATAATGATGATGATGATAATAATATCATAATAATAATGATAATAATAGTGATATCATAATAATGATTATAATAGTGATGATGATACCAGCCATGGCTTAACAATAAAATCACAACAATAAATTCATCTTTATAAACTTATAGGCATCTATTAAAATTATCCTATTTCATACTGGGATTTAATAATACTAACGGTGATGATGGATCATCATGAATCTCTTTGCATAATATTCAATTTTCTATAAACCCCTATTTACTAAAATATCTTCATTACGCTAAACATTAAATTTAATGATTATAATTTATTAATGATGATTGATGGCGATCATAACTTTTATATAGCATTATTTGAAACATTTTTTTTTAACTAACAACATGATATCCATCTTTGATGAGGATGATCTAAATTCGTGGACACAACACAATTTTAGCTTTCTATGTTGAACTATAATTATCAAAATTTGGTTATTCTCAAGCATAATCCTT
This sequence comes from Epiperipatus broadwayi, assembly GCA_028023455.1. Classification (NCBI taxonomy): domain Eukaryota; kingdom Metazoa; phylum Onychophora; class Udeonychophora; order Euonychophora; family Peripatidae; genus Epiperipatus; species Epiperipatus broadwayi. Next base: position 530,551 of record JAQFVV010006507.1, read on the forward strand.
AAATACTTAAATATCAACATTCTAGTTTACCTATTAATTTGCGGACGCTTAATATTTGTAAGTGATTGCTCAATATATACGAATGGTAATACTTAATAACTGCGAGCAATGATGATGAATTAAAATGATAGAATTAAGATAAAAAAAAATAAAACACAATATTATTAATAACAACTCGGAAAACAATTAAGATATATAATTATATTTTATTAACACTACTACTCTTTCTTTCCTTCTTTAAAGTCAAATCGACAATTAAATAAATGGCTTATTACCATATTAATTCAATACAAAGATTAATATAAAAATTTATATAAGTATAAGCAAATAAACTTAATATACAGGTTTGTCACTTTTCTTGATATCTCAAAATAAGCTGACTTAAATCAATATTAGAAAAAAAATACATATTCTATAAATGCTTATTTAAGACTTTTCTTACTCATCATATCATAAAATATATTTCGGGTGAAACTTGTATATGTCATTTCATTTCCATTCAAATGTAATGCCCTACTTTTCAATTTACCATTTTAAACTAATCCTATATAACCTATTCTTTGATGTGTTTGGATAAGCAGTTACACATTCACGCATTCGGTAATGTTAACATATATGTTTAAAATGTATACCCAAAAATTACATATATAAAAATATCTCTTTCTTTTGCAACCTTATAGCGAGAGAAAATAAAATACATATATTAATTTTTTTTAATATGCAAACGATAAAATAAAAAAAAAAAAACATTATAATTGCATATATCTATAGGTTGCTCATTATCATTAACAACTGAAGAACAATTTAAAAAAAACATTTCAACATTACATTATATAATATAAAAACAAAAAATAATGAAAAATTTAAGTTTAAAGATTTAAATTATGTTTGTGCTATGTTGTGAGATATTGCAAATAACTATAGATAAACTAGTCTTTAATGTTTCTGTATCAAAAAAAAGAAAATTGCTTTGACCAGTAAATTAAGGTCTACATTTAATAAGTAAAAGAATAAAATCGGTTAAAGAAAGTTCATATTTACCCATCTACTTTTACTTCTTATTAATGTCCTGAGTTTGAATTTTCAGACTGCTTTTCTTTGCTCACCAACAACAACAACAAAAAAAAGAAAGTCATTGCAGATACTTTTAAGATAATGCTGAATCAATTGACTTGCTTTCCCTTTTCTTCAATTCCATTATTATTCACTGTTGGTTGGCTTCCTTTTACCATTTAAAAAAAAATTATTATAAGTCCTTTAAATAAGTAGGTACCGGTGGATTTGCTTGTCTCTTTCTTTTAAAAAATACTTGCTGTTGACACTTTAGATGATTGAGGTGTTGATCTATGGCTTCAAACTTGGTTCTTCACGGCTGTTATAAATTTTCTTTTCATCCTATTTCCTCTTCTCCATTCATTCGAAGGTAATGAACTTTTCATAAGCCAGGAATTAGAAACAAGGCATTCCATATAGCTTGTGTGGTTGGCTTCAAAATTTATCATTTTGTTGGTTATTACGGGATACATGACTTCATAGACAGATCAGCGATTTTGACCCATTCTGTATTAATCAGGAAGCAGAAAAATGATTTAGCAATGCAAAGGCATAGTATTATGCAGAGCTAAATATGTTAATATCATTTTTTATTAATTATAACTAACTTCTAATAAATTCAATCTTGTTCCATTTCTCTTTTCTCCTTTAATATTGCTGGAAATTGCTTTATATAAACGCACATTTCATTTGCTCTTTTTTTTTCAACTTTCAAAGAGTGAGAGAAGAAAAAAATCAAAGCGTTCACTCTCTTTTTAAAAAAAAATCAGAGCTTCCATTTCTTGCTTAAGGATAATAACAAGGAAGGACCGACTGAGTTGAGTCTCAAAATAATAATCATAATCTGAGTGACCCTCTCTCTAAAAAAATTTATGACTAACTGATCATCTCTCTAAAAAAATTTATGACTGACTGCCTAAAAAAATTGCTTCAATCATTTATATCGCGAATTTCAGCCAAAAGAAAAAAAAACATCTGGAAATCTTTATCTTAAAAAAAATCAAAGTTTCACAAGTTTGACGTCGGTCACTATCAATAAAGATTTAAAATTGATTGCTATCATTATCTACATCAAAGCACCTCTTTTGTAAAAATAATCTTAAGATACAGATAACAACAAAGACGGCCATCTATAGCCATCAGAAATAGGTGTAAAAGCGTTTTTGTATTTGTACAGATATATTCATTCTTCCACACGTGTACATTTTTTTATCTCCTAATCTATCAATCTTAATTGCCTTATTTCACACTTTTCTGATTTACTCTATTTTAACAAAATGAAAGTTAAATAAATTTAACACATATTATTTAATAATAATATAAAAAATAAAAATAAAAAATTATATAATAAATCAAAACTGCTTATTCATAATAATAAATCCATACATATAAATCTCTGTATGTATAAAAGAGAAAAAAAATTTTTTTTAAATAATTGAATACTATATATATATATCTACAATATATATATAATATACACACATACATATGTATATCAAAATTATATACATATATATTCTCAAAATATATATACTTATACATATACAAAATCCATATATATTGTAACGATATATAAATATGTCTTGACATTAATTTTAAAATAAAAACTTAAAAGTTCGCAAATAAAAGTAAAAAACTAAATGCTAAAATTAAAATGTTTGTTAAATGTATATACATTCACACAGATGCCAAACTTTAAAAATATTTTTTTTTTAAAAAACAAATAAATAAGTATTTGAACATACTTTTTTATATAAAAAAAAAAGTACAAGATTTAAAAATAAAAACAGGTATTAACTAATTCTTGTAATCTGTAAATGGAAATGATTGTTTATGAATTATCGAAAACCAAACTGGCCCTTGGGCTCTTGTATAATTAAAATGATCTGATGAAAGATAGATAAGAAAATAAAGACAAATTAGCTTGACCAATGGAAGCACTAAGCCTTGGCTCGGACCCTAACAAAAGTGATAGATTAGTGACGTTTTGTTGATTGAATCCGTGTGGATAATATAAAAAGAGAAATACAGTTTTTTCTGAGAGTTCCAGCGTTGTGCGTTTGAAAGGTGGTAGGATGCACATACCACACTCTCTATTTAAAAAAGAAAAATGAAAAGACTGTGATACCTTGAACCAGCTATTGCCATCTCCAGAACATTATCTTCCAATGGAGGTGTCACGGGAATTAAAAGCAGAAACCTGGACTCTTCTACCGTGAGCTATGAACTTTACAAATTAACAACAACAACAAAAAAAGTAATTAAGAACTTTCGTCAATGTTTTTTTTTTTAAAAAATTCAGCTAATTTAAATTTTAAAGTGAACTCTTATTTGATTTTCAAATTAATAATTGATTGTTTAAATTTATATAGTTAAGTTTTGCTAAAATCATTTCCATTTTATTATTATTATTTGTAGTAATATTTATTGTAGAAATTATTAAATGCATTACATTTAAGTTGGGTATAGACATTGCAGAGATTCGTTAGCGGTTGATTATGTTGTGGTTTTCATAGTCGATCAGAATATATAAGTCAACGATGTCATAGGGTGTCTTATGATGAACACCAAAGGGTCTCCTGTATTACCCCAGCAATTGACGTTATCGATTGACTTTGTATTTTGATCGGTTGTGTTTAATTTGGAATGTTTTTGACCGTGGAATCTGTGCAGCCGATCTATACTCGACATTATAAAACAAATTGTATAAAAATAATCTGTGCAAATGTATTTAAATGTTAAATTTAAGTTGGGCGTTGAGCTGATATTTTAAGTCAGCTCATATATATATATAAGCTCACATATTTATAATTTGTCATAAATATTTTGAAGTTAAATAGTTTGTAAAATGAGAAAAAGAAATTAATTAATTAACAAATGGTTTTGATTTAATGGAAAGAATAAAAAAAATTTTTGAACTTTTATTTTGAAATAAACAAATAAAAATTGAATATAATTTATAAAGAAAAAAAAAATGTTAAAAGTGTTTAATTAAAAAGGGAGAAAAATTCGAGAGATAAAAGGGTGGGGAAAAGAAAACAAAATTAGATTCTTGGTAGTAATTATACTCTATTGTTGAAACTTTCACAAAGTAAAAATATTTGGTTAGTAATTGCTATTACGCTAATTAAAAAAAAAAGATAAGAAAGAGTGGGAGATAAGATCGCTTTTAGAGAGAGTTGACTTGACTTTAGAGACCAGCAAGGACAATAAAGAAAGCAGCTGTGTTTCGAACAATAAAAATTATTAGTATTGAAAGTTAACTTTTGCGGACTCTTGTCAAATGTATAGCGGCTAAAGTTATCACAACCTTCCCCTTTGGGGGAATTGACCGCCACTCCATCTGAATGAAGCTATCTAGAGAGTTATGGAATGGAAGAAACGGATATTGCTAGCCGGACAACTAAAGGAACCCTCATGGAATTCGCATATACAAGGACAAAGGCACGACCAATGGAATGTAAAACCTATGAAAATCAGGCCACCCCGCTCTGATCGATCAGGGTAATTATAAACGTTTAATTAATGAGAACTCTAAGTAAAGCGTAATAGAACTTTATCTTTAATTTAATTTTCATTTATTATGTTTATTACGAATGTTTCAACAATAGAGGGGGGAAATAAATTTGTCTAATATTATAATCTATTAATGTTAATTTTCGTTCAAGATTTTTTATGAAATATTGGAAGAACTGTATTTTAAATTATTTAATATCTATTCGATCTAGAGAGTATAACAGGGTGGGGGTATAAAAGTGTGTCGCCAAGTAACAGAGAACCTTGGGGCGTTACTCGTTTGTTAATAGAAAATAAGGAAAGCATTGAATGTATAAGAAAACGAAAGGCACTTATATGTTCATTGTAAGATTTTTTTGCAATTTATTTATTTACCAAAGAAAGTGAAGTTTAAAAATAAACTTCAGGAAAGATTAAAAATACTATAAGTCATCTTATATACATGTCTGCTAGAATTCGCAGTATTAGTGTAGGCGCGAGTAAATCTATGGTAAATATTTGGGAAGCATAATTAGAAAGTAAACAGAGGGAAAATCAGATATTGTAAGTCAGTTCTTTCTGGATCAGATAGAATTATAAGGTTATTAATAATAAATAGTAGTAAAAGAAATTAAAAGTTTTTTTTTGTCCAACGTATTCTTGAATTCTTGAATTATTTATAATAATTAGTTAGTGTTCTTAAAGGAAAACCCCTGTGAGATTATAATCAAAGTTTATAATCAGTGAATCGTCGTTTGAAAATAAATAAAGACCAGGTTTATGTAAAGTTACGTGACCAGGTTCCAAGAGAGAAATCCTTGGTGGCGCCCTCGACGAAGATTCTAATAACTAAAATTCAGTTAGTAGGGGAAGAAAGAAAGTTGTCGTGTCACAGCGTGAATGGCTATATAGTTTTGTAAAGTTATATTAAGGGAGGGTAATCTTAGGTTATTCGTTTCGTAGTTGAATTGGCTCAATGGATTGGATATATTTGTGTAAATAGTAGATGTAGTATGAGATCCGCTACAGGCAGGATTGCATATATATGCCACACACTTTCTGTTTGCCTATGGATGGGTTTGTAAGTTGGCAGAAGACCACAGTCCATTTCTATGAAGTTTTTTGTTTATTGTTCTACTTGCCAACAGATGTAACATTGCTGTTGGTGGAGAGTCAATGTCTTCTCTAATTCTACTTACTGTTCAGATGTACATTCCTGACAGTACAGTATTTTGTGTTGTCATATTTTCATGCTACATTGAATACATAAATGTATCAGATGGATTGGTGCCGTTTTTACTACCAACTTTTGGCCTAAGGTTAAATAAGGGAAAGAATATTTTCTTTTCAAATGCAGACCTATATAGTCTATTCATACTCGACTCACTAAATAAAAATTAAACTTATTGAAATCTTTTTAAATGTAAATTTACAAGTTAATATAAAAATCTAAAGGTTAAACTTATTCCTCAAATTTAGAATGATTTTATATGTGCGTAAATAAATATTTTTATGTGTTAATTTCTGGCAGTGGCTTTTATTCTTTTATATTTAAGATATAAAATTTATATTTTATTATATCTGCTACTCACTGAGCTAGTGACTTGGGCTAATGATTGGAATATTTAAATAAAGTGGAATCTTAACAGCGCGTATCTGCCTACTTTATAAATTTTTCTAGGCTCAAATGCCTAGATGGCACCCTGGTAGTTGCAGATATTGTTTTTGTGGTTAGATTCGATCTCCACTTACTTCCGCTTGTTATAACTGGCACCCAACATCAATGAGAGCAGTCACCAAGAAAATTTTGCATTCGTTAATTTCAATGTGTACTAAGTAAATTCTTTTTTTTTTTAAATGTTTTTATTTTTTTGAGGAAGTTTACTGATATGTAACGATATATAAATATGTCGATACATTAAATTGAAATAAAAACTTTTAAGTTCACATATAAAAATAAGTGTATTAAAAAGAAAAAAAACTAAACGCTAAAATTAAAATGTTTGTTAAATGTATATATTCGCACAGATGCTAAACTTTAAAAATATTTTTTTTTAATAAATTAAAAAAGGTATTTGAATGTATTTTTTTATAAAAAAAGATTTAAATATAAAAATAGTTTAAAAAAGAAATAACGTAAGTAAAAATAAAAACAGGTATTAATTAATTTTTGTAATCTGTAAATGGAAATGATTGTTTATTAATTATCCAAAAGCTGCCTAATTAAAAAGTCAGAGAGTGAATTAGATAAGAGAATAAAGAGATTTTAGCTTGACCAATGGAAGCACCAAGCCTCAACCCAGATCCGAATGAAAATTTGGATTAGTGACATCTTTGTTCATTCAATCTGGAGATTTACTATAAAAAGAGAAATATTGAGTTCCAGAGAGTTTTTCCGGACTTGATTTGATGAGAATGGTAAGATGCACTTGCCGTTCCATCTCATTTTTTTTTGTTTTTAAAAAAAATATAAAATGAAAAGACTGTGATACAAGAATGGAACCAGCTAATGCTACCTCCAGAACATTATGTTCCAATGGAGATGTTGCGGGAATTAAAAAACAGGAATCTGGACTCTTCTACTGTAAGCTATATTGACATGAACTCTAAATTTAAAAATAACTAAGAGCTTTCGTTCAAGCTTATGAACTTCTATCTGACTTTTAAGTTTAAAATCAATTGAAAATGTTTAATTTTATATGTTTGCGTTTGATAAAAAAAAAATCATTTCCATTTATTATTTTATTTGTATTAATATTTATTGTTTAAATTTAAAATGAGGAAATTTAAGGTTGGGTATGGACGTTGCATAGATTCTTTAGCAGTTGATTATGTTGTGGTTTTCACATTCGATTAGAATATATAGGTCAAGGATATCACTGCAGCATCTTACGATGAATGCTAATGGGATTTGTATATTCCCTATGCAAGTGATGTTTATCGATGACTTGTATTTTGATCGGTTGTGTTTAATTTGGAATGTTTTTGACCATGGAATCTGTGCAGCTGATCTATACTCAACATTTTAAAACAAATTTTATAAAATTCATTTGTGCGAACATATCTAAATGTTAAATTTAAGTTGGGCGTGAATGGCTATATAGTTTTGTAAAGTTATATTAAGGGAGGGTAATCTTAGGTTATTTGTTTTATAGCTGAATTGGCTCAGTGGATTGGATATATTTGTGTAATTAGTAGATGTAGTATGAGATCCACTATGGGCAGGATTGCATATATATGCCACACACTTTCTGTTTGCCTATGGATGGGTTTGTAAGTTGGCAGAAGACTGCAATCCATTCCTATGGACTTTTTTGTTTATTGTTCTACTTGCCAACAGATGTAACATTTCTGTTGGTGGAGAGTCAATGTCTTCTCTAATTCTACTTACTGTTCAGATGTACATTCCTGACAGTACAGTATTTTGTGTTGTCATATTTTCATGCTACATTGAACACATAAATGTATCAGATGGATTGGCGCCATTTTGACAACGAACTTTTGGCCTAAGGTTAAATAAGGGAAAGAATATTTTCTTTTCAAATGCAGACCTATATAGTCTATTCATACTCAACTCAGTAAATAAAAATTAAACTTATTGAAATCTTTTTAAATGTAAATTTACAAGTTAATATAAAAATCTAAAGGTTAAACTTATTCCTCAAATTTAGAAAGATTTTATATGTGCATAAATAAATATTTTTATGTGTTAATTTCTGGCAGTGGCTTTTATTCTTTTATATTTAAGATATAAAATTTATATTTTATTATCTCTGCTACTCACTGAGCTAGTGACTTGGGCTAATGATCGGAATATTTAAATAAAGTGGAATCTTAAAAGCACGTATCTGCATACTTTATAAATTTTTCTAGGCTCAAATGCCTAGATGGCGCCCTGGTAGTTGCAGATATTGTTTTTGCGGTTAGATTCGATCTCCACTTACTTCCAATTGTTATAATATATATATATATACTATAATGAACAGAACAATGACCACTGGCCCCAAAGTTGATGGTGCCAGATATAATGGACAGAAAGATTCGCTTGGATATATAGATCAGAGTCAACAATCAACGGGTTCGATCACAATGTATGACCAACTTACACAAAGCCTATATGCAATGGTAAACCTATCTATCAAGCCGCAGAGTTGATTACCACTCAACCCAAATGTTGCTGATACCAGTATAATGGGCAGTACTTTTTATCAACAGTCATACAATAACCAAGCCCCTTGATGGTACACCAGATGTAATGGATGGTCAACTAACTTGCAGACTGTAACACTATGCAGATGTAGCAATCTGGTGTGGGGATAAGTTAATATGCTCTAATTTATTGCCCCAAATGAAACAATCTGCAGAGAACTACCAGGCTTAGAAGAGGTAAAAGTTGCATCTAACTATGTTCAGACTATTGGTCTTCTGATAGAATGCTAATGAGAAACTGATGAAATGCTTAACCAATGATTGCATACACTTTAATTGACTAACTCTTTCCCTATTTAATAATATTAAAGGCAATTTAGCTTAGTTCATCCACTTTCCCCCCTTTCAACTCCATTATGCCCTAATATTCAAACCCAAAGAGAATATTGCTTTTGACTCCTCTAACAGGTATGAACAGATACACACATCAACACCTGCACCTATATATAGGTTAAAACTAACATTTATTAAATTGGTTTTATGTTAAAGTTTTTTTTTAATATAACAAGAAAAATAGATGTGTGTGCATGCATAATCGTTTATAGATTGTGGTATGTTAGTATAACTCAATAAACCAGAGACCAGAATAATACAAAATCTTAAACATTTATTAACAATAATAAATATCATAAAGTATAACAACAATAGTAATGATAAAAAAAATATAAATAATAATAATAATCATATGTACATGTGTCACATGTGAACCTCTACCAATTTACTAATTAATGATTATTATAATCCAACCCCTATACCCCATGGTAGAAATACATCTATGTCACTCATTCTTTACAAATCATAATTATATAAAAAAGAATAAACTTTAATGATTTAAGATAAATGAGATGCTGGCTAGTTAAATTATATATTTACAAATGTTAACAATCTATTTAACAAGTTTCCCCAATTTATATATATATATATATATATATATATATATATATGAAAGAGATAGTAATTAATACTAGTTGATTAGTCACACATACTGGAAAATATATATACAACGTTAATCAACAAAATAAAACATATAATAAGTATTCTGTATAAGTGTTGCAATTTAATCTATGAAAATAAATTTAAAGAATCTTACCTTACTATTTATGTGGATAACCTGATGTGAAGCAGGTGGATTAACCTAAATTTTATTTACAATGAAAATATCAAAATATCAAAGTGAATAATCCCCTTTTCTTCTTTGCTAATTCTGAAAAATGAAGCTTCAGCATCAGAGTGTGAAAATACAACAGATAACGACTTAAAAAAAATGAACAAAAATTTACAATTTTGATTTTTTGATTAAAAAAAATTGTAATTGGAACAAAGTTCATAAAAATCATCCCAATAGAAGCAGTAGTTGATAGTTAGGCATGTTGTTCTTCAAAAGCAGTTTCACTTAGTAAATCATTTTCCTTAGCAAGGGTAGATAGATACAATGGTGTCTCCTGTAGTTGTGTATGGAAAACACCTTGGTCCTCATTTGATTCACCATTAAGTATTTCAATGCTTGTTTACTTTGGACTGCAGGCATCTTCTTGTGTGTTTACAATAAAGTAGAAAAATAAATATATAAAGGTTTAATGCATCTGGTAGGAAATAACATGATATACAATAGCATGTTTTGCTCTAGCCCATGTTTATATTAAAGTACAATTTAAGAATTATTTGTGATCATAAATTTATATTGGACAATATAGAAGCACTATACATATATAGATATTAAGAAAATAATTTCATTTTTCATTCTTTTCTAATTTTCAGTAGATTAATTTCCATTATTCTTTTTGAAAAAAAATTAAAATAGTAAAAAAAATTGCTCCAACAACTTTTAAAACATACTTTAATTATTACAAAATTTATGAGTTATTCTTACATCTTACTTCACTTTCTTTCCTCTAAATTTGGTAAACTTTTAGTTACAGCATTTGACTTTTAAAAATGTTTATGATTTAAATAAAGAAAATGCAAAACTCCATTTTAGCATTCTAAATTTTTAGTTTAATCTACTGTCTATTGTTATAGCTCCTATCTCTTTTGACAAGAAGAACGATTTGTAAAAAGTTTTTTTATTTTTATACAATTTGTGCACGTAGATCTGGAATGCTGAGATTTTTAACTGCCTATTATTTAAATTTATTTAGATTTTTAAATGTATTGTTTAAATACATTTCATGTATTACAAATAAAAAAATAAAATAATAAAATCAGTTTCATTTTCACACCTGCCCCCTTAACTTAACCTCAGGCCATCCTTAAATCATTTGATTATAAATAAATATTCAATTTTAAATTAAAAAATATATATACATTACAGTTTATTAATCAAATAGTTTATATATATACAATATTACTTTTTAAAATATTAATCGTATTTTATTTTATAATAAAATAATCTATTGTGCATTATATGTATATATGTAAATAAATAACAAACAAATAATCTTTCCATTATTAATATAAATTCCAAATGGATTGGGTTCAATAAGTAAACTTGATCTTTTTAGGAATATGTGCATTGTAAGCTACCCTTTACAATACATATAATAATACACACATACATAATATCAAATACATAATTATTATATTATCATTTAAAAAAACCTTACAATTTTTTATTATTAATAAACCTATTTTATTTTTAATTCTTTTAAAAACTACTCTTTCTTACTTCTTTATCAATTTTATTTTATTTTCTACTTTTTCCTATCTATCATTTTCATTAATCCAGGTTTTATAACAATTCTTTATTTTTAGTATAATGCTTACATATCACCCATCAAACAGTTTTGATTGCCCCTGCAATCTTCTTCAGAACTATATATATATATATATATATATATACATAAATATACAAATTATATAAACACACAGACACACACACATATATATATATTGTAGCCCTTGGATTTGTCCAAGGCTCCATATTTTTGAGTTAAATATGCAGAGAAGGTTCCATCCAAATTTTCCTCATAATATATGTATTTTTTTTCTTTAATAAGAAAATATTTAGCCAAGACTGAGTTTGAACCCATATTTAAAGGGATTGTATATGTTTGACTAGTAAGCAGTCTAAAAATTTATTATTAATATGTTTATAACCAAAAGATCATTTTAGTTTAATTTATGGGTTAAGTTAATATTAAGAATATATTAGACAAGCAGGATTTACATATTTTTGGATAGGTTGACCGAGAAAAGGGAGGAGATGTGTGATTATTAAAAAACTACATTAGATAGTGATGATGAGTGAAAATTGTTTTATAATGAGTTATAAAGAAACAGTTCATGAAAGGAAATAATAATAATAATAGTGTGGTTATAATAATAAAAAATTATAATTACAGATTAAAGCATTAAAGGTTATATATATATATATATATATATATATACACACCTGCGATATGTGTGTATATAATCTGATTATAGATTTTGATTATAAAACTCACAATCAAAAATCGTTTTGTATTATGTTGTAAAGCAATTTTAAATAAGAAATTAAATCATTTTGATAAGTTTAATATTAGCAGCCAAATTTAATTCAAAGTCTGAGTTTGAAACAGCTGCAATGTATATTTTGTTTCATTATTAAATGGAAAAGGTGAGATTACTGTTCTGCTATTTGTTTTAGTATAAGTTTCATTGGTATTATATTATTCAGTTAATTGTCATTTCTTAAAAGACACAGATCTCACCAAGGAATTTAAGCAGACCATTAATTTAGAGCATTAATGATGAATGGTTTGTCAGAATGTCAAAAATTAATTGGCAATTAATTGTTAAATTGTAAAATTAATTGTGTCTGTTTAAAATGGAATTTGTGCCTGTTTTTTCTGAAAGATCAAAAAGGTTAAAATTAATTGAGAAGGGGGAACATGTCAATTAATTATAAAGATAATAAACAGATGAAGTTTCTCTATAAAAGCCTCTGTCTTAAAAAAAGAAAAGATCTCTCTTTTTTATTTTTAAAACTCGCTGTTCTGTGACAATTTTTTTTGCATTGACTGAGAGAAAAACTGTCTTATAAAAATGTAAAATTGTTTTATTGGACTTTTTGTCTCTTCAGAATAATTTGGCTAAATCTAATATTGTCTTAAGAGAAGACAATGTATAGTGAGTAAATTTTAAGTGGGCACACACTTGAACCTCCAGAAGTCAACTATTCAACATATGGTAATAAAAATTTAAACCACAGAAGTTAAAATTTGAGTTTAATATCATATATATATATATATGCAAATAGTAAAATTTAAAACTCAAAAGTTTGATGTATATGTAAGTCAATTTAAACATATAAAATGAAATTAAAATTGGAAAAGGACAATCAAAAACAGATTGCTATTGTAAAAAAGTTAAATGAAGGCTGTTTAACTGAAACCTGCAGAAAATTACAAAGTTTAAAGGTAATCTACCTAGAGTTGGAATTGAGGAACACATTCAGAAAAATAAAAACTGTATATATGATAGCAAAGGAACCAAACTCTATCAAAAGAACTTTTTACAACAAGGACTTATATGCTCTCATAAACTGGTCAAGGAGGATAAAAAGTAGAAATCTTGAACCTGAAAGACACCCGCTAAAGTACTTGTATAAGTATAATTTTTTTATTTATTATTATTCGCTCTTTATGTGTGTAGGACATTTGATATATATATATATATGTATATATATATATAAATGTGTGTAGGACATTTAATATAAAAAAACGATTTTTTTTCTTTGTAGTGTATCATGTATATCAGCTATTTTAAAATTAATTCATGTGATAATTACCAGTATATTATTTTGGGGGTAGAGATTGATTTCAGATGATTTTATATATGTTTATTTAAAATGCTTTTGCTATGATTGTCATTTTGGGGATAGGTAAAATTTATCTCATGTCGTTCTGATATGCCTTATTTAAAATGCTTTACAAACATTTTTTTTCTAAATTAAAAAAAAAAGAAAACTCTTAAGAGATATTATCATTAGCATCAGAAGTTATTATCAAATGCTTAAACTCATAAATGAAATGCTTGTCTATTGAGTATCATCATCATTTTTTTAATAAAAGTGCATGGAAATAGTTTTGAGAATTTTGTGCGCATTTCTTATTGCTTATTATTATTATTATCATAAATTTAAGGCCAGAAACAAGCTGATTTATGCTTGGAAAATTTATGGGATCATATTCCAGTACACTAATTTGCAAGAATATTAAGGTTGTGAAAGTTTTACTTGTATATTTTGATGTTTCAACCTGTATGTGTGTGGATAGACATGGATCTCCACAAACTCAGTGAAGTTTAACTCACTAAGATATGCTATATTCATAAAGTATTTGAACCCAGTAGAAGAGTTTTTCCACTTGAGTATTCTCTACACCGTAAGAAGGTTTCCTATTTTGATGGCCAGAGGTATTTGGTATACCTATGTTTTTTTATGACTAGCGATAAAAATCCTAGCATATCTCAACCTTAGTGAAAAGCTTCTCTGTTATTCAGGTCACTGCCTGCTTCATATTAATATTTGATATTTTTATATGTGTATGAGAGGATAGTCATGATAAGCATTATTATAAGTATTGGATACCAGGTCACAAACTCAGTTTAATGTCTGAATGAATGCAGATAATGTATGTGCAATTGGTGTATTTGAATATTGTTTTGTAGATTTGATTTAGCATTCGAGCCAAAAATAATTAAGTTAATCACTGTTAAGGGTTAAATAAAACTTGCAAATGATTGGGCATAAGCAATGCGTATATAAATTTATTTAATAAATATTTACATGGCCAGCTAAGAACTTCACTGGAAAGGTAGTATTGTTAAAATATTATTGTGTCATAAGAACATGAGCATAGAGAGTGCACTATGATGATGTTTGATCTTGATGCCAATTTATTTGCAATGACTTAGTCTCACTATTTTAAGATATCTCTGTTGTAAAGATTAGGGCTAAAGAATATTTAATCAGGATGATATGATAGGATCAAGAAATTTGTGAGGGAATATCAACTTTAGATTTGTTAACTAAAATTATTAAATTTAATTAGGGCAGAAATCGATTATGTATTTTCTAAAATATATCAGTAATAAAAGGGAAAGCATTGAACACAACAGAAATTGGTATTCACTAGATTTAAGATAATATAAAAGCGTAAATATAATGTGTATGTTTTTGTATTGAATTATAGTTTGTTAAATAAAATTTGTTATTTGTTTTAATAAAATTTGTGTGTGTCTCCATGTTTTTGTGGGTTATTATTATCTAGATATTTCTAATCCAATCATACATCAATATACTATTATTAATATTTGAATTATCATGTATGTAACTAATATTTAGTAAAACTATTTCAAAAGTTAATTTCCAATGCTTAAAATTACCAAATAATTTAATATTGTTGAAGTATAAATCACGAATATAGATAGTATTGAGTGATAGCGAGTGCAGAGGGTGGGCATAAAATCCTTTCCATCCGTTGTATTCAAACTCTTCTAGACGCATTTTATGTTTATATAATTTTGTTATAATTGCAATTATGTTTTATGATGTATTTATAAAGATTTAGTAAGCTTAAAATATTCCAGCTTTAGTATAAATTGATATTAAATTGCATTAAAGACAACCAAGATCACTTTGGGGCAATCCAGAGAGGAGTGTTTATCACCAATAACATATCGCAGCAAATTCTATTTCCACACCTAATTATTCGAAAAACCCTGAGAAGAGATTATAATTAGAGGAAATGAGCTAGTAAAATAAAATAAAAATGTAAATTTTAATGGTTAAATAAATAATAGTGTAATAGACATATGTAGGTGAAGTTGATGGAGGAGTGGATCAGGAAGTTGGAGGTGAATATAGAACTTTATAATTAGAAAAACATTTAATTGTAGCTTTAATCATAGTGAATGGAGAATATGCTGAGAATAACCTGTGATTCTTAAAGATATTAATATTGTCAATTTTAATGCGTTCTCAGTGTTCTCTAAATTGATTATGTATTAACCCATTCATGAAATAATATTATTAAGAGTATTGAATTGAGATTTAACCTCTATATTTTATTAGAGCTGCAATTTGGCACTCTGGCAATTAAGCTTATAAATGTTCTGTATCATCATCATCATCTCAGTAGGCCTCACAAATAGTGTCAGCTGGGAATGATGAAGTATCCATTGATCCATTCTTAAAATGTTGTAATTGGCATGCAATTTATATGCAAGGGTGTAAATGCCATATATATTTAGGTATAGTGTAATCAATCCATAACGTGGATGTGCGATCATTTGAATAAAATTTTCATTGGTTAGAATAAAGTTATAATTAGCTTAAACTATCCAATAATATATATATTTGTAAGCTCTCCCAATCGTTTTAATGCTATTTAAAATCCAATGTGGATGACTGATCGAGAGATTGCAAAATACATTTTATGTTAATTTAATAAGTTTTTATAAAGTTAACAAGATAAAAAATAATTTTTCATTTGTTTGAATTGATTTTATTTAGTTACAATTGGCTTGTAACGCGGTCGCACGAAATAGATTATATTTAATTTATAATTATTATGCTGAAATATATTACAATTGCTTAATTATACATCGCATATTTATTTAGTTTATACTTAGTAAAATGTAATTTGTTAGCAAAAGTCAATTAGTTAGAATATATAATTCATGCATCTTATATTTAATTGATACTTAAGAAATGCATCTGTCTTTAATTTATGTTTAAGAAAAATGTTCATCTTTCAAAAACCAATAGCACACTTAAATACTTTTGTTAGAAATGGGTTTTTGAATTTTAATTTGTTAGAATATATATATATATTCATAAAAATATACAAACATATACTTAAATATCGCCTTAAATACATGAATACATATAAAAAAACAAATAAATAAATAAATAAATAAATAAATAAACTCCTCAAACATTTGAATTTGAATTTGTAATCTTTTCCTTTTCTTTTATTAAATTCTATTCTTTAATTTTTTTTAAAAATATTCTCATACATTTTATTTATGTATACATATAATTTTTAATTACTATTATTATTATTTTTATTTATTTCCCCATATATACCTTCCTACCGTATTCATATTCTATCATTTTATATACTTCAAATATTACATTTATTTTAATTATTCTATTTATTTTATTTTATTACTTTTTAATCCATGTTTTTAACATTATATTCTATACCCATAATTTATAATTACATATTATCCTTGTAATATATTAACTGTATCTTATTTATGTACCAATTCTTATTTAATTCATTCCTGTTTACCTTCTGCTTTTTTACTTCTATTTTATACTTACTTAAATCTTTATTTTTTACTTTATATACCCCCTATAGATTACATATACATAAAACCTAACCTTTAAACTCTTTAAATATTCTACACTTAAACAATTTTATAAAAGCAATCTCTTCATATAAAATCATGCTTAATTCCTATTTAGTTCTCTATTTATTTTATTATTATAATGATAATCTCAATTAACTCTAACACTTAACTTTTAGTTCTACCTTTTCAATCTTCTTTATTCCCCACCTTCCATTTTCTTTTACAGTTAAACCATTTTTTAATTTCATTTGCATTTAAATGTCTACAGCTTCTATACTTTAGCTTCCGCTATTGCCTTTTTATTAATTAATTTTCTACTTTAACTTTAATTTTAATCTTATACTTTTATTGTGATAATTTTTATATTAAGTTTTTCTCAAGTCTAAATTTTTATTCATTCTTGACCTAATTTTATTTATATAAATAGCTTCTTTGATCTTTCTTCTCTCCTACTTTTTGTAAAATGTAACATTTTTATGCACTCTTTATCAAACTCATGGTCTATTTCCAATCTGTGCATATATATATATATATATATATATATATATATATATATTGGTCAATTCCTATCATACTTATGTTGCATTAATTATGTTTTCAAATATATTATCTTTTAACATTATCATCTTTTATTTTTTTATTTTAATACCTATAAATTTAACTTTTGACCATTTTGTTATTTCTAATTTTATTCTTTATTAATAATTTTATTTTATTCTCTTTGATAATTTTTCCATTCATTTTAACTTACTGTTCTTAATCTTTTCTACCTTTTAAAATAATTGTCATTTTAAAATTTATTATTTTCTTTTTATATAGCCTTCTTTAATATAACTCTTTCTATCATCAATTTAACTAACTTTTAATTGTATTTGAAAAAATTAATTCTTACAGTTATATATATATTGTGCCATTTTCTATAGGTCGGAATTGGTTCACCACAGCATATTATTAAAAAAATTTAAATTTAGAATATGTTCTCTTTATGTGTTAGTTATATTGTAGTAATAACATCCTAAAAGTACAATTTGAAGCTAAATAAAATTACATAATGCATAAAATTATAATGAATCACTTAAGAACAGTTAAGTAAAGCTAAAAATATTAATTACATATGTTTGCAAAAGCTGGCCATAATAAATAACACAGCTATAAATGTTTAAAAGTATGATTAAAATGTTAAATTTTAATAGTCTTAAACGTATACTTAAATAAATGTTATATTTAAAATTATAAATTATATTTAATAATTATAATTAATATCATATATTTTGAAAGTAAGCTTTATGGTAGTGAAAGTTGTATTTAATTCTATATTTCCAAATTATTATTCTAAATTTTGTATTATTGTATTATTGTATTTAATACAACAAGTGTAGCAATTTCATTATTTCCAGAGAGAAAAATCAGATAGTCTGTCTTGACTATTAGTCATGTGACTTGTATAATATATGGTTATACACACATGCTAGCTGGTATTTAGATTAGTAAAGTTCAAAATATTTTTAAAATTGCATTATAGAATTGGATATAATTATTATCTATCATAAAAGCAAATATTAAATTAGTCATTATAAAATGTTGTAAATAAGGTAATAAAATGAAGACAGTTAATAAAGGTTAAATATTTTGTTTAAAAATAAAATAGATGAATTAAATATTAAGAGTGGGATAAACTTATTAAATATTGTTTTAAAAGTCATTTTAAATATTTAATTAATTTAGTAAAGTAATAATTGATTTAAAAGTAATATTTTAAATAATATTTTTAAAGTTATAATATGTCATATTTTATTTTTTTGAAATTTAATTGTGTAAGATTGTAACATTATGCAAATTTGGTATCAAAGCAAAAGTAAGAATCCACTAATAGGATGAGCTATTTTCTAGTATATAAATACCATTGCATGGGGGTATTAGTGGTGATTAAAAAAGTGTTTAAATGTGTTGGTGATCGATGTAATAGTAATTTAAAAATTTTATTATTTAGTCAATTTTTAGTGCTCTTTGCAATTTATTTGCAAAGCTAATAGGACATTTATTTAAAGTATTTGCAAAGAGAGCATAAAGTAAAAACAGTTTAATAACTTCATTTTAATATGCATTGCTAATTTTAAAGTTCTTTTACCAGGAGTATTCATCAGAAACTTAATATAACTTCACAATAAAAATATGGAAATGCCGATAAGTAAAATGTATTTAATGGAAATTTTAAAGATAAATATAATAATTGTGAATATATTATTAATAATATTAACCAAGAGGACTATTCCAGTGAATAAATTATTATTATGGACATTGTACAGGAAGCTTAATAGGAAATCTATTTGACGATTAAAAGTAAAATACACATTATTTTATATAACAGCAAGATAGTCTTGTCCAAGATTAATGGGTAATATGACAAGTATATTATATAATATTTTATGGAAAACAATGCTATAGAAATAAATGTTATATCCTTTTTGAAGGAAACATTTAAAATATTTGCAAGATAGTATCTTAAGTAAAGAATAAAGAAAAATATTTATGAAACTATGTTATCAAAAACATGAGGTATATGGGGTTATACACATTTATAAAATTGTTTTTAAAAACTGAATTTAAGACAAGAATGAAACAGCTGAAAATAAGTAATAAATAGCAATAATTTTCCTAAAGAAGAAACCTACAGAGAAAAGGAATACATGAGTAAATAAAAGGATGGAGTTATGGAAATATTTTATATTGGGCAAAAAGTTTATCTGGATAGTTCAAGCTAAGCCAACAGGGCATGATGCATCACCAGGCTGACATAGAATATTCTAGAATGGAAGCTTCACAGAATTATTTTTAAAAGTTATGATTTTGTTATGATTTTAATAATCATCATTCTGGACAATAGAAACATAAACTCTTATTCTATAAAACTTTTCCAGGACATATTGGTGATTATTTTATTTTATTTTTCAAGATTTTAAAAGTCATCATATTTTTTTATTATTCATTTTTTAAACCTCACCCACCACCAGAAACAGTTTTGTCTTGTTCGTCATCAAGCAAGCAAAAGTAGCATAGCAATGGGTGAGATTTAAAATTGCTCCTGAGGAGAACATTTAAAAAAAAACTCTTGAGGAAATAAAAACATTTTTGAACTTTATCAAGAACCTTCGTCAATTGAAGAGTCAATTGAAGATATACATAATTATAGTATTGATTTTATTTATTATTTTTTAATGTGTAATATTATTTTTATTAGAGTAGGAACATGAATATTAATTTATTGATAATATTAAAATCTTATAATAGAATACTTTAATAATTTAAATAAGAACATTTACGTAAAAGTATGGATTGTATTTTCATGTATGCAATGTTGTATCTAATTGATGGGAAAAGAAAATTGCAAAAGTGATGACAAGTCAATATCACTTGGTAATAGTTAATGAATATTGATATATTTGATGATGTATTTTTTTTTTTCTTTTTTTTTTGCAGATTGCCTATGAATTATGATGTATAGAAGTATGAAAGTTAAATTATATGTAAACACAATTTTACAACACTTTTAAATTATGAGATTAGGATTTATTTTGGGAATATGCATACTATAATTTTATACTAGTAATATAACACAACATGATGATGAATATTATGTGATTCTTTTAAAAACTTTTATATTATTGGATGTTCAAAGTATTTATATGAGTAGTTTGTATGTGTCTAGAATATAGAATAAGAAAGTAAAACAGACTTTTCTTGTGGATTAGTGAGATCACTGTAATTATAATTGAGTTTTGTTTATAATTTTGAATATGCAAGTCAGTTATTTGTCGATGTAAGATTTGATAAATCTTTTAAGGAAATAATGATAAGATAGTGACTTGGTAGTAATATGGTGAACATGAACCCAGGAGATGAGATTAAGGTAGGATGTAATAAGGGAATATGAAAAGTATTTAATAATCTGATTAGATATGCAATACAGTTAACAAAGCTCTGTAGGTGTATATTTATTTGTGAAGTGTCTATTTTTTAAGTATTGATGTTTCAATAAAGCTGAAGGAATAGCTTTGACATCATTGATAGTATTGGAGGAAATTAGACAGAATAGGTCACGCCTCTATTTCTTATAGATACACTGTGGCATAGTCTTTTTCTTCGATATGTATTATAATTAATACTCTATTTTTTCTTCTTTAGCCTACACATATATTCACTATCTAGATTTCCAAAGTAACTACATCACACAGTATGGTATATTTTAAAAGAAACAATAGATAATTTAGAGTTTAAGATATGCTATTGTCTGAATGAGATAAGTTCATTTACTTGTAAAAAGAAGTACAACTTGTATAAACTGGAATTGAAAATCCAACAGATCCAAAAAAAAAAGAATCATAAAATATGTTGTAGATTTTTTATTTTGGAAATAAAATAAAATTTCAGGAGTAAAGTATGTAAAGCAATGTTGCTTTTGAAGTATTAAATAACTTAAATATTCTATTTCATTTTTTAATGAGTACTGCATATTTTAAGATATAATGTTATAAAGTAAAATGATATAAACAATAAGCATAGGCACAATTTTATATTTATTAAATAATAGGGAATATATCAGTAATTACAACTATATAGTATTAGAGTAATATTAAATGGGATATATTATATTTAATAAATATAGTGTAGTGAACAATGATATCCACATAATCTAGTAATAAATTATCAGTAAATATTTTATATGATATCTTTTAACATTGCAAAAAATGAAATTGTCTAGTGAAAAATATCCATGCTCTCGATTATTATTATTATTATTGTGTTTTTCTGTACTATGTTTCAATAGATGTTTTAATAAAAAGAAACATAGTTAAAAATAGTTAAAAATATAATATATTTTAAATAAGTATAAATAAATGTAATTTTATCATAAGATTAAACACAAGGGGATTAATAAATGTGTATTGTTTTATTATTATTATTCCTTTAAGTCAGAGTGAAGACTTAACTATGTTCTAAACAAAAAATGTATAACGGTGCAAATTTAAGATGTTAAAATGTAAATAATGTAAATAAATTGTTATTTTTCTTTTAGTGTTATAATAAACCTTGTTAAATTTGTTTTCAAAATTTGTGTGTTGTGGTTATTTGTTTTTCCCATCTCAATGCATCTAAAACACAGAATCACTAAATTGAACATAATATTTTTGCACAGAAATAAATAAAGAATTATTTTAAGAATTCAAATATTTTCTTGGTATTTATTTATTTAAGTAATCACATTTTTCATTATCTTATGGTCATAAATTAATTATTATAATGGTATATTGAATTATAATGCTATCCATTGCCACACATATATTTGTCAGATTATAAAATGCTACCACATATTTATTATGTTATTATATGAAGATAACATATTATATTATAGTATTTTATTATTTTATTATAGTAATAAAATTATAGTGAAGAAAATGATATACAGAATTAGTTCATACAATGAAGAATATTATTATTATTATTATTATTATTATTATTAGTAGTAGTAGTAGTAGTAGTAGTAGTAGTAGTAGTAGTAGTAGTAGCAGTAGCAGCAGCAGTAGGAGTAGGAGGAGTAGGAGTAGGAGTAGGATAGGAGTAGTAGTAGTAGTATGAGTAGGAGGAGAGGGAGGGTGAGGGGTAGGGGTAGTGGTAGTGGTAGGGGTAGGAGTAGGAGAGTAGTAGTAGTAGGAGTAGGAGTAGTAGTAGTAGTAGTAGTAGTAGCAGTAACAGTAGCAGTAGCAGTAGTAGTAGTAGTAGTAGTAGTAGTTTAAGTGTAGTAGAGTATGACATAAAATCCCTTATCATGTTTTACTACAGTGATTTGATTATCTTAGAATAGCTTTATGAACCTGAGATTTTATTGAGCTAAATTGTTATAAGTAAGAGATTAAGATTTAATTATTAGTCTAACCTTAATGAGTAGGAGTTATTAAAGTTGTAAGAATACTATAAATTTATTTATTGGAGATATGGGGGATAGTATTCTTATGCCATTGAGGTAGTATCCTGCAGGATATTGGCTCAAGGTAATCTTTCCTGTCATCTGTATTTTCAATTCCAAGTCTCATGAAATATTAAATATTTATTTATTTATTTTATAAATTGAACCTTTTCATTATTTTGATAGTAGAATGTTTTAATATTAATGCAGGATATTGTATTTATCAATTATTTGCATTTAACCAAATGTAATCTGTAACTGAGCTAACCCATTTTATTTAACATTATATTGAACAGAAGAGTGAGTATGCAAATGGCTTGGTTAGAATATATATATATATATATATATATATATGGGTATACATATACAAGTTTATATGTATACCCACATATTAAACTTTTTAAATATTGATATATTATTATTATTATTAATTCTATAAACCAATACAATTTTAAAGTTTTATATTTTATTTATACCTCTGCTTATATGCCTATATATATATATATATATATATATATATATATATATATATATATATATATATATATATATATACCTATCTTTTATTACCAAAAATAATGTTTTTACCTCCCTCCATTTTTATTCAAATTTTGTTTAGATGGGTAGGTTAAAATATTATATTTATAGGAGTATTATAAGTAATAGAAGATAAGTGTCTGTATATATATATATATATATTATAACCTACACTCCCAACACCGCACATATATATTACATGAATGAAATGCCCAGGTGCCAGTTCTATTAATGAATAGAACAATATAATAAAATATATAATATAAAATTATTACTGAGACTCTATACTTAAGTTTATGTTCAGCTCAGCTCAGTGGGAGGCTATAGGCAGTTCAAAAGATATATAATAATAAATGAATAAAGGAAGAAATATTATAAAACATTCAATATATTGTAAATTCCTTTGTTAATTGATTGTATGATAAAGAATCATAAGATTTACTTAGTACAGTCTATGAAAAATATACTTTAAACTTAATTTCTTCCTTCATCCAAGTATAACATATATCAGCTTGCTATAATTATATTCGTAGACAATTTTGTTACTTGGCATACCATAATTTAAACATTTACTCTAATGCCAATCAAGAAATAAATAATAAGATCTCAGGGAATTTAATAAACACAGTTGAATTAATAAACTCCATTGCCCATAAGTTATAATTATAAAGTATGCTAAAATATAATGAAACAAATTGACTAAATATTTTACTAAGCTTCAATAATAAGATAATGACAGAGATATGGTATTTTAATCTCATATCATCATCTAACGAATATACTGACTTGTCAACCCTTCTAATACGTTTATCAAGTGTCAAATACTCTTTATAATGTTTGGATTAAGAAATACAATATTGTCAGACACTAGCAAATTTAATATGATAACTTTAAAATAGTATATCTGTTTTATAATAGATTTATACAGTGTGGAGATGTGGAAATGAAAATACGAATGTATACAAAAAAATAACTCACGACACAGTTGTTTTAAATTTAAATAACTAAATACATCATTTATTACAAATAAACAAAATAAATTGGAATGAACATAATATTTACAAAATAGGTCTTCGTTTTATAGACCTTTAAATTATTAAATAAATCTTTAGCATCAGTTTGGGATTCCTACTATCTAAACAAACTAATAATAAACTTAAAGATCCCGACTTGGAACACATACTTGCTTAGATGTTTTATCCATACGACAATAAATAAATGAAATATCATATTATTATCACAAAAAAAAAATATAAATACTTTCGAGAGGATATTACGGTTGATTGACAAAATAAATCAAATCATTAATCTTTGGCTTTCAGCAAAACAACTTTCTCTAATTGACTAAATAATAATTCCAATTCCTTATACCTTTCATACATAGCAAAATCATGTTTATTCTGATGATTTGATGATTAATTTTTACTTAAATAGATACATTGTATTTTAAAATACTTATTTCCTGTTTAAATCTTAATGTTTTATACCTTTATTAACTGAATTTAGTATATTTCCGAGCATTTATTTCTCATTTTTATATTTCATAATTCTATACCTCAATTCGCGATATTATTTATATTACGCGTGTGTGTGTACGTTCAAGCAGCAACATTATAAAACAATTTTTTCTGTAAACTCTCCCTTCATTAAGAAAATATCATGTAATTAATTTATTTCGAACAATGTCATAAATCCTCCATAAATATTACACTAGTACTACATCCAGAATTAATCTAACAATTTGTCTAACCACTTTTTAATTAACACAAAGCTATATTTTATGATTTTATATACCACACGTTATAAAGGGAATATACATGAGGAGCGAATAAACATCTATTGAACACTTCTACCAGAATTCACTTAATTCCACATATACCTTTGGTGGAGAACATCTACTCAACACCAAGAATCCAAGAAAAACGTCATATCTCTTCCTAAGCATCATTTAATCATCTTTTAACAATAACTCCTTTACTTCTAAATACATTATTTGGTGGGGATTTTGAATTCCACAACACCAGGACCCTAAGAACATCACTTTAAAAATATCATTAATCATACGCATATAAAATAAATTAGGCTCTACTCATGGAAATTATTAACATATATTAAATAAGCAAGATCTTTTATCCCTATAAATATTACAACGCAGTCAGATTTCTTTCTATTATCATAGCTTCTAAAATATTGAACCTTATAAATACATGCTAGCAGACAAATACCTACAGATAATACATCAATCTGTTCAACTCCGAAAATACGACACTGTACAAATTTATGCATAAAATATTCACAAATAATACTTTATCACACAAATATTACAATTGTGCAAAACAAACACACGCTCGCGAATAAAAGTATATATAATATTAACCCTAAATTACACACTAAGCAGGTAATATGATAATTAAATATTGCATTAAGGTATACTTTTTTTTAATTTAATAAACTTTAGGTTACTTTTAAGATTTAATGCTTCTAATTATTATGAACGAACTTTCATTTTATATTTAACAAACTATTTTTATTATACTTCCTTCGTTGATTCAAAAAAATAATAATAATAATACTTCTCACTTTAAGATAATAACATATGCAAAAATAAATGTAAACCTCTTTAATAATATATTATTAAAAATATTTCCTTCATCCTCATAAGGAAAATAATAAGACCTATCTGAACACAATCAATTTTTTTTACCGACTTACTACTCTTTTAAGTTGTACGTATTCCAGAGACGGTCTTGAAAGTCAAAATAACATATATTATAAAATAAACATAATAATATTAAAGCTTCTCTATCCATCATATACATTATATATGAGTTAAGCAATAAAAAAAAAATAAAGACACAAAAGTTATTAGTTTTGTAATTTGAATAAAAAGTTCATTTGCAAAGCTTCTCTCCGGGATTATACAAACAGTATAGGACACATTCCAAACCGCATTTAAACTAAATGCACTTCTGCAGTATAACTTAAAATATATATATATAAGCATAACTTAAATATACCCACTACTTTTCAGTGTTCATAACATATCCATTTGAGACACCAAATCAGCAAGCAGTTAACTCCTCCTTTATCATACCGGAAATATACGATATTTTCATACCGTTCTGGATTAAATACGCAATTGTCCTTATTATTTTGAATAGCATTCTACACTTTAAATTGTCTTTAGTAATTCCGTGATTAGTAATGCTTTGTTTGATATTTCATCCTTATTGAAGAGAACCAAAAAAAAAATTACCAGCATTTTTCTTTTGTCCTTCAAATTCAATTTAAACAGAAGTAGTTTATATGTTATTTCTTAATTTATAAATACATATTAGCTCCAGATATATCCAATAAATGAATACTGTTACCTAAGTATGAAGAATTTAAATGTGGTATGCTCTATCAAGATAGACATATCCTTAAGTCCATGTATAATCTTCGTGCACGAAAAATAGTGAGAACAAAATGTATTCTATATAACAGTCTGCATACGTTTTCCATATAACAAAAAAAAAAAGAAAACACGTTGCTTAATGATAAAATGATAATAGTTATGTAAACCATTCTTATTTAAAACTGGAATTAAATAAAATAATATAAACTGCATGATATTAATATACATTTTTACAAGAGCAACGGTGATGAAGAGATTAGTTTAAAATGTTTAAATTGAAGAGAGAATAAGTGAATTGAGTACCTCGTTAAAATTTAGTGCTGCATATTGAAATTAGCTCCTTCCATAATATATTTCTTATAATCTGACTTCAGCAATTAACTCTAGTTGTTTGAAAAATATAAGCCACTGTCTTTTTGGCTCTAATTCTTTACAAAGCTAATTTTTTACATACTGGAGAGCTTTGTTAACAGCTCTCTCTCTTGCTACAGTTTATTTTTCTTTTCTTTTTTTACTAGCTTACTCCCACGCATCTTGCTAACTCTGCTAATTACATATTCAAAAAAAATCTTTACAAAAAAAAATGATTTTGATTTTCAGAATTAAGTGACAAAAAAAAATAATAATAATGAAATAAATAGCTTTTACAAACCTGAAAGAAAAATGAATATTAATTAACTATCTGATACAAATGATTAATAATTTATTTAATTAGTAAAATAATTTATTGGTTCAAATATCTATTAATCATTGGAAAGAAATATGTATTTGTTAATTATTTAAGATACTACTGTAGTTTAAATGTTTTTTATTGTGAATGTACTATTGTTTGCTATTATTTAAAGAATGAAAATGAGATGAAACCTAAGGCAGAATCATACAGGTATACACATGCATGCACTACAATCTAAACATTGAACTGTCTTAACTAAAATATAATTAAAGCTGCTATTCTGTGGACAAGGATAAGAACCAATGAACAAAGGATTGTACAAACCATTCAACTAAATATTATACTAACACAGGATAACTTTGCATTTTTCCAACAAAATATATGAATTTCATTAACAAACAACCCCCCTTCCTTACATTAAAAACCTCATTAACCACAATAATACTAATGAATAACCATCAAGTGGTCAATAAACTACATAGGCAACCCATACTCAAACTTTAAATGATCTTGTTCAAAAATTTTAAAATTCCAAGGCTATTTCATTTTTTTTTATAATACAATATAACTATTTAATTACGATACAAGGTATCTTAAACCCTTGTGCCCATTCAGGTGGTCACAATATATATATATATATATAATAGCTGATGTTTCAGTACAATAACAAGTACTTTTTTCAAAGCAGCCTCTTTCTCAAATCATATGAATGCATGTAAGATTTAAAATTGCTTTTATCTTTTTGTTTCTCGTCGTACTTAAATTCTACTGGTTGAGAAGTTTTAAATTTTATTTTTTCCTACAATAGTTTTTTCCAAATGTTGTTAATCTTCTTAATTTACACCTTTCATTTATGCTCTTGGGCCTTTTAAAAATCTCTATAGCTCCTCTTATCAATCTCTGGTCATATTTAGCTATTTTACCACATGTAATATGCCAATAATAATAATAATAATATGAAATCACCATTTATCCTTGAAAATATTAAAATTAACATATATATATATAGGAATTATATAGGCATATGAGTAGAGGTTTGAATAAAAAATAAAGATTAAAATAGTATTGGTTTATAGAATTAATAATAATAATAATAATAATAATAATAATAATAATAATAATAATAATAATAATAATAATAATAATAATAATAATAATAATAATAATAATAATAATAATAATAATAATAATAATAATAATAATAATAATAATAATAATAATAATAATAATAATAATAATAATTCAATTCATTTATTTAAGCGCTAAACAACAGCATAAAGCAAATTACAGTTTGCACATATAATAAAAGTGAAAATAAAACATATAACATAAAATGAAAATATAAATGTATACATAATAAAGTAAAATTTAAAAGACAAAATCAAACATAACGTTTCAGTTTAACAAGATTACAAAATTTCTTATAATCAATGTCACACAGATTAAGGTTACTCCCTATTTGATTATATAAAGAGGGTAACCTAAATAAAGGAGAAAATTTAAGAATATTAGAATGACATGATTGAATCCCATATACACAAGTAGACCTAGTATCATAATAACTCAAAGACCTAATTGAGGTAGTTGAAACTATATCTGATAAAATAACCAGTTTATTAACAATTTTATAAAAATATTTCAAATTCCTATATTTTCGTCTAGATGAAAGATTAATCATTTTACCCTCCCAAGAAACATAATTGAAAAACTTCTTGAAAATAGACTGCAACAAGTTACATCCTTGCAAAGAACTAGGGTTCCAAATTATTGAACCATCATTACTGAACTGATAACCATGTCTAAGAATGGCACCCATACCCTTAAAAGCCTTACCAATAATCATTTCAAAATGAGGAATAAAAGATCCATTACAAGAAAACATAATTCCAAGATATTTTTGGCATTTAACTGAAATAATTTTATGACAATTGATATAATAACAAAATTATAAAACTTCAGATTTTTTGGAATAAAAAATAAAGGAACATTTATCAAAATTAACTGTCATATTATTTGACTCACACCAAACACTAAAGTTATCAATATCCTTCTGAAGGAGAACACAATCGTTCACTGACATAATTCTTCTAAACATCTTACAGTCATCAGCATAGCTTAACAGAAAAGAATATCTCAAGAAATCCTTAAGATCATTAATGTAAACATTAAACAGCATGGGTGCTAAAATTCTACCATGTGGAACACCTAAATTGCATTCAAAATTAAATTAAACATTATTATTGAATTTAATATATGCTGTACAACTACACAGAAATGATTGAAACAAATATACAAGTTTATTAGAGAAACCTATTATATGTAATTTATGAAGTAAGACACTGTGATCAACTTTATCAAAGGCTTTTGGCAAATCAAAATAAATAATATCTAGTCTTTGAGGTTCTTCAATAGCATGAGCTATATGATCATAAATTGTCAGTAGATTACTATCAATTGATCTATTAGGACTAAAACCATGTTGAGAAGAAGAAATTATCTTACCCACATCTGAAATAATTTTATTATAAATATATCTCTCAAAAATTCATGCAATGGTATGCAGAAAAGAAATCGGTCTATAATTAGAAACACATTCTCGAACACCATTTTTGAAGATTGGAACCATTTTAGCACATTTCAAAACACTAGGAAAAGTACAAGAATTAAGAGACAGATTAAAAATAAAGGCAAGAGGTACTGCAATAAATTCAGCTAGCCTTTTATAAATAAAAGAAGGAATATTATCACATCCTAAATTAGAATGAGTCTTAAGCATCCTAATAGCTACAATAACATCTTCCCTAGAGATATGATCAATTGTACATTTAGCACTAGACAAATTGCCAGGAAATGTGATTTTAGAATCATGCCCATGTTGTGAAAAGTATAACTCTGCAAAATGTTTAGAAAAATCATCTGCATTTAATTCAGAACCATGAGTCATTTGAACCTTTTTCTTACCCAAGTGTGAATTATTAACAAAATTCCAGAATTCTCTAGGATTAGAAGAAATATTAATTTCAATTTTTTATATACTCTTGTAAATCTCGTTTATAGATATATTTAGCCAATCTTCTAAAATTGATAAAGTTATTATAATAAATTATATTCTGTGTCTTAAAATAGACTATATGATGGTAAGATTTTCTTTTAATAATCTTAATAAGAGTATATGAAAACCAAGAAGGATTAACCTTTGTTAAACGACAATTTATTAGGAAAATATACATCAATAAAACCATTAAACATTTTCAAAAAATAATTCAAGCAAAAATTCATATCATTAATTGAGTACATATTCCAATCAATTTTATAAAATTTTCTACAAAGATCAACATAATTACCCCTCCCATAATCCCTTTTCACAACATTAGAACAAGTAATTTTAGAATAACACATCTTAATATAAAATTCGATAGGTGGATGATGAACATCAACTGGAAAAGAAACAGAGATAAAGTGAAAATTACTAACTATTGGTACATTACAAAGAACACAATCTAAAGTACGCTGAAAATTATTAACAACAGGGTTATATTGTTTAAGCCCAAAAAATTTGCAAAATCTAAGCATTCTTAAAGTTTCTAGGATAATAAGGAATAATGCATAATAATCTTACCCTTAAATAAATCAGGCATATTCAAATCACCAACAATGATAATATTATTATATCTAATCAAAAAATCTTCAAGTGCTGTCAACAAGTAATCAAGCTCTAAAAGTGAAATATTAGGTTTAAAATAAATATTTCCCAATATACATTTAAAATTATGATCCATATAAACTTCACACCATGTAGATTCACATACAGAAGAAGTAAAACATAGATCCTTATATAAAACATTTTTGTTGATAGCAATAAGAGAACCACCTCCTCTAGCTGCATATTCTAAAGATCTATCCGTACGTAAAATAATATACCTATTATCAAGGAAAGAACAATTGTAAAATTGTTGATTTAACCAAGTCTCTGTAAAAAATATCAAATCAAACTGCTCTGTTTCAAAGAATTGTTTAATTCCACACACTTAGTTTTCATCCCTCTAACATTCATATAAAAACAAGAAATCCCTACCATATTAAATTAAAAATAAATCAAAACAAAACAAATCAAAACAAATAAATAAATGAAATCAAGTAAAGAAAAATGTAAGTAAGTATAGTGAATAAAGAAAATAAGAAATAAAAAAAATAAAGACAATAAGAAATCAAAGAAAACTAATAAATACCACTAAAGTTTTAAAGAATTAGCCAAAGTTTCATAAAAAAAAAGAATGGAAGCACCACAAATCCATAAATTGGAAGAGATTAAATCATTATTTTTGTGAGCGGGATCAGATATATAAAAGCAAGAAGATTTCGAGTTATACATATTAATTTCATGACACATGATCCTAGTTCTTAAACGTTTTTCAAGAAATACCTTAATATTATATGAATTAAGACTCACTGGCATATTAGAAACAAAACATCTATTACATTTTGTATTAATATTATTAATAATATTATTATGCATTTTAGAAATACCAAACCCCCATTCCACAGGTAGTCTTTTTTTACCACAAGTTGAAAAAGAGCATTCCAAACCATGTCCCACATTAACCTCATTATCAATATAATTGTTATATTTAGAGAAATGCGAATAATTTGCTCTATGAGTAAAAAAAACCTCTATCAGTATTTGCTAGACAATTTTTTCTTCTGAAATTTGATTTAGAAAAGTCACTAGAAAAATTACTACTATACTTTTTTGGAACAGAATGTGAATATCCATCCTTCAATATATACTTTTTATCAGGAAAATTATCATAATATCCCAGTGATGAATTATTAACAGAAAAGCCAGAAAATTTGTTAAATTTTTCATCATCATTAAGTCGAGAAAATTGTTTTTGATATTTATCAGACTGCCTATAAATTTTAGTTTTATAAACTTTACCTTTATTGTATCTTGTACTATTATCAATTCCACATCCAATATATTCATCACATGATTACCTTTATAATCACCATTATAAATGCTATTATTTTTATTTTTATCTTTTTTCCCAAAACTGTTTTTACCTTTATCTCTAATAAAGACTGATGACTGGGGCAACTTTTCTAAGGTATTATTATCCTTAAAAGATGAATTAACATCACCAGCGAAATCAACCTCAGCGATATACCCAAAAACTTATTTCCAATAAATCACATTGTATACCTACATCACCAGAAATAACACCATCACCAATAGCTTTAGATTTATTCACACCAAATTTTGCCATATTCATAATCATACTATAAACTTCCTGAAGAGACATAGATTTTAATAGTTCAAAAGTAAAACCAGCCAAGTCTACTTTTCTACTTTCTTTATCTTGAAGCAAACTAACTATATCCACATTAGAACTAGAATTTAAACTCCTATCAATTCCTAAATTATTATCACTATTATCTTCAACACTATCTCCATTATATCTATCCCTTTCAGAAATATTTTCAATATGTATATCAGATTCCACATCTATAAGATCATTATTATCTGTTGACCTAACATTCCCAATATTTTTCATTTTATCCACAGACAATTGATTACATTCTATACAATGGAAAAAACCCAAACCAACAGAATCAAAAATTTTTGTATCAGACCTGGACAAATTCAAACAAGTTATATGAAAATACCCTTGGCACTTAATTCCATTATCTGCATCTGACAATTCTACATTACAATAAGTACATTTAACCCCAACTACATTAAAACCCAAACCATATGTAGAAGAATCCATGACTAAAATGTCAGGATCATTACCAATATTAATATCAGCAAATGGTGTAGTAAGATTATCTGAATTATCTATTTTGTGCTCAGTATTATAATAATGATTACAAAATTCACATATGAAATCCAGATCATTATCATTAAAGATTTTAAAATCACTTAATTTATAACAATCCAAATGATACTTTAGCCCACAAAGACCAGCATACTTTAAATTTTTTGTCTGCCATAAATATTACATAAGCAGAGAGGACATTTAACAGCAAAAGGTGCCATTAATTATAATACAAAAATAAAAAAATTTAACTATAAAATATACAAATCCTCCATTAGCATATACAAATCATATATACACAAAACTTTAAAAAAAAATCATGTACAACATATATAAATCTGTAATATCTTAAAGAGAGTAACTTCTTCTTTTCCTTCCCTTACTATTCTCAGATTCTCCAATATATATAAACAATGTCCAAAATAAAATTATTGAATATATCAAAGTCACTATGTACTTTATTATTAATAAAATGAAATTTTATGTTTCCATTATTTAAAAATAAAATAGTAGACATTACAAATTCCATTGATTATGTTTCAAATAAAAACACATAAATATTAAAAAAAACCTGAGTCATATAAATTAAACCATGATAATAGTTTCCAAAAATAAAATATAAGCTTCAGTAATAAAATTCTCCAGGCGTATTAGTTCTAAATGCAGATCACTTAAAAAAAAACACTAAAATAATAATAATAATAATAATAATAATAATAATAATAATAATAATAATAATAATAATAATAATAATAATAATAATAATAATAATAATAATAATAATAATAATAATTAATAAATAAATGTTTAATATGTGGATATAGATATAAAACATGTAAATATTATATATAAAGGTTTGTAAGAATTAATTGTTTCAAATAGAATTAAAAGGTAGGAAAATTTATAACAGAAGATCATTGTAAAAAAAGATAAGAAAATGTAAAAAGTCAGTTATTTTGAAAGGTAGAGGGGTTAAAATGATAAGTTAAAATGAATAAGAAAATTATTAAAAATAATAAAATTATTATTAAAGAATAAGATTAGAACTGATAAAATGGTAAAAATATAAATTGATAGGTATTAAAATAAAAAATAAAAGATAATAAAATATACTAAATAATAATGTAAATTATACATAGGAAAAAGTAGAAAATAAAATAAAATTGATAAAGTAATAATAGAGGGTGGTTTTTCCAAAAAGAATTACAAGGAAAATAGGTTTATTAATAAAAAACAATGTTTTTTTTTTTAAAAAATAATAATGTAATAATTGTGTATTTGATGTCTTTTGTTATCTATATATATATATATATGTGTGTGTGTGTGTATAAGTATATACATATATATATATATATGGATTTTGTAGATATATATATATGTTTTGAGGATATATATGTATGTATATATTTTTGATATGCATGGGTATATATGAATATTTTATATGTATATGAAGTAATGGTTATATCTTCATATCATTCAATATTGTAGCTCTGATGAAGACTGCAGAACATTCAAAATTGTCAGGAATTATATTAAAAATTTTTTCACATTAAAGTATATATGAGGGGAGTTATTGTAAGCAATATACATGAACATATGAAGAAATGCAAGAAAGTAAAGAAGAGGAATAAGAATAACCTTCAAATGTTAAACTTTCTTTTTATTTTATAGATATTATATTCTCATGTTTATTCATTATTAAAATAACAATCTACAATAACATTTAATGCAACATATACAACTTTATGGAAAAGTTTAAAATATTTGTAGATGATCTAGAAAGGTGCTATTCTTCCACATTCTTAAAAGCTGTCTTGGTTTAAATGCATGGAAAAACTTGGGTTTGCAGTAAAAGTAAAGCCTTTTTATTTCAACAAATGCTCCATACACAACAGCTATTCCTGGTTAAAAACTTTTTTAGACTTAGGAATTGTCAACTAGTAATAATTGATAAGCTCAAAAATTAAAGTTTATCTCAATATCATGGATGTTATTTCCTCATTTATATTCATTATTATAATATATCTATATGCACTGACAAGCAGTGAAAGGTAAAGAAGATAAACTAAGATTTATAATATTAAGGAGGCTTAGTACATTTGAAAAAATCTATATATCCATAATCATAGCCATGAAGCTATTTTGAAAAAATATAATATATTAATAAGCAACAGATATTCAGAAAATGTACAAATTGTGAATTAAGTGTCCATTTATTGGAGAGGGTAAAGCATAATTCTCTTCAATTTATAGCACAGCAGTCATTAGCAACAAGTCAGGTTTCCTTGATCTTATGTTTGGCATCACATTATTTTATAAATACAATAGAAGCAGAGGAAAGTTTAATTATGTGGCCAGTGGCATTCTGGTATTGGACAATAGCATTTTTCTATAAATGATGATGTTGAGAAAAATGTATGGAGAAGGGTGCGTGAGAACCTCCATAGAACTGTGCAAAATAAGAAATTTCAAACCATCAGAATTTATATACAATGTTAGAAGCTTGATGAGGTTCTATTCTACTATTGGAGTTGCTAATCAATTTATTGGTTGAAGAGGGTATTAAACATTAGTCTAAATGATGGGGAAAATGTTTTATAATATTTTTGTTAGCAGAAAAATGTGTGAGGGAGAAGTCAGGGTCTGCCATCTTTGGATAGATTAAGAGTCAGTTTATGGAAAAATTGTTTTACCCTTTTTGTGAGGTGATTAATATGCTAGTAATGTATTTTGAGTATTGTTTATTGGTAGCATTGCAAGAGGCATCATATTGACATAAGTGATAGTTTTAAATAAGAAATGATGGCAGTTTAGCTCCTTGATGGGAATGAGGTAAATTTGATTTGGGATGTGTAAAGTTTTGAATTTAAAGAAGCTTAAAATTCATAATGTAATTTAAATGAATCTTATATATTTTAACAGGATATCTAAGCATTTAAGTAATTTGTGTAAATATTCCCAGCAAGTAATCAAGAGCAAAGCAGAATGTACTTGAATGTTAGGTTTAAAGAGGTCTGTCTATACAAACATCAGCATGATGAGTGTAGATGAGGTTCAGGGTAATATGAAAGTATCTAGGAAGAAACTTATTATTAATATGATACACATATATGCTGTACAGAAATTTTCTGAGACATAACCCTATGAGCCAAACATCAGTCATGTAATAGTACTGTCATTTAAATATCATGATGATTTTGTCAACCAGTCAGGTGGGTAAGTTTGAAATGAAGTTGATTTGTGTTTGAGAATAATTGCTTTTTTAAAAAATTTACTTTTAATAACATTATTAGAAGGTTTTTTTTTATTAATAGAGGGTATAAATCTGTGACATCTAAAAAAAACATTTTTATATTTTCTTCTAACTATGAGCTTTGAATGTCATTGATAATGTCAGCTGACGACTTAATAATGTAAACCCCATAGATGGACAAGTCAGTTAGCAATTGGATCACTATTTTCACAGTACTAAATAATAATAACGTGAAAGTTAAACACCTTCAAACAGATATGCTTTAAAAATGCTTAAGTGACAGCCAATCAGATGGAATAATGGCATCACATGGGACTCTAAATTCTAAAACACAAGCCAGAACTATTAGAAAAAGATGGATCCATCTTAATCTATGCCTCATTTATATTTAAATAAGCCAGACTGTTTTGCCGACAAGAACTTCTAAAATAGGATCCATCTTTTTCTAATAGTTCTGGCTTGTGTTTTAGAATTTAGAGTCCCATGTGATGCCATTATTCCATCTGATTGACTGTCACTTAAGCATTTTTAAAGCATATCTGTTTGAAGGTGTTTAACTTTCACGTTATTATATTATCTGTTTACGCTTAAATTTAATATATTTACAGTGCTAAATAGTAAATTCCTCCAAATGTCCATTATAAATCTGAGTGGAGAATTAGGCTTGTGCTGCTTAACATTAGCAACATTCCTGGGATGGGGGATAAATGCACATAAATATATTTTGTAATATTTTGATTTGGCAAAAGCTTTA
Source organism: Epiperipatus broadwayi (assembly GCA_028023455.1). Taxonomy (NCBI): domain Eukaryota; kingdom Metazoa; phylum Onychophora; class Udeonychophora; order Euonychophora; family Peripatidae; genus Epiperipatus; species Epiperipatus broadwayi. Next base: position 568,043 of record JAQFVV010006507.1, read on the forward strand.
ATTGCAACATTTTCAAAGCACACAAGAGATAAATTTATCATTAGTAAGTTTTATATTATAGTTGGGAGGAGAGTTATATTTCAGTTTATTAACTTTCAGATTTATTAATAAATTTATATTTGTTCATAAAAATAAATCTAATGACTTTACCTTTATTGAACTAAGTTATAGATTTCTCAGAAGAGTAATGTTTGGTCTTGTTAATATTTATTCTCCAGTTAAGATTCATAAAATTAATAGGTTTATGATGGATAGCCTTCACAATATGAGTGATAAGTTTGTCTTTGTTGGAGTGATCTATAAGATCCATCTCAACATTGGCTATCAGTTGCATCATTGGCTGATTCCATTGGCTGCAAACAATTTTCTATATGAGTTCAAGCACAGTTCTAATGTTGGGCAACAGGGATTTTAATGGCATTATTAAGTAAATATTAACTCATTTGTCAATGAGAAAAGCAAATTTGTTAGAGAAATTTAAATACAGCTTTGCAGATAAATTTTTGCATTTACAAGTGATATATTCCAGAATAAGTACATTTGCAGAGAGATTATTAAAATGGTTTTTTGTTTTTCTTGAGTGCACCCTCAATCAGTCGATGTTGAAAAAGATCTTATACATAATCTCAATCAGAATAAACAAATAATTCATAATGAAAAGGAAAAATGTCATAAGCCTACTACTTCTAGTAATCTTAATTGGATGGCAAATATTAATGATACCAATCATTTTTCTTCTGGGATTTCTATAACTTGTCTCAACAAAGATAATGATAACAGAATTATTCTCCTGAATTTATTAGTAAAAATGAATCTGGAAATAAATTAACTGAAATTTAATGCTGTACATAATTATAATATAAAGCTTAATAAAGATAAATTTATTTCTAGCTTGCTTCATGAATTTTTTGGTAAACCCTTGACCAAAACAGAATATTACAAAATGTAGCCATCTACATCTATTCCTCCCAAAAAATTTTTGCCAATGCTAAGTTCCGCAAGTCAAATTAGTTACTCATTATTTGTGGTGAAATTTGGGGGCATTCACTATTTCACTACTGCCATAATGACCTACCCTTGGCTAACAGACCATATCAGCTATGGACTTTAGGCCATTAAGTCATCATTAGATTTTATAAACCACATTAAAAGCTCAAATTTAGAACTAGAATATAATAATTGCTTCATTAGTTATCATTCAATTATATGGCTCTGTTAATTTAAAACTTTCAATTAATATTATTAAAACAAAACTTCAAAAAGCAATTATTCTCAGATGCAAATCAACATCATTTCAGATTTTCTCACCTACCTGTATAAACGAAATCAATATTTTAGATCTCCTCATTTAATGGAAGATACTACCAAATGACTGATGACTGGCTCTTTGAGTTATCTCAAAGTTGAATTTTTTCCAGCATATGTTAAACCATTTTAAGGATAAACTTCTCCCTAAATACTTTAACATTACACCAACTTTCTCTACACCTGGTGGTGACTTCTTGCTGAACTCAAATCAGTTATCAATTGTTTTTAATCCGATCTTCACATAAATTCTGCTTGGATTTTGACTATTGTCTGGAAAGATTTACACATTGAACTGAAATATTTAATTGAGATATTTATATATCCAGTTACAAAGAGATGTGTCTATTTAAATTACATAATGCACATTAAGCCTCTTGAAATTTGAGGCTTTACATTTTCCATATCAAATTTTTCTTGTTTCTATAAATTTGAAGGTCTGCCTTAATTTCTTTTTTATAATCATCATTATTCTAAATGTGATGTCTATAACTAAGCTAACATTAAGAGATACTTAAAAAACTTAACAGCAAAGAATATGAATATAGCACCCTCACAAAAAAGTAAAACTGTTTTACCACATATTAAACCTTAATTCACCCAAAGATGTCAGACACTAGCTTCTCCTCCCACACATTCTTTTATTAACTAAAACTGAACTATTCTTGAAATAATTTCTCAGTTATTTTTGCTTAGGTTTTGTAATCCCATTCAATCAATAGATTGATTAAAAACTCCAATAATAGTCTAAAGTCTCATCAGGATTTTAACACTGTTTACAAAATCGTATGCTTTCAAACTGGTGTCCAATCACTATTCTGCAACGAATGTTGTGCATTTTTCTCCATTTATCTCTCAACATCATTATTTATACAGAATCCCACTCACATTTCCATTTTTCTCAAGCAACACAAGTCCACTGGTTATACATGTAAATGTTTTTCTGCTTCTACTGCATGTCCAAAGTTGAAGAAGTTGAATTTATAGCTAATAACATCCATGCTATAAAGTGAAAGGAATCATAATTTCCTTTTCCCAAAAAATAACTGTTTAGTTCACAATTTGTATATTGTTGAGATTGTTGCTTAAATATTCCATTTCCTTCAAATAACATTTTGCTTATGATTATGAGGATAAAGGAATTACTTAAAAAACACTAATCCCAGTATTATAATTTATAGTTTGGAATCCTCTTAACTGTATGTATTACTGTTTATTTAAGCACAGTTTACATATTTCTCATTATCCATTATTATAATAAGAATCTATTGAAACATTTAACTCATCATATATATATATATATATATATATATATATATATATATATATATATCTTGCTATTAAACTTAAATTTATTATTTGCAAAAAGTCAAGAAAAGGTTTTTTCTTTCACATTCTCTCATGTATAAAATAGTTCCCATGTTTAAATCCTTATAATTTGAAGTAAAACAAAGCCCCATTTATTTCAACAAATTCTCCCAACAAAAGAGCCATTAGAAAAAATGCTTAGGCTTATAAATTTACAATTACTTTAATTGATGTTGTATTTGGACCATTCTGACGTTAAGCATCTGTATTTCATGGATATTATCTCATTTTTCTATTTATAATTATTATAAAAATCCATAGAAATATCTTATTCAATATATATATATATATATATATATTGTGAATGTTCAGATTGATGATCCAGGTATATATAAAAAAAAATAAATAAATAAAGAAGTACAATATAAGTTTACCTAAATAGGATCGATATTATTTTACACATTTCATATATGAATGCAGTCACCATAGTAACATTATTACATACAGTTCAATGTTTTTATGTTGTGTATATTTGTTTATAAATTAATTTAAAAAAAATATTATTATTAAAAAATATAGATATGTGTAAATTATTGATGTTTATCAAGTAAATAAAAGGTTGTTATATCAATTTTGTATTTTGGTTTGTAAATAATAAAATAAAATTGTAATCGAATTTGGATTTAATTTTCATGTATCTTTTTCTCCAAACTTACCTTACAAACTGTGCGAAAACTACTATAAAAAAATTGATAAAATTGAGGTTTATTTGAGTAATATTGAATGGTCGTCAAGATACAAAAAACGTCAGAAAGAGAACCTATAAAAAAGACGTGACAGAATATAACAGGATTCTTTATCATCATTTTGCTATAGTCAAGGACAGACCTATTTTCTGTGTCTTAACAAATAAAGTTTTTCAATATTTTTTTTTGTGTGTAAAACCATAAAACATGAAAAAATAGTGGAATTATCTGCCCGTTCAATCATTTAGAGGGCAGTTGCGAAAAGTTTCCGGGGAAGCGGCAGCAAAGTGTAAAAAAAAAAAAAGGAAACCTATGAAGTAAAAAAAAAAAAAATGCTTTATAAAAAAAAAATGGATTTGTGTAAACATCGTCTCACGAGTAAAGGAACATGGACCAACTGGATCAATTCACATCATAAAAGGGATAATCAAAGTGCACTCACCTCTTTGGACGGAAAAAGAAAACTTTTAGTGAAGCATTATAAAGTTTGCGATTATTATTTCTGACAAAGAAACTTCTCTTTACACCATAAGAACTGAAGTCAATCAATGGGCCAATAAATAATGAACGAACAGACTCATATATATATATATATATATATATATATGGTATGATTTTTTTTAATATAAAATGTGTGTGTATTAATTTTTTTTTATATGTAATAAAAGGGGATGATTTTTTTTTAATTATCTCTAAAAGTAATATAATTTATTAAATGAAAATGATGGAAAGACTCAAATATATTTATTATTTCATATTCATTTATCCGTCATTATTTTGATAAACAAATAGATTTTGATACCCTCCTATTTCACATCTTTGGTATCGGTTATATGTAAATTTTTTTTTAGTAAAATATCCAAAAGCCTTTCCCATCATTTACTCATTCATTTTTTTTTTCGTTATCATTGTCGCAACACATTTAGAGATACACATAGCAATTTTATCATTTTTATTTAGTCAACCAATCTAAAATATAAAGTCATTTCCTATGTATTTTATCATTAATCTTGCCAATTTTCTTTTCTATAATCCAATAAATTGAGTTAATTTAAATATCAAGACTAGTTTAATTATTTTGTTTTATTTGGATTGCATGAGACGACGTAGCTATTTAAGTAACAAGATTCAAACTCAGCTTGGTAAGTGAATTAGAATATAAGATAAGGTATGTTTTGCTTATTAGTATTTTATTTTGTTTCCATATGAATTTTATATTTACATTTGCATTTGAATATTATATATATATATATATTCTCATTTATCTTAGTTAATATTACAAAGTCAATCATTTCATGTTTGTCTGATTCCGTCATAAAAATCTAAATAGATCGTACTTTATCGTTTGGTTCAGAATAATTCGTCTTGGATATTTTTCTTAAACTCCTATAAAATGAAGAGAATAAACTTCATTGACCGATTTAATTGAATATTGTTTTGATTTGTATAAATATCAATTATAATCATATGTTTTAATTGTTGCCGGTCAATTTTTATTCAATTGTTTAAAATTTCAAACAGATTGTATTAATACTCACAGGTGAATAAACATCCAATAGAAGCTCGATATGTCTTTTATGTAATGTGGTTGGACATTGTAGAGTTAGAGATGAGCTAATAGAGTGTTGATATTAAACTCCAGTGAAGTATTCTATTTTAAAACATAAACGAAGCACTAATTAAGCATCACTTTATTGGAAGATATTTATAAATTATTTATAAATTATTTTGTAGCTTCTTAGTAAACCATAGACGTATATTAATTTGTTTAAACATTTAAGTGAGTGCATAAATTTTCAAAGTGTTTATAAAATTATAATAAAACCAGTTGATGCCCACAGAAAATTATTAATTAGAGATTGAAGTAGAAAGAAATATATATCGCTTATTGACACGAGTGTTTATCTTTCTATTTAGCGTTTATTAAAATAGATATATATATATTTGGGTTCAAGTATTATTTTGTTTTGATATTTAAATAATGTCTATATGTAAAAAAAAAAAAATGTTTTGTAAAGTACTATTACAGGTACTTAGAAGCTTATCCATTAAGTTAAAAAGGCAGCATCTTTAAATAATAAAGTAGATTTAAATTACTATAACAGTAACAGGCTAATAATATATATATATATATATATATATATATATATATATATATTGGGATCTGTTTTAGTTATTAATTGGATTTGATTTTGATTAGATTGCCAATCAAGTAGTTAGCCTAATCCTATATTATTGTTTAGGGCAATAGTAGTTGGTTTCACTGCTCTTTGCAATTTATGTTGTAATTGTGATGGATTTGTTGATGTCTGGAGCAGATAGTCTCATTATTCCTTCATTTCACATATAACTTAAGTAAATTAAACTTTAAGAGAGATTATTTGTGCTTTGTAATGGTTTATTACATAACGGCGACCCGATTGAGCTAGACCAGATTAATTTAAATTAGATTTTTAGATTTTTTTTATCAGATCAGATTGATCATCCTAACCATCACCTTCATCCATCAATTCAATCAGTTACAAATTGGCACCAACATTTTGGGCCTTCTTTCTTCAATTTAAATGGAATACAGCATTCAACAATTCCGACGGATACAATATATATATATATATATATTGTAACGAGCACAGACGTTCGTTACATTGTTTTTTTTTTATATATATTATTAAACAAGTTAAAATAAAAAGTTCGCATTTAAAAACTTTCTTTAAAAATTAAAAATTGAAATTAAAATATCGTCTTAAACTCTTATATATTAAGTCGCACAGATAATGAAAAATTATTAAAATAAAATTTTTATTAAAGAAAAAGGTATTTTTAAAACTAAATTTTAAAAAAGATTTGGAGATAAAATTATATCTTTAAATTTGTCTTGAAATATATTTTTGATTTGGAAAACAGGGTAATTAATTAGAAATGGAAATGATTGTTAATTAGTTAAATTAAAACCAGCCTTGAGCATTTAAATGTAATAACCTCAGTCAGATAGAAAAAAAACAATAGAAACTGATTAGCCAATGAAAGAAATCCATTTGGGAAATCGGACCTCAGCGAAAGAATCATCACTCCATGACGCAATGTTAATTCAATCCTTGACATTAATATAAAAAGGACAGGTTTTGGAAAGCTTGGTAGTTTTTAGTGAATGAGGAGTGACTGGAAATTGATTATTACGATGTGACTATATGTAGTAGTACGGAGTTGGAGGAATTGAAAAAGACGCACAGCTTCAATCCCTTCAGTTCTGTAAGAAAGGAAGAAAAATGGGCCATCGTTTATTCATTGAGGACTAATTACACTAAAAAAAAAAAATAAAAATCTCCAAAGGATAAATAAATCGATCAACCGGATACAAATCTTCGGACGACGTGGGAATTCACGTGCAAACGGCAAGGAATATACGAAGATGAACTATTTCAATAACCGTAAGACTTTAAAATTTATGAACAGTAAATATAAAAACTCTCCAGATTTAAATGATTTCAATATTATTCTATCTGACCAACATTATTTTATTAATTAGTTATAATTTTATTTAATGTATTTAATTTGTAAAATCATTTCCATTTATTTATTTATTTATTTAATTTTGTTCTTTAAGTTTTATTATGATTTCTGTTTTCCGTTAAATAAATTATAAAAAAAATGTTAAACTTAAGTCGGGCGTGAATGGCTGTATCGATTTGTAAAGATATATTAAGGGAGGGTAATCTTGGGTTGTTCATTTCGTAGTTGAATTGGTTCAATGGATTGGATATATTTATGTAATTAGTAGGTGTAATATGAGATCCGCTACGGGCAGGATTATAGATATACGCCACACACCCTCTGTTTGCCTATGGATGGGTTTGTAAGTCGGCAGAATACCGCAGCCCATTCCTATGGAGTTTTTAGTTTATTGATCTACTTGCCCACAGATGTCACATCCCTGTGGGTGGAGAGTCAATGTCGTTTCTATTTCTACATATTGTTCAGATGTACATTCCTGACAATATTGTTGTGTTGTCGTATCATGCTACATTGAATACATGAATGTATCAGATGGATTGGCGCCAGTTGATTGCGAAATGTGTTGCCTAAGGTTAAGTAGGGATAGAATATTTTATTTTTAAATGCAAATCTATGTAGTCGATTCAGGCTCGATCCTAAATAAAACTATTAAATTTAAGTTGTTTATAGACGCTTGCATGGATTGTTTATCGGTTAACTATGTTTTGCATTTCATATTTGATCAAAATATATAGACATTCGATAAATAATGATACCTTACGGTGAGTATCTAAAAATGTATTTATTCGGATGTCTTTTAAGTTATTGGTGACGATGCAAGTATCTTACGATGAATACTAGAGGGTTTCTTATAATTCCCTATGCAATTGTCAGTAATCAATAATTTTGTATTTTGATCGTTTATGTTTACTTTGAAATGTTTTTGACCGTTGAAATCTATGTAACCGATCTATAGCAACATATTAAACAGGTTTATAAGCCCATCTGTGCGAACTTGATTAAAAATGTAAATTTATAATATAATAGTAACTCAATGTAAATTAAAGTAAAATCAAAGTTAAAAATAATGTTAAATGTTTAAATGTAAATCACTAAAATAATTTTAAACCTTATATATATGTGCATAAATAAATCTGTTTGTATGAGAATTACTGGCAGTGGCTTACTTTATTCTTTTATATACTAGTAAATGATATTATTAAATCTCTGCTATTCCACTGAGCTAGTGACAATGGGCTAACGATCTAAATCTGTAAATAAAGTGGAATCCTAACAGTGCGTATCTGCCTACTCTATAAATTTTTCTAGGCTCAAATGCCTAGATGGCGCCCTTTGGTAGTGCGGTGCGATGCGATCTACCACTTCGTTTGGATCGTTATAATTGGCGTCCCAAGTGTGGCCTTACCTCAGAGATTGACCCTGAGAAGGGGAATTAATGCTGAAATTTCCGATCTTTAATAAACCACAAATACCCTGAGCAAATTTTATCAAAATGAATGTTTTATCTGCTTACATAAGTCGGATATTTTTAAATTTTATAAAAGCACTGCCAGCAAGAAATTGCGCATATATATTAAATAAAAGAAAGTATAAATAATTTTAAAACTAATTTTTGTAAATTAAAAAGAAAATCAAAAGGTTGCATTGGATATGTCTTTTTTTTGTTAATATATATTTATGCGTTAACGTGTATAGGCGCACAGCCACGGAAGTTTATGATCGAAATGTGGTACCTTACGATGAGTACCGTTTGGGAATTTACGTCAGTGTAATCCTATTTATGCATTTCAATCAGTCATAAATAAGTTGGTGGTAGTTATAATTGTGCTGCAAATATACACGTATAAATCCATTATCTTGGAACATATTTATCTCAATGCAACCTTCCTAAATAAGTTAAATAATTTGTTTGTCATGCCGTAAGTAGAAATCAAATGGATAAAATAAAATAGAATTCTCGGGGGGAGGGGTGTTAACGTAAATGGTCCTTAGGTAGGCGATGGTCAACATTTTCTTTTTCTTTTTGTATATAGTTTTTTGTAAAATTATTAACTGAATGTTTGTAAATTTTGTTAATACCGTAATTACTAACCCTAAGTAAAATATTTTTTTTTTTGATCATTTTTTTTTAAGTAACTTTACTGATATGTAACGAGCACAGACGTTCGTTACATTGTTTTTTTTTATATATATTATTAAACAAGTTAAAATAAAAAGTTCGCATTTAAAAACTTTCTTTAAAAATTAAAAATTGAAATTAAAATATCGTCTTAAACTCTTATATATTAAGTCGCACAGATAATGAAAAATTATTAAAATAAAATTTTTATTAAAGAAAAAGGTATTTTTAAAACTAAATTTTAAAAAAGATTTGGAGATAAAATTATATCTTTAAATTTGTCTTGAAATATATTTTTGATTTGGAAAACAGGGTAATTAATTAGAAATGGAAATGATTGTTAATTAGTTAAATTAAAACCAGCCTTGAGCATTTAAATGTAATAACCTCAGTCAGATAGAAAAAAAAACAATAGAAACTGATTAGCCAATGAAAGAAATCCATTTGGGAAATCGGACCTCAGCGAAAGAATCATCACTCCATGACGCAATGTTAATTCAATCCTTGACATTAATATAAAAAGGACAGGTTTTGGAAAGCTTGGTAGTTTTTAGTGAATGAGGAGTGACTGGAAATTGATTATTACGATGTGACTATATGTAGTAGTACGGAGTTGGAGGAATTGAAAAAGACGCACAGCTTCAATCCCTTCAGTTCTGTAAGAAAGGAAGAAAAATGGGCCATCGTTTCTTCATTGAGGACTAATTACACTAAAAAAAAAAATAAAAATCTCCAAAGGATAAATAAATCGATCAACCGGATACAAATCTTCGGACGACGTGGGAATTCACGTGCAAACGGCAAGGAATATACGAAGATGAACTATTTCAATAACCGTAAGACTTTAAAATTTATGAACAGTAAATATAAAAACTCTCCAGATTTAAATGATTTCAATATTATTCTATCTGACCAACATTATTTTATTAATTAGTTATAATTTTATTTAATGTATTTAATTTGTAAAATCATTTCCATTTATTTATTTATTTATTTAATTTTGTTCTTTAAGTTTTATTATGATTTCTGTTTTCCGTTAAATAAATTATAAAAAAATGTTAAACTTAAGTCGGGCGTGAATGGCTGTATCGATTTGTAAAGATATATTAAGGGAGGGTAATCTTGGGTTGTTCATTTCGTAGTTGAATTGGTTCAATGGATTGGATATATTTATGTAATTAGTAGGTGTAATATGAGATCCGCTACGGGCAGGATTATAGATATACGCCACACACCCTCTGTTTGCCTATGGATGGGTTTGTAAGTCGGCAGAATACCGCAGCCCATTCCTATGGAGTTTTTAGTTTATTGATCTACTTGCCCACAGATGTCACATCCCTGTGGGTGGAGAGTCAATGTCGTTTCTATTTCTACATATTGTTCAGATGTACATTCCTGACAATATTGTTGTGTTGTCGAGATCATGCTACATTGAATACATGAATGTATCAGATGGATTGGCGCCAGTTGATTGCGAAATGTGTTGCCTAAGGTTAAGTAGGGATAGAATATTTTATTTTTAAATGCAAATCTATGTAGTCGATTCAGGCTCGATCCTAAATAAAACTATTAAATTTAAGTTGTTTATAGACGCTTGCATGGATTGTTTATCGGTTAACTATGTTTTGCGTTTCATATTTGATCAAAATATATAGACATTCGATAAATAATGATACCTTACGGTGAGTATCTAAAAATGTATTTATTCGGATGTCTTTTAAGTTATTGGTGACGATGCAAGTATCTTACGATGAATACTAGAGGGTTTCTTATAATTCCCTATGCAATTGTCAGTAATCAATAATTTTGTATTTTGATCGTTTATGTTTACTTTGAAATGTTTTTGACCGTTGAAATCTATGTAACCGATCTATAGCAACATATTAAACAGGTTTATAAGCCCATCTGTGCGAACTTGATTAAAAATGTAAATTTATAATATAATAGTAACTCAATGTAAATTAAAGTAAAATCAAAGTTAAAAATAATGTTAAATGTTTAAATGTAAATCACTAAAATAATTTTAAACCTTATATATATGTGCATAAATAAATCTGTTTGTATGAGAATTACTGGCAGTGGCTTACTTTATTCTTTTATATACTAGTAAATGATATTATTAAATCTCTGCTATTCCACTGAGCTAGTGACAATGGGCTAACAATCTAAATATGTAAATAAAGTGGAATCCTAACAGCGCGTATCTGCCTACTCTATAAATTTTTCTAGGCTCAAATGCCTAGATGGCGCCCTTTGGTAGTGCGGTGCGATGCGATTTACCACTTCGTTTGGATCGTTATAATATATATATATAATGGAGAATTTAAAAGAATTATTTATCAAATGCCAAGGAAAATGGTAGTGTTTCACATTTTCAGTCTTATAAAAAATATTGGAGATTAAATCTTTATCAAATTTCACTTTAAAGTTAAAAAAGACTTGTTTTATATCAACAAACCACAGCAAATGAGCTGTAATAGGTTTACTAAAAAAAACTTGCTCAGCCTCATAAATTTTTAATTTCTATTAATTGAAAATTAATTTATGACATCAAATAATAAAGTTTATATTTCATAGATATCTTTTAATTTCTATTTATCATTATGTTACCAATGATTACAAACATTTACTTCAACATATACAACTCTTTAAAGAATGTAAAAAATTTTATTCCAAAAATGTTATTTTTCCACTTTCAAACACTTATAAAAATGGCTTCCTGGATTTAAACCTGATATATTTTAACAAAAACATATTAATGCCTTAAAACAGACCTTGCTTAGTTTCAGGAATTGTCAACTAGTGGTTATTTTCAATTTCTTGGTAACATCAAAGTTTATAATTTACCTTTATTTCATGGATATTATCTCGTTATTTCTATTAATTATTATAATAAAAATCCAGAGAAACATTTAATTCAACATATACACAAATCTCTGAAGAACACAAAAAAATTTATTATTTGGAATGTCAATAAAGATTCTATTTTTTTACTTTCTCATTCTTCAATAGTTTTAGTGTTTAAAACAATATATTTAATGCATAAAAGGACATGATTATATCTATTATAGATTTAACAAAATCTTGCCTAGTCTCAGAAATTGTCAAGTAAACGTAATTGATAACTCCTTGATAATATGAAAAATTAAAGATTTCATGAATATTATTTTACATTTTTGCTCATTACTATAATGACTGTTCACAGTAACATTTAATTCTGCATGCACAATGTCTTGGATAAGTTAATATATAATATTTGAGATATGTTAATTAACATCCTATATTTTTACATTCTAACACATATAAAAAAGAATTTGAGCTTTAAATACATATAAAACTTGAATTTGAAATAAAAAGAACTCTTTAACTCAATAAAAACATTAGCAAACGAGTTTTTATAAGTTTTGTAGAAAAACTTGCCTAACTTCAGAAATTTTCAATTAGTATCAATTGATAACTGATTGATAACATCAACATTTAAACTGCATTTTATGGATATTAAATCCTCATTTTTATTGATTATTATAATAACAATCCACAAAACATTTAGTTTAACATATACAACTCTATATAAAAAGAAAACTATTTTGGCAGTGCTATTTATTCTCATTCTCACATCTATAAATATAGCTTTCATAAGTTAAATCGACACAAAAACTTGCATTTGATATAAAAGTAGATGTCTCTTACTTCAACAAATTAACACTAATAAAATAGCTACATTAGGTTTATATCAACAGTATGCTTAGCTTACTGAGCATGTATATTAACTTGCCAATAAACAATGTGATTCACAAAAATCACTTTCTGGTAGTATATCTGATGACCATTCTTTAAAAAATATCTGAGACAATGATTGTTAAGAAAAAACCTGATAATATCATCTGTATCTGTAAGCACAGTAGCCATGGCCTTCAATATATCTAAATTTTGATCTGCTATTTATCAAAAGATTGATCATGAAGTTTACAATTTTTAATTTTTTATTGAGAAACACATTGTAACTTTACATGTTACTATTCATTTTTATTTCATGTCTATTTTTTCTTTATTTTTTATAAACATAATAATCTATACAAACAATGCAACCTATCCAAATCTCTCAGTAAGTTGAAATTATTATTTGCACAATGTCAAGTAAAATGTTATTATTCATATTCTTATATCTATAAAACATAACTTTATGGGTTTAAATCTGTATAAGAACTTGAGTTTGATGTAAATAAGGAGCTCTTTTCCTACAACAAAATTCAACACCAAATGAGATATATGTTTAGGGTCACAGCATGCATAGCCTCAGGAGCTGTCAATTAGTTATAATTGATAAATTTTGTTAATATCATATAATATTTTTTTAATTTCATTAATAGTATCTATTCATTAATGTTAATTATTACAAAAATAATCTATAAATCATTTAATTCAACATATATAACTCTGCAAAGTTACAAATATTATTTGCAGACCATCAAAAATATTATTTCATATTTTACACCTATAAATTATTTTGTTAGTTTTATGTCCATATAAGGACATGGCCAAGCATTAAAGACAACCCTTTTACTTCTTTCCAACCAAATGCTATTAAAGCATAAACTTCCCTAGCTTCCAGAATTGTCATTTAATAGTAAATGATATCTTTTTGGTAATATCAAAAATTAAAGATTATATTTATTTTATTGATATTGTATTTATATTTGTATTCATAATTATAATATCAATCCAAAGTAACATTTATTTTAACATACATAACTTTCTGAATAAATAAACAAAAATTACTTGTAGAATGTCGAGAAAGATGCTGTTTTTTATATTGTCATATCCTTAAAAATCTTTCTGGGAAATCCAAATAACAAACAAAAAATCTATTATAGACATAGATTTAGAACTTGTTTAGCCTCAGGAATTGTTGATTAGTACTAATTGATAACTTCTTTATAACATCAAATGTAAATGTTTATATCAATTTCAGTGAGCTATTATTTCCTCATTTTTATTCAGTATTATAATAATAATGAATATAACATTTAATTCAACACATACAACTTGCTGGAAAAATTAAAAATCTTACTTGAAAGATTTCGGGCAAGATACTATTATTACACATTCTTACATCTATAAAAATAACTTTCTGGGATTAAATTTAGATGAGAACTTGGATTTAAAATTAATAAAGGTCCATATTACTTTAACACAAGATCCCTAAGAAATGAACTATTATAGATTTAGGAGAAAATATTGCTTAGGTTTAAGGATTGTCATTTCCTAATAATTGATAATTTTTTGGTGACATAAAATAATACAATGTGTCTTTTTTGCGGCCATTTTAATCTCTTTTTTATTTATTATTATAATACTAATGAAGACAAATATTTAATTCAACATATACAACTTCTTGGAAAACTTAAATATAATATTTGCAGAATGTCAAAAAATATGTGACTCTTTCACATCATCTTGTACCTATAAAAATAGTATTCTGACTTTAAATCAATATCATCCCAACAAAATAGCTATGTTACTCTTTCACAGCACCCTATCTATAAAAATAGCATTCTGAGTTTAAATCAAAATTACATCAACAAAATAGCTATTGCAGATGGAGGCACAGATCTTGTTTAGCATCATAAACTGTCAATTAGTATTAGTTGATAATTCCTTTGTAACATCAATGGTTAAAGTTTATATTTTTCATAAATATTATGATCTCATATCGACTTACTATTTAACAAAAATCTATACATATTTAATTAAACATATATATCCCTCCGAAATGGTTTAATATATTAATTGCAGAGTACTATAAAGATTGCTATTTTTTACATTTTCAAACTTATAAAATAGCTTTTTTTAATTTAAATCTATATTAAAAATTTGGATTTGATGTGAAAGAAAACTACTTTCATTTTAATGAAAGATCCTCAACAGAATATCTTTTATAAATTTAGAAAAAATCTTGCTAACTAGAGATATTGTTTGTTAATAGTCATTGATAATATTGAAGTCTAACCAAAGTTTAAAGTCTATTTTAATTTCATGGAAATTATTTCCCCATTTGTATTCATTATTATAATAACTATCAGTACAAATTAATAATTCAGAATCTGCAACTTTTCTGAAAAAGATAAAAAATATTATTTGTAGAATATCAAAACAGATGCAATTCGTCCACATTCTCATATTTTTAAATGTAACTTCCTGGGTTGAAGTTCATTTAAGAACTTGGACTTGAAGTAAAAATTTCCTGTTTAGGTTAACAAAAATCCCAAAGCAGAAGAGCTATTATAGATTTAGAAACAAAAATTGCTTATTTTCAAGAATGATCAATTAGTGGTATTTGATATTTTCTTAGTAAAGTATAAAATTAAGATTTATCTTTATTTTATAAATATTATCTTCTCACTTCTATTCACTATTATAATACCAATCAATGTATATATGCATTTAATTCAACATGTACAACTTTCTGGAGAAATTAAGTTTTATTTGTTTGTCAAAAAGTGCTACTGTTTTACATTCTCACACTTTTGTAAAAAACTTTCTGGTTTAAAATCCAAATAACCCCAACAAAAAGTGATTTCATGGATATTATCTCTTTATTTCTATTCATTATTATAATAATCATTCATACAAACTATTAATTCAATGTATGATAATTGTTAAAAAAAGTTAAAAATATATTTTGCAGAAGGACATGTATGATCTTATTTGTCACATCTACAAAAACATTTTTAGGTTTAAATATATACAAGAACATGTGTTTGAAGTAATTGAAAACTTTTTCTATTTTAATAAAAGACTCACAACGACAAACTATTATAGATTTAGGGAAAAACACACATAGCTACAGGAATTGTCAATTAGTGATTATTGAAATTTTTGGAACATAAAATGTTGAATTTTATCTCTAGTAATATCTATCTCAGTGTATATTATCTTCATTTTTGTCATCATTATTATAATACCAATTCATAGAAAACTTGAATTCAACATATATAAAGCATATTGGTGTAGTTTAAAATACTATTTGCCAAATCTCAAGAAATATAGTATTGGCTCATTTTCTAACTTCAATAAAATAGTGTTTGGGGTTAAAACCATATAAGAAGTTGGATTTTATATTAAAGACAATCCATTTTACATCAACAAAAGATCCTCAACAAGTGAGCTATTGTCAGTTTAGCAGAAACACATATTGAGGCTGAAAAATTGCCAATTAGTATTAATTGATAATTTATAATTTCTTGGTAACATGAAATAATAAAGTTTATTTTATTTCTTGGGTTCTCTCATTTTTTTCGTTATTATAATACCAATGTATGCAAACATTTACTTCAACATATTCAACTCTCCTGAAACATAAAAATATATTCAGAATGTAAAAACAGATGTTATTCTTTCACATTTTTAAACCTATAAAAATAGCTTTAAAGGTTGAAACCCAAATAACCCCAACAAATGAGCTATTATAGATATAGGTAACAACAATCTTAGCTTCAAAAATCATCAATCACTAGTAACTGATAATTCCATTCTAACATTTTTATGGATATTAGCTCTTTACTTGAATGCATAATTATAATAATTCTTGGAATAATTTAATAGAACACAACTTTCTATAAAAGTTAAACATAATATTTCATGCAGTCAAGAAAGGCACTATTGATTCATATTCTCATTTCTTCAGAAACATTCTTTGGGTATATATTCATATAAAAACATGGATTTGAAAAAAAATAGGCTCCTTTGACTTTAGCAAATTTACTGAAACAAAAAAGCCATTATAGATTTAGATGAAGAATCTGCTTTGCCTATGGATGGTTATTTATATTATTTCAAAGATTAATGTTTTCATTAATATTTTCTTCCCATTTCTATTTATTCTTGTAAAAATAATTCAGAGAAATTTTTAATTGAACATTTCCAGCATGTTGAAAAAGCTAAAATCATTATTTGCAAAATTTCAAGTAAGATGCAATTTTTTCACATATTTACATCTACAAAACATGTTTTTAAGATTTTGAAATTGAAGTAAAACAGAAATTATTTTTTTCAACAAAATGTTTCAACAATAAACATATTATACATTTAGGGGAAAACTTGCTTAGCCTTAGTAGTTGTAAAGTAATTGTAATTGATAAATTTTTTGATAACATCAAAGAATACATTTTATTTTTATTTCTTAGATATTATCGTTTCATCAATATTAGTTATTATAATCCAATTCATATACACAATTAATCCAATGTATACAACTTTGAAGAAATTAAAAATATTATTCACATATTGAAAAAGACATTCTGATATGGATAAAAATAGCTTTTTGGGTTCATGTTTATATAAGAATACGGTGTTGATTTACAGACAATGGCTTTTATTTTAACAAAAAATCCTGAACCAAAAAGTCAATTTAGGTTGAAGAAAATACTTGCTTAGGTTCATGAATTGTCAATTTGTAGTAATTGATAACTTCTTGGTAACATTAATATTTATTTCTTTAATATTATCACTTCATTTCAATTTATTATTGTAATACAAATTCAGAAAACCATTATATATATATATATATGTGTGTGTGTGTGTGTGTGTGTGTGTAACTCTGTGAAGAACCAAAAAACTATTTGCAGGTTGCCAAGAAATATGTTATTCTTCCACATTTTCATGCCTATAAACATAACTTTCTGTCTTCAAATGCAAATAACCCCAACAAAAAAGCTATTATATATTTAAGAGATTAAATTTCTTAGCCTCATGAATTGTCAATAAGTAATAATTGATAATTAATTGACAGTATCAAATGTAGTAGATTATCTTTATTTCATGTATTTAATCTTTTTATTTTTATTCATTATTATTATAATAACAATCAATAGAAACATTGAATTCAAAATATACAACTCTCTTGAAAAATTAAAATAACTATATACAGAAATCGAATAATAATGCTATTTGTTTTATGTCTGAGTGTAAAGCCAAAGCAGATCTTGAGTTTGAAGTAAAAGAAAATCTTTTTACTTCAACAAAAGACTCCCAACCTAAGAACTATCATTAAATTTCACAGAAAACTTACTTAGTGTGAAAAAATGTGACTAGTAATTGATATTTTGTTAATAATATCAAATGTTAAGATTTATCTCAATTTTATGGATATTATTGCCTAATTTATATTAATTATTATAATAATAATCCATAAAACCTATTGATTCAACATACACAACTTGCTGAAATTTTTGACAAAATTATTTGTAAAATGTCAAAGAAACATTTCTATTCTTCCACATTCTCATATCTTTAAAAATAGCCTCTGTATCTATAGTCATAGACACACTAAGGTTTGAAGTAAAAGAAGACCACTTTTACTTTAACAAAGTAACCTTAACCTAGGAACTATTAATATTTAGGATAAAAAACATGTTTAACCACAGTAATAGTGAATTATTAGTAATTTATAATTTCATGGTAGCATCAAAAGCAAATGTTTATCTCAATTTAATGAATTTTATCTCATCATTCTTATTCATTATTATAATAACAATTTATAAAAAATATTAATCAGTCATATACAACTTGCTTGAGAAAATGCAAATATTATTTGCAGAGAGTCAAGAAAAACATTATCATTCCACATCACATCTACAAAAATAACTTTTTGTCTCTAAATCCATATAAAATGTTGGAATTAAATATAGAAAAAAACATTTTACTTTAACAAACAATCCTAAACAAATATGCAATTATAGGTTTAGAATAAATATGTGCTTACATTGAAAAATTGTCACTTAATAGTATTTGAGAATTTCTTGCTAAAATCAAATAATAATGTCAATCTGTAGTTTATCAATATTATTTTCTTATTTCTAATAATTATTACAATTCTTTCAATACAAGTATTTTTAATTCAACATGTCCAACTTTCTCACAAAATCTAAGTATAGTTGACAATACTTCACATTTTTATATCTGCTTTAAAGTCAAATAATGCCAACAAAAGTATTGTGATAGATGTAGGATAAGAACTTGCTTAATGTTACAAATTGGAATTAGTTGTAACTGGAAATTTCTTGGTAAAATTAAAAATTATAATTTTTTCTTTATTTCATAGATTTTATCACTTCATTTTTATTCATGATTATAATTTACATGAGGGACATATTTATTTGGACAAATACAACTATTTGGAAAAGTTTTAAATATTATTTTCACAATGTGAAAAAGGATGCTATTATTTTACATTTTCACACCTATGAAAATATATTTCTGTATTTAAATCCATGTAAGAACTTGATTTAAAAGAAAAGATCTTTATATTTCAACAAGTGTTCTGCTACAAATAATAATATTATTCATTTAGGCTAAATTTTTGCATACCACCACAAATTTTCAATTCATTGTAATTGATAATTTATTGGTAACATTAAAGGTCAATCTTTATTTTTACTTCATATATATTATCTCCTTATATTTATTCCTAATTTTAATAATAATACATACCTTAATTCACCACATACTATTCTCTAGATAAGGTTAAAATTATGTTTGCACATGTCAAGTGTGCGAGACCGTTTATAACGTTCATGCACAAAATGGCTGTTGCTGAACGTTCAGCTCAGCTAAAATTTATCATATTAAAATTGTAATTTTAACAGATCTATTAAATCATAATTTAGAGGTGTATTCGGAAGTATTTATATATGATACATAAATAAATGGGTTTGGTCTATATTATATTCCTATTTACATCCACAGTACATGTGTATGTGGTATATGTCTTAATAATTTTATTCGCACAGCAACTCCATATCATAAAAGAAAAAGTAAGCTTATAACATTTGTTTATGTGTGGAACAGTTTTTGGTATTTAAGTTTATTATCACTTGTAAATGTTCCGATACACGTATATAGAAATGTATTTTTTTTTTCTTTTTCCTAAAAAATTGTTTAAATAGAATTTAAACTTTATATTTATTTAGAATGAGAGGGTTGGTAATTGATACTGACTTATCAAAAAAAAAAAAATTGTCAATTGTAATCTACTTTTAGCAGAAGAAAAATGTTTTGTATTAAAAGAAATTTGTTCTGGTTGATCGTAGATAAAGATAAAATCAAAAAGTCAATTTTCTCTAAAAGAATGTAAGAACAATGGGTGGTGTAATTAATCAATATGGAAGCTATACAAATTCTAATATTAGAGAAAATTGTACTTTATGACATAAAAAGTGAAAGAATATAGGTAAATTAATATAAAAATATAGTTTTATTATTGGCTGATTAAATAGTTTGTAAGAGGGTATTGCAATTGGAATAATTGGGTCATATTTGCTATTTACTTGGGGCATTGAGGTCAGTTGTTCCTAGCTCGTCAAAGCAGTCAGATGGCAGATGTTTAGGGAAAATAAAAACTTTGTTTCCAGCTTGTTCCAGAAATAGGATGATCTATGTTTGCTAAAATAAGAGTTGGCTCCAGCATATCTAAGTAAAGGAATGGTATATGCTGGCAGAAAATAACAAAGCAGAAAGAAAGAAGAAATGATATGTGTTTGCTAAAAAATATAGTTATATCTGGCTTGTCTAAAGAATAGAAAGAAGAAAGGAAATTTGAAATTACCCATTCAGACATAAGAGGATCATTAAATGGATTTTAGAAAAGTTATCAACAATATGAATCCCCTATCCATTTAATAAAAAAAGAAAGAAGCATATTTGGAGAACTTTAATCCGTATTTGACCTACGTGCCGAACATAATCTTTAGCCACAAGCAAGTATTCATATAGCCAAGGTGTATAATAAAGTCTAACATGAAAGTGGTATATTTATCTACGTGAAAATTATATTCACTGATCCTATAATCAAGGAGATGGCCTTATTATTTGTTCCAGTTTATTACACTATCATGTAGTAGACTTCTAGCCACAGTACACGACCCATTCATCCCAGAAGCCCAAAAATGCCATAGAAAAAACAGCAGACCCTGATGGAAGAAAGACTCTCATATGTATATTGGTGAAAGGAAGCCCTATCAACCCACTGAGTAGCCATGTGGTCTTCGTTGAAGTTGAACTTAATTAAAGTACACGATCAGATGAGTGTATATAGGTTTTTTTTCTCTATTTTCATATAATATTTTTTTATATATAAATAATTACTTGTTTTTTTTTTATTTACTCATATATTATCAAGATTGACCTTTGTATTTAAATTTTTTTTTTTTATAATATAATATTTTCTGCATACACTTGATTTCTAAATTTATTGCTTTAAAGAAGGGAAGGGGTATAGACCAAACCCATTGTGCAATCCTTTAAATATTTTCTTATATATATATATATCATCAAAACTACCCCAAATCTAAAATTAAACCAGACCAGCATAAAAAATAATATTAAAACACAACCTAAGGTTTCACTGCTACAAGCAGACTTCTCAAGTGTAAAGAACTACAAAAAACCACACATTATATATACTATTAAAAACTACCCACAAATCCATTCACTTCCCATCCACCCTTAATATTAAAAGAACTCTTAAATAAGTTAATTGCTTCAGAATTATAAATTTTCAATAATAAAGATTCTTTAATTCTTCTTTTGATTTCATTTCTCTCAAAGAAGACAACCTTAGCTTCATCAAAATCAATAGTGTGGCCTGTATCTTTTTCATAGACATACAAAGCAGAACTAAGATATCTATTTTTAACTCTACTTTTATGAACCTTTATTCTTTCATTTAAACTCAAACTACTCTGACCTATGTAAACCTTCTTACAAAATAAACAAGGAATAAAATATACCACACCAGGAATAGTCTTTCTATCAAAAACTTCTTTTGTATTATTTAATAAATTATTCAATGTAACACCCCTTTTCCAAGCAATTTTCTTATTTCCAAACAATTTACTATTTCTACACACAATTTTATAAGAAGACAATTTAAATGGCAACGAAATAAAATCATATTTTTCTTTAACCTTTACATCCTTACAAATATTACTATTAAATAAAATACTTTTAACAAATTTATCAGAGTATCCAACACTCAAATAATCTTTATACAATTGATATTTCTGAAACAAAGCTACCCCACTAGAATTATTTAATTTAATATTCCTATGACAATAATTCCTTAAAGCAGCTACTTTATGAGATACAGACTGATAGCTATCAGGTTTAATTATAGATCTTAATTCTTTACTTTTAACTAAATGACTGCACAATAAACAATTCGTTTCTATATTTCTAATCACCAAAAGATCTAAAAATTTTAACTTACCAAAATCTAACCCCCCTCCTTCTAACACAAATTTTATAGAAGGATCAAAACAATTAAACTCATTTACAAATTCCTTCAATTTATCATTCTCAACTACAAATAAACAATCATCAACATATCTGACAAATAATTTTACATATAAACAATTCTTTTTAATAATAATTTCCTCTTCCATAAAACTAATATAAACTGAACATACTAGAGGAGAAATAATATAACCTATTATCCACCCTTCCTTAATCTTATAAAAATTACCTTTATAAGTAAAATACATAGAATCTTCCAATAACAAAAGCAAATCTTTAATTACCTTAATTTTATTTTTTGATAAAGAACTTTATTAATCAATACAGACAAAAGAACATCAATACTGCTTAACCTATTCACAGACTGATACATATTTTCAATATCTAAACTTCCAAATACCCAATTACTTTCCATTTTAAAATTATTAATCTTATCAAAAGCCTCAAAAGAAGAAGAAACTGTGTACTGACCAAAATCAACAAATTGTTTTAAAAAATTATTCAAGAATCTAGAAATACCCTCTACAACACTACCTGTAAAATCAAAAATAAATCTTAAAGGAAAACCATCTTTATGAGTTTTAATATTCACAAACATCTTAGCTGATGTAAAATCATTAGGATAGCATTTTAAATAATCTACTCTATTAAAAATTTTTAAATTAACCATTTTTTTCATAATATCTATCAATTTTCTTTTAATCAAATTACCTGGATTTTTATCTAACAACATATATTTACCATTATTTAATTCTCTATCCATTTTTTGTTTGAAATCATCTCCTTTCATAATAACAAACCTACCAGCTTTGTCTTCACGAGAAATGATTACATCATTAGCAATTAACCTATTTTTAAGATGTTTAATCTCAGCAGGATTAATAACAAATTTTTCTTTCCTTTTTAAACTTTTATTCAAAATCGATTGAATACCAACTTTCTGCTCATCACTCAAATTACTAGATTCAATAGACGAAATTGTATCAAAAACTATATTTTTTGAATGAAATGGAACAAAATTAGGGCCTTTACCAAGAATATCTAATTCTCTATCATTTATCTTCAAATCCGTAAGATTGACAACTCTATCCTCAGAAACCTTATTCTCATACCCTTTATCACTACAATAAACTTTATTAACTTTCCCAAACAACCACTTTAATTTTCTTTCATATTTTTTACAATAGAAATTTGACCTATTCTGTCTAAACTGTCTCATAAAAAAATTCAAAATTGAATAATTAAAATCGTGCCTCCTTTCTAAATAATATCTATTCCTTTTATATAGATAAATAAATTTATAAAACCTTACAAAAGTATCTTTTAAAAAACTATTCAATATATATGTTTGTAACTTAAAAACTAAATTTTTATTTTGAATCAACTTTTTATTTATACTAAAATTAATAACACAACACCTAGGAAAAACACTAAATTCCCTACATTTTTTAAGAAAATAAATCTGCCATCGTAAAGACTCTATCTTATCACTCAATTTAGACAAATTTTTAATCCTTCTAATATCATTAAATGGAAAATTATTAAAAATTAAACTCCATAAACCCATACTAAATACCCAAAATTACCAATACCCTTATAAATTAAAACCCAATAAAACCTACACACACTTCTATATATATAACTAAATAAACACAAATATACTCTTTCAACCCAAACTCAAACAACAAACATAATATACATAAATGACATTCAAATATATCAATAATTAAAAACAAAAAACAAAATAAATATATCAATAATAAAATGTCAATAATAAATATCAATAATAAAATATCAATAATAATAATAAAAAAAAAAATCTTTACACTACATCAGCAAAACTACTCTTAAACTCAAAAAACTCATTAAAATGTAAACATTACAAGCATAAAGCTAAACTAGTCAATATAAAATCAAAACTACCCCAAATCTAAAATTAAACCAGACCAGCATAAAAAATAATATTAAAACACAACCTAAGGTTTCACTGCTACAAGCAGACTTCTCAAGTGTAAAGAACTACAAAAAACCACACATTATATATACTATTAAAAATTTACCCACAAATCCATTCACTTCCCATCCACCCTTAATATTAAAAGAACTCTTAAATAAGTTAATTGCTTCAGAATTATAAATTTTCAATAATAAAGACTCTTTAATTCTTCTTTTGATTTCATTTCTCTCAAAGAAGACAACCTTAGCTTCATCAAAATCAATAGTGTGGCCTGTATCTTTTTCATGGACATACAAAGCAGAACTAAGATATATATTTTTAACTCTACTTTTATGAACCTCAAAAATACCCTCAACCTCAGACCGCGGTTTCTGCCTCTAGCGTCATCAGTGAGGTGCTAGGGAATAAAAATACTAGAACTAGTCCAGCATTTTATCAATGCCTAACTATTGAGAAGAAAATCTGAAACCTTCAGACATTTAAATGTCCAAAAATCCAGCTATCTAACTCAAATAGCCGTATGTGACTGAACTAAGTTCAGATACACCATATATTAATAGCTCTAGCAATATAAAATCGCCAAAGCATTAATAGCAAAAAACTAAAATTAAATTGATAAAAAATCAAGTCATATGACCTAATTTTAATAAAGCTCCTATTTAAAAATGTTATATATAGAGTAAGTTAAAAAACAAACTCTTATGAAGCTTCAAAAATACCCTCAACCTCAGACCGCGGTTTCTGCCTCTAGCGTCATCAGTGAGGTGCTAGGGAATAAAAATACTAGAACTAGTCCAGCATTTTATCAATGCCTAACTATTGAGAAGAAAATCTGAAACCTTCAGACATTTAAATGTCCAAAAATCCAGCTATCTAACTCAAATAGCCGTATGTGGCTGAACTAAGTTCAGATACACCATATATTAATAGCTCTAGCAATATAAAATCGCCAAAGCATTAATAGCAAAAAACTAAAATTAAATTGATAAAAAATCAATATATATATATATATTCTTTTATATATATATTAATTCTAATATTTTCACGGATAAAAGATGTCATATTATTATTACTATTTTTGGGATATTCCGTGTATATCAAGTACTTTCCTCAGAGCAACTTCTTTCTCAAATCATAAGAATGCATGTAAGATTTAAAACCATTTTTATCATTTTCTTTTTCCTCATATTTAAATTCTATTGGTTGAGAAGTTTTAAATTTTATTTTCTCTTCCAATAGCATCTTCCAAATGTTGTTAATCTTCTTTAATTCACACCTTTCATTTATGCTCTTGGGCCTTTTAAAAATCTCTATAGCTTCTCTTCGCAATCTCTGGTCATATTGTTCAATTTTTACTCAAATATTTGTTTTTTCAAAATTGATATCATGATTTGTTAATTTTATATGAGAATAAATAGCTGATGAATTGGATTTTTCTCTCACTGCCAGAATGTGTTCTTCCTTTCTAATATTTATTCTATGATTAGTTTGTCCTATATATGTATGTCGACAGACCCTACATGGAATTTCATATACACCATGACACTCCAAAGCAATTTTATCTTTAGTAAGTGGAAATATTTCACTAATTTTTTATAAGTAGTGTAAATTGTGTGAATATTATTATTCTTTAAAATGTTACCAACATATGATGACATTGTTGCTAAATGCGGCTGTAAAAAAGAAGTCAAAAATGAGCTAGTGTCTGTGTAGGTGACACAAATGCACTTACAATTGATCTCAATGGAATATCTGGCTTGTGAATTTTTGGTAAACTATATAATTTTGGATTAGAAGAAGATTTTTCACAACAATATTAAATTTACCATGGAAATAGAAAATAATAATCAATTACCTTTTTTAGATGTTTTGATTGAAAGAAGGGAAGATCGTTCTTTATCCCATGGCATATATAAAAAACCAACACACACTGGTAGATATCTGCATTTTTTTCCTCTCATCACCATCCTGCACAACTATTTTCAGTGGCAAAGACATTATTGGATAGAACAAAGAGACTTTCTGATGATAGCCATTTTCACCGGGACCTTTTTGCTACTAATAAAATGCTTCTTCATAATGGTTTTAATTACATTATTAATAGGGCTTATACATATCAAAAGACAAAATATTTTGATACATCAAAAATTAAGACAATTTTGCCATATATAAAAGGAGTAACTGATAGAATTGGTAAAATTTTAAAGAATAATAATATTCACACAATTTACACTACTTATAAAAAAAATAGTGAAATATTTCCAGTTCCTAAAGATAAAATTGCTTTGGAGTGTCATGGTGTATATAAAATTCCATGTAGGGTCTGTCCCCATACATATATAGGACAGACTAATCGTAGAATAAATATTTGAAAGGAAGAACACATTCTGGCAGTGAGAGAAAAATCCAATTCATCAGCTATTTATTCTCATATAAAATTAACAAATCATGATATCAATTTTGAAAAAACAAATGTTTTAGCAAAAATTGAACAATATGACAAGAGATTGTTAAGAGAAGCTATAGAGATTTTTAAAAGGCCCAAGAGCATAAATGAAAGGTGTGAATTAAAGAAGATTAACACCATTTGGAAGAAGCTATTGGAAGAGAAAATAAATTTTAAAACTTCTCAACCAATAGAATTTAAATATGAGGAGAAAGAAAACAATAATAACGGTTATAAATCCCACATGCATTCTTATGATTTGAGAAAGAGGATGCTCTGAGGAAGGTACTTGATATTGACTGAAACGTCAGCATTTAGCTTTTTCACTACACGGAATATCCCAAAAATAGTAATAACAATATGACATATATATATATGTTTCTGTAAATGAATTTTCAATTTACTCAGGTAATATCTCATTAATATTATATTTTCGTTATTTGAGATATGAACTACATTAAATTATGTTGTTTTTTATATATATAATTGGTGGAGGGAGATATAAAATAATCTGTAAATAATAAATAGTAAATTTCATAGTTAAATCATTTACCGCTTCCTTTATTTGGTTTTAAGGCATTATTGATTCGTTAGTAGATAGGATTGTAGTTATTTAATCAAAATGCTGACCCACTTAGTAACTTGAGATGTAAAGAAAGCATATAATAAGCTAGACAGGGGTAACTTACCGGGAAGCTGGATTGTTTCCTTTAATCCAGTCTGAACATATTGAATTATTAATATACGATAATGACCATTCGTATTTGCACACTCTCTCAGGAGAGAAAAGGAGAATAAATAATAGTGTTCTTGAGTAATGGTGGCACTAGAGGCAGAAGTAAAACATTTCAGTGCTCTTAAAGGTGTGCAAAATCTCCCAATGATCAACATATAGTTAATCGGACGATTGTGGGACAATTTAATAGGGAAGGCTTTGATTGACGTAATTCTAGGTTCAATCAACTTCCTCTAATAATTTGTTGGATATATTTTTATGTATATTTAATCAACAATATTTTCAGAGAATTGTTATCGATTTTCCATTTTGTAATATACATCACTTCATGCTCAGTGAGTATGTGGGTCTAAGGTATATAAGACCAGTTGTAGATTACAAACCAGTACACAAGAAAGATTCTATTCTTTCACATTCTCAGACTTTAAAAATATTATTCTCAGTTTAAATTCATAAAAATCTTGGGATTGAAATAAAAGCAGGTTTCTTTAATTCAACAAAAAAAAATCCAAAATATATTATTATTTCATATTGTCAGACCTTATAAAATAATTTCCTCAGTTTAAATCCATATAAGAACTTCAGTTGGAAATAAATGCAGTTACCTTTAACTCAACAAAAAATCCCCAACAAATGGGCTATTACAGATTCGGGATAAAAACATGCATAGCATCAAGAAATGTCAATTAATAATAATTTATAATTATTTCATAAGATAAAAGTTTAAAGTCTATTTTTATTTCATAAACATTATTCTATTTCTGCACATTCATCATGTTCATTCATTATTTAAAAGCAATTTACCTAAACGTTTAATTGATCATATATAACTTTTGGGAAAACTAAGGAAGTATTTGCAGAATGTCCAAAAGTTGCTATTCTTTTACATTCCTACATCTCAATAATTAACTTTCCGAGTTAAATACACACATCCCCAACAAAAATGTTGTTAAAAGTTTATGAGACTTTGCATAGCCTCAGATATTATCAATAAGTAATAATTCATAATTTTTTAGTAATATAAAGATTAAAGTTTATCTTTATTTCTCGGATATTACTTCCTCATTTATTTTTATTACTGTAATAATGATTGACACAAACATTTAATTCAATGTGTAGAACTTTTGGAGAAGTTAAAGCTATTATTAGAAGAACGTTAAGAAGTGTGCTATCCTTTTACATTATTACACCTATAAAATAGCTTTCTAGGTTTAAATGTTTATAAAATCTTGAATTTAACTTAAAAAGAAAATCATCTTTATTTCAACAAAAAAACCATAAAAAAAAACTCTTATAGGCTTAGAAAAACACTCATAAAAATATTTTTCATTTGTATTCATTATTATAATAATCTTTAAAAAGTAGTAATTCAACATATGCCACTTACTGGCAAATTTAAAAGTGTTATTTATAGAATGTCAACACTGGTGCTATTTTGTTACATTCTCGCATATATAATAATTTTTTTCTGAGTTTAAACTGTAAATGCTTCATCATAACACCTATTAGAGGTTTAGGAAACAAACATGCTTAGCCTCAGTAAGTGTCAATTAAAATGAATTAATTATTTTTTAATAACATCAAAGATTAAATTTTATATCTGTATCATGACAATTATTTCACTTGTATGCATTATTATAATTACAATCAAAAGAATATCTTAATTCAATATATGAAACATTCTAAAAAAATTATAGTATTATTTGCAGAATGTTAAGAAATATGTTTTTTCTTACCATTCTGACATCTACAAAAATAGCTTTCTGGGTTCAAATCAATATAAGAACATTGATTAAAAGTAAATGAATGTCATGTTTATTTTAGAAAAAGTCCATTAACAATTTTTTTTATAGGATTAGAAGAAAAACATGCTTAGATGCTTTGATTGTCTATTAATAATATTGGATATTTTTGGTAGCATCAAATAATACAATATCTTTATTTAATTCATACAAACATTTAATTCAACATATTCTACTAGTACTTTGGAATAATGTGAACACTTTACTTGAAGAAGGTCAATAAAGGTGTTATATTATTTCACATTCTCACACCTATAAAATAGCTTTTGTGTTTAAACCCAAGTAACTGCCCAAAAAGAGTTGTTATAGGTGTTAAATAATAACTTGCTTGACACCAGAAATTGTCACTTAGAAGTAATTGTTAATTATTTTCAGAATATCAAAAAGGATGCTATTCTTTTACATTTTCACACCTATAAAAATAGTTTTATGTCTAAATCCATATATGAAATTGAGTTTGAAATGAAAGATGATGCTTTTCTTTCACTAAATAATCACCCAGAACAAGAATATTACTTGTTCAGGAAAAATTTTTGATAGCCTCAGGAATTGTTAATTAATTGTAATTAATAATTTATTGGTAACATTAAAGGTTAAAGTTTATCATCTCCTTATGTCTATTGATTATTGTAATAACAATTTAAAGAAACATTTAATTCATCATATATTTCTCTCTGGAGAAGTGAAAAAATGTTTGCAGAATGTCAAGAAAGATTCTATTCTTTCACACTCTCAGAATTTAAAAAATACTTTCTGAATATAAATCCATATAAAACTTGGGATTAAAATAAACATATTTTTTAACTTAACAAAAGCTGTACAACAAATAAGCTATTGTAGATTTGGATTAAAAACTTGCATATGCTCAGAAATTTTCACTTAATAGTAATTGAGAATTACTTGGAAATTTCAATGTTTAATGTTTATTTCTATTTTATAAATATTATTTCATCATCTCTAGGCATTATTCATTTCTATTCATTATTTAACTACTAGTCAAAAGAATGATTTAATTCAACATTTGTAACTTTTGGGAAAAATGAAAATAATTGCAGAATGTCAAGAAAGTTGTGATTGCTTTATATCTTCACAGCTTTATAATTAACCTTCTGAATTAAACCCACACAACTCCAACAAATGTCCTATTAGAGGTTTAGGGGGAAATGTGCTTAGCTGTAGAAATAGTTAGCAGTAATGGATAATTTTTTGCTAACACCATAATTAAAGTTTATTTTTATTTCTAGAATAATATCTCCTCATTTAGTTTCATTATGGAATTAACAACCCAGACTTATATTTATTTTAACATAACTCTCTGGAAAAGTAAAAAAAAAATGTATTTGCAGAATGTCAAAAAATATGTTGTTTTTTCACATTATCACACTTATAAAAATAGCTTTCTGGATTTAAATCTATATAAAAACATGTCATTGAATTAAAACAAAAAGCACAAATAGCCTTCAAAAAAGCTATTATCAATTTAGAAGAACAACTTCCTTTGCTATAAGAATGGTGAATGAGTAGTAATTAATAACCTCTTGGGAACATTAAGTTCAAAGTTTATCAATATTTTATGCAATTATCTTCTCATTTGCATTCATTATTATAATCACAATCCATAAAAACAATTATTGCCAACATATACAGCATTCTGAAAAAGTTAAAAATATTCGTAGAATGTCAAAAAATGATTATCTTTCATATCCTCACAACTATGAAAACATTTTTCTGCATTTAAATTCTCAAATGAACTTGGGTTTGAAGTAAAAGAGGACCTTTTTATTTTAACAAAAACTCAAATAAAAGAGCTATTATACATTGAGAGGAAATCTAGCTTAGTCTCATCAATTGCATTAGTATTAATTGATTATTTCATGCAAACATTAAAAATCAAATGATATCTTTATTTCATGGATATTGTCAACTGTTTTTTACACATTATTGTAATAATAATACACAGAAATATGTAATTAACATGTACAACAGTCTGCATAATGTTATGACAAGTGCTTTGTTTACATTTTCACAAATATACAACTTTGTTTTTGTTTTAATCCACAAAGGAACTTGGAATTGAAGTAAATGGGGACTCTTTTATATCAACAAAACAACAAAAGAGCTATTATATGTTTAGGACAAAATTGCTTAGGTTCAGAAGTTGTTAATTAGTTATAATTGATAATTTTGTGGTCACCTTGTATGTCAACTTTATCATTACTTCATAAATTCTATCACTTCCATTCTATTTTTTATTATAATAATAATACATAGAAACATTTAATTCAATATATACTACACTCTTCAGAAATTTCAAGATAATAATTGCAGTGTCAAGAATGATTGTATATTTACATTCCTCATATGTGTAAAAAATAGTCTCATGAGTTAAATCCATACAAGAATTTTGATTTAAAATAAAATAAGACTCTGTATCTTAGAAAAAGTTCTCATGAAAAATGCAATTATATGATTAAAAGAAACAATTGCATTGACTCAGAATTTGTTAATTGATAGCAATAGATAATTTCTTGATAATATCAAAGGATGAAGTTTATTTCTATATCATGAAAATTATCACCTCATTTTTATTCATTATTATTATAACAATTAATAGAAATAAGTAATTAAACATTTATAACACTATTGAAAAATTATAAATATTATTTGCAGAATGTCAAAACATGCTAATGTTTTACATTCTCAAAAAATGTAAAAAATTGTATTCTGGGTTTAAATCAAAATATGAAATTAGGTTCCAAGTAAAAAAAAAATCTATTTTTTTCTTCAATAAAACACATGCATCAAAAAAGCTATTATTGTTTTAGGACAAGAACTTTCAGAAATTTTTAATTAATCATAATTGATAATTTTTTGATAATATATAATTTTAATGTTTATCTATATTTTATGGGTATTATGTTTTTGTTTCTATTTCCTTATTATTATTATTATTATTATTATTATTATTATTATTATTATTGTTATAATAATAATAATAATAATAATAATAATAATAATAATAATAATAATAATAATAATAATAATAATAATAATAATAATAATAATAATAATAATAATAATAATTCAATTCAATTCAATTCTTATTTATTACGTGCATTTCAACACTTTCGCTTTAAAAGAAATACACAAGATTACAAATAAATATACAAAACAAACAAAACATTATTCAATATAGTAACATTAATAAAAATATACAATAAGGAAAATTACAATTCATAATTAAAATATATATAAACACATGTTATCTACAATAGATTCAATTTCTTTTTAACATTATTTATAAAATAATCACAAAAAACATCAATGTCATTAAATTTTTGATTATATAACTTTTGTAATCTGTTAATGACAGATTTATTTATAAAAGAGTTTTTAGTTTTATTAATATTAAAAGTGTACACTTCCCTTAGTGAATGAGAAGGAACTCTTAATTCAATTTTGGATATACAATCGTTTACATCAATTTTTCCATCAATCAACTTTTTTAAAAATACCATATCTTTAGTTAGTCTTCTTTCAGTTAATATTGTTTTAAGATTTAAATTTTTATTAGTTTAATAAATCTTTTCTCTACATTAGAAATTTTAGACTCAATGTAAGCCAAATCCAAATTCCATATAGAAGATCCATACTCCAATAAAGGTACAACAAGAGAACAGAATAACATGTACTTTATACAAGGAGATAAGTCTCTGCCAAATCTCAAAATACATCCCATCCGTCTATATGCTTTACTTATAATATATTTTACATGCTCATTAAAATTAAAATTCTTACAAAATATAAGTCCAAGATCAGAAACAACTTCTTTGTATATAATAACATCTTCATCAATCATGTAATGATAAACAGATCTATCTGTTTTATTGGTATAAGAAACAATACATGTTTTACTTATGTTTATTTTTATATTATTAAATTTACACCATTCTTTAAAATAAATAATATCTTTTTGAAGATCAATATGATCATCATATGTACTAATTCTTTTAAATAATTTACAATCATCTGCATAGGTAAGTATCATACTTTTTTTAATATTTTGATCAAGATCAAACATAAAAACATTAAAAAGTAAAGGTGCTAATATTCCACCCTGAGGTACCCCAATTTTATTTTTGAATAACTTAGAGTTAACTTTATCCATATAAATGTAGGAGAATCTATTTTCCAAATAATTAATAAACCATGCAATCAAATGAGAACTAATTCCCATTAACTTAAGTTTATATATTAGATGATTATGTGCCACATTATCAAATGCTTGTGACATATCAAAATAAATAACATCAAGTTGCTTCTGTTCAGAAAGAGAATGAGCAATATGATCTGATATTACCATTAAATTAGTATCAACAGACCTTCCAGGTACAAAACCATGTTGATAATTAGGCAAGACCTTAATCATATCTGTAATGATATTATTGTAAATACATCTTTCATAAATCCTAGCAAATGAAGACAGTACTGAAATAGGTCTATAATTACATGGATCAGTTCTATTTCCCTTTTTATAAATAGGCACAATCTTAGAGATTTTAAATATATCAGGAACAATGCATCTTTCAATAGACAAATTAATTATATAACGCAATGGAATTACCAAACAGTCTGCACAACCCTTAATAATAAAATTAGGAATATTATCATATCCCATAGATGATTTAGATTTAAGTTTGTTTATGGCATTAAGCACATCAGTAATATTAATTTTATCTACATCAATATTCCAACTTCTTTTATTATCAGACTCAATATTAATCACATCACTTTCAGTAACATTTGAGTACATATTTGTGAAATGACTAACTAATTCATTCATAGAAGGCTGTATTAAATTATTTTTGTTATTCTTATTCCCAACAATATTTAAATTTTTAATATAATTCCAAAACATTTGTGGATTGTGTTTAAAACCATTTTCAATGCTATTTAAATGATTATCATAATCTCTTTTCATAATATTTTTTGTATAATCACGCAATGCACTAAATTTCTTATATAATTCTTTATCATTGGCCAATTTATATAATCTATGATACTTATGTTTCCTATTAAGTCCCTTACATAATTCTTTAGAAAACCATTTAGGATATTTATTATTATGTTGTGAATATCTAACAGGAATATAATAATCCAAACAATTTTGAATTATATCAATAAACTTATTTACAGCTTCATTCGGATCATTTTCTACAAAAATTACACTCCAGTCAGTATTCTCCAAGGCTTTATATAGACCATAATAATTTCCATGTCTATAATCTTTGAACATACTATTAACAGGTTTTATATGCTCATATGATCCATCTATTATAAATTCCAAAGATGGATGATAAGAATCAGGAGATATAAGAGCCTGATCTGCCAAATTACATTTTAGAAAATCAATGGTACTAAATAATAGATCAAGCATTTTACCCTTATCATTAGTAAACCTATTAAACTGATTTAATTTGATTAATTCAACAAAAATGTTTATTCTAAATAGTTTGTTATTTTTACCAACAGTCTTATTATTACAAATCAAATAATCTGGTTCATTGAAATCACCCACTATAATAACATCATATTTGTATTTCACTAAAATATCTTCAACCTTTGTCAAAAATGTATCCATTTCATTATATAAGAGAGTAGGTCTAAAATATAGAGTACCCAATAATATTTTCTTTTTACTTCTTAAATCTATTTCAACCCAACAGGATTCAATATTATCATCATTAATAATAATTTGAGTATGCCTAATACATTTTTTAACTCCAATCAATGTACCACCACCTCTTGTTTCATTTATATATTTTCTATCACATCTGTATAAGCAGTACCTATTATCAAATATATTTAGATTACTAATACCATCATTTAACCAAGTCTCAGTTAAAATAATAATATCATATTCATGTAATAAGAGTTCAGACTTAAACTCAATTGTCTTAGTTCTAAGTCCACGTACATTTTGATAATAACAATGCAATGATTGCTATTTATTACACAACTTAATAGAAGTCTCTTCTAAATTTATATCTTTTGCTTTTGCTTGCCTACTATTCTCACTATCATAATCATCCAGCAAAATATTTTCATTTACTTTTTCAGCATCATTATTATAATTTAATGCTATATCCTGTACGATGTCATCAGCATCACCTCTTAAAGATTTCAAGTTTCCATAGAAAGGTAATATTATAGCCTGATCAGGCCAAATATCTCCGGTATTCACTTTATCTGTATCACATTCATATACAGACAAATAAAAAGAAGAATATTTTTTAGATTTAGTATTTAATTTATAGCATACAGTATTAATATGCAACGTATTTTTTAAATATTCAATAATATTTTGCGCAGTAGTTTCATTATTCATTCTAGTCAAGAAGAACTTTTTAAATTTCATTTTAATTTTAACTGCTTTTAAAATATGATTGGCTTGATTGCCTATAACAGGTGTAATATTTAGATTTTTAACATTTTTTTGTTTATTTTTTTATAAACTACAGTTTTGAAGCCTTCATTTTTTTCATTAGTATTATCTTTTAAACAAGAAGCATATGACTTGTTTAACGTCTTATCTTCAGAATAAATCTGCACTGATTCATTAGATCTAGTAGATATAGTAGAATTCAAAATGCTATTATCTGAAGATTTATTTATTTTGTTTTCTTGTTTTTCAACATTAAACACTTTACTTTTTTGTTTATTTGACTGAAAGCTAGTCCGATTTGTCTAATGACTTTTGAGATTTACCCATTGTTTCCTCAGCATTTCCGTTCTCCTTAAATAAGAGGGGAAAATCAGAATCCACAGCAATAAAATCTCCAGCATGACTATTTTTAGCAATGTAATTTTCATTAATAATTTTAGCTTCAATAATATCATTATTAATACCCAAACCATTATCAAACACTTTCTTATTCAATAAAATATTTTTCATTTTAATATTTTCTTCTTTTAATAATCTAATTTCAGTAGATAAATCCGTAACAATATTCAAAATGCTTTGCACTAAAATAAACGTTTTTTGACACGGTAAACAATTAGTATCCATGGTTGTTAATGTTTTCTTTTCATTATTTATAATTTCTAAATCAACTTCTGTTGATTTATTATTACTATTACCTTCTACTTCAAGATTTTGTCCTATTGTAGTTTTCAATTTTTCTAAATCAATTTGCCCAGACGGCATTTTCAAAAATTGAGCACAATCCTCCATTTCAACTACTTCGTTAGCATTTAAATACAAACATTTTTTACATACATAATCTAGTAATCCATCCACATTTTTTGGCAAATTTGCTAAATGAGATTTTATACAAGTTAAATGAAACTTATTTTTACAATTTACACATATAATTCTGTGTTGTTTTCCAAAAATTAAGTTGCTGCAGTTAGCACATGGCGTTCCACCAAAATAATAATAATAATAATAATAATAATAATAATAATAATAATAATAATAATTCAATTCTTATTTTTATTTATTACGTGCATTTCAACACTTTCGCTTTAAAAGAAATACACAAGATTACAAATAAATATACAAAACAAACAAAACATTATTCAATATAGTAACATTAATAAAAATATACAATAAGGAAAATTACAATTCATAATTAAAATATATATAAACACATGTTATCTACAATAGATTCAATTTCTTTTTAACATTATTTATAAAATAATCACAAAAAACATCAATGTCATTAAATTTTTGATTATATAACTTTTGTAATCTGTTAATGACAGATTTATTTATAAAAGAGTTTTTAGTTTTATTAATATTAAAAGTGTACACGTCCCTTAGTGAATGAGAAGGAACTCTTAATTCAATTTTGGATATACAATCGTTTACATCAATTTTTCCATCAATCAACTTTTTTAAAAATACCATATCTTTAGTTAGTCTTCTTTCAGTTAATATTGTTTTAAGATTTAAATTTTCCCCCTTTATTAGTTTAATAAATCTTTTCTCTACATTAGAAATTTTAGACTCAATGTAAGCCAAATCCAAATTCCATATAGAAGATCCATACTCCAATAAAGGTACAACAAGAGAACAGAATAACATGTACTTTATACAAGGAGATAAGTCTCTGCCAAATCTCAAAATACATCCCATCCGTCTATATGCTTTACTTATAATACATTTTACATGTTCATCAAAAGTAAAATGATTACAAAATATAAGTCCAAGATCAGAAACAACTTCTTTGTATATAATAACATCTTCATCAATCATATAATGATAAACAGATCTATCTGTTTTATTGGTATAAGAGACAATACATGTTTTACTTATGTTTATTTTTATATTATTAAATTTACACCATTCTTTGAAATAAATAATATCTTTTTGAAGATCAATATGATCATCATATGTACTAATTCTTTTAAATAATTTACAATCATCTGCATAAGTAAGTATCATACTTTTTTTAATATTTTGATCAAGATCAAACATAAAAACATTAAAAAGTAAAGGTGCTAATATTCCACCCTGAGGTACCCCAATTTTATTTTTGAATAACTTAGAGTTAACTTTATCTATATAAATCTAGGAGCATCTATTTTCCAAATAATTAATAAACCATGCAATCAAATGAGAACTAATTCCCATTAATTTAAGTTTATATATTAGATGATTATGTGCCACATTATCAAATGCTTGTGACATATCAAAATAAATAACATCAAGTTGCTTCTGTTCAGAAAGAGAATGAGCAATATGATCAGATATTACCATTAAATTAGTATCAACAGACCTTCCAGGTACAAAACCATGTTGATAATTAGGCAAGACCTTAATCATATCTGTAATGATATTATTATAAATACATCTTTCATAAATCCTAGCAAATGAAGACAGTACTGAAATAGGTCTATAATTACCTGGATCAGTTCTATCTCCCTTTTTATAAATAGGCACAATCTTAGAGATTTTAAATATATCAGGAACAATGCATCTTTCAATAGACAAATTAATTATATAACGCAATGGAATTACCAAACAGTCTGCACAACCCTTAATAATAAAATTAGGAATATTATCATATCCCATAGATGATTTAGATTTAAGTTTGTTTATGGCATTAAGCACATCAGTAATATTAATTTTATCTACATCAATATTCCAACTTCTTTTATTATCAGACTCAATATTAATCACATCACTTTCAGTAACATTTGAGTACATATTTGTGAAATGACTAACTAATTCATTCATAGAAGGCTGTATTAAATTATTTTTGTAATTCTTATTCCCAACAATATTTAAATTTTTAATATAATTCCAAAACATTTGTGGATTGTGTTTAAAACCATTTTCAATGCTATTTAAATGATTATCATAATCTCTTTTCATAATATTTTTTGTATAATCATGCAATGCACTAAATTTCTTATATAATTCTTTATCATTGGCCAATTTATATAATCTTTGATACTTATGTTTCCTATTAAGTCCCTTACATAATTCTTTAGAAAACCATTTAGGATATTTATTATTATGTTGTGAATATCTAACAGGAATATAATAATCCAAACAATTTTGAATTATATCAATAAACTTATTTACAGCTTCATTCGGATCATTTTCTACAAAAATTACACTCCAGTCAGTATTCTCCAAGGCTTTATATAGACCATAATAATTACCATGTCTATAATCTTTGAACATACTATTAACAGGTTTTATATGCTCATATGATCCATCTATTATAAATTCCAAAGATGGATGATAAGAATCAGGAGATATAAGAGCCTGATCTGCCAAATTACATTTTAGAAAATCAATGGTACTAAATAATAGATGAAGCATTTTACCCTTATCATTAGTAAACCTATTAAACTGATTTAATTTGATTAATTCAACAAAAATGTTTATTCTAAATAGTTTGTTATTTTTACCAACAGTCTTATTATTACAAATCAAATAATCCGGTTCATTGAAATCACCCACTATAATAACATCATATTTGTATTTCACTAAAATATCTTCAACCTTTGTCAAAAATGTATCCATTTCATTATATAAGAGAGTAGGTCTAAAATATAGAGTACCCAATAATATTTTCTTTTTACTTCTTAAATCTATTTCAACCCAACAGGATTCAATATTATCATCATTAATAATAATTTGAGTATGCCTAATACATTTTTTAACTCCAATCAATGTACCACCACCTCTTGTTTCATTTATATATTTTCTATCACATCTGTATAAGCAGTACCTATTATCAAATATATTTAGATTACTAATACCATCATTTAACCAAGTCTCAGTTAAAATAATAATATCATATTCATGTAATAAGAGTTCAGACTTAAACTCAATTGTCTTAGTTCTAAGTCCACGTACATTTTGATAATAACAATGCAATGATTGCTATTTATTACACAACTTAATAGAAGTCTCTTCTAAATTTATATCTTTTGCTTTTGCTTGCCTACTATTCTCACTATCATAATCATCCAGCAAAATATTTTC
This sequence comes from Epiperipatus broadwayi, assembly GCA_028023455.1. Lineage (NCBI taxonomy): Eukaryota > Metazoa > Onychophora > Udeonychophora > Euonychophora > Peripatidae > Epiperipatus > Epiperipatus broadwayi. The sequence goes on from JAQFVV010006507.1 coordinate 607,775, forward strand.
ATTTACTTTTTCAGCATCATTATTATAATTTAATGCTATATCCTGTACGATGTCGTCAGCATCACCTCTTAAAGATTTCAAGTTTCCATAGAAAGGTAATATTATAGCCTGATCAGGCCAAATATCTCCGGTATTCACTTTATCTGTATCACATTCATATACAGACAAATAAAAAGAAGAATATTTTTTAGATTTAGTATTTAATTTATAGCATACAGTATTAATATGCAACGTATTTTTTAAATATTCAATAATATTTTGCGCAGTAGTTTCATTATTCATTCTAGTCAAGAAGAACTTTTTAAATTTCATTTTAATTTTAACTGCTTTTAAAATATGATTGGCTTGATTGCCTATAACAGGTGTAATATTTAGATTTTTAACATTTTTTTGTTTATTTTTTTTTATAAACTACAGTTTTGAAGCCTTCATTTTTTTCATTAGTATTATCTTTTAAACAAGAAGCATATGACTTGTTTAACGTCTTATCTTCAGAATAAATCTGCACTGATTCATTAGATCTAGTAGATATAGTAGAATTCAAAATGCTATTATCTGAAGATTTATTTATTTTGTTTTCTTGTTTTTCAACATTAAACACTTTACTTTTTTGTTTATTTGACTGAAAGCTAGATTTGTCTAATGACTTTTGAGATTTACCCATTGTTTCCTCAGCATTTCCGTTCTCCTTAAATAAGAGGGGAAAATCAGAATCCACAGCAATAAAATCTCCAGCATGACTATTTTTAGCAATGTAATTTTCATTAATAATTTTAGCTTCAATAATATCATTATTAATACCCAAACCATTATCAAACACTTTCTTATTCAATAAAATATTTTTCATTTTAATATTTTCTTCTTTTAATAATCTAATTTCAGTAGATAAATCCGTAACAATATTCAAAATGCTTTGCACTAAAATAAACGTTTTTTGACACGGTAAACAATTAGTATCCATGGTTGTTAATGTTTTCTTTTCATTATTTATAATTTCTAAATCAACTTCTGTTGATTTATTATTACTATTACCTTCTACTTCAAGATTTTGTCCTATTGTAGTTTTCAATTTTTCTAAATCAATTTGCCCAGATGGTATTTTCAAAAATTGAGCACAATCCTCCATTTCAACTACTTCGTTAGTATTTAAATACAAACATTTTTCACATACATAATCTAGTAATCCATCCACATTTTTTGGCAAATCTGCTAAATGAGATTTTATACAAGTTAAATGAAACTTATTTTTACAATTTATACATATAATTCTGTGTTGTTTTCCAAAAATTAAGTTGCTGCAGTTAGCACATGGCGTTCCACCCATAGCAGGTCCGCAGATGATGATGATGATGATGATAATAATAATAATAATAATAATAATAATAATAATAATAATAATAATAATAATAATAATAATAATAATAATAATAATAATAATATAGACAAACATGTAATACAACTTGCACTATTTCCTGCAGAAGAAAAAATACATATTTGGATAATGTCAGCATGAATTTGAAATAAGGCTGCTGTTTGACTTCACTAAATTAACCGCAATTAATGAGTGAGAAGAACATAATAGTTGATAATTTTTGGTAACATTAAAGATTAAAATTTATTATTATTTTATGAATGTTTTTTCCTCAGTTCTTTTCACTATTATAATAAAAATTTAGTTATATGTAACTCAATATATCCAACCCTTTGTGGAAGTTAAAATTACTATTTGTAGTATGTCAAAAAAGATGGGATTATATTATTTCACATTCTTACATTAATGAAAAATAATTTTCGGTGTTTAAATCTACATAAGAACCAAGTTTGAAATAAAACAGAACCCATTTACTTCAACAAAATTTTCCAATACAAGACCTATTATACATTTGTAAAAATATGAGTTTAGTTTCAGGAATTGTCAATTAGTTGTGTAATTGATAATTTTATTATCATCAAATAACAGATTTTATCAGCATTTTATGGATATTATCTCCACATTTTTATTCATTATTATAACATCAATTTACATAACTATTTATTTTAGCATCCAAAATTTTTTGGAAAAATTGCAGAATGTCATAAAAGATATTTTTTCACATTCTCACCTATCAAAAATTGTAAAGTGTATGCTCATATAACATTATACACAGTTTCATGCAATGATTTAAATATCTGGATTCAGATTACATATTAATAGATTGCATTACATTAGTAAGAATCTTATTGTAATAATTAAAACACCATCAAATTTATTACAAAATTTTTTATATTTGAACATATAAAGTAAAAATACAAAGACAAAATAACAAATTAATGTGAAACATAAAACTGATGCATTTTTAAATGTTTGTTAATATCAGGTTCAACTTTCATTAAAACAGTCATAAATTGCCAAATAAGAATATGAAAATGCAATTAAAAATGTTTGCACTAGTTTCCATAATTCAGGGTAGAGAGTCAGTATTGATTTCTAAATCCAGAACTCTTGACATCCACTTTTTTATTTATTTTTTTAATTCATTATTTATGAGTTGTATGAGATCCACTTTTGACTTTGATAATATTGCTGTGTTTACATTGAGAAGAAATCTAAAATTCAATTTAGTATATTCATATTAAAGTATCCTTGAATTACTCATTGAAATCACCATAAAGAACCTTCAAATATTGACAATATTGTAAGTAAATATTTTTTTAGAGACATAGCTGATAAATTTGAAAAGTGGCTATATTCCCCTTGGCCTAGATTCCACTTGAATGGAAAAAGTTTGCCCATAAAAGCAGCAATAACATTTTTTTAATTTCAATTAAATTCAATTCATCATCTTGTATTTCTAGATTGACCTCATTAATTATTTTATAAAGATCTATCAAATAAATGATGTCATTTTTAAATGTAATCAGGTTGGCTCAATATCCATTTTCTCTGCCTTCTAGGAATTCTAGTATTGCATCAAACAAATGGTAAAATTGATTCAGATAAATATCTTTTGAAAGTGAAAGAACTTCTGTGTGAAGAAGCATACAATTGAAATATTCATCATTTCGACTACAAAGTTGGCTATACAGTCTGCCACTCAATGAATTACTTCTAATCTTGTTGATTGTTATAATAATGTAATGGAGCAACATATGCGGGAATTTACTTAATTTTTTTTTGCAATCAAATTTTGATGATGAAGAACACAAGATATAGAGAGTACATTTGATATTTCTTGTTTTAAATGTGCTATAAAATGCTTGTGGTGACCTCTCATTGTTGGAACACCATTAGTAGTAGTAGGCAAAATATTAGAATAATAATGTCTCTTAAAAAAATTATTCATGGTATTAAATATAGATTCACCTTTGTATCTGATTCCAAAGTTTTAGCAAATAATAATTTTTGACAAGATTTTTCTTCTTTTATGAATTGTACATATAATAAGAGTAGTGCTTCATTATTTGGAAGAATTGATTCTTGAAGTTGAATGGAAAATTAGTTTGTCATCAAATAATTACACAATATTTTTTCAACAACTTCTGCCATTTTATTGATTCTCCTTTGCAATGAATTATTATTAAAAAAAATTTCTGATAAAAGCTAATGCTGGCTTATGAATCACAGTGTTTATTACTTCTTTAACTGCAAGCAAGATTAATTTCTCACCAATTGTGTGGTTTTTCCATTTTTGTGATTAATAATAAATTATAAGAAGTTTATAATCAGTCATTATCTTGTTTAGTCAACACCACACAAAAAGTAATTATATAGTTGAACACTTAAAATAGTTTTCTTCTATTACTTGAAAATAGAACAAATCATTATTTTTTATCAGCATATTCAAATGCTCTTGTAGCCTAGAATACTTCATTGCTTCATTTGAAAATACGTTTTGGAAAAACAAGCCCACAGATAATAATTGGTTTGTAAGAGACTGAATTAAATATTTCATAAACTCAATAGTAAAGTATTGAGATTTCTTCTTAGATTGGGAAATAATGAAGTAATAAAATTGGCAACAATATTCACAAAATAAGAGATTTAATTTACACTTTGTATGACTCTATTTATCTATCACACTTTGGACTCATGTTTATTGGCACACTGCACATAATATAATCAAACTTATTCCTAAATCACTGGTATTTATAGATTTGAAATTCAGCCTGAATCAATATGCATGCATTGACTTGTTTGCAATACTATTATACTCATGCTGTGAACAAGAAACTTCAATGACCCATATTTCCATTGAAACATGCTGAATTGCATAAATTACCTATGTAATAGTTGCCTGACCAGCTATTAGTTAAGACTTGTCTGCTGCATAGATAGACAAAAACCTATATGACACAATCAATTTTTACAATAGCAAAAAAGAAATAAATTTTATAAGTGTATCCTGTATGATGTGTTCAATTTTTTATTTTGTATGCACACACATTTTGTTCATCTGACCATGGAATAACCAAATAATTATAAATAATAATTAATAAATAAAATAATTACATCAGATGTAAACACCAAACCTACAAAACATAACCACAGAAAACAATATAATTAGTTTCAAATAATATTTGCTTTGTCTTATACTTCTAGTTAGTTGGTACTAACTAGGCTAACTCAAATTTATGATTTTATTTCTTCCTTGCCATTATTATTTTTACTAGTAGTATTAAATTATATAAAATTGAGTTTTTATACAAAATAATTAGAATAATGATTTTTTAATAATTTATATATATTTTTGAACGAAATATAACAAATATGTTTGCTATTGTAAACGTAATCTATTTTACACACACACACAGACACACACACATATATATATATATATATATATTGGCATCTATGTCTGTGAGACATAGTCAATTTTCAAATGAATGAATAATATATATAGAAAATTAATGAAAAAATAACGTGTAAGATGAGCATAAGATTAATTCAAATGCAGAATTCGTATTTTAAATGATTATCCAATCACAAAATCATGAAAGTAATTAATTTTTAAATATATATTATTAATTTCTTCTACAAGAAGCCTCTGACTCTTAGACTTCCTGAACGCTCCCCAAATGCTTCTGAATGCATTATTGTCCACCCCCCTAAGACTTTAGTTCTCACAGGGGGGCAATACCACTGACATTGGGAAACAAATGTTAAAGTAAAACGAAATCGCTTTTGCTTCTAAAATAGACTATTAACAATAAAACTATTATTTATATAGGAGACAAACTTGCTTAGCTACACCAATTGTCAGTTAGTTGTAACTGATAATGTATTGGTACCATCAACAGTTAATGTTTATCTCTATTTTATGAATAATGGTAGTCACGTATTTACCTTGCTATGACGTCATTTGCCTGAAGGCATACTACTCTAACCACCCGATTTTTAAGATAACGTCACCTAGTGATTTGCCGACACATGTAATCGCAAAAATTTTGTGGCATATCACGTGGTGACGTTACGTCAAAGATCGGTAGATTAGAATAGTATGCCCTCAGGGCGATGTCATCATAGAAACGAAGAGCTGGGTGAAGGCACGTGGTACAGGTTCATGAGGTCAAAACGGAGAAACAAACACGTGGTACAGAGTAATGCCGGCGGCGTCCATCCTGAAAAAAAAAAAAATAATGGTAAAATTAATAAATAGGACACAAAATAGAGTGATATGCGGCAAAAAAAGATTAAAAATAATATATACATCATGAATAATTAACTAAAATTGGACGCAAAATATGAAAATGTAAGATAAATATCACTACAAAATTAATAAGTAAAAACTGCGAGTCCACAAATCCTGAAAAAAAAAATTAATAAATAGGACACAAAATAGTGATATGCGGCAAAAAAAGATTAAATATCACTACAAAATTAATAAGTAAAAAGTGCGAGTCCACAAATCATGAAAAAAAAATTAATAAATAGGACACAAAATAGAGTGATATGCGGAAAAAAAAGATTAAAAATAATATATACATCATGAATAATTAACTAAAATTGGACGCAAAATATGAAAATGTAAGATAAATATCACTACAAAATTAATAAAAAAAAATCACTGAAAATTAAAGCTCTGAAAATGGTATGCAAAAAAACGCTGCTGCACTCAATAAAACGATGCAACAAATAGGAAAAAATACACTTTTAAATCTCGCGGGTCAAGACAAAAAAAAAATCTTGTAAATTCGGATAATTACAGCGGTATGCCTTCAGGCTTATGACGTAATAGTAATGTAACAAAAAATAAAATTTCTAGAATTAGTCATGTCAGTGTCTTCGTTGCCATGACAACGTTGATGTGTTCTTCCGACGACGCAAATATCGGATAATTACAGTGGTGAGCCTTCAGGCGAAATACGTCATTGCAAGGTAAATACTTGATTACCTTATTTTCTCATTGTTATTCATTATTAAAATATAAACTCAACATAAACCACAATTTCAAAAAATTAGAGGTGTTATTTAAAGAACATAAGAAAGATGCTATTTATTCACATTTTCATACCTATAAAAGTTGCTTATAAGTTCAAATTCATATATGAATTTGGATTTGAAGTAAATATGGACCCATTTTTCCAACAAAAATTTCAACAATTAAATAATTTTATGTTTAGAAGAAAAAATGCTTAGCTTCAAAATTTTTTCAATTAATTGTAAAGGTGTTTGAAGAAGATTGGATAAATTGCATTTATGTAATTGATAATTGTTTGGAAATATAATATTTTTAAGTTTATCTTTATTTCATGGATACTATCACTTCATTTCTATTTTCTATTATAATAACAATACATATAAACATTTAATTCAACATGCATTACCCTTTGGATAACACAGAAAATAATATTTGCTGTGTAAAAAATGATCTGAATATTATACATTTCTCACACCTATAAAACACTTTTTAAATTTAAATTTATATAGAATCTTGGGTTTGAAATCAATAGAACTTGTTTTCTTTCACAAATTAATGCCAATAAAACATTATAGTTTAATGGAAAGTATTTGTTTAGCCTCTAGAATTGTCTATAAATAGTAACACAATTGATTAGTAACAAAAAAAAATAAAATGTATTAATTTCCATAGATATTTATTTTAATTTTTATTCATTATTATAATTACAGTCCATCAAAACATTTAATTCAAACATATACAAATATATAAAGAAGTTATAAATATTATTTGCACAATGCCAAAATAACTGCTATTCTCACACCTATAAAAATAGCTTACTGGATATAAATGTATGGAAGAACATGAGTTTAATGTAATAAACAAACACTTTTTTTTTTTCAATAGTAGATTCCCAACAAAAGAGCTATAATAGACTAAAAAGAAAAACTTGCTTAGCTATAAAAAATGTCAAATAGTAGTAATTGATAATTTTTGGTATCATCAATGTTTAAGATTTATCTTTCTATCATGAATATTATTTACTCATTTTGACTCAGTATTATAATAACCATGGACATATTCATTTTATTCAACATATAATATTCTCTGGAGAACTTAAAACAATATTTGCTGAATGTCAAGAAAGGTGTCATTAGAAAGCTTTTGTAGGTTTATGACAGTTAAACATACCCAACTGACCTGGCAGATCTTAGTAATTGACAATTTTTTGGATACATCAATAGTTAAAGTTAATTTTATTTCATTGATATGAGCTATTCATTTTTATTCATTATTATAATAAAAATCCATAAAACAAGTAATGCAACATGTATAATCCTCTGAATATGTTAAAAAATATTATTCCCAGAATATCAAAAAAGATGCTATTCTTTTAAAATCTCATATTTATATCAAATAGGTTGTTAGATTTAAATAATTAAGCATGTGCTTGAAGTTAAAAAAAAAAGAACAAATTTTTGTTCAACATATAAGACCCAATGAAAAAGCTATTATACATTTTGTTTGTAAACTTGCTTCACTTCATGTATTGCCGATTAGTAATAATTGATAATTTCTTGGTAACATCAAAGCTGAAGTTAATCTGCATTTCATTGATATTATCTCAAGATTTCTATTCATTATTACATCAACAATCCATAAAAGCATTTAATTCAAAAGATACATCTATCTGAAAATGTTAAAATATTATTTTCACAATGTCAATAGAGATGCTATTTTTTACATTATCTACCCCTATAATAAAACTGCATTCTGGTTTTAATTCCATAGAAAAATATGGATGTGAAGTAACAGAAATGTCTTTTTACTTTAACAAAAAAACCCAAACAATATAATTATTAATGCTTTAAAAACAAAGTTGATTAATCTCATAAATTGTCAATAAATATAATTGATAATAGCTTGGTAACATCAGATGTTGATGTTTATTGTATTTCATAGATATTATCTTCTCATTTCTATTCATTATTATAATAACAATCTATCAAATCATTTAATTCAACTCTGAACAACTTAAAAATAATATTTGCAGATTGTCAAGAACATTGCTGTTTTTTCATTTTCTCATGTTATAAGAAATGATTTTTTTGGTTAAATCCATATGTGAACACAAGGCAGCTATTACAGAGTTAACAGAAACCTTGTTTAGATAAAAAACATTGTCAATTAGTAGTTACTGATAATTTCTTAAGATATTATTACCTAGCTGAACTCAAAACTTAATACCTAGCATTTCTATTAAAGCTTTTTACTTTTCATGTTTACAGAATTATTTACTATATGACATATATAATGAAGCAGTAAATCTGAGATTCAGATTGTGCTTCACAGCCTTATCCAATCTTCCACCACCAAACTGAATTAAAATCTAATTACATACACTTATATATGCACCTATATAACCCAATTTATTTTATTTTATTTTTTCAAAATAACTGTGACTAAGATATTTAATAATATCTTAACTGAATAAATAATATTTAGTACAATTAATGTGTGTAAAGGCACACACACATATATATATATTGTGACCTTCTGGTTTGGCACCAGAAATAGTCATTGTAGTAGTGTGGTAGTATATCAGTAATATCTGATATAATCCTCTTAAAAAAATGAAATAACGTGAAATTTTTAAAAAAAATTATTTGACTTAAAACTGTAATCAATAGTAGGTGCAGGTGTAATTAAAAGATTTCTTAAATGTTTGGTATCTTATTTTAGGGTATAATCAGTAATAGAATAGGGGGGTGGCTTGTTTTATGTATAGTCAATATAGTTTAAGTTGATACTTACTTGTTTTATTAGCTCATAAAGCAGTATTCAGTTTTGTTAGAATGATTTTCTGGTCCATTTGTTTTGTACATATTAAATTTATAGCATAAACAGTAAGATATGTTTCACTCATCATCATTCACATTGTCATTTCAGTCAGTATCAGTGTAATACCTATAGCATATTATTACTGAATATTCATGCATTACCCAACTTCATTTTTCATTCACATGTTTCATTAAGTCATTAAATATCCCATATTACATTCAAATATTTAATTATATCAATAATAGTATTAAAAAAAACTAACTTAATTACATTTTAAATAAATCAATAAATTATGGACAAGTGAATTATATAATGACAAATACTGTAAAATATTTTATTTATTAAAACAATTGTCATTAATTTTATTCTACTGCTTTAAAAACATTTAATTATTAATTTAATATTTTTTTCTTTCATTTATTTAAAAGACGAAATAATTTTTTTTTCATCTCTATTTTTTTTTTTTTGTCTCGAGTTTTTTGCATAAATTAAGAAGGTTTGTAAGTGGGAGGGGCGAGTTGACAGTCTTTTTCTGATGATGTAACATTATTGCAAACAATTTGAAGATAACTATATGATGTAATTATTATTAAAAAAAGTTATAAAAAGTCAATACTTATTACTTTTAAGGGGCATTCTACTATTATCACTTTGAAGGGCAGTCTATTATTACTTTTGAAGAAGTCAGTCAATTAAAACTTTTACGAGAGCAGTTATAGCTAACCAAGCACAGCTATAAATAATTTATTTAGCAAAGTTTAGTAGTGAAATTATATTTTTCTCTTCCAGAGTGCAAGTTGAAACTTTAATTATGTTATTTGTTTGCGGAATGTGCACTTAAAAACTACTAGAAGATATGTCAATTCGCTCCCAGCTGATCGTTCAGGCTATCCCAATATTATGCTAAAATACATGTAAGTGTTATATTTCATTATTCAAGATAAATTATTACTTAAGAAATGGGAATGCTTAATAGGACTGTTAAATTGTTTTATTTAAATTTAAAATTAACAGGGAAGGATAAAAGGAAATTTGTTTATTTTATAACAATTAAATTTTTAAGCTTTAATTATAATATGAAGAGAAGAATTGCCACGTGTTTCATGTGTGTATTGGAAAAATGTGAACTTTCATTGAACGTTCTCAGAACTTTAACGTACAAATTTCATGCTAAATATAAAAGAAAACTCAAAATTTAAAATATATACAAGGAATATGTAATTTTATTGTCATATGTCTTAGACTAGCATCTTAACTATTTCTATTTTTACCGTTGGAAAAGAAAATATATCAGATTAAATATGTCATTAAATGTACTTTAATAATTGTGTTCTTCTAAACTAGTAGGAGGAAGGAAATTATAAATATATAAAGTTATGTGACATTGCTGTATGAATATTACCAACGAGTTTATCTCGAGTAAATGTTATTAATTGAAGAACTACGTATATTTCTGAATGGCTTATGATTGTGAAATTAAGTATTTAATATATCCTAGAAGTAAAATACAAACTTCTATTTTACTTATGTTATGAAATATATTGTTTAATTAAGGAAATTCATTATTTTCAACGTTAATAGCAATTCATTAGTGGAAAACTAAAAACATTGAATATGCTTTTACGGATTCAACAAAATATTATTTTATTTCTCCTGCAGGAAGTGTATTGTTTGATGCATCAATATTTATCTTTGTGTGTTTACTGTTTAATATTTGTCTTGTGCAGTATAATTATTTTCCTTATCTATTTGGAGACATGACAAGGAAAGTCATGTAAAAACTTTTATAAACTTTCGTTTCATTTCGTTTGGGAAGAAGAAAGAAGAAAGGAACTTTATTATTATGTAATGGTATTTAGATAGATAGTATTAGTTAAGGATTATGTTTTATTATTTTAAATATGTTTATTATATGTATTATATTATTTTCTACAAGAACGTCTCAAATAGCATAATAAAGAAAATATATTATGCTGGTAATTTTATTTTTTTATTATTATTATTATTTTAATAAGATAAGTTTGGTCGTGCGTGTGTTAATAATTCCCGCACATAATAAACGAATGGAAGAGTCCATTCAAAGGGGTGAATAATTATTTTAAAAAAAATTCATTATGGCAAATCTTACCGAATGTATTTCGTTTTATAAGTTGGCAAAATAATTATTTTCAATGGTTATTTTATCTATAACATACAATTTCATCATTTATTTAGGTTCAATTTAACTACTGATTCGTGCCAATATTAATGTTTTATATTATAAAAAAAATTATTCGTCTTGCTTTATCCATAGTAATTAATATTTTATTCTCTAATTGTTCTTTGAACATTACCAAATCTGAAATATTGTCAGATATGAGATATTTATTCTTTATTAATTCTAGCAGTAATAATTAATATTTTAACAGTAATTCTTTGCATACTGCGATTTTAAATGGTCTGTATATCATATGCTTATACGTGTGTGTGTGTCTATTATCAAACTTATTTGTAATTATGTGTAATTGCCAGTGAAAATGACTTTAGATCAATCGGATTCGGGAGGAGAGATGATCAATCATTTGAAGAATTAGAAAGTTATTTAAGAGAGAATTATTATTTCTTTGTTATGACTGAATGAAAAGTATTTTTGTGGCTATATGTTATAAAGTTTTACAATGTTTATAATATTTTATGGGATTGAATCAGTGTATTTGTTAGTTGAGTATTTAATATGGGTAGTTTGCCTAGTGCAGTGCAGTGTAGTGTATGGAATTGAATATTCCTTTTCTTATCCATGTATTGGAGTATATTTTGATAGGAGTGGATTAAGTCCTCCTTTTATATTTGATATATTGAATTAAATGTGTATGAAGCTAGAGATGTTATATTCCTAATTTTCATTTGGTGATGAGTTATTCCACCAGTTATTGAATTAAATGTGTATGAAGGTATTGTTGTATTTACCTAGTTTTCATTTGGTGATGTGTTATTCCACCAATTATTTAGTCTTAAAGATAGACTTGGAAGTTATTGTTATATTTACTTGTTTTGAATTATAAATCTGTTATCCCATGTGAGTATTGGATGTTTTCCAGCTTATGCTATAGCCTAGTGTTTGATGGTTTATGATAAAAGGAAGAATAAAAGGAAAGTATAGTGTCTTATAAAACAGCTGTATTATAGTTGATAAATAAAGATTGATTGATCTTCACTTCCAACCGTATTATGATTATATTGAAATATCATAAGCAAACCGATTAGATTTATTAACATTATTTATTTATTGTCTTTGACACACAGCATAATACAGATTCATGCACAGATTGTTAATTTTAATATAAAAAAATTCATTATTAATGTAGAATTTTACTTATCATTGTAAAAACATTTGTAGTAATCATTTAAGCTTCATCTCATTGATTTTTATCATTAAATCATAATTTGCATAAATAATTAAGCAAAGATAGGACATTAGTTAATGAATACCAAGATTTACTTTATTTTGGCAAAGCAGAACCTAATTATTCAATAGGATACTTTACTTTAAAACTACAAAGAAAAATACATTTAATTAATAGAAGTATTTATTTTCTTTGGTAAGATAGTTTAATATTATTCCAAGTTTAAATCCCCTTATTTTAATTTTATTCAAGATATTTGTAAAGTAATAATATAAAATCTTAATTTGTTTAATAATTAGAATATTAATCTATGTTGTTGTTATAAACTTTTAGTTAGTAAATGAGTGATATTCAGCAAAGAAAAAGTTGAATAAAAGGTATTTTAGTAATTAGTTACTAAAAATGTAAGGTCATATTTATTTTGTTTTACTTCTGTATAAGTTTATCAGAAATCATTGATAGTTAAAGAGCCATTTCTTTATAACAAATAATAGGGACTTATTTAATTCATTTAATATTTCAAATAAAATGTTTACCAATCTATCAAATGTTCTGAGGAATGAAGTATAGTAGATGTATAAAGTTAATGAATCATGTTGTGTTATATCTTCTTGTATAATCTGTACTCAATGATATTAATTCTCTTTTGGATTTGTGTCCATACCAATAAAAAAGATAAATGTTGATTTAACTATTTTTTTTAGTTGATTAATAAATATTTTGTTATCTAAATTTGTATTTGGAATTTCTTCTTTAACATTCATTCGTGTTTTACACTTCCACACATGCTTATACATTTATTTTATTTAATGTAACATAATTGTATTTTATTTAATTATAATAAATCTCTAGATATGATGACGTTGATTTCCTTGATTCAAACACTATATGAGATGCCAATTACCTACTGATCATTTTTAAAAGGGTTTTGTTATTTAATTTTGTTTAGATGATGAATTGAAATCAAAATGTGCCCGATTTCTTTCATTATCTAACTGCAAGTATCTAATTAGGGTATTGTTTGGTTTATAATATTATTTTTATAGTGTTAAATAATAATTTGAAGTATAGAAATGTTAGATCAAGCCATACCATAAGTTAATTCCCTGAGATCTTCAATATATCATTTAGATTAAATAATAAATTCATTTAGCCAGATTAGATTAGTGAGTAATTAAAATTTAGTAGTGATAAGTTTAGTTTGAGTTTAAATCTAGTGAGTTATACATTATAATTTCTGAAATATTATTTTTTATTTTATTTTAGTTATTAGTTTAATTGTATAATATGGTAGAGGTTGTTCAGTGTATATGGATGATGGGAGGAGGTGAAATATAGAGTATTATTAGTTAATTTTAGCTGGTAGAATTTACCAATTTAATTTTGTCTAGCATAGAACTTAATAGATGTTTATTCCTATTAGTAATAATATTTTCTCCCACATCTAGTGTACATTGTACACCTCATACACCTCTGTATCCCTCAACTGAGTTAGTTTAGGTGAAAGCTTTAATTAAGAGCCTCATGAATAGATTTAGGTAAAGTTAAATAAATATTTTATTCTATGATCCATAGAATTGGCGCCCCCGGGTAATTGTTAGTGTTGGTGATAGGTGTGAGGGGTTACAATATATATATATAAGGTGATGGAGGATTGCATATATTTATATAATTAACATGCATATTCTTATTTAATGGTGGTTAGGATGATGCAATCTGCTTGGAAGTTTCTAGAAACATTCCAAATATTTAACTAAAATTCATTAGTTTTACTAAAATTATTAATCTTATAAAAATCAAGCTAGCTTCCATTAATGAAAATGTATCATTTTGTAAAATCTATTTCTAAGCTAGAAATAGATTTGGAACAATCATTTAGAAATGTATCAGTTTGATTGCATTGTTTTGTACTATCATAGGAACAAAAGGTGAATTCCTCATCTAAAACCTTCTATTACAGCATTATTCTTAGCTTCAGGTAACGAAGCAGGAAAGCATTCCTTAGATAATCAGGATTCATATAAATAGAGCCCAATTTTAGTCAAGTAAAAAGATTACCTAAAATTGTGAGGCTTTGGCCAAATGAATCCACATCACTCAAAATTTTAATATAAGAACTGCTGAATAGTAGGGAAAATGCACCTTTTCCCAACTGTTCTGAAACCATCTCCTGCCAGTATGCTGCTCCATAGCTAAACATTCATAAACTGTTATGCTATGCCTTAAAGACTGATCTGGTAATCTGCTATCTGATTTGAAATACGATCAGAAGGATATTAATGCGAGAAATGAGACACGGTAAAATATGAACTTCCCAACTTGTCAGAAACCATCAAAAATGAAGGTAAACCATTGAAATGCCACCCTTAAAGATTCTTTAATTTTCTCTTCAGTAATTCTTAAATATTTAAAAATTTTATATTTAACATCTTATAAATTCATCTTTAAATAATATGTAATCTTTTAATGTAAGTGATTCTCTATATCAGTGGTCTTCAACCTTTTCACACCTGCGGACTGGTAAAAATAAAGATAAGGTTCCATGGACCAGCAAAAATAAGGATAAGATTTTACAGACCGGCCGAAGTCTATAGATAAATTTTCTTAAAGATAAGCATAATTATTATAACTGATCAAAATAACAATGTTAAATATATAAGATAAAGTTTTTTATATATATATGGAGTTTATATAATAAAAAACTTTTTTTAAATTTTTTTAGAAAAGTAATAAAAAATTTAATTCTACCCCCCCCCCCCCATAAACATCTGTGATAACTAGAAAAACAAATTAATTTATGAATGATTCATTAGATTTTGTTTTCGTTCTGTTTTCTTTTTTTTTAATTGGGTAATGAGATGAAAAAATAAATAAAAATTGGGTATATTAATTAAAAGTTTAAACTCTTATTGTTTATTATTACAAACTTTTTACTGCCTGTCTAGCATGCAGACCTGCAGAAAAGTTCCGCGGCCCGTGCGCAGTCCGGTGCTGGTCCGCAGACCAAAGTTTGAAGTACACTGCTCTATATCTCTTTATAAATACTTTATATTAGCCTTATAATTTAATTTAAATTTAATTTGATGCAGCAACTATTTTATTAATATGTTATGTCTAACATATATAGTTCAAATGGAATATGATATGCCAATAACTCCCACACCACAAGTATAATTACTTTAGCTTAGCTCCTTGCTATTAACAGAGAGCGCTAATTCATTAATTATGTTTACTTTAAAACCTATGGATGCTTGCTACATTGGGACAAAATTTGAAATCTGTTTTTTTTTATTCATTATACATTTTTGCATAAATAACAGAGGGGGGAAATAAAGTTCCACCTTCGATTAGTTTATAAATTATACAAATCTTATTCTATTTATAACTATTCACTAGCACAATATTAATTCTAAAACAAATATACTAATTATATGTATATTTTTTTATGTTTCTTGATCCTTGCCCATTCAAACATATTGAAACAGATATACTGTTCCTCGTATATATATTCAAAAGATCCCCCCCCCCCCATTTAAAAATGACTAGCATGATTTGATCAAATTGGGAATGAAATAAAGCAAAAAGTTTATAGTTTCAAAATTAAGAGGTAAATAAAAGCTGTGATTTGTTAAAAAGATTATATTTTTAATTTTTTGATCGATGGTTTTGAATAAAGTGTTATATCATTTTGCTTTCTTATCTCTCACACTAAAAAATTAGATTATCCAATCATTAAGAAGAAAAGAAAAAACGTTTGGGCTAAAATGAGGCAGTATGCAAATCAGACACAGTGGAAAAGAAAGCTGTTCTATCAATTCAGAGAGAGGTAGATCAAATTGGATTTTTTTTAAGTGTATTACTCAATTCTGACTTTCGTCTCCTTAAAATATAGCTTTTACAAACACTTAAAAATGGAAAAAGAAAGCGTTATTAAGGGAATTGTAATGATAAAAGAGTAAACTAACAGCTTCAGCTCTCCATACCAAGCCATGATTTTACAAGATAATGCTATCTAGATTAAACAACCCGCCCTCTTTTTGAATAAATCAGACTTGTCAACTGGAAGGTAATTATTTTATAAAAATATTTGAACATCTTTATTATAAATTATAAATTGAAATTATGAAATAGCTGCACAAAAATTATCTTATAAAAATATTTGAACATCTTTATTATAAATTGAAATTATGAAGTAACTGCATAAAAATACGTTTGTTACTGGAAATTTATAAATGAGAATTATGAATAATGTAGCTGCATGAAAATAGAAAATTATAAATGAAACTTATGCACATTTACACTGACTGGATTATGAATAATCCACAAACTCAGAATTGTTCACATTATTTGTTTTGATAATTATAAATAAAATAATAAAAGACTATATGAATTATAAATGCTTGCCTGCAGATCGGTATTATGTAAAGAAAGTAATGAAACTTATGCACATTTACACTGACTGGATTATGAATAATCCACAAACTCAGAATTGTTCACATTATTTGTTTTGATAATTATAAATAAAATAATAAAAGACTATATGAATTATAAATGCTTGCCTACAGATCGGTATTATGTAAAGAAAGTAATGAAACTTATGCAGATTTACACTGACTGGATTATGAATAATCCACAAACTCAGAATTGTTCACATTATTTGATGGATTATAAATGCTTGCCTGCATATTGGTATTATGTGGAGAAAGTAATGAAACTTATGCACATAGATGCGCATTTACACTGACTGAACTATGGATAGTCCACAAACCAAGGATTGTTTACATAATGTACTATAAAATATTACAAAAACTTTTTTTACTTTTTTTTAAATAAAAATTAAAAATTTCCATGGAAGAGAAATATTTTTTAAAATTATTGCAAATGAACTATTGATCAACAAACTGCTTCTAACTTTTTCATAAATGAAATTAAAATGAGTCATCACATGGATAGGAATGAACTTTGTTAAAATGTATTGCAAATGAACTATTGATCAACAAACTGCTTCTAACTTTTTCATAAATGAAATTAAAATGAGTCATCACATGGATAGCAATGAACTTTATTAGAACTTGCAAATTAATTGTTATTTAATAAAATTATTGTTACTAAAAATTAAATTTGGTTATCCAGTTGTCCAATTCTGTTTTGTTTTATTGCATCACTCATCAGTTATAGCACTTGTTCATGAGAATCTCATGCCTTCTGAGCTACGTCTGGCATAACTAGACCTAGGCAAGTCAGGTTGTAGTGAGACGGAACTCTAATGGCACTGTTTGGAAAACCAAACAGAAATGTTTAGATGCTTCCAGTCTCTATGGTACTACATCCTCTGATGTGCAGGAAATATTGTTGTAGGGGGCGTTAACATCTGCATTGGGGAATGCCAATTGATAGTTCCTTCCTGCAGCATGCTCATCAGAAAATTGTTACAACTGATGTAATAAAAGGGTTGTATGGGGGTCCGGTTACAATATATATATATATATACACACTTTATTAATTAGAGCACACCTTAGGCTGTGAAATGTATCTATATTAAACATATGTGGAGTTTCTATAGCAGAATAAAATGATAGAGGGGTAGAGCTTTGGTTTATGTTAAGTTTAAATATAATTCTATGATAATGCCTTTTTATATACATCTAGTAATCCAATCCTATCATCACATTTGATATTATTGTCATAGGTAATAAGCTTAATTATATATATCTTGACTACTTATTAGTCTATCCCAAGCATTGCTAACATAGGTTTTTATTCTTTATAATCAAGCTTTATCATAAGATGTGCATCGGAAAGTTTTGCCATCTCATCTTTGTTTTAGGTCATATTCAGGGTGAGGGATTACTCTGGATCATATACTCACACAATGAAAGTTCTGCATAAGCTAATTCTGGAAAAGTTCAGCCCATAGCAACTCTGTCCAAGATCCACACCTCCTCAAAGCTGATTCCATTAAAATGTGGATGAGGCAAGTCAGCATATTCTTACTTCAAATGATAAAACATTCTACTTCCAAACAACAGATCCCAAATCTTACTTGGCCTTTAGATTAGCACCATGATGTGTAATTGTATTATATTCCTCTTTTAAAATCTTAAACCTATAAATATCTATAGATATGATATAGTGATCTAGCTAAATGAGTTCATAGATTAATTAATTTTCATTTTGATCTGTCACTTAATGACTCAAGATATAGTTATTTACAGAAATGCCCCCACATACATTACTCATTCAAATAAAATAAATAAATATCACATATATTTTACATATACAGTAAACTGATGATAAATTGGTCAGTTATTCAACTGACAATTATGTATATCATTCTGAAATCAGTCAAGGTTGCACTTCTCTCTTGTAATTTGCGCAAATTATTATAATTGTATGCTACATAATCACACTAGATCAATTATTGAAATATCATAAAATTGCATCAAAAGTAATAATGTATAAACTTGTATGTAAATACTCATGTGGATGTCTAAAATAAGTACAAAGTGACCTACTTGTAATATGAGACTAATTACCTAATATAATTCAATGTATAATGTTCTAATTTTCTATTTATATTTATGATTAAATATAATATAAAACAAAGCATATCTGATCATTACAATTTCATTAATTAATTGATTTAGTTAATTTTATGATATGGCTATTAAATTCTTAATATCATGATGTGGAAAGTTATAATATCTTGGTAATTATATATATATATATTGTAATGATCCGGAGAAGTTAAGCTTACCGTGATCTGTACTACAGGGCGCCATCTAGGCATTTGAACCTAGAAAAATTTATAAAGTAGGCAGATACGTAAGTCAAAAAAAAATTTTTTTTTTATACTTTGTTTCTGGTCATTAGCCCATGTCACTAGCTCAGTGGAATAGCAGAGATTTAATAATATAATCTAAGAGTATATATAAAAAAAGGAATAAAATAAGCCACTGCCAGTAATTAGCATACAAACATTTATTTACGCCCATATATATATAAGATTGAAAATTGTTTTAGTATCAGTTTACATTTTAACATTTAACATTATTTTTTTAACTTTACTTTAGATTTTTAATTTACATTTTAATTTCTATTATATTATAAGTTTACATTTTAATTAAGTTCGCACGGATGGGATTATAAACGCTTGTTTTAATATGTTGCATATAGATCAGTTACATAGATTACACGGTTAAAAACATTCCAAAGTAAACATAAACGATCAAAATATAAAATCATTGATACTAACAATTGCAGAGGGAAATTTATAAGTAACCCAATAGTATTCACCATAAGATACTTGCATTGTCACCAATGACTTAAAAGACATCCGAATAAATACATTTTAGATACTCACCGTAAGGTATCATTATTTATGGAATGTCTATATATTTTGATCAAATATGAAAACCCAAAACATACTTAACCGATAACCAATCCATGCAAGCGTCCATAAACAACTTAAATTTAATGCATTTTTATTTAGGGTCGAGTATGAATAGACTACATAGATTTGCGTTTGAAAATAAAATATTCTATCCCTATTTAACCTTAGGCTAAAATTCGCAGTCAAACTGGCATCAATCCATCTGATACATCGATGTATTCAATGTAATACAGAATACAGCAGCACCAAAAAGATTAAGAGAAGACATTGACTCTCATCAGATAGGAATATTACATCTATCTAATGAGAAGAACAATAAAAAAAAAACTCCATAGAAAGGAACTGAATTCTCCGTCTTATAATTCCTTCCATAGGCACATGGGTGAGTGCGGCGTATATATAAACGATTCTGCCAGTAGCGAATCTCCGACTACATCTACTAGCTACATCAATATATCCAATCCATTGACCCAATCTAACAATGACACAAATAACCTAAGATTACCCTCCCCTAATATAACTTTACAAATCTATACAGCCATTCACGCCTGACTTAAGTTTAACATTTATATCATTTAACTTAACGGAAAACAGAAATCATAATAAAACTTAAAGAACAAAAAATAAATAAATGGAAATGATTTTACAAAATAATTACATTAAATAAAATTATAACTAATTAATAAATAATGTTGGTCAGATAGGATAATATTGCAATCATTTAAATATGTAAAGTTTTAATTTAATCGCGTCTGTCAATCCCTCACCTCCAACTCCGTACTAATACATATAGTCACATCGTAATAATCAATTACCAATCACTAACTAATAATTTCCAAACTTATCCTTTTATATTACTTTGAAAGATTGACTTAACATTACATCATCGATGTGATGATCCTTTTCATTGAGGTCCGATTTCCCAATGGATTTATTTAATTTGCTAAAAGTTTCTATTGTTTTTCTATCTGACCGATGTTTTTACATTTAAATGCCCAAGGCTGGTTTACATTTGACTAATTAAATTTATCATTTCCATTTCTGATTAATTAACCTGTTTTCCAAATCAAAGATATATTTAAAGATAAATTTAAAGATATAATTTTATCTCCAAATCTTTTTAAATTTTAGTTTTAAAATACTTTTTCTTTAATAAAGTTTTATTTTAATAATTTTTCATTATCTGTGAGATTTAATATATACGAGTTTAAGATGATATTTAATTTCAATTTTTAATTCTTAAAGAAAATTTTTAAATGCGAACTTTTTAATTTACTTTCATGTTTAATAAATAAAAAAACAACAACAATGTAACAAACGTCTGTGCTCATTACAATATATATATATACCGTATATATAAATGCACTTGTCATGATTTTCCCTTAAGTGTCTTTGTTTTTTTCCACTGTGTGATGTTAGCCAGAAATAAATTAAATAATCTAGTATCATTAGAGTTTCTGCTCATAAGTAATTGAATCTGCAATCTGGACATACATAACAGAGCTCATGAGTGCTTTTGACATTATGTATCTTGTGCAAAATTGGACTTGAAGTACTTGCGCTCAGATTGTACATTGCATTTTGTGCTCATGCAAACCAAGCAATACAATATACATATATATATATATATATATATATATTGTACAATTATAGATTGATACATCACACAATAAATTATTATTAAAAGTAGATTTTAGTCAGATAATTTCAAATTTTATAAATAATCATATTTTGGTTTGTAAAATTAAGGGAGTGGAGGGATACCTTTGTTGTCTGTGAATGAAACTTGAGGTAATTTGAATTGAATTGTTATCAATTATTTAAATCTTAATTAAATTATATATTTCACATCATATAATTAAATAAAAAGAGTAAAATAAAATTACTACTATTTATTAATAGCAAGATTTTTTGATAATATTTGAATTTGAAATTTGTAGTGTGGTTTAAATAAGATATCATTTATAAATAAGAATAAGTGTCATGGTTATCATGTGCTCATGTTTGTATGCATATTATGTAATACAGAATTATTTATTTCCTGTAAAATGTTGATTTATTTTTTAAAAAAGCGAAATAATTTTTTTTTATTATTTAAGTAATAGAAAGATCATAAAATTAATTTAGGATATATTTTATAAAAGATACAATGTAAATTGGATAAAGTAGTTTTAATTGTGTTTATTAAAGTTTTTTTTTTATATTTTCTTAGTAAATATTTGTTTAATAATATAGATTTAAAAACTGTTTAGAATGTTTTGTAAATAATAAAATATTTATTGCAAATTGATTTTGAGAACCAATTACTGAGTGATCTTGAAGTCAGGTATTTTAAAAATTAAGCAGACGATGTTTTAAAGAATTAACTAAAAAAATCAATGTAGGAAAAGAAACATTTTATCTTTTTCATAAAATTTCATTATAAATTATTAAAAATATTATTATTTTAATTTATAAGAAAAAAATAACTAATATTTTTTAATTGTTTAAAAATATTTATGAAATTTATTGAAAGATTACGGAGTACAAAAAAACTAGAGTTTCTACTAATGTTGCAAAGATATTCAATCCTGTTAGGAATACAATATTACCTATATTAATTAATCCGTTTTTTTTATAAAAATCTTTATTCTTTAACTAATTATATATATATATATGTGTGGTAATATTGAGGATTTTATAAGTATGTAATAATTTAAGGACATAACTAGTTCATTTAATTCTGTGTTTTATTGTTTATAAAACTGTACTTTACATGCTTTACTAACATATAGAAGGAAGAATATTCCTTTTAGATTTAATAATTGAAACTTAGCATATAGTAAAAAAATAACTTAGTAAATAATATGGATAGAAATAGTTATTAAAGGAGACCTAATGTGAATACTATAGAAAAAGAAGAATTTTTATTTATTTAATAGTTCAGATAAGTTGAAGTTCATTGTAATATTATTATAATTATATACACAACTTTTCACTTCTTCTTTTTCTTTTTAAATTATAGCTTCATGATAATAATTAAATAAAATCAACATTCTCCCTTTTTCTATCGAAATCTTGTTTATTCAAACTATACTTTTATTTTTCCTCCATAGCAATGTTTCATCTACATTCTATAGTCATTATCAAGTTTCCTTAAACAAATAAAATAAAATAAAAAAAAAACATAAAAATAATAACACAAATAAATAAAATATTAATACATCACAAAATATATAATATTCAAATAAAACCACAATATTATTACATCTACAAATATAATATAATATAGTTAAGGGGAGGAGGTAAATAATTATATTTGTAGATGTAATAATATTGTGGCTTTATTTGAATATATATATATATATGATGTATTAATATTTTATTTATTTGTATTATTATTTTTATGTTTTTTTTTATTTATTTAAGGAAACTTGATAATGACTACAGAATGTAGTTGAAACATTGTTATGGAGGAAAAATAAAATTATAGCTTGAATAAACAAATTTTAAAAAGAACAAGAAGAAATGTTGATTTTATATATTTGTAATATTATTTATTGTAACAACATAATGTTCATATCAGATTTATATAATAGCTGATATGATTTAATGAATAAATGATGTAAAATAAAATAATATATTTATGAAAAGTAAACAGAATGAAGAAATAACCATATAACTATTTTGTTTGACTTTCAATGTAAAATATCAAATATTTTGTAACAGGATATAAATTAGAACCCTGTCACATGATAAAGAGACAAATATACTCAAATATACCTGAATATGGGTAGCACATATATCTTGTTTAAGGAGAAATAATAATTAAGCATCACATGATCACTATCATATACTAGCACATAATTGTTTATAAACAAAGCAAAACTCTCCATACAGTTTTGCCACCCTGTGCCAACCAGAGTGATCAGTGAATGCCAGAAGGCTTGTGCATAAAATCCCTATCTAATGCCTATTCATCCAATATCCCCAGACTAGTTTCTGGTTTGTGGCCATTGTCAGTGACAAGCTTTGGATCTGAGAGCACTGCACCTAGATCTTAGGATCTAATGCAACCATCCAGCACCCACCTTTTATCTCTACTTAACTACAAAACTATGAGAATAAAATTGAAAACAAAAATATTTTCAATCTAAGCTCAATAGCTTTTATAGTCATATGGGTCTGAACTCAGTTCAGCACCTATACATTTTGGTGTCTTTGGCGTTTTAACACCATAGCCACTACTATCCTATTAGGCATTGATGACTCTGGTTGGCACAGGGTGGCAAAACTGTATGGAGAGTTTTGCTTTGTTTATAGACAATTATGTGCTAGTATAAGATAGTGATCATGTGATTCTTAATGGTTTAACACCAATCCTGCCTAATAGGATAGTGGTGGCTATGGTTGTTAAAGAGCCAAAGACACCAAAATGTATGGGAGCTGAACTGAGTTCAGACCCATATGACTATATAAGCTATTGAGCTTAGATTGAAAATATTTTTGTGATTTCAATTTCGTTCTCATAGTTTTGTAGTTAAGTAGAGATAAAAGGTGGGTGCTGGAGGGTTGAATTAGATCCTAAGATCTAGGTGCAGTGCTCTCAGATCCAAAGCTCCTCACTGATGATGGCCACAAGCCAGAAACTAGTCTGGGGATATTGGATGAGTAGGCATTAGATAGGGATTTTATGCACAAGCCTTCTGGCATCCATTGATTACTCTGGTTAGCACAGGATGGCACTACTGTATGGAGAGTTTTGCTTTGTTTTAATTGTTTAATAACAATTATGTGCTAGTATAGAGATAGTGATCATGTGATGTTTAGTGGTTTAACACCAATCCTGCCTAATAGGATAGTGGTGGCTATGGTTGTTAAAGAGCCAAAGACACCAAAATGTATGGGTGCTGAATTGAGTTCAGACCCATATGACTATATAAGCTATTGAGCTTAGATTGAAAATATTATTTGTGTTTTCAATTTCATTCTCATAGTTTTGTAGTTAAGTAGAGATAAAAGGTGGGTGCTGGAGGGCTGCATTAGGTCCTAAGATTGAGGTGCATTGCTCTCAGATCCAAAGCTCCTCACTGACAATGGCCACAAGCCAGAAACTAGTCTGGGGATATTGGATGAGTAGGCATTAGATGGGGATTTTATGCACAAGCCTTCTTGCATTCATTGATTACTCTGGTTGGCACAGGATGGAAAAACTGTATGGAGAGTTTTGCTTTGTTTATGAGGAATAATAATTGTATAATAACTAAATAGTTTGCTCAAGATAGGTTTAGGGGTGGATGGGGTACGCTCATTGGTTTTGATGAAGTATATATATATATATTGTATGGTGAAATATATTATCCACCCAACATGACCTGAACCCTTGAAACTGGACTTCAAATCCAGTCAAATCAAATAATTCTATCAAAGACCAAACTAAATTCGAACCCAATTCACAAGCTCAGATCAAAACCTAATGGACAATACATATTGACAGCACATGAAATTATGTGTCATGAACTAGCTCAATGGATATGACAATTACAGAGACCACATATCTGACTTTAACTAATACATGATAAATGACTACAGATATTTCTGAATAAATTCACATATGTATATTTGGGTTGCCAATACAAATAGTGAGCATAAATATTTAAAAGTAATCAATAAATAATAAACAATCAAACCAAGTATGTATATAAAATATTTAATAATAAGCAAATATTTGTTCAAATATTTATGATGAGTATTATAAATTATCTCTAGTCTGTGGAGCATGAATTACAATGTACAATAAATATGGCAGTTGTATTCATATGCCAATAATTAATATATAAGTATTTAAGAAATATATTAGTCTATGCCCTGACAAAGTAGACAAATATAAATAAAAATACCTATGGTGTTTATGCCAAACGATTTACATAAATTACTCGTTAACTGGTATTTGATTTGGAAAAGAAAATATGATTCTAATTTTATATAACAAGGAGGTGAAATTTATTCTCCACACATCCATGATCAATTTATAAACAGCATAATAAATATGTAGGGTATTACTTCAATTTTTAACAAAGGAAATTATTTAAATTATAATAAATATAAAATTGTTTCATTTTAATGAAATTAATTCATTACAATTTATAAAGCAAGAGAGCATGCTTTTATTTGAAATAAGAAATAAAATGGTACTAATGCATTATGAACAGCAAAATGAAAAGGAAATAAAATGGTTTGTCAGTAATTCAAGAAATAGTAGGCAGCTTGTATTTAACAAGTCCTTTCTACCTTATGAATAATCCCTTGAACACGGGAAAAGCCAAATCGGGACACAATCATGAAACTTTGGTGTTCCAATACAGTGACGAGCAAGGGAGAGAGTGATTTCTTTTTATATATTTAAAATATCAATAATATCACGAAAATGACAAACCCAAGAATCAACAGGATGGCTCATGTTAGTAACATTCTGAAGAATGATGTTATAATGATCATCATATTTGATTAATAAAGCCCAAATTATATAATAAAGACTTAACGTAATAACCTGATTATATCAGATTAAAGTTAAACATACTTAGAGCAAATGTGCTTAAATGTAATTATATAATTATATAAATAATACTCATCACATCATACCCTTCCTGAACACAAATATAAAATACAAGATTTAAATTAGAATATATTTATTTTATTTTCCTTATTAAATTTTAGTAAAATATTATAAATGAGATCAATATGACTAAATAATTTTGTGTAACTTAAATAAATAGCTGGGATTATAGGTTTAAACTGAGCTAATAATACCTCTCAGCCATATCAAACATTGGGTAAATCCTTCCAGCTCGATAATTAATAGAACTGTATTAATTTAGTTCTAATGGCCAATAATTAAACTATAAAATTTATTGCAATACTATTCTCTTAGGGTGAGTTTAAACAAAAGAGATTATTATTGCGTTATAAATTATTATTGGCATATTATCACAAATAAATGATATTAATCATCCTTCAAATAAATATAATTAAAATTAGTTAAAATGAACCACCATAGTAGGAGAAAGAAAGTTAACAAAATATTAATTTTAAGACTAGAGATAATAGAATAGAGAATTACTATAATAAAATTTAATGCATTATAAAGAGAATAGAGACATTTTAGACAGTAGTTAACTTAAATTATGATTTGAGATAGAGTTCATGAACAGACCAAAAGGACACAGTTTATAAGGTTAAAAAGGGTTACCAGTCATTCCATGGTTCACTAATTTTCATAATGACAGAGTCTAGTTGGGTTTAGGAAACAATGTAGATGTGCACTTGATTCATGTGAATTTCATTTGTGGATTAGTTTTTTTCTGTATTTCAGCAGCTTATGATTGGTATTGAAAAGTTCTGTTTAGCAGAAACATTTTGAAGATTTGTGGAGAATTTCAGGGTCCCGCAATCAGATCCCCAAAGTTAGCCATGTACAAAACTGAAAATACTATTGAAAATCAAAATTAAAAAGGATGTCTTTCTGGTGGCAACTCGCTTAATTTAATAGGAATGGCTTCTTATGGAAACTTTTTCAGGGTTTTTATACTCTTTCATACAGTTTCCTACCCATTCTGATTTTGATACCTTCAGGCTAAAGCATTTACATTATTACAAACCAAAATTTTTTCTAATTGATTTCCAATCCATTCCCCCTATACGTCTTTCAAATCTATTAACTTTGAATTTATTTTCTATTTAGAAAATGAAATTGTAAAATCTGAACAAACAATTTTAATTTAAAAACATCCTTAAAGTGTTAACTTATCATTTTAATTGATTAATAAAAGATTCCCTATTGTCTTTGGGAAAGGATGATCTGAAAGCTTATCAAAAAAATGTAACTTTTAATCGTATAAATTTGATTAAAATGATAACATATGAAATAAAACATTCTGATGTAATAAAACTTTAAAATAGCATATAAAAGTGATTTACCTGCTGAAGAAGAAGCTGTAAGTATCAACCAAAAATAATCAAATTAATTTAGGCCTAGTACTTTTGAGGTTTTCTCTCATATTTATGGCCAAAATAAGTTATAAACATTTCTGTAATGTTATAAAATAATAAAATATGCAAATGTGAATGCAAATTAATTTGTCCATTTTCTCGAAATAGAAAAACATGTTTCACGTCTATTTATGGCATTGTTATCACTGATAATAAAATAAGCCTACTTGATTTTCCTTTTGCAATCATTGGCTTCGGAACATACTATCTTGGGGTTACAGGGTTCAAACCCATGACCAGCCTGTTTCTCATGTTCAAAAATATTGAGAAATTATTATTATTCTTTTCTGATTTTCTATATGTATACAGTGTTGAGCAGCTCTATTCTGAACAGTAGCCTTTGTTTCCCCATAGTATGTGGCACTGCATCCAGCCTGAGGGTGTGACATACTGTATATGACCTGGGGTATCTGAGATGGATCCATTCTGTTTTTCGAATTATTAAATAGTCTGTTAGTATTAGGGGGAGTGCAGAAACCAACCTTAAATTCACCAGCTAAAGTTTTTATAAACTGTTGTGATAATTTGGGGATATAAGGGAGGGTAACAAGGTTTATCTTTAATTATTTGTTTATTATTGTTTTTATAACAAATATATATTTAACTATTTACATATATATATGTACAATCCACGTAATTGAAAAATCCATTCTGTCTTTCGAATTATTAATTAGTCTGTTAGTATTAGGGGGAGTGTGGAAGCCAACCTTAAATTCACCAGCTAAAGTTTTTATAAACTGTTGTTATAATTTGGGGATATAAGGAAGGATAATTTGAGGTTTATCTTTAATTATTTGGTTAGTTACTGTTTTTATAACAAATATATATTTAACTATCCACATAATTGAAAAATATATATTTTTCATGAATATTTTATTATGAGGTAATTAATAACATTAACAAATTTAAACATAAGATAATTAGTTTCAATAAATACTTAAATAATAACCTCATTTTAACTGAAACTAACATGTATTGAAAATAGTATAAAGACTCATTACATTCAGAAAAAATTCACCATTAGTGACTAGGTTTGAACTAGACTTAAGGTGGGATCTTATGAAGCTCGGATCAAACTTAGATCTAACCACTTAAATATATATATATATAATATCCGTTAATTATAACAAAATTGTAATTATAATAAAAATAATAAATTTAATGGTAACAAACTATTATAAACTATAATAATAATAATAATAATAATAATAACAATAATAATAATAATAGTAGTAGTAATAGTAGTAGTAGTATAAATAATAGTGATTTAATGTCTCATTCAGTTTTCTTTGATCATGAAAACACATGTAAATATTAATTTAAATTTGATTTTGAAAATGTGAAAATTCTTCATGAAGTTAGAAACCATAATAAAAAAAAATTAAGGAGGCAATTTTTATAAATAGGAATAAAATGCATTTAATTATTACACAAGCTGCTAACATTAAAATACGAGATTTGTGGGATTTGAATCGATGACATTTGCTTCCACCTTGTTTTTTTTAATTTAATGGCAGTTGAGGCAGGTTTAAGAAATTAACCAAAAGTACTTCTGCTGATTTAAGGATTGTTTATAATAGTTTGTTACCGTTAAATTTATTATTATTATTATTATTATTATTATTATTATTATTATTATTATTATTATTATTATTATTATTATTATTATTATTATTATTATTATTATTATTATTATTATTATTATTATTATTATTATTATTATTATTATTATTATTATTATTATTATTATTATTATTATTATTATTATTATTATTATTATTATTATTATTATTATTATTATTATTATTATTATTATTATTATTATTATTATTATTATTATTATTATTATTATTATTATTATTATTATTATTATTATTATTATTATTATTATTATTATTATTATTATTATTATTATTATTATTATTATTATTATTATTATTATTATTATTATTATTATTATTATTATTATTATTATTATTATTATTATTATTATTATTATTATTATTATTATTATTATTATTATTATTATTATTATTATTATTATTATTATTATTATTATTATTATTATTATTATTATGTTTTCAAAAAGGGAACTTTATTCAATCTAGAAAACA
This sequence comes from Epiperipatus broadwayi, assembly GCA_028023455.1. Taxonomy (NCBI): domain Eukaryota; kingdom Metazoa; phylum Onychophora; class Udeonychophora; order Euonychophora; family Peripatidae; genus Epiperipatus; species Epiperipatus broadwayi. The sequence goes on from JAQFVV010006507.1 coordinate 637,911, forward strand.
GGTTACATTAATAATTTTTATATACATGCATTTACACTGATATTTCCAAGGATTGTATATATTGTGTTTAAGTTCTTTCCAAGTTCTTACATATATATACCTGGTGAGCGATGGATTGTTTATCCTAAGTTATCATTTATTGATTCATGGATTTTTTGCTGTCCATTTTCTTGTTTTCTTTTTAAGTCTATTATTGAGGAAAGGCAGAACTATTAGAGATTTGACCGTTGTTTTACAAGTGACCAAGTAGCCGCAAAAATGTCTGGGTGTGCTATTTTATTGTCTCTGGTTTTTAATTGTGCTAACTTGTTGTGAAAAGTTGATGGATGCCACCTTGTATTGTTGCCAAAAGCAAATGTGCATCGCATGCACCAAAATGCATAAAGTACGAAGGTTGCTGCTCGGATTGTTGGGGTGGATGTTCTGCAGAATGGACTGATAATATCTTGCAGGGAGATGTTTGGTTTTCTGTATATATTTGTTATTTCATGCCGAATATTGTTTAATGCTGGGCAGTTGTAAAACAGATGTTGTTGAGTTTCTTCTGCTTGGTGGCATAGTGTGCAGAAGGGGTCTATTTTTGTATATAATCGTCTGTATCTTAAGAAATATGATGTTGGCAAAGCATATAGATTTAGTTTCAGGAGGAAATCAAAGAATTTGGGCTCCATGGACCATTTTTTAAATTTTTTAAGCAGCTGTCGGTTGTTTATTCTGAGCATCTGTGTTGAAATATCTGATGTATATCCTGGGTATACCATTGCATATATCTGCCAATATGAATATTTTGTTGTTGTTTGCAGTGATATTTGAGTATGTGTGATTCTGAACTGGTTTATAACTGATGATAGATAGCAATGTGAAGGTGGAGGTTTGTCTGTGGGTATTATTTGTATTAGATACTGGAGTTCTGGGAAATGTCTGAGGGTGGCTATTATAAGGTTTGCGGTCTTTTGTATTCGAAAAATATCTATGTTATGTAGCCCCAAACCATTGTGTATTGCTGGTCGACTAAGCTGTTTTGCAGATATTGACACTGTCTTTCTATTCCATAGAAGTTTATTGCAATATGAAGAGATTTTTGATGTAAAGGCTTTTGAGAATTGAATTATGGGAGAATAATAGATAATCTTGGTGATTACCAGCTGATTGAACAATTGTACTTTAGCATATATTGAGAGGTATGCTTTTGATAGTGAGGCAGTGATCCATTCTGCTTCATCTTTTAACTTGTTCTGGATTTTTTGCCTCATTGTGTTTGTTCCCATGTAGAAAGGAAAGCCGAGGAAAGGAGATGGTTTGCCTTGGAAAATTTGCATGCATGGCTTACTGGTGTATAGAGACCAAGCAGCAGTCTTGTTTTGATTAAATTTTAGATGGTGTGTTGCTTGAAAGTCTTGCAGTATTTTCTGTAGTATTGGTATCTGTTTTCTTGATGGTAGGAAGACTGTGATGTCATCCATATATGCAATGCAGGCTATATGTTGTGATGTGCCTGGTATCTGGATGCCTTTGATACTCTGCTGAATTTTGAGTATGAGTGGGTTGATGTAAAAAGTAAATAGCAGTGAGCTGAGTGGTGAGCCTTGGGATATGGATTGTGTGGGAATGAATGATGGGGAATTTTTGCCATTGAGTGTGATATGTATTTCTCTGCTAAGTAGTAGGTTTGTGAGCAGGTACAGATGAGTTCATGGAATTGTGGTGTCAGCTAGCATATTGATTAATGTATTGATGTCGACCGAGTCAAAAGCCGCTTCTATATCAAGTTGAACTGCAATTGGTGCATACTTCTTCCTGTCCCATACTGAGTTTATAACTGTTTTGAATATCATTGCAGCCTGTGCAGTTGATGATTGCTTCCTTGCAAACTGGCTGTGTGAAATTAGTGGTAGAATATGTGGCTCTAGGCTGTCTTTGAGTACTTTTTCAATTATTTTAATCATAAGTGGCCCCATTGAGATTGGTCGTAGGTTGGATAGTGTTGATACGTGGACTTTTTTTTGTTGAAGGGGACTATTGCTATTGGATATAAACCTTGGATGTCATGCAACTTCTGTGATAGATGATTTGCAAGGTCACATAAATATTGGCTAGTGAACTGACTGAGATGTGCAAGGACAAATTTGGGGATTCCATGTGCTCCTGGGTGACATGCATTAGGTACTGTTGCCAGTTTAGTAGCAAATTCTGTGATGTTATATGGGGTATTTGTTTCTGGTTTTCCAAAGACATTAGGATTATATTTGACTGGGTGGTATGCTTGCAGCTTTTGTTTGAAATGCTGATAGATCGGTTTTAACATATTATTTCCTGCATATGTGTGCCCCTGCTCTGTGAGTGCCATTGGCACTCTGACAGTGGATGGGTAGCCCAAGGCCCAGCGAATGTATTTTCTTGTCCATGTGTGTTGTTGGCTGAGGCAGACTTTACTCTTTTTTATTGCTAGGTAGTTTTTCAGGTGGTTACAGATGTTATTGTATGTTTGTGTAAGTCTGCATATATGTTGTTGACTGGTGTGTGTTGGGTTTATCATTGTAATCCATTTATGTATTTCATCAGCCAGTGCTAGCAGTCTTGAGGGTGGGGGGGATTTGCGTGTAATGTGATCTATATTAAATGATAAAATGTTTATGAATGCTAAGTATCTTTGAATGGGGTTAAGTTGCATATTTTTGATTTTGTGAAGCATTATATATGTTTCTGAAAAAATAAATTCTGGGGTAGAAGTTGGAAGTAGAATTCTGATTGTTTTACCATGTGTAAGTGCAGTTGTTTGAATTCCTGTCAGATTAATTAGTATGGTTTGTGCAGAGTGATCAGAGAAGGGAGATGGGTTGATGTTTAGGCTGATTTGATGGTGTAACATAGGTGAATAAAAGCACAGATCAATTCTTGATGTATGACGTCCATTGTGAAAGGTAACTGCATCATTTGACAGAAAACCCTCTGCACTCATAAGTGGAATTGATATTTGATGCAGCCACTTTAAAATGAACTCTTGATATTTCATGTTGAAATCCCCAATTAGTATGGTTGGATGTGAATTAGAGCCAAGTAAGGAGTTTATGTTTAATATAATATTTGAGACAATTGTAGGGCTCGGTGGAATATACACAAATATAATGTTTAGTGTGATGATTTGATGACTAAAAGTTACTATTAGTAAATTTGCATCTATATATATGATTTTGAATGAGTCAAATGGACAACTTTGTGTTATGAGCAGTCCAGTACCCCCTGAGGGAGATGATGTGTCTCTAGAGCATGCACAGTAGCCTTCTCTGCTTAGATGTACTGAGGGGTCAATTTGTGAGCCACTATATATTTTAGTTTCTAGAAGTCCTAGTATATGAGGTTGTGTAATCTTTATCCATTGTTGTAGCTGATGTATTTTGTTGACTGAGTTGAGCCCTCTGATATTAAATGCTGTTATTTTTAGCTTCATTATCGTGATTGGCTGCGAGTTGGTTTCACAGTGTGTTGAAGTTTGCATGAAGCTTTTGCATATTCTCTAGTGTTTTGTGAGCAGTTATTAGTGGTTTGATTACTATCCAGCTCCATAGGTATTAAGTTCTCTGCCAAGTGTTCAATCATTTCTGTTAGAGTATTGTTTTCATCTGTTTTGGCTCTTTTTGATTTATTTCTCCTTGGCCGACCAGATTTTTGGACTTCTGTTGGTGTTGTTTCTATGGGAGGGAGGCATGGGGTTAGTGACTCTAGAATATCTGTAGATGTTTTGTTTATAATTATATGTGGCATGCTTGTTTTTGGGGAGTTGTATGTATCATTTGATATGTCTGGATTTGAGTCTGACGTGTTATTGATTGATATGCCTGGTGTTTGTGATACTTCAGGTATGATTTGTGCTTGATTTTGATCCATTTGATCAGTGCTTTCATTTAATTTATTCGAGCTATCTGTTGTAGTTTCAAGTATATTTGTGTTTTCTTCTGCATGTTTGTTTTTAGTAGCTTCATTTGTACTGTGATTGTTTTCATATTGATTGTTTGAGTTGCTGGTGTTATTTTGTGTAATGTTGCTCTCTTCATGTTGGGATTGGATGTGCTGATTATTTGGTGTCTGGCCCTGTATGAGTTGGCTATCCATGCACTGTGTGGCTAGGTGACCACGCTTGCCACAGGCATAGCATTGTGGTTTTAAACCTCTTATATATAGGCTCAGCATAGCTTCCTGATCTGCAATTTGTGTTGGTATAGATTCTGGGTCAATGTCTTTGTGTAATTTTAACTTAAAATCATAGCTATTGCTGTATATTGGTATTGGTGTGTCTTTGAGGTATATTAGTTGAAATGCTATAACCTTGCCAAATGGATCCATCATTTTTTGAAAGTCTTGTTTCGTGTATCCAAAATATGTATTTATTATTATTATTATTATTATTATTATTATTATTATTATTATTATTATTATTATTATTATTATTATTATTATTATTATTATTATTATTATTATTATTATTATTATTATTATTATTATTATTATTATTATTATTATTATTATTATTATTATTATTATTATTATTATTATTATTATTATTATTATTATTATTATTATTATTATTATTATTATTATTATTATTATTATTATTATTGTCTGTAGCAATTGATAGTTTAAAAAATGTCACTTCTTTTGGACTAGATGGTATAACACCTAAGATGCTTAAAGAAAATAAGGTTGCATTTTTGCCTATTTTAGTTCATTTATTTAATTTATCTTTGCAGTCTGGATCATTTCCAGAATGTCTGAAAGTTAATGTTATTACTCCTGTTTATAAAAAGGGTGATTCTACTCTTATGGTCAATTATAGGCCAATTGCTATTATTTCTGTTTTTCTAAATTATTGGAAATGATTGTTAGGGATCAAATGTTGTCATTTCTGTTTAAAAATAAAATTTTATCTGACTATCAATATGGTTTTCTTCCTGGCAGAAGTACATTAGATGCTTTAAAACATCATGTTCAGTATTTAACATCTTCATTGGATCAGGAACTTAAAACATTGGCTATTTATCTTGATTTATCTAAAGCATTTGATTCTGTTAATCATAATATTTTGATTAAGCATTGCTACTTGTATGGTTTTCAGTGGATCTATTGGTAGTTGGTTGGAGAGTTATTTAAATGATAGGAAACAGTTCACTAATATTTATGGTACTATCAGTGATGTTGTCTTGATTAATTCTGGAGTTCCGCAAGGTTCAGTATTTGGTCCTCTATTGTTTTTAATTTATATTAATGATTTATTTTCATTGAAGTTACATTCTAAGATTTTTGGTTTTGCTGATGATATTGCTTTATCTTGCAATGCTGTTTCTTATAATCTTCTTGAAAAATTAGTGAATGAGGATTTGGACTCAATTGGTAAATGGTTGGCATATAATTCATTGTTGGTCAATTTAGATAAAACAAAAGCTATTCTTTTTTCTTACAAGCGTACTTTTTTTTCTCTTAAGATTAAAATTTGCTGTAGGTATATTTTGCATTATAATAGTATATGTACTTGTGAGAATATTCCTTTGGTTGATAATTATTGTTATTTGGGAATATATATTGACTCCAGATTGTCCTGGACAAATCACATTACCTATCTTTGTCAACGGTTACGTAATTTAAACTATATGTTTTATTATTTAGTTAAATTTCTTCCTAGGTCTGCTCTCATTTTATTTACATTGCCTGTTATCAGAGTATTTTATCTTACAATATCATTATTTGGGGTAATGCTTCTCCACATATTTTATCTTCTTTGCATGTTTTGCAAAATTATACTTTACGCATTATTTTTGGTAGATCTCGTTCCTCTTCTGTTCGAGATATTTATATTGCATTTGGTTTATTTGATGTAAATCACTTATATCAATATAGAGTTATTTTTGATATTTTTTGTGCTAAACCTTTTCTGAATTCTAGAGTTTATGTTCTAAATACTCGTCTTTCTAATAAATTTCAATTACCTTTACCAAAATTTTTTAAGGAATCTAGTAGAAGACAATATGTTTATTCTGGGTCAAAGTTGTTTAATAAATTTGTATATGAATGTTCAATTGATCTGAATAATATTTCTTATATATCATTCAAAAAATATTTGTGTCAATGGTTGTGTAGTATGTATTAATTTTGGCATTTATTTTATTTATTTAATTAATTTTATTTATTTCCTAAACTGTTCTTTTGAGTTTTTGATTGTATTTTTATTTAATTTATTTTTACATGTAAATTCCACACACAAGATTTTTCTTGTTTGGAGTTTTTAAATATTTGTGATGTACTTTGTTTTATTTCATAGAATAAATTGAATTGAATTGAATTGAAAAAAAAAAAAAATTATTATTATTATTATTATTATTATTATTATTATTATTATTATTATTATTATTATTATTATTATTATTATTATTATTATTATTATTTGCCAAATGTGAAAAAGAAAACAAAGCAGATATGTATAATTTATATTTTGTGAATAATTGTTTTTTTTTTTTTATTTAAAAGAATGAAAAAATATATATATATTGTTGTGATAAAAGAAACAGCTGGTTATATATGTAACTTTAATTTGCATTATTTGTTGTACAATGTTATTTTTAAATTTTATAAATGGCCTGTTTTCTAGATTAAACTTGTTAAAAGATTTTCTTTTGAAACAAAGAAAGCCATAACTCAAAAATAGTAGTATGAATGACTAATTAAACCAGAAAACATATCAGATTAAAGAAGTCAACTATTTTCTGGATTGATGGGAGATATTATATAAAACATAAACAATTAGAACATTCTAGAAAGAATATATCTGTATTGTAGGGATAGAATTCAATCCTCACATATATATTATTAAATCAGAAAAAAATGTGTGTCTTTGTTTCTGTGTGTATTATATAGATTTATATATATGATTTTTGTAGTAGGCAGTAATAAACAAATGAATGAAGATGAATATTATAATAGATACTCAATTGTTTTAGACTTTTGTATTAAATAATATATTAATTCCATTATAAAGTTTTTTGTTTAAAAAATAAAACAGGTTAAAATAAATTTTGAGTTGTTAAACCTAATGTCAGCAGATAGATAGCCTGAAAAAATGTATGTGTGGTCTGAAGCAAAGATTTAGATGTGTGAGACAATAATAATGACAATTGCAGTCTTATTTACACATATATTTAGATTTTATTATTGTATAAATTATGACTTGTAAAAATTGTCAGAAAAGAAGGGTGATATTTAACCCAAATGAAGAGATTATTTTTTATTACTTGACACTAGTAAGTATTATGTTTCGATTTTTGTTGTTTTTCTAAGATGATAGTGGTTTGTTTAAAATGATCTTTGACTGATTAATAAAGAAACTTTGACATATAGTCTTCACACAGCTACAGATAAATTATGAAAATTAAGATATAAAAATGGCTGGGTTAGAGAGAAATTGGCTCAGTATTATTTTTGTCTTTTAAAGTTCTAATCAGTGAAAGTAAAAGAGAGAAAAAAAAGAGTTTAAATTTCAAGTAACAAATGTTAAAGTAATGCTGTATATAAAAAAACCCAAAAATATGCTTATTATTATTAGGTTGGAGAGCTTGAGGGAAAAGAAAATCAGAGAGAACAAGTTTAATGTGCCATTGAAAAAAATATATTTCAAGGAACAAAATGTTGGAGTCTTCTTTTATATTAAATAGCCAGAGATATGTTGATAAATAAATAATATCACTTTTGAGTTATTGAAGAGAGTAATATATACCAGAATTATTAGCAGTTTAAGTAAAGGAAAAAAAAACTTAGTGAAATAAATAAATGAGTTTTTATCATGATCAATAAAGATTCAATCAGGAAGACCAAAAATAAAATGACTTTATAATAAAATGGCTTTATAACAAACCCTATAAGTAGCTGCTTTAAAGAAAAATGGACTTGGTATTTATATATATATATTCTTAGCAGTTAGAAAAGGAGAATATATTGGTAAATTGCATAATTTTGTCCCAGTTAAACATTTTGTCTGCATATATATATATATATATATATATATAGTACCTGTCAAAATTGTGTGTTCATTCAACAAGACCTAGAATCCAAGTAAACTATAGCAATCTAGCAATGTGTGAGATACACAGGTCTGGAACATTACTAAATGCTAACCTATTTGCTTGTGCTCCAGGGCCTCTGACAATATGGATAATGCTTTTGAGGATACTAGCAAGCTTTAATTTACTCCAGGCCCAGCAATAAGAACAGAGTGAGCAAAGAAACCTGTTAATCAATAATCTTTAAATAATTAGCCAATGATTATTACAAAATATACTACTTAAAGAGCAGGGTAGGCTATTCATTAATAGATTAATAATCAGATACTTAATATCATTCAAGGCAACTTTAAATAAAGAAATTAATTAATAATACCAATAAAATCTTTCATTGAATTTGAAATAATTTAACCTAACCAAAACAATCATACAAGAGATTCGGGCAATGAATAAAAAATGAGAGAATATACAAAATAATATAATATAAATTTATTGAACAATTAAAAATTGTAATATCAAAATAGCTGTCTAGAATGTCGGGGCAATGGTAGTTACACATTTGATAGTGGTTTGATTTGCAACCACACTTTAGGGATGAGTCAATAAATCATAGAATTTATGTAAATACATAAAGTTAGTGCAATTATTACATCTAGAACAAGGGTCATTCATGCGGTTGCTCAGATATTGTGGTGCAGTTAATATGCCAAGAATCAAATAAATCAATTAGGTAACCAATAATACCTTGTAACTTAATTCTCATCTAATAAATTATAGATTAACTTTAGTAAGTTGTGTTGGTCATTACATATATATATATATATATATATATATATATATATATGTATTCATATATATATATATATATATATATATGAATACAAATTTGAGTTGTGTGATTTAAAAAATGTGTGATACTTGGAAAATCTCTCAGATACAGGGAGCAAAACTATTCAGCTTAAAAAAAGCTGTAATGCATAATCTGACTTAAAAATTAAAATGAATGGATGGTGAACAACATACAATTACAAATAACAAAGAGCACTGCAAGTGAATAGAAAACTTAATAATAAGGTGGTATTACATTATCACTTATAATCATATCTAGAGGAGCGATCATTTAAGATGGTCTTGAGTAGCTTTGTCATATTGGTATAAAAAGGAGTATGCCTGCATGATGGCCAAGGTCATATCTCAGAAGAGTAATGGCACAAGTGAGTGTTGAGATGGTTCATCCATATGTTTCCCATACACTGATTTATTGGGGGTGCCTGGAGAAGATCCTGAGTAGAAAAATAAATCTACTTTTAAAGGGATGATGAATAGTGAGATTGGTCATTCCGAAGATCCCATAAATAATGACACAGCAGGAAAATTATAAATAATGATTGTGATGATATACCTACAATGCCCAAAACATATAAATAGTTTATGTCACTAATGACCACAATAAATTAATAAATTAATAAACACCTAACTCTTATGAGATGCTCTCCTGTACAATGGATTGCTTAAATGCAAATCATCTTGGGCACTTAGCTAACGATCAATAAACACACATAAATGGGGTTAGAGTTTAAACTAAAAGGTATAAATTGCTCTTTCCCACCCCTCAGAACTATCTCCACATTTCTACCAGCAGTCATTGCACAGATAACTGTGATTACTTACAAAATAACGGCCTTTCACATTACAATTATTAAAATAAAATTAGAAATTACACATTAAATTTACTGCTGGTGAGATGTACTTAGTTAAAATGATAACAACTTTTAACAATGAGATGATGATTAATTTTTTATAGTTAGGTGTAATAATTCAATGTAAATATCATGACTCTCTGGTCATTTAAAGAATAACATTATTGAAAATGTTTTGTATAAAACTGAGCAAGTTTATAACAACAAATTTTAAGGAAAGTTATGTCTCCTTAGTTTAACAGGAGAAAACTATTGTGGGGGAGGGGTTAGTTCACTCACCAGATATATACTTTCTTGGCATATCAAAATGAATTAGAATAATAAAATAAGAAAAATCAATTATTTCTCCTTAGTTTAACAGGAGAAAACTATTGTGGGGGAGGGGTTAGTTCACTCACCAGATATATACTTTCTTGGCATATCAAAATGAATTAGAATAATAAAATAAGAAAAATCAATTAATTCTAAATTGCCACACCAAAACAAAAAAATTGATATAGCATTATAATAAATCACACAGACATTATTTGCATTTATGTGACAGCTTTAAAATTAGGAATGAAGGAAAGGTGTACAATATAGTCAAAACAAAATATAATAAATTGTGGACATTATTAGTATTTATATAATAACTTTAACATTTATTAAGGAAGGAACGATGTACAGTGTACTTTAGAATTAGAAGAATTTATTAATACAGAGTTCATAACTGGCAGCAAGATAGATGTTACCCTGGGCTTGCAGATGCATGATGTAGGTAATCAGTGGATCATGATCATGGGCTAGCTTGGGTTTGAAACAGGCATTGGTAGAGATTGAAGAGTCTTTTAAGCACACATTTTCTGGACAGTTTTTATATTAGGTTTAGAGGTTTCTAACTGGGCACAGTGAGCTAGATAAGCCTCCCAGAGGCAGGGGGTGGACGATTTCTTTTACCCTTCAATGATTTTGCTACACAATGCAAACTTGCATCAAGCATATCACTGACTGGAGCATGAAACAAAAAGCAGACCAAAAATATAAAATTTTAACTATTTATACAAGTACACATTTTACAGAATCAGCCACTGCAGGAAGGAAAAAGATCAGAGCAATAAATGACCAGATAAAATAATTAAGAACCTCAGGCATATATGACCTTGTGTGTATTTTAAAAATGATACAAATTTCATGAAATTTTAAAATAAAACTAATTGCATTGCTTCACTCTTAAATATTAGTTAAACTTACACAAATTACTAGCAATAAAATTTCCCAACTACTGTGATTTGTTTTCTAAATGACATTTTTATTTCTACATAAATTAGGAGCAATAAACTTTCAAAACTACTGCAGTTTGTCTCTCAAATGACAATTTTTATTTTACCCAAATTAACAGCAATATTTTTTTCAAAAAATCCTGCGGTTTATCTTTTAATTGACCATTTTTTTTTATATAAATGACTACTTGCAAGATATAATTTTTACAAAATGTATAAATATAAATTGCTTTATATATAATATAAATTGGTTAGAAAGTTATTGAAATAAAATTATAAAATTTTATAACTTTCAAATGTTACTTATTATACACCCATACACATGTGTAAGTTGAATGGGCAAACAAACTAAATGTTTGTGTATCCATACATCTCACTATATATGTACTATTGCCTATTAAATATATATAATTGAGGTTCAAACCAGTTCTAGTGACTATATAATTGGCACTAAGTGAAGCGCCAATCTGCAGAGCAGATTTCCAGCTTCAATATATATGTATATAATATATATATATATTGTACCATTTATTTATATACGGTACAAATATATTGGCATTTGGTAAAACCTAAAAAATAAAAGTAAATTTAGATTTTTTTTTTTGACTAATTTTTTTTTTAAAAAAAATATAATATATAATGAAAGTTAAATTATGCTTTTGTATTTTTTTAATGTAATTAGAAATAAAAGTAGAATTGGAGAGAACAAAAGAATTCCAAAAGTAAAAAAAAAGATAAGATAAAGTAAAAAGTATAGCTAATTAAAGATGGCCGAAAAACTTGATGAAAAATGAGAACTTAGTAAGTGAAAAATGATAAAGACTGTATAAGATTATAAACACAAAATGCCATGATAATAGCATGTGCAGAAGTCTGAAAACAGGGCCTCTATTATAAAAAGGCAGAGACCGGTTTGAAGAACGTCTTGATTTGGCTGATATTCTTTTGGTTGGTTTTGGATTAAAGAATCCAGACAACTCTATGATAAAAACGTTCTTCATGCGAGAGTAGACCAGAGCTTTAGTTGACATCATTACCAATGGACAGCAGAGAAGCTTATGTGACTAGCCTATGGAACCAGCACCAAGATCAATTTATAATCAATGGCCATAAGCTCATTTTAACCCCAAAAAACTATGCATAGTTATCTACAACCATCATGAATTTACTAAAACTTACCAGCAAGACTATTTATTCCTGATTGTAATAAAATTAAGCGTTTGCAAACACGTCTTAAAATAATCCCGATAGAGTCTTTCATTTTTTCTGTACAAGAGACTTTTGTTTATACCAGAACTTTTTAATTAATTATTTTGTTTGAATTAATGTGTTCTCTCTAATTTACTTGATTAGGAATTCTCATTTTAACTTAAACAGATTTTTAATCTGTTATAATAAAAATATTTCTAATATCAATTTTCATTTGTGCGTTATTAATAATAGTTATTATTTTTTATTACTAAATTTATTATTAGTTTAATAAGATTAAAAACATAATTTACCTTTGCCAATATGTTTGAATAAGCCCAGGAATAATAATTTTAAAAAAATAATTCTCGTTACGGTATGATGCAATACCAATTAGTTTAAAAATATTTTTCTTTTTTTATTTGTGAGACATTATATAATGATTTCAGCAAATTCTTAGGAATGCTGGTGCCCAGATTAAATAAATTAAAAGCTGATTTTATCAATTGCACAATTTGTAACAAGTACTAGGCTGAATTGACCAGGAAACATACTTATGTTTTTGGGAATAGAAATACAACTTTCTTGTTTTTGACATAACTTGATTAATTCATGCGCAGTTTATATTAGCATGTAGAGGCCTAGCAAAATGGAAAATGTTATAATGGCTTGCCCAACTCAGGCTTATGAGATAAGTTGTTAATGATAAAGAATGTTACAACTTTGACCCAAAAAAAAACTCTCAGCTGGAAAATAAATAGTAGTTTTTAAAAAAAAAATATAAAAACCAACTAATTAAACCCTGATTATTAAAATATAAAAAAATATTTTTTTAATATGACTTCCAGAAAGAAAAAAAATTATGTATATTTTTTTTGATATGTCTTACAAAATACGATCATGGCTGATATAGACGTAAGTCACAAGTATTTGACCGGGTAGGCGGTTACTGAAGAGGTGAAAAACATAGCCCTTTCATCCATGTATGCAGTATATTAACATAAGACCACTTTTATATGCACATCAGACTATTTCTAGCAGGGATACCAATAAAGGGGAAGGTGGATCAAGTTGGACAAAGTTGCCGTGAGCCTGTAAGACTCAGAACAATGAGCAATGCTCATGTGTGCATATAACTTATGCTTCTTATTGTTATTATTACACTTAAGCGGATATAGGATACAGATGAATGTGGAAATATTTTGCATTCCTGCTATGTTAGACCTAAAAGTGGGCATTAAAGCTGAACATCACTTGTGAATGAATCTATGAAATATATCAGCACACTACTACAGAAAAAAAAACACACGAATATGAATTTAAAAACTTAAGAATAAAATTAGTGTAAACCCCAATTTTATTCTCATTTCCTGGCACTGGTGGTATTGTACCATTTATTTATATACGGTGCAAATATATTGGCATTTTGTAAAAGCTAAAAAATAAAAGTAAATTTAGATTTTTTTTTGACTAATTTTTTTTTTTTTTTAAAAAAAAAAAAACATACAATGAATGTTAAATTATTCTTTTGTATTTTTTTAATGTAATTAGAAATAAAAGTAGAATTGGAGAGAACAAAAAAATTCCAAAAGTAAAAAAAGATAAGAGAAAGTAAAAAGTATAGTTAATTAAAGATGGCCAAAAATCTTGATGAAAAATGAGAACTTAGTAATTGAAAAATGATAAAAACTGTATAAGATTATAAACACAAAACGCCATGATAATAGCATGTACAGAAGTCTGAAAACTGAGTCTCTAGTATAAAAAGGCAGAGACCAGTTTGAAGAATGTCTTGGTTTGCCTGATATTCTTTTGCTTGGTTTTGGATTAAAGAATTCAGACCACTCTATGATGAAAAAGTTCTTCATGCGAGAGTAGACTGGAGCTTTAGATGACATCATTACCGATGGACACCAGAGAAGCTTATGCGACTAGCCTATGGAACCAGCACCAAGATAATTTATAATCAATGGTCGTGAGCTTATTTTAACCCCGAAAATCTATGCATACTTATCTACAACCATCGTGAATTCACTAAAACTTACCAGTAAGACTACGTATTCCTGATTGTAACAAAATTAAGTGAATGCAAACGAGTCTTAAAATAATCCCAATAGAGACTTTCATTTTTTCTTTACAAGAGACTTTTGTTTATACCAGAACTTTTTAATTAATTATTTTATTTTATTGTGTAATGTTTGAATCAATGTGCTCTCTCTAATTTACTTGATTAAGAATTCTCATTTTAACTTAAACAGATTTTTAATCTGTTATAATAAAAAATATTTCTAATATCAATTTTCATTTGTGCATTATTAATAATAGTTATTATTTTTTATTATTAAATTTATTATTAGTTTAATAAGATTTAAAAATGTAATTTACCTTTGCCAATATGTTTGAATAAGTCCAGGAATAATAATCTTAAAAAAAAATATTCTCATTACGGTATGATGCAATACCGATTAGTTTAAAAATATTTTTCTTTTTTTTATTTGTGAGACATTATACGACGATGTCAGCAAATTCTTAGGAATTCTGGCACCCAGATTAAATAAATTAAAGGCTGATTTTGTCAATAGCACATTTCGTAACAAGTACTAGGCTAAATTGATCAGGAAACATTATGTTTTTGGGAATAGAAATACAACTTTCTTTTTTTTTGACATAACTTGATCAATTCGTGTGCAGTTTATATTAGCGTGTAGAGGCCTAGCAAGATGGAAAATGTTACAATATATATAATATATATATATATGTATATCGTACCAGACCAAAACTCCCGTGTGGATTTCCTAATCCTAAACTTTTCACTGAGCATGAAGTGAACAAGATTTAACAGGAAAAGAAATGGATACCAATTTAGCCGATTGTCTGTACCCATGTATATTGGTACTTACAGCTAAACTGATAGCAAGAGTGGATTGACAGGACACTTCCAGTTAAAAACACTCTTTAGTTGATATCTTATTTGAATAACTGAATATTTTAAACAATGGCAAGTACACACCTTTGAAAAATCTATTTACAAAATAGACCTTTGCATGCCACTTCTAGAAAAGAATAAAAATGAATTTTTCCTCTCCCAGAAGGGTGTGCAATAGCATATGGTCAGTGAAGCATAAGAATAAGATTTAACACCTTGGTAGAGTGATATCCTTTGTGGCTAGCTCAGTCACTCTACATCCAGGGTTTTCAAATGGGTAAGTTAAATGATTCTTACAGGTACGTGGTTGATAAAAAAAGAATACATTTTTATCAATATAAATAATAATACGAAAATGAAACAAGTATAATATTATGATCAAATATTTATTTAATCTGAAATAACCACCTCCGTTTCATACTAATGATGATATAATAAAAAAAATACTAAATAATTAATGATCACAAACCCATATATATTCAAGGCATTGAAATAAATAAAATACAATTTTAAATAAGAAAAATAATAAATCCCTAAAGCTATTTACAATGTTTATAAGTAATGGAAGTGGTCTGAACTTTTTACCCTGTAGAAATAAGTTATACTTTGTGTGATTTGATATACAGATATGAGATTTTTGGTCATATAGGCATATGCTTTTACTGATGATTTTAAAACCTTTTTTATTGATAGCAAATTATGCATACGTATATTTGTATTATGAAATATTTCACTAATTTTATATTTTTCAACATGTCAATAAAGTTGCATTAGTTCAGATACTATTTAGTACACAACATGAAGTACTGTATCTATTTCCTTTTTGCTATAGACAAATTCCTATACATGTATATACATGCAGCACAATTATACACTTACTATTTTAAATATAAAGTTATTAAAGGACTTGCTTACAGGGAATCTATAATAAGTCCCTTCTTACAAGCATCATGAGATGCATCAGTAACAAAAAAAAAGAACTTAAAAAAAAATACGGTTAAATACATTTTTAGATATTCAACATGGCATATCGTATTTACCGAATATTATAAGCATATGTACACATATATACACATGTATGTTCATTTATGATGAATTTCAGGAGTAACAAAAGGGAAATGAATAGCAACAACAACAAAAAATCTCATTGCAACCTTTGTTGAAAGTAATAGAATTTGAAATAAATAAATTGACTCAAAAGATTTAAGTAAAAGCTTTAAGATTTATGCCTGTAATAACCATAAATTCATTATACATATGCAAGAGACAACTCTTTTTTTTAAATGATTAATAATGATGATAATAATAATAATAATAATGATGATGATGATGATGATGATGATGATGATGATGATGATGATGATGATGATGATGATGATGATGATGATGATAATAATAATAATAATAATAATAATAATAATAATAATAATAATAATAATAATAATAATGGGAAATATCAAAGTTAATTATTTCAATATTAATAAAATATCTTAAAATAAACTCATGTCTGCATCTTCATCCTTCTCCTCTGGGCTCTGAGTGGGCTTCAAGTCAACTGGCTGTGTGGTGAAGATTTCATCTATTTAGCAAGGCAGCATTTGTTATCTTGGTGGCTTGGTACAGAGAAAGGGCAGTGCGCTGACTGGTTGTCTACCCCACAGTCATTTTACTGGACTCTGGTAGATTGCTTCATATTTTCCTCTGTTTGCATATGATAATAATTTTTATTAAATATTCATTTGCTATCTTGACTGGTTCATTAAATCTTAAGAAATCATTAGTTCTTAAGAGAAATGTACAATGGATTTCTTCATAGAAAATATCTGCTGTATTCTAGTCCATAAATTAATCTTCAAGTGGTTAGATGATTTATCAATTCTGGAGCCAAAGTAGAGAATGGCTTACCCAGAACATCTGCCAAACAAAGAATGAATCCCACAGCAATATCAATCCCACTTATAAGAACCAATTCAGATATCCCTCTGAGAAAAACGAATCAGACAATCCTTTTAATTTAGCTTATCACATAGATTATAAACATTCCTTTATATTTTTCTGATTAAATTCTACATTTTAAGTTTGACACAATGGTTTCCATCTTGAATAACCTATACCACTTGCTTAAAAAATCAATTCAAAAGAATTTTTTAAAAAGATAACTGTTTAATTATAGCATTATCAAACCTTTTGCTTTTGATCAGATTTTTGCAAAAGCAATTAACATTTACTTTTTTATTTTTTTGCTTATGGAATAAAATTACAATCTTTGGAAAAGTAATTAAAAAATATATACAAGTATGTTGGAAAATAAAAAAGCAAATACATATAATGACATATCATAAAAAATATACAAAAAAAAAAAAAAAAGTTTATTATACAATATTTTGTATGTCAATTTCATATTACTTTAAATTGGTGTGTGGTGGTATTTTAATGCTCAGACCCAACTTCCATTATTAATATAGCACATTTATATATTTGTTGTGCCTAATATGTACAAATCTATATATGTATCTGCTGTAATATTCTTTTCAGCAGATTTTGTGCAAGGCCATTTGATAATGCCTGGCACAATATCCCCCTCTCCAATGAGACTTTTAATTGGATATGACCATTTAAAGTCTTAGTTCTTATGTATACTGATATTATGAACTATACATGTGAGATGATTTCTGGAGCATCCTGGATGCTATGGTATGGGTTTTAGTGCACGAGCATTGTATGTACCCTTTATTCCTTGTTCTGTTTTAATCCAGAAAGAATTATCCCCACTGCACTCCATAATTTCAAAAGGGCCTTCATAAAGGTTAAAATTTTTTTTACACTGGAACTTTTTGGGAATGCTCACATGAGTCATTCTGACCATCACTCTATCCCCTAATTTGATCTGGTATTTTTGCATGCCATGTTTCTTTTTTTTCTTCTGAGACTCATCTTGTGCATCTGAGTTTGAGCTTTTTTATCTAATTCCATGTCAATTGTTTTGTCTCTGCTCCCTGGGAAATTTGCCTTGAAGAGTTTTCGTAAAAGTTTTCCAAAATGTAGCTGTCTTGGAGGGAATTTTGTGGATTTATGTACAGACCAGTTTATATAATTTGGTTTGTTGATAAGTATGTACAAATCAGCCTTCCCAACTCTCACATAATTCTTTTACAGGGATTACTTTGGGGGTTATGGATCGACATAAGTACGTGTTTAACTCCCCGCTTAACAAACCATTTGTTCCATTTTTCTGATACAAAAAGGGTTTTATGGTCTGTCAGGATCGTTTCTGGTTTCCCAACTGTGTTAAAATGTGAGGACTCTAGAACCTTTATAGTTTCATGTGTTGTAGCTCTTGCTATAGGGTAGGCTGCCACAAATTTGGAAAAAAAGTCATATACAACAAGTAAATATCTTTTTTATTGAAGGGTGGCAGAGGACCATTAAAATCCATGGTCATTATTTCCTTAGAATTGTTAGGGATGATTGATTTTATTGGAGTAGTGTATGATCTATTCAGTGGTTTTGCATGCTGGCATATTTCACATTTGTTCAAAATCTTTATTATGTCTTGGTGCATCGCAGGCCAATAGAACCAGTGCTTGAGGCAATATTCAGTTTTTGGAGTTCCATAATGTCCATATAGTCTGTGAATGTAATCAGTGAGAAGACCCCAAATAACTGGTGGTACCATCACTCTCCATTCATCAATGTCTTCTTGAATTTGGTAGTATAACCCCCCTTTTCTATCTTGTATTGGCACTTCTTGCCTGGGGTACTGTCATCTTTCTGAGGAGATTGTGTATACAGTGTTATGATCCAATTTAAGTTCTTATCTTCATGTTGCCTCTTTGACATTAGTTTCAGATGTTCCTCTATGTCTTTGTCATTACCTGATATGCTCATTGTGTATGCATGGTCTATCCTCAGGTGTTGTTGTTGTTGAGTTTGAATGTGATGATGGCTGAGGATGTCAGCCACTACATTCTCAGTTCTTTTGCAATGTTTCACCATATAATTAAACTATTGGAGATAACAAACTCCAGCAAACTAGTCAGCTATTAGTGACAGAGCTGTGATTTAGAAATTCAAGACTCTTATGGTCTGTAATTGCTATCACTTCAGAGTCTAGTAGCATAGGGTGAAATTTCTCAAATGCCCATATGATTGCAAGGGCTTTTTTTCATAACTGTGTAATTATGTTCAGGTCCTTTCAACAACCAGCTTATGAAGTACAGGATTCCTATCTGACCATCCTGCTGAACTTGAGATAGTGTGACACCCAATCAATGTGCACTGCTATCAGTTTGGAGAATAAAGTGTTTGTCGAAGTCTGGGTATGCCAGCACTACTTGTTTTATAAAACTTTTCTTAAGCTCAGTGAATGCTTCCTCTTGTTCACTGGTCCAGTTCCAATGGTTATTCTTCCTGAGTAATCTTAGTAAAGATTCCATTCAGACAGCAAATTTTTCACAGAACAAAGTTGCATAGTCCTAAAAAGGACCGAATGTGCTTTTGTGTTTTAGGTACAGGAAAGTCATTTATTGCACTGATTTTATCAGGATAAGGTTTGATCCCTGTTCAACCCACCAAATGACCCAAAAATTCTATCTCTTCAGAGATCAATATATACTTTTTTCAGATTGATTTTGATTCCTTTAGCTTTACATTCTACAAAAAATATTTGTAAGCATTGGAAGTGTTCTTCCAGGGATGTGGAATGCTACCATGACATCATCCCCATATACTGCTAAAATTTTCTTGATTTCCTGAGACAAAACTTGGTCCAGACATCATAATAAACCTGCAGTGCTATTAACTAAGCCAAAAGGCATTCGATTAAATTGATATGTGTGGCCTCCATATCTAAAAGCTGTGTATTTGTGATCTATGTGATATAATTCTATCTGCCAGTAGCTAGCAGTTAAGTCAAATGTGGAAAATATTATTTTGTCTTTAAATTTCATAAGTACTTCTTGCTTACGAGGTGGAGTAGTACAATATGGTATTGTCACCCTGTTAAGTTGGTGTGCATCAAGGCATAACTGCATGGATCCATTTTTCTTTCTGACCACCACTAGGGGGTTACAGTAGGGGGAAATGCATTTATCAATGATACCCCATTTCAACATTTGTTCCAGCTGTTTCTACACCTCTTTCTTAAATTTGTGTGGTATAGGGTAAGATCCGCACTTGGAACAGTTTTCTTGGTTTCAATTTAATTCTTTGTTTATATCTTTTAATGAGACCAGGAGTATCAGAAAATATGTTTTTATAAGTATAAAGCATAGATTTGAGCTTTTCTGTCTCAGTGGCAGAAGTCAGTTTTGCTCCATCTGCCTTTTCTTCCATCAGCTCCATGTCCAATTGGGTCATACAACATGCCTCAGTATCATCATGTAAGTGGGGTTTTAGCATTTCAATTTGTTTGTCATTGCACACTACAAGCCAATGTTTATAATCTAAAATGCATCTGTTTTTATGTAAGAAATCTGAACCCAACTTCATGGATAAGACTGGTCATTATTAAGAACACTTGGTATACCATCTTATGCTGTATGTACATCTGTACCCAAATTTGCTTAGGCAGAAGTTTTGCTTTCTGGTTGTTTGCTAATGTTATTTGTGCTGTCTTCAAAGGTAAGATTTCTATGCTTGGGTTTTTTGTTACAATGCAGTGGTATAGATCTTCTGATATTACAGATATTTGACTGCCCAAATCCAGCATGGCCATGACTTCAAGTCCCTCTATTGTCAGACTGATCTCAGGATAACTTTGTGGAGCATATTCAGGCACTCTATCTTCCCATGAACATATCAAGTTTGATATTTCTTCGTCCATATTAATCCATGGTTTTATGATGTGGCCACAGAACTCTTCATTTTTGTTACTGTTTGTGTGATTGGTATGTTTATCTTCCCAAACTTTTGCTGATAGCTTATATTGTTGGCTCATGTCTATCTCATTTAATAATTCATCCATTTTTTGCACTGAATTGTTACTTGTGGTGAGCATCATTTGTTCAACATGAAGTGGAAAATTATGGTGGATTATCCTTACAATTCGTCTCTCTGATATGTGGCATGCTTTCAGTGTCTGGAGTCTTGCTGCTTGTCTTCTGAAAAATTTTGAATAATTTTCACCAGTATTCTCTTTATATTTTTCCTGCATGACTTGTTGCAGGATCATATCTAGGAACTGTTTACTCCAAAAACTTTTTAACAATATCTTTTTATAATCCTGAAATGTTTTGAGATGGTGTAATAAGGATTGCCACCATGTTTGAGCATCGCCATTAATTTGATTCACTTGGAAAGATGTTTTTAAGCTTTTAATATGCTCGATAGGAGATTCATTTGTTTGTCCCTCAAATATCTTTATTTTTAAGAATTGGTTTATATTGCAAGGGTAAGATTGTCTTCTTTCTCTTTCATGTATCTACTTTTTAAAGCTATAAAATCTTGTTTCAATTTCCTTTGACATTTCACGTTTGAACTCCTCCATTCTTTGGTTCATGTATGCAGTGTTTTCCAAAAGTTATTGAGTCAGTTCATTTATCTTTTGTGATATTCTGGCCATTTTCTGTTTTATATTCACTAATGTTTCTTCCATTATGATTTACATTTCAAACATAGTTAAAAGTATTATTCAGGGGCTACGTTATAAGTATTTATATTTTGTATATATATACATTTTTAGTTACTGATCAGTTAAATATAGAATCGATAATGTCATATATTATTTTTTTATTATTAAATTATTCCTTAACTATTTTGTCTTATTCTTAAATACACAATTCACCATGCACCTAATTCTGCCTTATTTTAATCGCCGATTATGTGTCTCTGCTTCCCCGTGTTCCAATTATTCTGACCGTTTTTACCTACATCTATTTAACCTTATTTATCGATAAAAAAAATCAAGTTTAACATATGAAACCTTATTTTGTTATGCTAGTATTTAACAGTATTTCATTTTACTTTTTTTTCCCAACAAATAACAAATCCAACTATAAGTTATTTAAAATCATTACTTTGATTTGTAAACTATGTACTGAAAATCCTCTGCTTGTATTTATATACGTATATATGCAAAGTGTGACATTATTTTTCCCCAACTCCATTCATTTAATAGTTTTTCTATACTTTATTTCTATTTCAATTTCACATGTTGATGTCAGTTTTTACTCAGATTAAATGACAACTTTACTTATTTAAATGAAAATGTTGGCGACTCAGTTTAAAGTCAAAATTGTTAAGCAATTATTAAGATAAAGGAATCTGTACTCTTTCTATATATATAAAAAATATCAAACTTCACTATAGTATATGTATATATTTTTTAAAATAAATTCAGTCTATTTTACTTATACAGTATACTTATAGAATTCATTGTGAGCATTTGATTTATTGCTACTAATTTGAATCAAATATATATTGAATATCTGTCACAACAACAAATAACATTATCATTTTGGATCTGCAGATTACTGAGTAAAATATTTTAAATTATTTAAGAATAACTTTAAAAACAAATATATAGCAAACTAAGCATGTTCATTTGTATGGCCTATTAATTACACTATATATTTAAAAACAACAACTAACGATTGACCTTTATATAACTTTTCTTATATATATATATATATAGTGAACATTTAATTTAGTTTTTATTTCACCTACATAAAGTTTATATATACATACAGCACGTAAATTATTTTAACCGTAATTTACACATTTCTATAATTTAACTTGTTCTTTCCTTAATCATACCATTTTTACATTTAAACCATGTGTGGCACCAGTTTTACTGTACCAGACCAAAACTCCCCTGCAGATTTTCTAATTTTAATCTTGCACTGAGCATGAAGTGAACTAGATTTAACAGGAAAAGAAATGGATACCAATTTAGCCGATTGTCTGTACGTTATGTATATTGGTACTTACAGCTAAACTGATAGAAAGAGTGGATTGACAGGACTCTTTCAGTTAAAAACACCCTTTAGTTGATATCTTATTTGAATGCCTGAATATTTAGAACAATGGCAAGTACACACCTTTGAAAAATCTATTTACAAAATAGACCTTTGCACGCCACTTCTAGAAAAGAATAAAAGTGAATATATTTCCCCTCCCAGAAGGATGTGCAAAACCATATGTTCAGCAGAGCATAAGAATAAGATTTAACACCCTGGTAGAGCTATATCCCTTGTGGCTAGCTCAGTCACGCTACATCCAGGGTCTTCAAATGGGTAAGTTAAATAATTATTACAGGTACATGGTTGATAAGGAAAGAATACATTTTTATCAATATAATTAATAATATGAAAACAAAACAAGTTTAATATTATGATTAAATATTTATTTAATCCCAAATAACCACCACTGTTTCATACTAATGATGATATAATAAAAAATACTAAATAATTAATGATCACAAACCCATATATATATTCGAAGTATTGAAATAGATAAAATACAATTTTAAATAAGAAAAATAATAAAACTAAAGCTATTTGCAATGTTTATAAGTAATGGAAGTGGTCTGAGCTTTTTACCCTGTAGAAATAAGTTATACTTTGTGTGATTTGATACACAGATATGAGATTTTCGGTTGTACAGGCATACGCTTTTACTGATGACTTTGAAACTTTTTTATCGATAGCAAATATAACAATAAAAATAATTATGCATATGTATCTTTGCATTATGAAATATTTCACTATAAAGTTGTGTTAGTTCAGATACTATATAGTATGCAACATGAGGTACTAAATCTATTTCCTTTTTGCTATAGATAAATTCCTATACATGTATATATGTACAGCACAATTATACACTTACTATTTTAAATATAAAGTTATTAAAGGACTTGCTTACAGGGAATCTATAATAGATCCCTTCTTACACGCATCATGAGGTACAGCAGTAACAAAAAAAATAACTTAAAAAAAGATATACGGTTAAATACATTTTTAGATATTCAACATGAAATATCATATTTACTGAATATTATAAGCGTATGTACAAATATTTACACATGTATATTTAAAATATACAAACCATCATACAATTACAAATATCCAGTAACGCCCTCTGTTTAAAGATCTATATCTCAATAATAGCAAACCTTAAAATGATACCACTTTAAGGTTGTATGCTAAACGATGTTAAATATTGAAATACAGACCTACTCAAACACAGAGCATGAAATTTTAAATAAGCAAACGATCTTAAATTTTGCTAATAAACTAACAAGTTTACAAAGTTATTAAAGACAAACTAAACATTAGATTTGAGACCGAAAACCGCTTGTTTACGCATTAAAAAAAGTTTACAATTTCGACCGCAATAGCGTGCAAACCGTATACGTCACAGTCACGCTTTTTTTTTCTTTCTCTCCGCCATTTTTCTATCTTTTTGTACGTCTAAAAATTTTTTCTGTGCGATGAAAATTAGATTTTTTATAGCAATTTTTGTAAAGTACATTATTAAAATTTTGTAATTTTTTTTATCTTTCTAGATTTTATCAACCGATAAAAAAAATATACGGAGAAAACAATTATTTTCACCGCTAAACGTAATTACGTTTATAACGAACTTTTCTGTTGATGTGTTTGATTTTGAGGTTTCGTATTCCCCATTACCTGTAAGTATTCAACATTCATCATCATCATCTCCCACTAATATATAATAATTGCTTGTAATTCCTTTGGGTTATTTATTTTATTTTATTTACTGTTTTTATACATTTCATTGTAGATAAGTTTTTATTCATTTTATAGCATACTTTGCTATTATGGTTTGCTATATAATAATGCATAATTTAACTCACTCTTACCCTCATGATATTCCAATAATGTAGTAATTATTTTTTACATGCATAACTTAGAATTTACTACGTTTTTATTCATTTCATTGTAGATAACTTTTTATTCATTTTATAGCATACTTTGCAGATAACTTTTTATTCATTTGATAGCATACTTTGCTATTATGGTTTGCTATGTAATAATGCATAATTTAGCTCACTCTTACCCTCATGATATTCCAATAATGTAGTAATTATTTTTTACATGCATAACTTAGAATTTACTACGTTTTTATTCATTTCATTGTAGATAACTTTTTATTCATTTTATAGCATACTTTGCAGATAACTTTTTATTCATTTGATAGCATACTTTGCTATTATGGTTTGCTATGTAATAATGCATAATTTAGCTCACTCTTACCCTCATGATATTCCAATAATGTAGTAATTATTTTTTACATGCATAACTTAGAATTTACTACATTTTTATTCGTTTCATTATAGATAACTTTTTATTTATTTGATCTGCATACTTTGCTATTATGGTTTGCTATGTAATAATGCATAATTTAGCTCACTCTTACCCTCATGATATTCCAATAATGTAGTAATTATTTTTTACATGCATAACTTAGAATTTACTACGTTTTTATTCATTTCATTGTAGATAACTTTTTATTCATTTTATAGCATACTTTGCAGATAACTTTTTATTCATTTGATAGCATACTTTGCTATTATGGTTTGCTATGTAATAATGCATAATTTAGCTCACCCTTACCAGTTGCTCCACATCATCATCATCAGTTATTTTTGAAATTGATTTTGCTCATGCATTTATATTTTCAACAATTTGCAAACTGTCTTCAAACTATCCACTCTGTTCTGTGAAACTAACAAGGTGAAAAAAATAAATACCTCACAATGCTGAATCAACAGTCATCATCATCTCCCACTCATATATAATAATTGCTTGTAATTCCTTTTGATTATTTATTTTATTTTATTTACTATGTTGTTATTCATTTTATTTTAGAAACAAATTTTTAAATTATTTATTTGCATATTTGGCAATTATGATCTGCCATGAAATAATGCATAATTTATCTCGCCCACCCCTGATTTTTCAATAATATAGTCATTATTTTTTACCCCCATAACTTAGAATTTACTAAAGTTATTACTGTTATTTTTTTTTTTGATCCTCACTAAAACCTTGCATTTCTAATAGATATCCCGCATAGAGGGCCTAGAAAAACAACTGCTTGCAAAAATAGAACACATAGAGTGTCAAGCATCTAAAAGAAATTGAAATGGTCACCTTTTGCCACATTACACCAACAATCTGTAACTCAGGTAGGTCATGTTATATATTATTTTTTTCTGCATTTTATGACGAATGTGATGAAGCTGTCTATGAAATTGTCATTTTAGGCTATATCTTTCAAAATTGAGAGTTTGTGAACCAATGTAAAAATAAAGATATATAAAATGTGAAAAATCTCCTTTCTTTAATTATTTTTTTGTGGTAATGACTATTTTATCAGCTTCATTACATTCTTTCATATTTGCACTTTCTAAAAATGTATATATATTTGTTATTTATTGTAATAAATTAGACATTTCATTTAAAATTGTATGTCCTGTAATTTTTCTGTGAACTCAAAATGGCCGTTCAGGTCACAAGGGGTTAAATTCCTCCCAAACTATAAATGAAAAGAAAGTTACTGTTAACACTAACTGAAATAATTATAGAAAATATACAAACCATCATACAATTACA
Source organism: Epiperipatus broadwayi (assembly GCA_028023455.1). Classification (NCBI taxonomy): domain Eukaryota; kingdom Metazoa; phylum Onychophora; class Udeonychophora; order Euonychophora; family Peripatidae; genus Epiperipatus; species Epiperipatus broadwayi. Next base: position 664,605 of record JAQFVV010006507.1, read on the forward strand.
AATATCCAGTAACGCCCTCTGTTTAAAGATCTATATCTCAATAATAGCAAACCTTAAAATGATACCACTTTAAGGTTGTATGCTAAACGATGTTAAATATTGAAATACAGACCTACTCAAACACAGAGCATGAAATTTTAAATAAGCAAACGATCTTAAATTTTGCTAATAAACTAACAAGTTTACAAAGTTATTAAAGACAAACTAAACATTAGATTTTAATCTTTAAATTCCTCCCAAACTATAAATGAAAAGAAAGTTACTGTTAACACTAACTGAAATAATTATAGAAAATATACAAACCATCATACAATTACAAATATCCAGTAACGCCCTCTGTTTAAAGATCTATATCTCAATAATAGCAAACCTTAAAATGATACCACTTTAAGGTTGTATGCTAAACGATGTTAAATATTGAAATACAGACCTACTCAAACACAGAGCATGAAATTTTAAATAAGCAAACGATCTTAAATTTTGCTAATAAACTAACAAGTTTACAAAGTTATTAAAGACAAACTAAACATTAGATTTTAATCTTTAAATTCCTCCCAAACTATAAATGAAAAGAAAGTTACTGTTAACACTAACTGAAATAATTATAGAAAATATACAAACCATCATACAATTACAAATATCCAGTAACGCCCTCTGTTTAAAGATCTATATCTCAATAATAGCAAACCTTAAAATGATACCACTTTAAGGTTGTATACTGGATATTTGTAATTGTATGATGGTTTGTATATTTTCTATAATTATTTCAGTTAGTGTTAACAGTAACTTTCTTTTCATTTATAGTTTGGGAGGAATTTAAAGATTAAAATCTAATGTTTAGTTTGTCTTTAATAACTTTGTAAACTTGTTAGTTTATTAGCAAAATTTAAGATCATTTGCTTATTTAAAATTTCATGCTCTGTGTTTGAGTAGGTCTGTATTTCAATATTTAACATCGTTTAGCATACAATCTTAAAGTGGTATCATTTAAGGTTTGCTATTATTGAGATATAGATCTTTAAACAGAGGGCGTTATTGATATTTGTAATTGTATGATGGTTTGTATATTTTCTATAATTATTTCAGTTAGTGTTAACAGTAACTTTCTTTTACATGTATATTTATATATGACGAATTTTAGGAGTAACAAGAGAGAAACAAATAGCAACAAAAAAAAAAGAATCTCATTGCAACCTTTGTTGAAAGTATTAGAATTTGAAATAGAAAAATTGACTCAAAAGATTTAAGTAAAAGCTTTAACATTTATACCCGTAATAACTGTAAATTCAATATACATATGCAAGAGACAACTCTCTTTTTTTAAATGATTAATAATAATAATAATAATAAAAATAATAATATATTTAATCAGAAATATTAAAGTTAATTATTTCAATATTAATGAAATATCTTAAAATAAACTTATGTCTGCATCTTCATTCTTCTCCTCTGGGATCTGAGTGGGATTCAAGTCAATTGGCTGTGCGGTGAGGATTTCATCTATTTATCAAGGCAGCGTTTGTCATCATCGTGGGTGGCTGGAACTGGCATGGTCACATCTTGGCTGCTTGGGACAGAGAAAGGGTGGTGTTCTGGCTGGTTGTCTACCCCACGGTCATTTTACTGGACTCTCTGGTAGATTGCTTCATATTTTCCTCTGTTTGCATATGATAATAATTTTTATTAAATGTTCATTTGCTATCTTGACTAGTTCATCAAATCTTAAGAAATCCTTAGTTCTTAAAAGAACTGTACAATGGATTTCTTCTTAGAAAATATATGTTGTATTCTAGTCCATAAATTAATCTCCAAGTGGCTAGATGGTTTATCAATTCTGGAGCCAAAGTAGTGAATGACTTGCCTGGAACATCTGCCAAAGAAAGAATGAATCCCACAGCACTACCAATCCCACTCATAAGAACCAATTCAGATATCCCTCTGAGAAGAATGAATCAGCCAATCGTTTTAATTTAGTGTATCACTTAGATTATAAACATTCCTTTATATTTTTCAGATTAAATTCTACATTTTAAGTTTGACACAATGGTTTCCATCTTGAATAACCTAGACCACTTGCTTACAAAATCAATTCAAAAGAATTTTTTAAAAAGATAACAGTTTAATTATAGCATTATCAAACCTTTTGCTTTTGATCAGATTTTTGCAAAAACAATTAACATTTTTTTTTTTTTTTTGCTTGTGGAATAAAATTACAATCTTTGGAAAGGTAATTAAAAAATATACAAGTATGTTGGAAAACAAAAAAGCAAATAGATATAATGACATATCATAAAAAATATACAAAAGGAAAAACAAAAAAAAACACATGAGTTTATTA